>CM046033.1:17657303-18318441 GCA_025215565.1 Flaveria ramosissima | reverse complement strand
ATACACCGATAGGAGATGGTGATGATCACGAGGAGCAATCGTCTCCTCGAGGCGTGTTGGAGATCCCTGTGTCCGGTACGGATTCCGATTACCAGAGCAGGAGTTTGAGCAGCGGCTGTTCGTCGTTCAATGAAAAGTCGCCGGAGATCGACGGAGACGACGAGTCTGCGACCGATAGTGGTGGCGGAGATGAGGAGGAGGGCGGCGGAGCGTCGTCTGTAGCTCCGGCGGTGGGGTGGAGAAACGTGGTTTGTAGTTTGAAGATGAAGTCGTTGAAGATGTTGTCGAGGAGGAGTTTGATGAGGAGATTGGGGGTGAGTTATAGGGAGGAGGAGACGGTTGACGACGGCGATTGGGCGGTTGCGAAACCGTCGTGGCGGAATTTCACGTTTGAAGAACTTGCTGCTGCCACCGATAACTTCAGCACCGGTAAGATTCTTTTTTGACTCAACTTTTCATTATCTCATTACAGTTTTATTTTTATTTCTAACTAAAATCTACGGAATTCATACTCCACTAATTAGGTTATAACTAATTGTAAACGATGTTTATATTAAGTTTATAGATTTGTAAACTGCAATTTATTCTAAGAATTTATTAAAATTTAAAAAAAAATCTTGAATTCAAGTTTCACCTGTGATATAAAAAAAATTTCAAGTTGGGTCGATGAGTTTTTTTATGGTCTCGGGTTGTATACTCAAGTAATAGAGATGATGAACTAAGACCATTCAATTAAAATTTTATATAATATAAATAAATGTTTATAGTGTAAGTGACGTATGTAACCTAGGTGTCACAATTTTTGTAAAAATATCCTCAGGGACATTCTAATAGTAACTTATCTTCCTGCTAACTGAGAAGTCAAAGATTAAAGATTAGTAGTTTTTTTATAGAGGAAACTGTAAATTTCTCACAAATTTACTCGCCTAAAAATAATAGGAATACGTTATAATCCATTTAATCAAGTTTTGCATGTAACTAATTATATGTTAGTCTTTAAGGGGATAGCTTGATTATAAAAGATATGTTTCTCAATCAATTGATTGTGGGTTCAACTCCTTCGGTATACAGGTTTGATAAATATTTTTTTGTAATAAAAATTATTGTTAAAGAAACCTAATTATATGTTAATATTTTTTATATGTTATTAAATTTGTCTGTACTTCATTTTTTACTAACTTCAGCTGAAAATACATCAATTGAAGAAAATATTGAAAAAATATACTATTTTATCTATCTAAGCATAAAAAAAAGTTAAAATTATTCGAGTGGCAAGTAAACTCATGTTATTTTGTTTTTTTTTTTTTTTTGTCAACGGCTTATGTTATATTTGGTACCAAGCTTTTTATAATATATCTTAGATTATGTAAAAATGGTATTTATGTATTAAATGTTAAATGATAATTGATTTACAAGTTTCTTTAAAAAAATAAATACGGCACTTATTATAAAATGTTAATTGATAATCGGATATGTTACAAAACATGGCGCCGAAGATTATTGTCAAATATTTATTGGATCCCTTGAAAAAGGAATATCGTATTGGGAGGAATGATAAGTCAAAGGATGGGATATGAACGTTGACTGAAAAGGTGTGAAGTCAAAATCATGGATTTTTTAAAGTTTCTGTTTTATTTATGACCTTTTGTTTATATTTCAACGTGGATTTTAGTTATTTTGTTCCCAAGTACTCAACATCATTATGTTTCAACTAACATAAATCTAATTAGTTATGTATTAAACTCTACTTATCTATTTAGTGATTTTTCTTCTACATTCATTCGAATGATTTGTGTAAAAAAGTAAGTCTAAATTTTTTGTCTTTTTGTGGACCATGTTCTATATGTCCGAAAGAGATCTTGATGAATCGTGAATTAAAATATATACATGAAATTGTTACACAATTTCAATGATTGGAGGGCATTTTTATGTAACTTGAGGAGACATATTGACCGAAACACTAAATCGTAGTGGGTTCAATAACTTTTTTGATTTTCATGACACATAGAGGTAATAAGATTGTCAAAATGGACGCTAGAGTTTATTAATATACTAGCCTAGATATATGCATACATGTCTATGTGTGATTTTCTCTTTTAGGAAACTTAATATTTGTTTAAGTTTTATTGTTTTTATATATTTGAGTGATAAGTGATTAATTAGGTTTATAGTTCAACTAACAGAAGTGATAAATAACCAAACAAAGTGTAAGGTATTTTACCAGAATTGTCACAAATAAAATAAATTTGGCCATGTTCATTTATTGTCTTCAATTTTTATACCTCAACAAAGAATGATTTGATATTAGAACTAACATATTCTCATTAAATCTATTGCAAACTGATCAAAATTTCTATTTCATAACGTTTAAAAAGGTTATTACAGTAAAAAGCTGTCATCCTTATTAAATAGGGTAAAAAGCTGTCATCCTTATTAAATAGGGTTTTTAAGCAAAATTATGATGCTTTTCGCTTATTATGACCGAATGTTTGAATAATATTACACCCTGCTAATTAAGTCATATAAATATCGAATTTGATAGTTATTAACTGAAAGATTGGTTTACCTATAAGCTAGTGTACCAGGATAGCGACCTTGACATCATCGTCAAATCTTTAATCAAAGTTGTTGACTTTGATGTTGTCAATGGGACCTGTCTGCTTCAAGATTTGCCTTCCTTTTATTCCTTCATAACTAATTTTATATTTAATGATAGCAAACAATTTGTAATTTTATTACATAAATGCAATAAATTGGATCTTTAGTTTGTGATAGAAGCAGTTAATTCAGTGTCCAAACCAAAACATTCTAGTTGAGGCTCATCATAATGCCTCTTTCTCTACCTGTTACAACCAAGGGGCCCAACCTATGTTTTTCTTAAAAAAACAGCTTATATATATAAAAACCGACGGATTCCGGAGACCGGATGACCCTCTTAACCCGCCTTTGGTTTCCCGAGTTAATTCTAAATGCATATGCTCACTTGTTCCTTAACGTCTCTTGGCTTCAATTTATGATTGACAGATAATTTGGTGGGACGAGGAGGGCATGCAGAAGTGTACAAAGGACGCTTATCCGATGGTCAACTTGTGGCCGTGAAGAAAATAACCAAAAAGGAGAAGAAAGACGAAGATAGAGTTAGGGATTTCTTATCAGAGCTTGGGATCATAGCTCATATTAACCATCCCAATGCAGCCCGTTTGATTGGCTTTAGCTCTGATACTGATTTGCACCTTGTCCTCCAATTCGCTCCTCATGGCAGCCTTGCAACTTTACTACATAGTACGCTTGATGTTTTTATTCAACGTGGGAACCACGACTGGAGGTGTAAGCGAGCTGAGCTGAGTCCAAGCTTGTTTAAGCCTAGAACTCGAGTAGCTCACAAGTGTTTCAGCTCGTTTACACTGCTGACCAGATTCATATGATCCAAACAATGTCACTCTGTTGATCCATATGTTTGTGTACAGATGGTGAAGAAAGATTAGAATGGGCATTACGGTTGAAGGTGGCGATTGGCATAGCAGAAGGGTTGCAATATCTCCATTGTGAATGTCATAGACGAATAATTCACCGAGATATCACAGCTTCTAATATTTTGTTGATGGAAGATTATCAACCGCAGGTCAGTTTAATGTCTATACAATCGTCTAATCCTTAGGCGCCTCACTAAAATTGCTCAATATTGTCACATTTGTGCAGATATCTGATTTTGGGTTAGCAAAATGGCTACCGGAGAAATGGGTTCAGCATATTGTTTCCCCCATTGAAGGGACTTTTGGGTACATGTCGCCTGAATATTTCATGCATGGAATCGTTCATGAAAAGATTGACGTGTTCTCTTTTGGAGTTCTTTTACTTGAGCTTATTACGGGTCGTCGCGCTGTTGATTCAAGTCGACAGAGTCTTGTAATCTGGGTATGTTTATAAAGAACCAATCTTTTGATTTTTGGAAATTACTATAATTGGTGTGCTTTGTATAGGCAAAACCACTTCTAGACCAGAGTAAAATCAAAGAGCTCATAGACCCTCGCTTAGGAAACGATTATGAGATAACCGAAGTAACGCGTGCAATGTCAGCAGCTTCAGCATGCATTCATCACTTGCCACACATGCGCCCGGACATGAAAAGGGTACACAACTCCATCCACCTATAGCTCTAAAGATTTGAACTCACAACTTAAGGGTTATAATCCTGTTGCAAGTATCTTCATTGTTGGCTAATTTATAATATCCTCTAATGCAGGTTATACAGATACTAAAGGGTGAGAGCTTGACAACAGAACCAAAACAGAAAACAGGTGGTGGGCGAGCATTACTCTTAGACGCGTGTGATGTGGACGATTACACGTCTACCACATATCTAAAAGACCTCAATCGGCACATGGAACTCGTCATGGTTGATCAACACTAAAGAGATGGCGTGCGAGTAGAGGCTTGAACATTTGTTTCGTATGTGATGATTTCAGGCGTGGAGGTGTGTGCATATTGTTTGTTGAGAGTGACGGAGGGCGGCAGGGCTACAAGAAACTCCTTTTAGAAGTTTTAGGGGCAGATTTTGTTTTTAGTTGTGGGTTTAGATGGGGTGGAAAAGTTGTAATCTTTTCAGAAGATATCCATTGATAGACCGTACATCTTAAACACGTTAAAGAACTTCACCTAAAGCCTAAAGGATATTTTCATATTTCAAGTATGCAGGCCCATTTAAATCAAAGAAAGTTGAATAATGTCTATTTTCCTTTTTTACAAGAATGGATGTTATTTATTGTGAGATAGTGATCTCCTGTTTGTATATAGTAATAACTAGCTTAAAATGAAGTAATGATTAATCCCTAGGCGGTACCCCACCGCCCGACTATCGCCTAGCGATTTTTACAACCATGATTGGATCTCGGTTAAGGATTTAGACATCAGACGAGAATAACTCACTGAAAACAGAATCAGACTTGGAGGGATTGTCAAAACAAAACAAAAAACTATGTCATTGTCAGGTATAATCCCAATCATAGCACTCATACTAGAGCTATTAATAGAGTCTAGGTAGCATGTAATAAACGTAAACCTTACCTCTATCTCAGGAGATAGCAAGACTACTCAGCTGATTATAATCCAAACGTGCATTCAAATGATTATAATTTCTGAGTTGTTTTCTTGTAAACATACTTGCAACCTTAATTAATTTACAAAAATACAAAGGATAAAAAGCTTTGACGGGTGGATACAACCCGTTACTTTTTAGTTTCTACAAAAAACCACCCAAGATTGGCACAGTAAAAATCAGTTACCAGCTAACATAAACCATATGTAACTAGACAATCTGTTCACTATACGGATCCAAAAACAGATAAATGGAGTTTCTTGATGCTCTATATTAGAAATAGCAAGCTGCAAACTCAATCATAATCATTTCTATAGTTCTATTCTATCAAAGAATAAGCCTACTACCAGCACAAGCAACTGTAAACAAACTTACAAATGGTGTAATACATGTATCCGCCTGTTTGAGATGTAGGTTGCTGCTGAACTGGCATAGGCAAAAATGACTGGTGACTTTTACAGTAAGGTCATGCATCTAAACATTTTGCCCATCTGAAAACTCGGGAAACTTTCTTTGGTAATTTATAGTCATCAAGAGAAGATGGATCTGAGGATAGGTCCTCGGAAATTGACCAACGGTACACACCCCGTTCTTGTTGACTGCCTGGTACGGTGTTGTCTAGTACTATTGCCACCAAGAGTGTCACCACCATGTTCATTGATAGAAGCGCGTTCATTATGAAATCAAACTGACAGCAAATTATTACAGGAAAATAGATGTTAGATATCCACAACAGTTTACATGCCAAAACGCCCCGTTAAGAATTACATCCTAAAATTTGAGATATGTTGACTTGGTCAAAGATGTTATCTTCAAAATCAGATAATGAAATAAAATGAACATACTTGTTTATTTCCAGAGTGAATGGGCCCATCTGATGCTGCTGAGTAAGGAATGAAGTAACCGGGCAGAATTAAGGCGGTTTGTGGTTGATATTGTTGAAAATATGTTGGTAAAGATAAACCTATAAACAGAGATACACCAACTATCATCATATTTCTGAAGCTTGATGTATGAGTATACCGCAATGTTAAGAGCCCTAATGCGACAATTAGGGCCCACACAAAGCACAACAATGCAGCAGCTAATGCTTGTGGTATAGAAGCAAGAATTGCCCCCACTTTACCTGAAATCATATCTCATTAATGAATTAATATAATACATGAAAACTTCAAAAAAAATGTCACTAAAAGATAAGAGAATTTTGATATACCTACAAAAGAGAAGATGATTAGGATAACCGCTCCTACCTCCACAGCCCTTCTACTAGCTATCTTTGTGATGGTAACAGTGTGCGTATTTTCAGTCAAAGTTGTTGACCCGCCCCCGTGCCCCATAGCCCAGCCAGTACACTACAAAAGCCTTCCAAACCAATTCCTCTACTTACAATGCCTCGTGTAGGAGGCTTCCCATTGATATGCATTGATGCTGAGTAATATGTTCCAACCTTCCAACATACAAAAACGACATAAGAATTATAGCCAATCTACAAACATAGCTACTTGTTCAATTATACAGTGCAAATTGCATAAAAAGTAACAAACTTTCATAAATTCTTATTTAATGTAACTAACTTTTACACAAATAAACAATTTTGGGTGATAAATATTCAATTGTCTCTCCACTTTAAGGTAAGAAGCTAAAATTTCCAATTTTGCATGAGTGGGTGTGCATGTTCCGCTTCATTGTGCAATGCACTACTTACACATGTCAAGTTTTCAATTTACAACCTCCAAAAGGGTGGTGCAGTGGTAACTGGTAAGCGCTTGAGTCTCTATCCTTAACCGGTCACCTGCCCAATGCAAGCTGCATTTTACCTAATCCCATTGGTTAGCATGTTATTGGTGGGATCCCTTGATTTTTCTAGTAACGGGTTCTCATGGTTACCAAAAAAAAAGTTTTCAAATAACCCAGAACAGAATATATTTAAAACCCCCTACAACTTTCGGAGAGAGACATTATTATTACCATAGATAAGAATTTTATGATAAAGTTGGTTACCCTTTTTATGCCATTAGCCCTTTTATATTAGTTTTATCTTTTGTTACCGAGTCAACTGATGCCACCAAAGACACAATGATCATGATGATGGAGGTTCTTAGATGAAATATGGGGATACCCCATTGCAAAGGGTAAGGTATCCTAATCCAATCAGCAGTTTCCCATGCATTAGATGCATCAGTCCTGCAACTCTTCATTGTATATGCATGTTTAATACAAGAATCGATTAACATATTGGAGACGGGTATGTCTGGGCTACATCCTTTGTAGTTGTATGCACCACCAGCTGTCAAGAAAAACGCGTACACCCATACAACTACAATGCCTAAAGGGACCTGTGATCAATGTTGTTGTCAGCAAGATTATTAATTTATTTGTTTGATATAAAAAATATGAGCAAAAAGTAAAACAAGAAAATTTATGATACAAGTATACGTCTTTAAGTAGTATACACGTACCGCGTATATTTGAAACACCCGATTTCCAAGAATAGATACTCCGCGAAGGTGCTACAGAAAAGATGCAAGATTATGACTTATGACATTAAAATTTAACAAAATTATGCACCAGTAAAGCATATGAGTGATTTATAATAATTTATATATTATTATAAATTAAACATAAAATGTGATACATCTATTGCTCACCAGAGAAAAAATAAGCACCAATATTATCTGAGGAACACTGATCTCAACACAACTACCAGCTTGAGGGAAACCATAACTGAAAAATGCCAAACCCACGGCTACAACAGTAGGTGCAACCACAACAGGATTTATCAACCTGCAGTGATGAACTAATTCACTTGAGGGTCTATCTTATTTCAAATTCTAAAGATATTGGCACCTTATGCAAATGAATAGCATGAAGATCATTTATTTACAAAGACAACTTTTGATATGAGTATATGATCATGAAAGTATTTACCTTAGGAACAAGGACATTAAACCACTGAATCCAATGACGCATTGAAAGACTGAACTAACAATTATGGCCCCTTGTAGTTCCCTCATTATGTGTCTAAATTTCTGTATTATGGAAGATTACTTAAGAAGAAAAGGAATAAAAACTGTGTGATGTAACAAACTTACATTTTCAGTAAGATTTCGGTACTCATGAGAATTGATGACAACTAAAGCTGGAGCCAAAAAGACAAAGGAACTCCCTTGAACCAATGGTAACCGTGTCCCAAAGTATGAGTGCAATATTGTGGTTAAACCAGAAACTAGCATTATTGTTGAAATTACAGTGGCTTTGTCCTTCTGTTAAAAACAAAGTAGAAAAGGTGTTATAATGGTTTACTGAGAAATTTTCCTCCAGTAACTGAGTTAAACTGAACACAAAGGAGCAGTGACTGACATCAGTGCCACCCATGGCAGGGACAATGATCAAAGGGATGAAGATTAGCGAACCGGCAAGTGAGAGGTAGTGCTGCAAACCATAATACACGAGTGGGACTGCATTTTATGAGACAGTGCATGTAGTTTAGCAAGACCATATGATGGAGCATAAAAAGAAATTAAAATTGTATAAGTAAATGCATTTGTTCGATTGCACGAGACTTAACAGTTGATCAAACTGAAGCATAAACTAACAACTCTCAGGCGTCATAATGAAGCAATTGATATGTTTATGAGAATCTACAAATGTGGTAGATAATATGTTAGCTAAAGTATGCAAGTGTGGTAGATAATATGTTAGCTAAAGTATGCAAGTGTGAAGACCATGAAAGTTAGGAATTCCTATTCAAATGACCACAGTTTAGAAGATAATGCAACTTATTTGTCATTGTACCTGTTAACTCCTTAAAGCTCACAATTACCCAAACACTGAAACATCTCATTATCTTATAATTTCAAATTCAAACAACATCTTCTAACAACTAATTATCCGATTCTGATTATTCCATATCACATAATCACACAAAAAACAAAAAGTCAAACACCGTCATGCATACTATCTATCATCAGTATCTCACATACCAAATCTTGAAAGATTCATAAGAACAATGCAATGATTTGTCATTCATCATTAAAAAAATAATAAAAACCATCAAAAAACAAACCTAAACCAGGGTTGTCTCTGATTCCACACTTCATCTCTGGTTGATTATGTTCTCTATCAGCAGATTCACCTCCACCTCCACCTCCAGGATACTTCACATCAATCATTTCTTCATTACCAATATACTCATCATCTTTCTTATTACGCTCCATAACCGGAGCACCACCATTAGCTGCAGAAACTCCACCATTTCTCCTACCATCTTCCTCTCTCTCTGACAAAATGGGTTCAGCCTCATTATCACCCCTATTCCGGTTCAACTCCGGTCCGATTTCACTCTCCGGCGACACTGAACCGCCGCCTCTTCTCTCACCACCACCACCACCACCGCCGCCGCCTCTCTCCAAATCAACCCCATGTCGATTCGTATCAGTATTACTCCTATCATTTTGTCGACTGAAGCTCGAACTCCCAACTTCACCGGAAAAAATGGAGACAAAACCGGTTCTTTTAGCCCAAGATCTCAAATCTCTGGCATTGTGGTCGCCTTGGGGTACAAAAGGCTCGATTTTTGACCCCAATTTTTTACCCTTTTGTTTGTTTGATGATTCTGAGTTGGACCCACGTTCCATTTCAGCTGTTTTCTTTGAGAATTTTGCAGGAAAACTCGATTGGAAGATAGACCCAGAATGGATCACAAGTTTGGTGGAGATTCAGTGATGGGGGCACCTGTAATTTGAGTTCTTGTGTTGACCGTTAGGGGAAAGAGAGAGAGAAAATGGTGATGGTGTGAGGAGTGAGGAGTGAGGAGTGTGGGTTGAAAATGGTTCAGTGGTTGGCTGTCAGTGTCAACTGGTTTTCCTTCGACTTCAAGTTTTTCACTTTTCAATTTTCATGTAATTACGGATCTCTTGATTATTTTCTTTTCTTCAATATCTTTTGAAGCTTTACGTCTTTTTTCTTAAGAGTTCATTTTAATTTTGTTTTTTTAAAATTAACAAAAGTAATTATTATTTTTGAAAATTAGATATATTAATTTATTTCTAAAACTTTTATAAACTATTTCAATTTCATTTGAAAATTTTACTATTTTAGATTCAACTTTAAACAAATAATTAAACTTTTGGATTAAAATTAAAATAAGTTATAAACTTTTATAGATGTATTAATGTTTTTAATTTTTCAAATTATAATAGTTATGTTTGTTAAACTTCATGAATCAAAACAGAACTTAACTATTTTATTAAATATAGGCACTTGGGTTACATGGTTTGAAAGTCTTTTGGGTTTCAACGTGAATCAGATAGGGGTAATTTATGTTCATCCTTTAAATTCGTAAAATTGTATATCCCTCGCCCACGTGTCATTTTTCGGGATCTCTCGCTGACGTGTCATATTCGTCGCTGACTCAGCGAGGAATTATGGGTATCCCTTGCCCAAAATTACCAAATTGCTATCCCTCGCCCATATATATATATATATATATATATATATATATATATATATATATATATATATATATATATATATATATATATATGTGTGTGTGTGTGTGTGTGTGTGTGTGTGTGTGTGGTTAACCAAAAAAATCCGTATTTTTTCATTTATTTTTTTCAAATACTTAAAAATTTTAAAAATTTGATTCTCCCCTATATAATACAATCTTTACCCTTAACAAAGTTATGAAATCTTACATTTTTCTTAACTTCTTGTTGCAACTTTCTTCTTAAAATCCTCTTAGATCAAAAAATTCAGTTAATATCATACTATGCAGGGGGCAAATGACATTTTGTAAACAGTGTTGATTAGTATCTATCATTAAAAGATAAATGTGTTAGACATGTTTTTAGTTTATCTAGTAATATAACATATGATAAATTAAAGAATATTATTTTTATTCAAAACTGAGAATTCAAAGTTATATGTGGTTATCATATAAAATGTCCACTTATATTCATTTTATTGATATATATGATGATGAATATGAATTTTATTTTATGAATGTTGTTCTTGAAGGTCAAAATGAAATTTTTACGTTATTCGTCAGTAAAGAATCCAGAGTTAGTTGTAGCTTCGTTGTACATGAAAAAAATAAATTTTACAAATGACACTAAAAAGTTTATCTATGATTTAAACGACATTCCTGTAGATGATGAGAGTTATATTGATGTTAAACAAGAATATCATTATGAAAACGAAAAAAATGAGGATTTTTTTTGGAAAAAACAATCCACCTTCCTATCATTTTGAGTATAAAGTTCATGAACATATTTTTTTTCACAACCGGAGTCATTAGCGGATCCTACAACTAATTCAATAAAAAATACTAGTTCTGGGTTGTCAACTATTTCTGAAGCTGACTGTTTCAACAATAAAGAAGAATTACAACTGGAATTGGGTATGATGTGTCTTACACAATGTTTTGAATATAAAATGGTTAAATCATCAAAAAGTAGATTTGAGGCGTCATGTCATAATGATGGTTGTGATTGGTGTATCCGTGCATACTATTTTTAAAAATACAAGCATATTTCAAGTTAGATATTTTAAATCGGTACATACTTGTTCAACAACACAAACTTATCCTAATATTCGTCAAGCAAACAAAAAAGTATTGGGTCATATTATTAAAGACCAATTAAAAGATAACGATTTTACCGGGGTAAAGATTATATGAATGATGTTAAAAGAGATTTGAAGTTAGCATATCGTACGCTCAAGCTTGGCGTGGTAAGGGTTACGCATTCGAACTTTTAAAAGGAACTCCAGAATAATCATTTTCGTATCTTTCTATTTACTACTACAACTTGAAGAAAGCAAACCCGGGTTCGGTTACTGACATTGCTATAGATGAAATGCGACGTTTTGAAATGTTTTTTCTCGCGATCGTTGCAACCGTAAGTAAATTTTTGAGTATGTTTTTAATAATATTTTAATAATACTAACATTATTTATTTATATAGATTCGAAGCCTTGTGCAATTTTTACGACCTTTAATTGTGATTAATGCGGCACATTTAAAGGAAAACTTTTTAGGAACCATGTTTTTGGCAGTAGGATTGGATAGAAACAATCAGATTTTACTAGTTGCATACAATGTTGGTAAAATAAAGAGCGGAGAGTCTTGGAAATGGTTTTTACCAAAACTTAAAGATTGTATTGGTAATAATCCAAAATTAGCGATTATATCTGATAGAGCTGCCTCAATTGATATGACAATCAAAACTGTGTTTCCACATGCATATCATGGGTTATGTTGTCGTCATTTGATGGTAAATTTACGCTTGAATTCAATGAAAGGAAAAAATTACGAGTCATTGTGGTGGCAAACCTGCAAAGGTTATATACAGTTTTTGATTTTATAGAGCGTTTTTATAAACTCACCGTTGTACTTCCACGCGTTCAAAATACTTTAGTCATGTCGGGTTTGAAAAATAGGCAAGAGCACACTGTTCTTGAAGTCATTATATATCATGACATCTAATAGCGCTAAGTCTATCAATGATTTGTCACGACATGCTAGAAAACTACCAATTATTAGGCTCGTTGAATTTTTTCAAGAATATCTACAAAAATGATATTTTAATCGTCGAAAACTTGCAAGTAATATTTTTATAGAAAACTACCGTATAATATTTTATTTATTTTGTTAAAAATATTAACATATTAATTTTTGTAGGTGATTTGCCTCATAGTCTTACAAAATGGGTAGAAAATAAAATAACAAAAAGAATTACAAAAAGTGCGACATGGACTGGAATCAATGATCACACATTTGAGGTGCAACAGAGGCAAAAAAGGTTTGGTTGATTTTTGGAGTAGAACATGTAGTTATAGAGAATGGTAACTCTCTGGTTTACCTTGTGGTCATGCGATTGTTGTTTCAAGGTTTTTAAATATAACACATTGTAGTTACTGGGCTTTAAACTGGTTTAGTAAAGATATATACAAGGCTACATATAAGGAGTTAATAAATCCTTTACTAGCACAATCTGAGTGGGAGATACCTTCTTATTTTTGTGCTGTGCAGCCACCGCTGATGAATAAAAGACAAGTGGACAGACCGCGAGAAAATAAGCGCATACCGTCACGTCGAGAGGTAGTAAAACAAGTTGTATGTAGTAGATGTTGTACACAAGGTCATATCCGTGACAAATGTAGAGCCCCACTGCCATTATAGGTTTCGTCAAAAACAAGCGCATATGGAAGCAGTAATCCATATCAATCAACAACATGTCAACACAAAAGATTTTCATGATTACGTTATTGAAGCAACTAGCCAACCATCACAAATATGGGATTTTGATTTGAATAAACCTTAATAATGAAATGATTTTGATTTTTATTAAAATATGTTTGTATTAACATTTTATGTTGGTAATAATATTAGAATGAAAAAGTTATATTTGATTTAGAATTGCATTATATCCCTATACATAAGGCAATGCAAGCAATATATTTCATCCTACCATTATTTATCCCACCACCAATCATTCATCCTACCATTATCTATCCTTCATTCAACAAACAACCAACTTTTTCTTCATCCTACCATTATCCATCAATCCAAACTTATTACTCTACAATAATAAAAAATATTATTCTTCTTTCACACACGTCCTTCTCCAAAATCTTTCTACAAATTGCAACACCAATATCACCTTATCTACATAATACTAATAAAAAAGTTCTACTATCTTGTTCATATTTTACTTATCTACAAAATACTGATCACGCGATGAAGAAGTATTAAAACGGACAGTAAGAACTTCTATATTGAAGTGGCTAAGATGTGTACTACAACTTACATCTTGCTTGGTCCAATGCAGTCGGCAAGCTCTGATCGATTACAGGTTGTCTGCTCAATATTGATAGAAGATATATTATGTGTTGACATTAAATAATGAATACATGTATGTGTTGATAGTAAATAATGAAGACATGTTATGTGTTGACAGGAAATAATGAAAATATACTATGTATTTACAAGAAAAAATATATTGAATCTTCTATTTATTTTTAAATTATTAAAAAAATTTATAACATACTAGTCGTACATTTATAATTTCCCCAACCTTATTATTAAAATGAAAATAAATACAACACTACTAAAATATATCACCAACTTTAATGCTACAAATTCATTCAACAACTTAAATTAACTGTATATTACAATGACAAACACACGAAATAAAAAATTATAAAAACTAGTAAAATAAATTTTAACGTGGATGGGGTATATGAGATTCAAAGAACCGATGAGATACACGTTATATTATTTAAGTTCATATAATAATAGTAATTTTTACAGCATGTTCGTGTTTTGACAAGCAGACTTTTAGTTTGACGGATAAATGAGATTCGAAGAACCGGTGAGATACCGGGCCCGAATCGTTGGATGATTCTTCCGTATGAGTTTGTGAAACTAATATTTCAAGGATCTGCTGATGCAAACAAATATAACAATGGCATGAACGAGTTATATTCTCCATTGTGGGAGGTTGATATAGTAAAAATTATATTTATTTTTACTTTTTAAAAATAAAAATAAGCAACTGTACATGATTTTCGTAGGCATATATACCAATATATGGCAACAATGAAAACTGGTATATTTTTAAGTTTTCAATGGACACGTTACAACTTAAAATATTTTTTTCATATAAATGTCGTCCAAATACTTGTTTTCATTCATCGTGCATTCATCATGACATGTATTGAATTATTGTTGAATTTGAGTCTTATTTTTTATGGTTTCTACAACGTATATCGTATTTTAATTATCGGGGAAGAAGAAGTTCTTGAATTAAAAATGTCTAAAGAAACTGTTTGACCTTGTAATGGTGGTCACATTGGTGGAGATTCAGGAGTAGTAATTTGTATGTTATTATGTAGGTTGGTTCAAAACAGGTCATTAACCTGTGAAGAAGTAAATCTGCAAGATGTTTGTCTTAGATATAGACGTTTTATGGCTGATGAGTTATACGCGATGCGTACAATGTGATGTCGTATTTTATAAAATAGTATTTTTATTTTATTCAATTTTTATTATGTTATCAAAATGTCATACAAGAATTATTATTTTATATATAGGGATAGATAAATATAACATAATTACAATACAAAATAATTATACAACATATTTACAATATCTTCTTGATATGATTCTATTTATAACGAATGCTTGGTATTTCTTAACTTGCAATAATCTTGATCTCTGTAACACCTGTAAAAAAACTTAATTTTACGATATGGAAAATATTAATTAATATAACTACGAGACATTGAGAATATAATTTAATTTTAGTAAATATAATTTCACGAGATGAAAAATATAAATTAATTTTAAACATTACAAAACATTAAAATTACTAGTTTTGAAATGCCGTTGTCTAAAGAAGGTAATATGTAAACGAAAAACTAAAACGGATTAAAATTCGTTTATACTACGCGTCACAGAAACATGAGACAGTACGATCTAAAAAAAAATTAATTATGTGTTATTAAATATAAATTACGAAAAAACAAAAAATCTAATAAATAAAATAAACACCATAATACCTTCTCCATACTCGAGCCAACAGAAAAAGGAGATCCGAATATTTGAGCTGGAGACTTTACAAATTGACTAGTATAAACTAAAGCAGATTGTAAAAAGTTAAGTTTAAATATTAGGAATATAAATTAATTATTAATTAAATTATAAAATGTAGTGTATACTTACTTCTTCTACATTTTCTTCAAACGCATCCTTCGGAGTATACGTTCTTGTTTTGTCTTTTTAAAATAATTATCCTTTAAACTAAAAAAATTAATCATCACATTTTGTATAATATATGCGTGAAAAGTAATAATAATTGATGTGAGGGATAATTACAAGTAATATGTGAACTATTTCCTTTATGTTTTACGGGTCACAAAAATGAGTATTATTCTACTTTTCTGGCGCCTCAGAATAAATATTTATGTGAGACACCTTAACATTTTGCGTACCAAAACACTCATTAACTTGTGGCATGTTATTTCCGTCAGGGTCACCATGTTCAAATATTATTTCTTCCTAATAAGTTGGAATTTCACCCAAATAAAGACAGCTTTTTCGGTATGATGACAGAGACCGATCAAACGGGGTTGAAACAATATTTGACGGTAGATTCTGACCTTGAAATTATTAAAAAAATATTATTAAAATAAGAGTAAATTACACGGACAGTCCCTGGGGTATGCACGTATTGCAACTTTAGTCACTACTTTCAATAAATTATTGATGAGGGCCTGGACTATGTAAAGAGTGCACACTAACGGTCCCTGACACTAACAAAGGTTAAGTTTCTCTGCTAGCATTTTTAAAAATACAAAAATACCCTTTATTTTTTATATTCTTTTCCACATTCAACACCCACCACCACCACCTCTACCCTCAACCCACAGCCGCATCTACCCTCAACCCACCGCTGCCACCTCCGCCCTTAACCCACCACCACTGTCGTCACCCTTGACCCACCACCACCGCACCGCCTTGACCCTCAACCCACCACCAACGTTGGCACTTGCAACCTCAACCCACCACGACCCTTAACCCACCACCACTGTCTCCGCATAACCCTCGACCCACCACCACCCTCGCCAACCCACCACCACCGTCCTAGAGCACCCTCAACCAGCACCATCATTGCCATAACACCCTCAAGCCACCACCATCATTGCTACCCGCACCCTTGAACCACCACCACCAATTAGACAACCACCCGTTTCTACCACTAAATATGATAAAAAGCTGATTCATCGGATTTGAAGAAAGAAAGAGAGTCTTAGAATAGAGAGAGATAGAGAGAAAATGGAGAGAGGGAGAAAGAGAGAGAAATAAAGACTTAGACCAGTAATGATGCTTCATTTCTCCATGGAGGTCCACTTCAATAAAAGATTCCATCAGGAACTTGTTGAAGAACGTGTTGAGATCTTGGAGCATCCTTTGGTCCACTTGAATTACAATTGAAGGAGGCTCAGGAAAAACTAAAGCTTGTTGCATGGGGTATCTTGAACTTAAGGAAGTGAGAGCTTGACTCTATGGTTCCTCTTGTCTTTGGCTTTGTCCCTGAACACTCTCCCCCTTTTTGGTAGCATTATCTTGAGAGCTTGATGAGCTAGAGGAAGAGGTCAATGAGACCTGAATTGGTACATGCCTAACATACCTCTCAATCTGTTTCTCAGCTAGTTTGGCCTTGAGATTTTCAATCGCAAGTTGCTGAGTAGCAGACCTATCCTCTAAAGTCCTAACCTTAGATTCAAGGTTTGAGACTTTAGAAAGTAGGTCTTCAATGGTGAGTTTTAGTCTTCCCTCATCTTCTTTTGAAGAATCATGGGGAGATGAGGTAACATACCTAGTATGTTCATTCTCACCACCAGATGTGGTTTCTTAGCACCCTGGTTTCCCTTGCTCAATGATGTCTCTTTTAGAGTCATCAAAGGGCATGGTTGCTGTAGATTCAGTCTCAGTGATGTTACCACTGTCCTGAAGGTCCATTGAGGCTCCTTCAGTAGTGGCAGCTGAATCTACATGAGTCCCCTCCACATCAGTGGGACTCATCTTAGTAAAGGCTTGCTGATGGGGGCTAGAGATAAGAGGTCTCTCTAGGCTCTGTTGATCCTTGAGAGGGTGTTGTAGATCAACTTCATTGCCCTGAAGAGACATAATCTCTTCATCAGTTCCTATTAATAGATCAGTAAAGGATATAGAGGTTAAGCCTAATGACCCGGGACCTTGGTCAATGTCTAATGGCATTAAGCCTATGGTGGGGCTGTCCTTTTTTGGCTGCTCAGGGGAGTATAGAGACTCACCCTGAGGGTTTACAGCTTGGGTTTCTGGCTCATGGTTTTGAGACTGAGGAGACTCAATACTTATATTGAGGTTAATTGTGAAGGATGGTGAGACCTCAGATTGAGTGGGAGCCCATTGTTCCACTCTAGTCTTTTTGGATTGAACACGAGGAGCTTGTTCAATCAGAGAAGATTGAACAAGGGTTCGTTTGGGGCGTCTTTGATATGTGATAGTGATGGGATGAGAAGGTAAATTTGGCATTGTGAGGGTAGTTGCTGGTGTGGGTTCATCACTTGTGGGGTTAACAGGGATGTCACCAGGAGCCATTGGCTCAGTCATACCTGGAAGAAGTGCAGTATGTCTTCTGGTGAAATTGGTGGGCACTCTCTTTAAAGTCTTGAAGATGGTCGGCCTCATCTGAGGGACAGTCAGAGCAGCTGCACAGACAAGCTGACTCTGGTCCAGCTCATAGTTGATTATGTGCTGAAGGAACCTAGGAGACGTGAAGATTGTGTCCCGTTGGAGGTTCCCCATGAGATTGGGTTGCACAAACCTTGAGTAATTAAAGCGGAGGCTTCTCACCAATCCATGAACTAGGC
Source organism: Flaveria ramosissima (assembly GCA_025215565.1). NCBI lineage: Eukaryota > Viridiplantae > Streptophyta > Magnoliopsida > Asterales > Asteraceae > Flaveria > Flaveria ramosissima. Next base: position 18,299,924 of record CM046033.1, on the reverse strand, counting down.
ACCCTAGTTCATATGGGATTTGATCCTATCCCCCAGATTTGTTGGACAAGCAATGAAGAACAACATGCAGCAGGAACTTCCAGTTGTAAGAGAAATTGAACTTGTAGACTGTAGAGATGCTTACATCTCCACCATATCCCATTTTGATATAGGTGTTGTCCAAATCTGTCTTGGGGAACTCTGTAGGAGCGCCCTCATCATGAAGCTCGAGATGCTCCCTGATGAGTTGTTCGGAAATGACCAACTCCTGGCCACAAATGCTCGATCTTATTACCCGAACCCCATTTAGGGTTTCAATCTGACCATTGGCCCAAAATTCAGTCATGTGGTTTGAGTAAACGGTAGGGTTAACAGGCAGAGCGGTGTAATAAGATGATTGGGTAAGAAAGGATATGATATCAGAGAAGTCAGCATCCCATGAAGAATCAAGGAGTGCGACTTGGTTGTGCTGAGGGTTAAGTGCCATCGAGAAAGTTGCAAAGAAGATAAGTTCGGAATTGCGTGAATTGGGGATGAAGAAAGCTTTTAGAGCAGTAAAATTGGTAAAAAGATGAAACTGATTAGTTGGGGTTATTTAAATGGGTGAAATGGCGGTTTAAGGGGTTTGGATAAAGTGACGGGATGTTTTAGTGGATGATGTGACAGGGGCGGTAAGGTTTAGTCTATTTAAATAATTTGACATCATTAACAAAATCTTTACTTTTTACAGAGTGGGGCCCAAAAGATTTCCATTACACAGTAAAGTCTTTCTTCCGAGCATAAAGCATTTGCGAAGGCAATTATACTTCCGAAGGTAAAGTTCTTACTTCCGAGAGTAAAATTGCTTTCCGAATGGAGAGTTTTATAAGCTTCGGAAGTAGATATGATATGTAATCAATCGCTTCTTCCGAGACTAAACACTCTTCCGAGAAGAAAATTATCCTGGGAGGAATTTGCTTCGGAAGATATGTAAAATATCTTCAGAGGATTAATTCCTCTTCGGAAGAATTTATACTTAGTGAAAATTTCATAGAAGGACCTTTTGTAACAGGGCTTAGATTGTTTTGACACAAGAATTTACACATTAAAAAGGTTTTCAAATGAGATAGACTAATCAATGTTTATCATCCCAATAGCTGTAATGAGATAATTGAATCTTTGTTCATCAAAAGTTTGGTGAGCAAGTCAGCATATTGTTCATTTGAGTAAACTTTGATTAGCTTAATTAGATTTTTCTCTTGAATATCTCTAATGTAATGGTACCTGATATCAATGTGCTTTGTCTTGGAGTGCTTCACTGGATTTTCAGTAATGGAGGTAGCACTATTGTTGTTAATGTGTTTTTGAAGTTAAATCCGTAGTCTATCATCTGGTTCTCAATCCACAGTAGCTGAGCACAGCAACTAGCAGCAACAATGTATTCAGCTTCAGCAATTGATGTTAAGACACATGATTGCTTCTTGCATTGCCATGAGATGATCCTTCCATAAAGAAATTGACATCCACCTGATGTTGATTTCTTGTTGATGTTGCAGCCACCATAGTCACTGTCAGAGTAGCCATAGAGATTGAAATTGCTGTTCCTTGGATACCAGAGACCTAATTTAGATGCTCCTTTGAGGTATCTGAGGATTCTCTTGGCAGCAACTAGATGAGACACCTTTGGAGCAGCCTGATATCTTGCACAAATACAAGTTTCAAACATGATATCAGGTTTACTTGTTGTGAGATACATCAGAGAACCAATAATTGCTCTATACTGATGTTGATCAGTATCCTCCCCCTCAGAGTCAGGGCAGAGATTATGGTTTCTGGGTATAGGTGTTTTGGCTGGCTTACAATCTTTCATGTCAAATCTTTCTAAGATGTCATTGACATACTTAGATTGATTGATGAAAAACCCTTCCCTTATTTGCTTCACCTGAATTCCAAGGAAAAAGTCCATTTTTCTCATGGAACTCATCTCAAACTTCTTCTTCATGATGCTCTCAAAGTCTTTACACATTTGGTCATTTGAGGAACCAAATATGATGTCATCAACATAGACTTGAATGAGGAAGATGTCCTTTCAGACTTCCTTATGAAAAGAGTCTTGTCAATGGTACCTCTAGTGTAACCATTCTTCAGGAGAAACTGAGACAAAGACTCATACCACAGCCTAGGTGCTTGGTGCATGCTTTATCCAATTTGCACACATAGTTGGGATGCTGTGGGTCTTCAAATCCTGGAGGCTGGCACACATAAACTTCCCTATCTATATCCCCATATAGAAAGGCACACTTGACATCAAGCTGGTAGACAGTGAAATTCTTGGATGCAACATAAGCAAGGAAGATCCTAACAGCCTCAATTCTTGCAACAGGTGCAAAGACATCAGTATAATCAATTCCCTCCTCTTAAGTGTATCCTTGAACCACCAGTCTTGCCTTGTTCTTGATGATCAAGCCTTTATCATCTCTCTTATTTCTGAAAACCCATTTTGTGCCTATAGGTACTTGACCAGATGGAAGCGGACATAGGTTCCAAACCTTTTGTCTCTTGAATTGAAGCAGTTCCTCTTGCATTGATTCAACCTAGCTACTATCTTTCAAGGCATCTTCTACCTTCTTGGGTTTCATCTGGGATAAAAAGCATAAGTACAAGCAGACATTCCCATTGTGAGTTTGTCCTCTTGTTCTCACACCTTCATAGACTTCCCCTATGATGTTCTCAGTCGGATGAGTGTTGTGAATCCTAAGTCTAGGAATTACCTCCAGTTGCAAAGATAGATCCAGATTGGACATATTTTGCTCAGGAGCTTGAACACTTTGTCCAGCTACTGTTTCAAACTCATTCAATGAGGACTGATTGAATGAATGAGAAACATCATCATCATTTGTTGGCTGTGAAGCAGCATTAACAGTTGCCTGTTCCTTCAAGATGCTACTTCCATCAGCTTGGTGTTGTGCAGTGTCACCTGATGAAGTTTGAGGGTCAATAGGTGAATCACTGGTTGAAGCTCCACTATCTCTTGAGATAGTCATACTATCAGATATGCCAATAATGGGAGCTTGATTTGTTGCATCTCTTGGAGAACTTGGAATAGGCTTGGGTAGCTCAAACAATTGGTCTTCATCAGTTTCACTTTGAGCACCTGTTCTAGCTGAAACATTCTCACAAGATGGTTTAGAATAATTTGGAAACAACTCTAAATTAAAGATATGATCAGGGCCATTTCCCCTAACACAAGCAGTGTGCTCATTAACTACAATGTTGAAAGATTCCTCAAATTGTTGATTTTTGATGTTATAAACTCTATAAGCTTTAGAGTTAGAGGAATATCCAATAAAGATAGCATCATCCAACTTTTTAGCAAATTTTGCCAAATTATATATTGTGTTAAGTATGGTACACCTACTGCCAAAGTACCTTAGAAAGCCAATGAACGGTGGCCTCTTGTTCCATAGCTCATTAGGGATTTTTCCATGTGGCTTTACTACAGAACCCTGTTCTGCATATAGCATGCAGTGCTTACTGCCTCTGCCCAGAATGTTAGAGGCAGCTTTGAATCAGCTAATATAGTCGGAGCAGCCTCAGTAAGTGTCCTGTTCCTCCTCTCAGCAATACCATTTTGTTGAGGAGTTCTAGGAGCACTATATTGTCTGGCAATCCATTTTGAGTTACCGAATGAGTCAAGAACGTGGTTCTTAAACTCAGTCCCTTGATCACTTCTAATTATTTTAACCTTGTGATCAATTTGATTTTCTATTTTAAGAATAAAAGATTTTAAAGTTTTAGCAGTTTCATCTTTAGTTCTTAAAAAGAATACCCATGTAAATCTTGTAAAATCATTAACAATCACAAGTCAATGTGATTTCCTTCCAATGCTCATTATACTTGTAGGACCAAATAAATCCATGTGCAATAAGTGTAATGGAGTGGTGATGGAGTTAACAACTTTGGATTTATAAGATGCCTTGTGTTGCTTCCCTTTCAGGCATGCAACAAAGTTATCTTTGCAGAAAAATTCCTTTTTAGGCAAACCATGTACCAAGTTATTTTTAGCCAATTTATTCATTGTCTTAAAATTTACATGACACATTCGTTTATGCCATAGTGTTGACTCATCACCATCAGCTTTGGAAACAAAGCATGATACTTCACCCATTGGGGAAGCATTGTTCATATCAAGCTTGTATATATTCCCTTTTCTGGGAGATCTAAGAAGCACCAATTCCTAAGGAAATTGTCATCCCGGGTTTGAGGATAATGCACTCATGTTCTGTGAAGAGCATTTGATGCTTTTGATCACAAAACTGAGAAACATTTAACATGTTGTGTTCAAGCTGTTTGACAAAGTGAACTTTTTCAACTTTTAATTTTCCATTGGATATACTTCCTCTGCCAGAAATATATCCTCTGGCCTCACCTCCAAACTGGACAGGACCTCCATCAAAATATTGAAATTGTTGAAGGAGAGATCTGTTCCTTGTCATATGCCTGGAGCATCCACTATCCACAATCCAAACATTGTTATACTTGTCATATGGATGTCCCTACACATAAGATGAGATGATTAGTTTTGATTGGAAACCCAAGCCTTGTTGGTCTTGGGTTCTTCCAATGATAGTGACATAATTGAACCAAAATTTATGCATGGGGGTTCAATGGATGTCGTTGAAGAAGAGGTTTGGGCTGCAGCATCTTCCTTGATCTTCTATTCCATCCTTTGGTTGATCATAGAGGATGAGTTTGTTGAAGCTTTTGCAGCATGGCATTCTTCTGAAGCTTCTTTCTTTTCGGAAGAAGCCTTCACCACCTTTTCTTCCGAAGTAGTCTTCTTCTGGGATGGTTTCAAGGAGACTCTTTTGTTCTTTTCAGTCTTGTCAGCTTTAGCTTCCAAAGCCATTTTCCCTTTCGGAAGAAGGACTTTCTTCCGGAAGCAACCTTGCTTCGAAAACAAGCTTTTCCTTTTTCATCACTTGAATCATTTGATAAGGTTTAAATGTGAAACCTTTCCTAACTCCTTCTTTTTTAACATTATTTGCATAATCTGTGCTAGCAGGATTGTAGTAACAATCTTGGACATGTGGTTTTGTAGACCACACATTATGCATGCAGTGTTAATCTTCTGGGAACTTGATGATTGTGAAGTCACTGGATCGGTAAACATCCGAGCATATTCTTGACGGAAGGATAAACAACCACAACCAAAAGTCAAATCAATAACACGAACTATCAAAAATTGGTTTCATTGATAAAACCTAACGATTACAAGCTCATTACAACATAAGAATCAAGACTCTTGGCAAGGGGAGATCGAGCATGATCTCCCCTCTCATCCGGCAGCCCTAGGCCCCGGGCAGACTTCCTCTCAAAAACCTTAACTCTCTACACATTGAAACCGGTATATATAGGCCTCGGCCCATATTAGATGCGACTGGGCCCATTCGTGCGATTGGACCATGCGTATGGTTCAATCGTACGAATGGACCATGTGTATGGTTCAATCGTACGACTGGACCATACTTATGGTTCAGTCTTACGAATGGCCAATCGCATCTCTCAGTCGCACGACTGTCCCATTAGTAAGGCTCAGTCGCACGACTGAGTCTCATTCGCATATGCTCCTGCGAATGACCCAGTTTCATGTGTTTACAACACATCAGGTGTATTACATTAAGCCTAGACTATTCGACAAGTGACGGACACACTATATATGACCATATATGCTCCAACAAATTCCCCCTTGGACGTTGCTTGCGAATAGTAGATAACACCTCTTACAATCTTCAGTCAATCTTAGCTCTGGTTGCCAATAGAATCAAATGAAAACCATATTAGCCAACGTTGTCGATCTGTCAGGTTGCTAGAATATCCCTGAAAATGAATTTAGGCACAATAGCTTTCGTTTACTTTGCAGAACACCATCATCACAGCAAGATTCCCCATATGACTGATTTTTCCAGATAATGACATGAACAGTTTTCCATTGCTTCAATCTTCACACAAGCTAACTTGATTAACATTAACCTCTGTAGAAATTCCCCCTCACGTTCAGCATATCCCAATATATAAACGTTGTGCTCTCTTGGCGTCTTCATACGATGTATTGGGCAAAAGGTTGAAGGTTCCAATCCACAGCTGATAATATCAACCAAATCAGCGTGCACTCAGATTCATCATCAGAAACCGGCTCACATCACCACTTTCTGATTGCGTCTTCAATTTCTCTAGACATGAATTCCCCCTAAGAATGAGAATCCTCTCTGTGCGGATAAATATAACTTGATTGGCCCATAAATAGTCAGATGCTCCTGACTACCCCACAAAATCAGCACCGACTGCTGACATCTTCTCTTCTCTCTTTCGTGTTCCAACTACATTCACCTATTCTGGAAGTCCGACGAATAATGGGGTATACATCGAACTTATTTGACAAAAGAACCTCGGGGTGAATATGCTTTGCTCATCCTCAAATCTGTGCAAGAAGCAGTTCTAGACTCTTTTTTTTAGTCTGGAACAAATGCGGATGAGTCAATGCGGATGGTCCATTCGTGCGATTGAACATACGACTGGTCCAGTCGCACGACTGAACATACGACTGGTCCAGTCGTACGAATGGTCCATTCGGATGGTCCAGTCGTACGAATGCTCCATTCGCATGGCCCAGTCGCATGAACGGGTCTGCACGCAGATTTTCAGATCTGCAGCCGCCAGGGCTGCCCAAAACCCTAATCTGACGAATTTTACATTAACCGAGACAAAATAGACATCATCAAATTCGAAGGGGTGATGGGAACGTGGTTTCGAGTGCAATTTTAACAGAGAGATACCACACGTAACACGATCTGAGCAAAACACGAAGAACACGAAGTGGGTTTAACGTCAAGATCTGAAATTAGATCCAAAAATCAAGAGCTCGGGTTGCTAGAATGATTGTTAGATCATTCCAGCAGTAACCGGCTCTGATACCAATTGTGAAGTCACTGGATCAGTAAACATCCGAGCATATTCTTGACGGAAGGATAAACAAAAGTCAAATCAATAACACGAACTATCAAAAATTGGTTTCATTAATAAAACCTAACGATTACAAGCTCGTTAAACATAAGAATCAAGACTCTTGGCAAGGGGAGATCGAGCATGATCTCCCCTCTCATCCGGCAGCCCTAGGCCCCGGGCAGACTTCCTCTCAAAAACCTTAACTCTCTACACATTGAAACTGGTATATATAGGCCTCGGCCCATATTAGATGCGACTGGGCCCATTCGTGCGATTGGACCATGCGTATGGTTCAATCGTACGAATGGACCATGCGTATGGTTCAATCGTACGACTGGACCATACTTATGGTTCAGTCTTACGAATGGCCAATCGCATCTCTCAGTCGCACGACTGTCCCATTAGTAAGGCTCAGTTGCACGACTGAGTCTCATTTGCATATGCTCCTGCGAATGACCCAGTTTCATGTGTTTACAACATATCAGGTGTATTACATTAAGCCTAGACTATTCGACAAGCGACGAACACACTATATATGACTATATATGCTCCAACAATGATTGCTGTTTCTTGTTCTTTTTCTCTTCATAAGCAACCTTTCCCTGTAACTTCTGATCCTTTGGTAGGACAACAGTGCTGGTACTACACCCCTTTCCTAAATCAGAGTTACCTACCACCTGGAATCCAGCTGAGATGAATACACCCTTTTGCTTTGGGTCTATCTTCAGCTTTGACTCAGCCACTTTCTTGGTAGTTTTTCTTGCTGTCTTAGCTCTGCTTCTTCTGGCTTTGGTAGTCAGGGGTTGATCATCACCGGTAGGAGTGGGTAAAATTACCTGATTCGTCCCTGTCATGGTCTCCATGGTTGCATCACTCTTTGACTCATAAGAAGGTGGGTCAGCAGATGGATCCTCTTGTTCTTCGGTAGCACACCTTGGTAGACTCATAAGAATGTGGTGGAGCAATTTCATTGGTTCCCAACCCACCTTTGTTTTGGTAACAATGTATTGAGTGAGAGGATGATGCAAGAATGGCTTGGAAGTTTTGCTCAGAAATAGCATACTTCCTGGCTTGAGCCTCAGCTGTGACAAGCTGGGCTTGAGCCTCAAACAATTTGGATATTAAATACTTTATTTGAGTCTTATAGTTTGGGTGTTCATGTTTTAATAAGGACACCGTTTTCTCCAACTCCTTAATTTTTCTTTGATAGTCAGATTCAGCCCTTTTAAAATCAGATTTTAAAACATTTAGAGACTCAATATCAGTTTTAATCTCCATATTGTAGTCCTGATACAATTTAACCTTAGCAATACAGGCAGGAGTACAGAGATGTTCATATACCTTATTGTAATCTGTTCCAGCCATGAGTGCTTGAGCAGGAGTCACATTCTGTACCATAAAGCTCCAGTCAACTTCTTGAGCCATTGCAGCTGTCTCTGTTGACTTTCCAGTGGGCTTTAGTGTAGAAGGATGTGTAGAGGCCTGTGGGGTTCCTGGATTTGACTTGGGAGCCTTGCATCCCCTTGCAAAATGACCAAGTTGGTTACAGTTTTAACATTTGGCCTTGGTTTTGTCAAACCTAAATTTACTTTTGGTTGGGTTCTGGGAAAATTGCCTTCCAGTTCTCTTGAAGAACTTCTTTGCTCTGTAGGTTAAGAGAGCCATTTGTTGGACTATGTCCACTCTAGATCATCAAAGCAATTTTGATAGTCACTAGAGTGTCCACTTCCTGAGACAAAGGCACAACTGTCCTGAAAGGAACTTTGCTGAGCCTGTTGAGACCTTGGAGCCTCAGGAAATGTAATATATGGCCCAAAAGAACATGATGGCTGCTGGGTGTATGTCAGGTACTGTTGAGGTTGAGTGGGTCCTGAGCCTTCAGCAACCATTAAAGCGTTTCTAGCAGAAAGAATCAAGGGTCTGCTTCTCTGATGGCCTCTCTTGTTCTCCATCTCCAAACGATATCCATCAAGGATGCCATAAAGTTCAATCATGGTAAGGGTGTTTAGATTTTCTATCCTCTTGATAGAGATACAGTAGAACGTCCATGCATTAGAGAGTGCACTCATGAACTTTCTTGTGAGGTTTCTAAGTTCAAGGGAAATTCCCACAGCCTGAAGGGAGGAGATAAGGTCCATGTACCTAAAGTATTGCTGGCTGAGAGTCTCTCCAGCAATGTAGGTGAAGTTCTCGAATCAGTGAGTCCTTATTGGAGTCATTGGAGCTGGAGTACATATGAGCAAGTGCATCAAATAGTTCTTTGGCTGACTTGCAATGCTCAAACCCCACCATGATAGAGTTGGGTATTGCAGTCATGAGAACAGTCATTGTATTGCTGTCAATGTCCAGCTTCTTCTGGTTCTCATCAGAGTAGTCTTCAACGGCTTTCTCTATCATGGCATCGTTTCCACCTAGTGCTATCACCTTTGTTTTATACGGGCCATTGACAATATATTGCCACATCTTGTTGTCTTGATACCTGATGAAGCCTTCCATATGTCTCCTCCATGACCTGAAGTTTTCAAGGGTGATGATGGGTGCTTTAGTCATCGTCCCCATCTCTACTTCAGACTTGTTGAGGGCCATTTTGAGTGTGGTGTAAGGAGGAGTGAAAAACAGGTAGATTAGGATGGTAAGATCTCACAATCAAGAGCCTGGAAGTTTTGATACCAATTACAGGATCGGATTTTGTCACTTAACACTTAAATTTCTCTCAAACTCACTTATACTACACTCGGATCAGATGAAGTAGAATCTCTTCTAAGAGTTGATAATAATATAATAAGTAACAAAGAACACAATGTAACATCCGGAAATTTCCTTTGTAGCCGACGAAAGAAGAAAAAGAAATAAAGTCCAAAGTCGAGGGACCAAACCCACCAATGAGAGAAACTTCGATGCACAAGAGTATAAAAGGGGGAAAACACCCCTATTCTCCCCATATTTCAGCCAAGAGAGGAGAAGAGAGGAGAATGAGAAAAGGGGAGAAAAGTTGGTTCGGGTGGATTTGAGCGTGGAATTCAACGAGGAGCGAGTCAAATCGAAGCTCTACTCGACGAGATCGTTAAGGTGAGTTCTAGGACCCCTCTTTTACATGTTTTCAACTGATTTTGGGGCTGGAACACGTCCAAAAACCTATTTTCGAGTTTTTGGGTGAAGACCCGTTTTGATGTATGTATGTATGTGTATGATGCGTTTGAGGCTCGATTTCTTGCTTGGTTATGCTTGTATGAGGTCATGGTATGTTTCCTTAAGGTTTAGAATGGTTGATTTGAGCTTAAAAAAGGTTTGTAAGGGGTTGGAGGTCGAAAACCCGCGGCTGCAGTCGACCTAACTGCACTCTGCACCAGCTAGGGCTAGGCGACCGACTGGTGGGCGACTGGAGGCCATCGGCCGATTGAAGTGCGACTGAGGTCCATACGCACGTTTGCTAGGCGACTGAGGTCCATACGCATGATGGTCATGCGATTGAAGTTCATGTGCTTGGGAGTCATGCGATTGAGGGATGGTGCGACTGAGGTTCATTCGCACGGAGGTTATGCGACTGAAGTCCATGCGCCTGGAGGCCATGCGACTGAGGTTCATTCGCATGAAGAGTATGCGACGGAAGCCCATACGCCTGAAGTCATGCGACTGAAGGCCATACGCATGAAAGTTATGCGACTGAGAGTCCATTCGCATAGATGTCCATTCGCCCATAGTCCATTCGCATAGGGTCCATTCGCATAGATGCTCATTCGCCTAAGTGTTCAGAGATGATAGCCGGGATGAAATTCCTCGACGATGTGATAGGCATAGACGGTATAAGGTGACGCAGGATGTTGAGGCTATGATGATGATGTTGATGGGGATGATAATGATATGTATGATGTTATATGTTATGTTAGGCATGAAGATGCATTTGTTGCATCGTAGGTATGATGTGTGTGATGTGATGTATGATTGATGCGTATGTATGATGATGTCGTATGTTTATGTTTATGTTTATGTTCCTTATTATGTATGTTTATCTTTCTATGCCTTTGCGTTGAACGTTAATGAATGAATGAAAGTATTATGCAACGTAAAGTGGAAGATAAAGAAAAGAGGAATGTAATGAATGAATGCATGCATTAACGAACGAATGAAATCGTGTGAGGTATGTAAATGAAGTGTAATGAAGTGCACGGCTCTAATGCCTTAGGCTCAACCGTGAGAGGTTCAGCTAGTCTATAGTGTGCACGCAGGGGTTCCAGTCTTTATGACTGACCTTCGATGATGTACCCATGTTGATGGGGGTGATGTACCCATGTTGATGGGGGTGATGTACCCACTTCGGTGGGGGTGATGTACCCACTTCGGTGGGGGTGTAGTACCCATAATGTTGGGGGTGTAATGTATGATGGTTACCCGGGTTACGCATAACTCCGGGGGTGTAGCATGAAGCCATGCATATGTATGAGGTGAGCAACCCGGTCGTTGCAAAAGACTCGAGTACGTGCTATCGTGATGTTGCCTTAGGGTAAGCAACCTTGTTGTTGCAAAAGACTCGGATAGCTTGCTATCGTGATGGGTAATGAGGTGAGCAACCCTAGGGGTGCAAAAGACTCGGATAGCGTGCAATCATTGAGATGGCTATTGAGGTGAGCGACTTGGTGTTGCAACAGCCTCGGATAGAGTTCAATCCCTGTGATTGACTCATATGGGATCTTTGTCGCGTATCCCGGTGTTGTGTCAGTCTTCGGACATGAGTCGGGGGCTTGTGAGTGGGTCCCGGCACAACATCAACCTTCGAGCATGAGTTGGGGATATTGCAGGAGACAAGATTCGAGTAATGAAAAGTAATGAGTAAGAGATGAATGAAAGAATGAATGTATGAAATGAAAGTTAACGAATGATCCTAATAATGTATGAAATGGGATCCTTGTCATTCGACCTCAGTAATCGTGGCTGTGTGCCATGAAGAGGGTAAAGTCTGACAGGATCTAGAAAGAAGTGAAAGATAATGATGTATGATGAATGATGAATGTAACGAACGAAATGACGAAGATAATAATGATATTATCTGTATGTACGTATGATGTGTGAACGCATGTATGTAACGAATGTTTTTTTGTAAAGAAAGTAAAGAACGGTTTTACGAAAGAAAAGTAAGTTTTATTATAAAACTAGAACTCACTCAGCAACGCTACTTTGATGTGTTTCCAGTTGGCAGGTATGTTGCTGAGGATGGCATGGGGCGGCTACTCAGCGTATTTTGGATGGCATCTTTATGTTTAATGCTTTTGTAATAAATGTAACATGATATTGTTAAAGGAACGATTGTACTAATGTGCAAAAGTATTTTGATGAGATGAAATTATGTTTTTGATGTTTCCGCTGCAACTATTTATGAAAGGAAAATGTAAATATATGTTTTGAGTGTGATGAATGACCAACTGTAAGCGTCCCGGGAACGGGGCCTTACAAGTTGGTATCAGAGCCAAAGTTTAAGTGAATTGGGTAAATGTTTTCAAAAACCTTATCTTAAACTGAGAATGAGACGGAAAGGTAATGGGATGCCAATCTGAGTAGCTGCGTGCCATCAGGTATGTTTTTGTAAAGTTAATCGGTTTTACGTGCGCATGTTTTATGGTTTATGTGTTGCTGGTAGGTTTAGATACTGATGTAGTCAGGATAGGTAATGCTCGGAGTATGAAGAGTAAAGTAAGTGGCTAATCACAACTGGCCACTGTAATTAGGGACTTACTATACTTGACATAAACTGAGCTATTCCTTGAATGACCGTGTTAGTGTTTGAATCTTTCAGTGTGTTTAGAGGATGGCTGGTGGAAGATCTCCGAAAGCTTCTCGTGGTGGAGGTGACGGTGGACGTGGTGCTGAACCACGGGTCACAAGAGGAAGGGCAAGGGCCGAAAGGGTAGTTCACTGAGAACCTGTGACCCCTCATCCTGAGCGCCGTGACGAGAATGCTAATCAGAGGGCCTCGGTGAGAGAGGCGGTTGTGGAGGAAGTGCATCAGGTCTTGCAGACGATCCTACCGTCTGTGGTGACCGAGGTGATAAAGACGGTTAGAGATGAGGAGAGAAGGGAAAGGGGTAGACCTTCGGGCGAAAGGAGACGACCCGAGACTGAAACGGTTCTCTCCGATGAGGAAGAGGAAGAAGAAGAGGAAGAGCCTACGCCGAAGGCGGCACGAGGCTGTAACTATGGGGCGTTTCAGCGATGCAAGCCCCCTACTTTTGATGGTAATGGCACTGCTGCTGCTGCTCACTGATGGGTGAGAGAAATGGAAGCCGTTTTAACTATCAGCGAGTGCCGGGAAGATCAGAAAGTCAAATTTGCTACCCACTCTTTCGTGGACTCAGCTTTGTGCTGGTGGGACAACATAGTCCAAGTTGAGGGAAGCAGGGCTATCGGAAGGATGAGATGGTCAGAGTTGAAGAGGCTGGTGATTGAGGAGTTCTGTCCCCACCGTGAGATGGATAAAGTTGAAAGAGAGTTCCTGCAACTGGAGGCGGGAACGATGACGCATCAGCAATACACCACCAAGTTCAACGAAATGGCACGACTGGTGCCGGATCAGGTGACACCCCTCTCACGAAAGATCAAGAGGTATATTCAGGGCTTGCCGACGGACATCCGCAGGCACATGATCGCTGCTCGACCGAGCACGTTTAGGTCAGCAGTTGACCTGGCGGGAAGATTGTACGACGAGCGGGCGATGGCGATGACAGACGAAGGGGAGGAGCGAGCCTATGTTGAGAAGGGGAAAGGAAGGCGAGACAATGATGATGGATTTGTGTATAAGGGTACGATGTCGAGGGACGATGATCGAAAGAGAATAGAAAGGAAAGGAGAAGTATGCAGAAAGTGTGGACACAAGCACCCCGGGGAATGTAGATTGGGGACTAATGCCTGTTTCCGTTGTGGAAGGACCGGGCATGTGGCGAAGAACTGCGGTATGGGGAGGTGTTATTCTTGTGGTGAGGAAGGTCATAAGAGCAGGGACTGTAAGAAGCAAAGGGCTGAAGGTTCGGGAGTGAAGAAGATCGGAGGAAGCTAGGACGGACTTCGACGTTGTGTCAGGTATGTTCCTAGTTAATAGATCCTTAGCCTTGTGTTATTCAATGCTGGCGCTAGTAAAAGTTTTATTCCTGCTTTATGTGCTAAATTGCCTGTTAGTGGTAAGAATATAGTTACGCCATTCGATGTAGCCCTAAGAGTGGATTGTTTGGCGGACTACGGAGCGAACACTATGTGTTGCAAAAAGATGATACGGCTAACAGCGCCTGAGGGGATCACGGTGATGGCTTAGGGTGATTGAGTCACGACGATTCCGAAGGTGATTTCGATGGAAATGGCGGGAAGGTGCACGAAGCGTGACATGATGGAGTAAGTGAGTAGATGCCTTACTTGTCTACAAGTGAAGGCCGAGCACCAAACGACGTTTGGGAAATATTGAAGTGACTGAGGCAACGACTGAGAAGCTCGAAAGGATCAAAGCCCTGAGGGAAGTAGTCAGAGATAAACCAGAAGTCATATGTTGATTAACGACGTAGAGCGATTGAATCCCAGGTGAGAGACTGGAAAATGAGATGAGACAGAATTGTCAACAATGGTTCAAGGAACAACAGGTTTCGGGGACGAAACCTATTTAAGGGGGGTGGACTTGTAACATCCGGAAATTTCCTTTGTAGCCGACGAAAGAAGAAAAAGAAATAAAGTCCAAAGTCGAGGGATCAAACCCGCCAACGAGAGAAACTTCGATGCATGGGAGTATAAAAGGGGGAAAACACCCCTATTCTCCCCATATTTCAGCCAAGAGAGGAGAAGGAGAAAAGGGGAGAAAAGTTGGTTCGGGTGGATTCGAGCGTGGAATTCAACGAGGAGCGAGTCAAATCGAAGCTCTACTCGACGAGATCGTTAAGGTGAGTTCTAGGACCCTTCTTTTACATGTTTTCAACTGATTTTGAGGCTGGAACACGTCCAAAAACCTATTTTCGAGTTTTTGGGTGAAGACCCGTTTTGATGTATGTATGTATGTGTATGATGCGTTTGAGGCTCGATTTCTTGCTTGGTTATGCTTGTATGAGGTCATGGTATGTTTTCCTAAGGTTTAGAATGGTTGATTTGAGCTTAAAAAAGGTTTGGAAGGGGTTGGAGGTCGAAAACCCGCGACTGCAGTCAACCTAACTGCACTCTGCACCAGCTAGGGCTAGGCGACCGACTGGAGGGCGACTGGAGGCCATTCGGCCGATTGAAGTGCGACTGAGGTCCATACACACGTTTGCTAGGCGACCGAGGTCCATACGCATGATGGTCATGCGATTGAAGTTCATGTGCTTGGGAGTCATGCGATTGAGGGATGGTGCGATTGAGGTTCATTCGCACGGAGGTTATGCGACTGAAGTCCATGCACCTGGAGGCCATGTGACTGAGGTTCATTCGCATGAAGAGTATGCGACGGAAGCCCATACGCCTGAAGTCATGCGACTGAAGGCCATACGCATGAAAGTTATGCGACTGAGTGTCCATTCGCATAGATGTCCATTCGCCCATAGTCCATTCGCATAGGGTCCATTCGCATAGATGCTCATTCGCCTAAGTGTTCAGAGATGATAGCCGGGATGAAATTCCTCGACGATGTGATAGGCATGGACGGTATAAGGTGACGCAGGATGTTGAGGCTATGATGATGATGTTGATGGGGATGATAATGATATGTATGATGTTATATGTTATGTTAGGCATGAAGATGCATTTGTTGCATCGTAGGTATGATGTGTGTGATGTGATGTATGATTGATGCGTATGTATGATGATGTCATATGTTTATGTTTATGTTTATGTTCCTTATTATGTATGTTTATCTTTCTATGCCTTTGCGTTGAACGTTAATGAATGAATGAAAGTATTATGTAACGTAAAGTGGAAGATAAAGAAAAGAGGAACGTAATGAATGAATGCATGCATTAACGAACGAATGAAATCGTGTGAGGTATGTAAATGAAGTGTAATGAAGTGCACGGCTCTAATGCCTTAGGCTCAACCGTGAGAGGTTCAGCTAGTCTATAGTGTGCACGCAGAGGTTCCAGTCTTTGTGACTGACCTTCGATGATGTACCCATGTTGATGGGGGTGATGTACCCATGTTGATGGGGGTGATGTACCCACTTCGGTGGGGTGATGTACCCACTTCGGTGGGGGTGTAGTACCCATAATGTTGGGGGTGTAATGTATGATGGTTACCCGGGTTACGCATAACTCCGGGGGTGTAGCATGAAGCCATGCATATGTATGAGGTGAGCAACCCGGTCGTTGCAAAAGACTCGAGTACGTGCTATCGTGATGTTGCCTTAGGGTGAGCAACCTTGTTGTTGCAAAAGACTCGGATTGCTTGCTATCGTGATGGGCAATGAGGTGAGCAACCCTAGGGGTGCAAAAGACTCGGATAGCGTGCAATCATTGAGATGGCTATTGAGGTGAGCGAGTTGGTGTTGCAACAGCCTCGGATGGAGTTCAATCCCTGTGATTGACTCATATGGGATCTTTGTCGCGTATCCCGGTGTTGTGTCAGTCTTCGGACATGAGTCGGGGGCTTGTGAGTGGGTCCCGGCACAACATCAACCTTCGAGCATGAGTTGGGGATATTGCAGCAGACAAGATTCGAGTAATGAAAAGTAATGTGTAAGAGATGAATGAAAGAATGAATGTATGAAATGAACGTTAACGAATGATCCTAATAATGTATGAAATGGGATCCTTGTCATTCGACCTCAGTAATCGTGGCTGTGTGTCATTAAGAGGGTAAAGTCTGACAGGATCTAGAAAGAAGTGAAAGATAATGATGTATGATGAATGATGAATGTAACGAACGAAATGACGAAGATAATAATGATATTATCTGTATGTACGTATGATGTGTGAACACATGTATGTAAGGAATGTTTTTTTGTAAAGAAAGTAAAGAACGGTTTTACGAAAGAAAAGTAAGTTTTATTATAAAACTAGAACTCACTCAGCAACGCTGACTTTGATGTGTTTCCAGTTGGCAGGTATGTTGCTGAGGATGGCATGGGGCGGCTACTCAACGTATTTTGGATGGCATCTTTATGTTTAATGCTTTTGAAATAAATGTAACCTGATATTGTTAAAGGAACGATTGTACTAATGTGCAAAAGTATTTTGATGAGATGAAATTATGTTTTTGATGTTTCCGCTGCAACTATTTATGAAAGGAAAATGTAAATATATGTTTTGAGTGCGATGAATGACCAACTGTAAGCGTCCCGGGAACGGGGCCTTACAAGTTGGTATCAGAGCCAAAGTTTAAGTGAATTGGGTAAATGTTTTCAAAAACCTTATCTTAAACTGAGAATGGGACGGAAAGGGAATGGGATGCCAATCTGAGTAGCTGCGTGCCATCAGGTATGTTTTTGTAAAGTTAATCGGTTTTACGTGCGCATGTTTTATGGTTTATGTGTTGCTGGTAGGTTTAGATACTGATGTAGTCAGGATAGGTAATGCTCGGAGTATGAAGAGTAAAGTAAGTGGCTAATCACAACTGGCCACTGTAATTAGGGACTTACTATACTTGACATAAACTGAGCTATTCCTTGAATGACCGTGTTAGTGTTTGAATCTTTCAGTGTGTTTAGAGGATGGCTGGTGGAAGATCTTCGAAAGCTTCTCGTGGTGGAGGTGACGGTGGACGTGGTGCTGAACCACGGGTAACAAGAGGAAGGGCAAGGGCCGAAAGGGTAGTTCACAAAGAACCTGTGACCCCTCATCCTAAGGGCGGTGACGAGAATGCTAATCAGAGGGCCTCGGTGAGAGAGGCGGTTGTGGAGGAAGTGCATCAGGTCTTGCAGACGATCCTACCGTCTGTGGTGACCGAGGTGATAAAGACGGTTAGAGATGAGGAGAGAAGGGAAAGGGGTAGACCTTCGGGCGAAAGGAGACGACCCGAGACTGAAACGGTTTTCTCCGATGAGGAAGAGGAAGAAGAAGAGGAAGAGCCTACGCCGGAGGCGGCACGAGGCTGTAACTATGGGGCGTTTCAGCGATGCAAGCCCCCTACTTTTGATGGTAATGGCACTGCTGCTGCTGCTCACCGATGGGTGAGAGAAATGGAAGCCGTTTTAACTATCAGCGAGTGCCGGGAAGATCAGAAAGTCAAATTTGCTACCCACTCTTTCGTGGACTCAGCTTTGTGCTGGTGGGACAACATAGTCCAAGTTGAGGGAAGCAGGGCTATCGGAAGGATGAGATGGTCAGAGTTGAAGAGGCTGGTGATGGAGGAGTTCTGTCCCCACCGTGAGATGGATAAAGTTGAAAGAGAGTTCCTGCAACTGGAGGCGGGAACGATGACGCATCAGCAATACACCACCAAGTTCAACGAAATGGCACGACTGGTGCCGGATCAGGTTACACCCCTCTCGCGAAAGATCAAGAGGTATATTCAGGGCTTGCCGATGGACATCCGCAGGCACATGATCGCTACTCGACCGAGCACGTTTAGGTCAGTAGTTGACCTGGCGGGAAGATTGTACGACGAGCGGGCGATGGCGATGACAGACGAAGGGGAGGAGCGAGCCTATGTTGAGAAGGGGAAAGGAAGGCGAGACAATGATGATGGATTTGTGTATGAAGGTACGACGTCGAGGGACGATGATCGAAAGAGAATAGAAAGGAAAGGAGAAGTATGCAAAAAGTGTGGACACAAGCACCCCGGGGAATGTAGATTGGGGACTAATGCCTGTTTCCGTTGTGGAAGGACCGGGCATGTGGCGAAGAACTGCGGTATGGGGAGGTGTTATTCTTGTGGTGAGGAAGGTCATAAGAGCAGGGACTGTAAGAAGCAAAGGGCTGAAGGTTCGGGAGTGAAGAAGATCGGAGGAAGCTAGGACGGACTTCGACGTTGTGTCAGGTATGTTCCTAGTAAATAGATCCTTAGCCTTGTGTTATTCAATGCTGGCGCTAGTAAAAGTTTTATTCCTGCTTTATGTGCTAAATTGCCTGTTAGTGGTAAGAATATAGTTACGCCATTCGATGTAGCCCTAAGAGTGGATTGTTTAGCGGACTACGGAGCGAACACTATGTGTTGCAAAAAGATGATACGGCTAACAGCGCCTGAGGGGATCACGGTGATGGCTTAGGGTGATTGAGTCACGACAATTCCGAAGGTGATTTCGATGGCAATGGCGGGAAGGTGCACGAAGCGTGACATGATGGAGTAAGTGAGTAGATGCCTTACTTGTCTACAAGTGAAGGCCGAGCACCAAACGACGTTTGGGAAATATTGAAGTGACTGAGGCAACGACTGAGAAGCTCGAAAGGATCAAAGCCCTGAGGGAAGTAGTCAGAGATAAACCAGAAGTCGTATGTTGATTAACGACGTAGAGCGATTGAATCCCATGTGAGAGACTGGAAAATGAGATGAGACAGAATTGTCAACAATGGTTCAAGGAACAACAGGTTTCGGGGACGAAACCTATTTAAGGGGGGTGGACTTGTAACATCCGGAAATTTCCTTTGTAGCCGACGAAAGAAGAAAAAGAAATAAAGTCCAAAGTCGAGGGACCAAACCCGCCAACGAGAGAAACTTCGATGCACGGGAGTATAAAAGGGGGAAAACACCCTTATTCTCCCCATATTTCAGCCAAGAGAGGAGAAGGAGAAAAGGGGAGAAAAGTTGGTTCGGGTGGATTCGAGCGTGGAATTCAACGAGGAGCGAGTCAAATCGAAGCTCTACTCGACGAGATCGTTAAGGTGAGTTCTAGGACCCTTCTTTTACATGTTTTCAACTGATTTTGGGGCTGGAACACGTCCAAAAACCTATTTTCGAGTTTTTGGGTGAAGACCCGTTTTGATGTATGTATGTATGTGTATGATGCGTTTGAGGCTCGATTTCTTGCTTGGTTATGCTTGTATGAGGTCATGGTATGTTTCCCTAAGGTTGAGAATGGTTGATTCGAGCTTAAAAAAGGTTTGGAAGGGGTTGGAGGTCGAAAACCCACGGCTGCAGTCAACCTAACTGCACTCTGCACCAGCTAGGGCTAGGCGACCGACTGGAGGGCGACTGGAGGCCATTCGGCCGATTGAAGTGCGACTGAGGTCCATACACACGTTTGCTAGGTGACTGAGGTCCATACGCATGATGGTCATGCGATTGAAGTTCATGTGCTTGGGAGTCATGCGATTGAGGGATGGTGCGACTGAGGTTCATTCGCACGGAGGTTATGCGACTGAAGTCCATGCGCCTGGAGGCCATGCGACTGAGGTTCATTCGCATGAAGAGTATGCGACGGAAGCCCATACGCCTGAAGTCATGCGACTGAAGGCCATACGCATGAAAGTTATGCGACTGAGTGTCCATTCGCATAGATGTCCATTCGCCCATAGTCCATTCGCATAGGGTCCATTCGCATAGATGCTCATTCGCCTAAGTGTTCAGAGATGATAGCCGGGATGAAATTCCTCGACGATGTGATAGGCATGGACGGTATAAGGTGACGCAGGATGTTGAGGCTATGATGATGATGTTGATGGGGATGATAATGATATGTATGATGTTATATGTTATGTTAGGCATGAAGATGCATTTGTTGCATCGTAGGTATGATGTGTGTGATGTGATGTATGATTGATGCGTATGTATGATGATGTCGTATGTTTATGTTTATGTTTATGTTCCTTATCATGTATGTTTATCTTTCTATGCCTTTGCGTTGAAAGTTAATGAATGAATGAAAGTATTATGTAACGTAAAGTGGAAGATAAAGAAAAGAGGAATGTAATGAATGAATGCATGCATTAACGAACGAATGAAATCGTGTGAGGTATGTAAATGATGTGTAATGAAGTGCACGGCTCTAATGCCTTAGGCTCAACTGTGAGAGGTTCAGCTAGTCTATAGTGTGCACGCAGGGGTTCCAGTCTTTGTGACTGACCTTCGATGATGTACCCATGTTGATGGGGGTGATGTACCCATGTTGATGGGGGTGATGTACCCACTTTGGTGGGGGTGATGTACCCACTTCGGTGGGGGTGTAGTACCCATAATGTTGGGGGTGTAATGTATGATGGTTACCCGGGTTACACATAACTCCGGGGGTGTAGCATGAAGCCATGCATATGTATGAGGTGAGCAACCCGGTCGTTGCAAAAGACTCGAGTACGTGCTATCGTGATGTTGCCTTAGGGTGAGCAACCTTGTTGTTGCAAAAGACTCGGATAGCTTGCTATCGTGATGGGCAATGAGGTGAGCAACCCTAGGGGTGCAAAAGACTCGGATAGCGTGCAATCATTGAGATGGCTATTGAGGTGAGCGAGTTGGTGTTGCAACAGCCTCGGATGGAGTTCAATCCCTGTGATTGACTCATATGGGATCTTTGTCGCGTATCCCGGTGTTGTGTCAGTCTTCGGACATGAGTCGGGGGCTTGTGAGTGGGTCCCGGCACAACATCAACCTTCGAGCATGAGTTGGGGATACTGCAGGAGACAAGATTCGAGTAATGAAAAGTAATGAGTAAGAGATAAATGAAAGAATGAATGTATGAAATGAACGTTAACGAATGATCCTAATAATGTATGAAATGGGATCCTTGTCATTCGACCTCAGTAATCGTGGCTGTGTGCCATTAAGAGGGTAAAGTCTGACAGGATCTAGAAAGAAGTGAAAGATAATGATGTATGATGAATGATGAATGTAACGAACGAAATGACGAAGATAATAATGATATTATCTGTATGTACGTATGATGTGTGAAGGCATGTATGTAACGAATGTTTTTTTGTAAAGAAAGTAAAGAACGGTTTTACGAAAGAAAAGTAAGTTTTATTATAAAACTAGAACTCACTCAGCAACGCTGACTTTGATGTGTTTCCAGTTGGCAGGTATGTTTCTGAGGATGGCATGGGGCGGCTACTCAGCGTATTTTGGATGGCATCTTTATGTTTAATGCTTTTGTAATAAATGTAACCTGATATTGTTAAAGGAACGATTGTACTAATGTGCAAAAGTATTTTGATGAGATGAAATTATGTTTTTGATGTTTCCGCTACAACTATTTATGAAAGGAAAATGTAAATATATGTTTTGAGTGCGATGAATGACCAACTGTAAGCGTCCCGGGAACGGGGCCTTACACACAAAGAAATAATTTTCAAGGCACTTGTATATATTACTTCTCAACTCAAAGTATTACAAGACTCTTACAAGTATATTACATAAGTTACAATGAGAAACTATATATACTACTACCTACAGCCGGATATACTTTGATACCAGCTGAAAACCTAAGACTAAAGCATATACTACAATGCTAAAGTTAAGGTATCTTAGATAAGGTATTATCTAAGATATGGTAGTCATGACATGTCCATGACTTACCTTTCGTCACCAACTAAAGTTGGCAACTGTACTATCTGATAAAAGTAAACAATGGAATAAAGTATGGTCAACTACATGACTTTTGAGAAAACACCATGCAGTATCTCAGAGGTCAGCAACGGAGTGTCAGAGAGACCATACTTATGTCCACTGGTTCATAGTAATGTCTTCTGAAGGTTAGTTGGCTTTGGAAGAACAAGTTCTTCCGAAGCCACTTATACTTCAGAAGAAGCTACTATACTTCCGAGGCTTGAGGACTTCTTCATATCTTCATACTTCGAAAGTTGACTTCTTATCTTTTCTTCTAAGTCTTGAACTTCGGAAGTGAATACTTTGTCTTCGGAAGTTGGAGTTTTACTTTGGAAGATGATCTTTCACTTTGTCTTCGGAAGAACTTCATTTCCTTCAGAAGTTCCACACTTAGCTTTGAAAGTCCTTTATTAGTTGTATCCAAAAATAGTCTAAGTGATTTGGTTTGGTTATTACAGCCTTTCTAGATCTAACAATCTTTCTACAAATTGCAACACCAATATCACCTTATCTACATAATACTAATAAAAAAGGTTCTACTATCTTGTTCATATTTTACTTATCTACATAATACTGATCACGCGATGAAGAAGTATTAAAACGAACAGTAAGAACTTCTATATTGAAGTGGCTAAGATGTGTACTACAACTTACATCTTGCTTGGTACAATGCAGTCGGCAAGCTCTGATCGATTACGGGTTGTCTGCTCAATATTGATAGAAGATATATTATGTGTTGACATTAAATAATGAATACATGTATGTGTTGACAGTAAATAACGAAGACATGTTATGTGTTGACAGGAAATAATGAAAATATACTATGTATTTACAAGAAAAAATATATTGAATCCTTCTATTTATTTTTAAATTATTAAAAAAATTTATAACATACTAGTCGTACATTTATAATTTCCCCAACCTTATTATTAAACTAAAAAATAAATACAACACTACTAAAATATATCACCAACTTTAATGCTACAAATTCATTCAACAACTTAAATTAACTGTATATTACAATGACAAACACACGAAATAAAAAATTTATAAAAACTAGTAAAATAAATTTTAACGTGGATGGGGTAAATGAGATTCGAAGAACCGGTGAGATACACATTATGTTATTTAAGTTCATATAATAATAAAATTTTTTTACAGCATGTTCGTGCTTTGACAAGCAGACTTTTAGTTTGACGGATAAATGAGATTCGAAGAACCGGTGAGATACCGGGCTCGAATCGTTGTACGATTCTTCCGTATGAGTTTGTGAAACTAATATTTCAAGGATCTGCTGATGCAAACAAATATGGCAATGGCATGAACGAGTTATATTCTTCATTGTGGGAGGTTGATATAGTAAAAATTAAATTTATTTTTACTTTTTAAAAATAAAATTAAGCAACTGTACATGATCTTCATACGCATATATACCAATATATGGCAACAATGAAAACTGGTATATTTTTAAGTTTTCAATGGACACGTTACAACTTACAATATTTTTTCATATAAATGTCGTCCAAATACTTGTTTTCATTCATCGTGCATTCATCGTGACATGTATTGAATTGTTGTTGAATTTGAGTCTTATTTTATATGGTTTATACAACGTATATCGTATTTTAATTATCGGGGCAAGAAGTTCTTGAATTAGAAATGTCTAAAGAAACTGTTTGTCCTTATAATGGTGGTCATATTGGTGGAGATTAAGGAGTAGTAATTTGTATGTTATTACGTAGGTTGGTTCAAAACAGATCATTAACCTGGGAAGAAGTAAATCTGCAAGATGTTTGACTTAGATATAAATGTTTTATGGCTGATGAGTTACACGCGATGCGTACAATGTGATGTCGTATTTTACAAAATAGTTTTTTTATTTTATTCAATTTTTATTATGTTATCAAAATTTCATACAAGAATTATTATTTTATATACAGGGATAGATAAATATTTTTATAACATAATTACAATACAAAATAATTATACAACATATTTACAATATCTTCTTGATATGATTCTATTTATAACGAATGCTTGATATTTCTTAACTTGCAATAATCTTGATCCCTGTAACACCTGTAAAAAAAACTTAATTTCACGATATGGAAAATATTAATTAATATAACTACAAGACATTGAGAATATAATTTAATTTTAGTAAATATAATTTCATGACATGAAGAATATAAATTAATTTTAATCATTACAAAAGATTAAAATTACTAGTTTTGAAATGCCGTTGTCTAAAGAAGGTAGTATGTAAATGAAAAACTAAAACGGATTAAAATTCGTTATACTACGCGTCACAGAAACATGAGACAATACGATCTAAATCAAAAAAAATAATTAATTATGTGTTATTAAATATAACTTACGAAAAAACAAAAAATCTAAAAAATAAATAAACACGGTAATACCTTGTCCATACTCGAGCCAACAGAAAAAGGAGATCCGAACATTTGAGCTAGAGACTTTACAAATTAACTAGTATAAACTAAAGCAGATTATAAAAAGTTAAGTTTAAATATTAGGAATATAAATTAATTATTAATTAAATTATAAAATGTAGTGTATACTTCTTCTACATTTTCTTCAAACGCATCCTTCGGAGTATACGTTCTTGTTTTGTCTTTTTAAAATAATTATCCTTTAAAAAAAATTAATCAGCACATTATGTATAATATATGCGTGAAAAGTAATAATAATTGATGTGAGGGATAATTACAAGTAATCTGTGAACTATTTTCTTTATGTTTTTCGGGTCACAAAAGTGAGTATTATTCTACTTTTCTGGCGCCTCTGAATTAATATTTAGGTGAGACACCTTAACATTTTGCGTACCAAAACACTCATTAACTTGTGGCATGTTATTTCCGTCAGGGTCACCATGTTCAAATATTATTTCTTCCTAATAAGTTGAAATTTCACCCAAATAAAGACAGCTTTTTCGGTACGATGACAGAGACCGATCAAACGGGGTTGAAAAAATATTTGACGGTAGATTCTGACCTTGAATTATTAAAAAAATATTATTAAAATAAGAGTAAATTACACGGACAGTCCCTGGGGTATGCACGTATTGCAACTTTAGTCACTACTTTCAATAAATTATTGATGAGGGCCTGGACTATGTAAAGAGTGCACACTAACGGTCCCTGACACTAACAAATGTTAAGTTTCTCTGCTAGCATTTTTAAAAATACAAAAATACCCTTGATTTTTTTATCTTCTTTTCCACATTCAACACCCACCACCACCACCTCTACCCTCAACCCACAGCCGCATCTACCCTCAACCCACCACTGCCACCGCCGCCCTTAACCCACCACCACCGTCGTCACCCTTGACCCACCACCACCACACCGCCTGCACCCTCAACCCACCACCAACGTTGGCGCTTGCAACCTCAACCCACCACGACCCTTAACCCACCACCATTGTCACCGCATAACCTCGACCCACCACCACCCTCGCCAACCCACCACCACCGTCCTAGAGCACCCTCAACCAGCACCATCATTACCATAGCACCCTCAAGCCACTACCATCGTTGCTACCCACACCCTTGAACCACCACCACAAATCAGACAATCACCCATTTCTACCATTAAATATGATAACAAGCTGATTCATCGGATTTGAAGATAAAAAGAGAGTCTTAGAATAGTAAGAGATAGAGAGAAAAGGGAGAGAGGGAGAGAGAGAGAGAAATAAAGACTTAGACCAGTAATGATGCTTTATTTCTCCATGGAGGTGGAGAGGTGGTGGTGATGGTGATGGTAATGAAGATGAAGATGGAAGAAGAAGATGGAGTGAGGGGGTGAGGTGTGATGGGTGGGGCTAAGTTAGGTTTTATTTATCCATGTAAATCACTCTTAAAATAATAAAATTTTATTAATGCAATTCATTAAAAACAATAACTTACCTCTTTTGAATTGTTTAAAATAGATAACGCTTGTTCCAACATTATTAAACTCATATGAGGCCGATCAATACCTCTTGGCACGTACCCACGTCGTTTGCCATAATTATTCATTATCGGAAAAACTTCAAATATCCAAATCTATAACAAAATAAAATAGTTTAAATGAATATATAATAACGAACGATTAATATAATTAAAAATTACCTTAAATGCCCAAACAAATCCTTTGATGTTGTATCTTAGCTTTTTCTTTTGTTTTTCTCTTTAATTTTTATATCCAACATTATAGATATGAGGGTAAGTGTGATTCCAAAGATATGTACCCCACGAAAATTCATTCCATGCCCCTAAATCATTAACTAAATCTAAAAGTTAATTGTTAAAATTTTTTCTCTTCTAATCCCATAAAACCTTGTTGAACAAGTAATAATAAGCAAACCTTTATTACGGTTACATCATCTAAATGTGTAACCTGTTCTAAAAAATGTCTCTTAAATAATCTAACATAGGTTTAATTATTTCATATTTGTGAAAAATGATATCAAGAAAATTTGTCTTCGTAGGAATAATTTGACGTATCATATTACCAAATTTAAACCCGGTAATAATACAAAATTCTTTAGGCCCAATTGGAGATTTTGTCCATTAATGGAAAAGTTGATACCGTTCTCTGGATTTTCTATATGAACTTGGGTTTGTAATATTAAATGAATAAGTGATGCATCATTGCTAATACATTGACATAGTAATCATTTTGCAAAACATGTGCTGTTAAACATAACAAGTTGATCAAGATTGTCTTTAATTTATTATAAATCTGTTTTTCAACTTTTACATTGCATCTAATACTAATACTATTGTATGTATAAAAACCCTTCATAAAAATAATAAACAGTTTCAATATAACAAAAACAAAGAATAAAATAAAATAATAACATAAGTAGAAAGTGATAAACAAAAACTAACCTCGTGGTCCATCGATTTGACGTATCAATAATTATTTTCTTTAACATTCGTGTAAATTTTTCAGAAGACAATGTAAAATATTTTTCTAAGATTTACGAAATTTTTAGAGTCCCACATGGTCCCCCACCCCTTTATATACTCCTCATTGACATTAATAACCCTCGCCCTCGAAATTCGGTTCCTCGCTGACGTGGCGAGGCCATGTCACATCCCTAGCCAAAAATGACCGATTCTTCTCCTAGAAGGACGTGCGAATAGGGGTTGACTCGGCAAGTTGAGGTCACATCCCTCGCCTCATTTACCGTTCCCCCTCACTGACTAGGCATATGTTGGATCAAGTAAGACTTATGCAACCAAAACAAACACTTAGACAATTTTGGTGCAACTAATGAAGAACTTTCAAAGGCAAAAGCAGAACTTCCGAAGGCAAATGCTGAGAGCTTCCGAAGAGGAACTCTAACTTCCGAAGACAAAGTCTTCCTTCTTCCAAAGTTCAACATTTAGAAGAATTCAAGATATTGACTTCCGAAGCATGAAAGTCCTGAAGATTAACTCAAGCCTCAGAAGAAGTAGCCTCATTGAAGTATAAGTGGCTTCAGAAGAACTTATTCTTCCGAAGCCAGTTAACATTCGGAAGAACCTACTATGGACCAGTGGACATAAGTATGGTTCCTCTGACACACTGCTGCAACCTCTGATATACTACATGGTGCTTTTCCACACCCATGTAGTTGACCATAGTTCATTCCACTATTCATCCTTTATTAGCTAGTACAGTTACCAACTTTAGTTGGTGACAAAAGGTAAGTCATGGACATGTCATGACTACCAAATCTTAGATAGTATTTTATGTTAGATACCTTATTTCTAGCGATGTAGTATTTGTTTAGTTGTAAGTTTCCAGCTGGTATTAAAGTATATCCGGCTGTAGATAGTAGTATATATAGTTTCTCATTGTAACTCAGTTAGTATGCTTGTAAGAGTCTTGGAATACTTTGAGTTGAGAAGTAATATATACAAGTATCTTGAAAAACTTTCTCTAGTGTTTGTTTACTTAATATTTTATTATCAACTCTAAGAGGATTCTGCATCATCAAACAAAGTGTGACTTAGTAAGTTTGAGAGATAAAAATTGTGTTGAGTGACCAAACTCGATCCTGCAATTGGTATCAGAGCTAGTTAGGCTCTTGATTGTGTGATCTTACCATCCAAATCAACCTTTTCATCACTCATACACTTACCCCACTCAATATGGCCCTCAATAAAAAAATCTAAATATGAAATGGGGATGATGACTAAAGCACCTATCATCAACCCTGAGAAGTTCAGATCATGGAGCAGACGTATTGAAGGCTTCATCAGATACCAAGACAGCAAGATGTGGAAGTCTATCACCAATGGCCCTTACAAGCCAAAAGTTGTAGCACCGGCTGGAAATGGTGCTATTATAGAGAAGGCAGTTGAAGATTATTCTGATGAAGACTACAAATGGCTGGATATCGGTAGCAACGCCATGATTGTTCTGATGACTGCCATACCCAACTCCATTATGGTGGGTTTTGAGCATTGCCAGTTCGCTAAAGAACTCTTTGACGCTTTGACTCAGATGTACTCCAGCTCCAATGACTCCAAGAAAGATTCACTGAAGCAACAATTTGAAAACTTCACTTATATTGCTGGAGAGACCCTTAGCCAGCAATACTTTAGGTACATGAATCTTATTTCCTCCCTTCAGTCTGTGGAAATATCTCTTGAGTTGAGAGACCTCCAAAGAAAGTTCATGAGTGTACTCCCAAATGATTGACTTTCTACTTTGTCTTTATCAAGATGACAGAGAACTTGAACTCCCTCACCATGACTGAACTATATGGCATCCTCGATGGATACCGTGTAGAGATGGAGAATAAGAGAGGCCACCAAGTGAGCAGACCCTCAAGCCTTCCTGCTAGCAATGCTTTAATGGTTGCTGAAGGCTCAAGAACTTCCAACCTCAGTAATACCTGACTTACTCCCAACAACCATCGTGTTCTTTTAGGCCATACATTACATTCCTGAGACTCCAAGGCCTCAATAGGCTCACTCAAGTCCCTTCCAGGATAGTTGTGCCTTTGTCTCAGGGAATAGGCATTCTAGTGATTTTCAATTCTATTTTGATGACCTAGGATGTTTTAGCCCGGATGATATTGAATACATGGAGATTGTCCAACAGATGGCTCTGTTAACTTACAGGGAGAAGAAGTTTTTTAAAAGAACTGGAAGGCAATTTCCCCAAAATTCAACTAATAGCAAGTTTGGGTTTGATAAGACAAAGGCCAAATGTTACAACTGTAACTAGCTAGGCCACTTTTACAGGGATTGCAATGCTCTCAAATCCAACCCAGGAGCCACTCAAGCCTCCACACGTCCTACCACACCTAAACCACTGGGAAGTCAACTGAACAACACACAACGACTGTTGCTTAATGTCACACCCCCGCTAAAAGCGGAAACACGGGGATGTAACGAGAATGGGATCGTCATAACACATGGTGAGCGATAGAGAGCAATATATATATATAAATGATGACATGTGTGTCATGACGACACCCGACGACAAGGGGACTTGTGTCGTGTTTAGTCAATGTCCACAACACATAGCCATAAGCAACATGATAATGATAACATATATACACATAAGATGAAAATGTAATTGTTAATTCCCACAACCCGGGAACAAGTTCAAATGTTGATAATTGTTTACATGCGTTCACATTGTTCAAAAGATTGTTTATCAAAAAGAGCTAAGTCCCAAATGCATCCTAGGGTCTCCACTAAGGCAGCACTCCTAGATTCCTGGACTTGCATGTTCACCTGAAAAGATATGCTTAAGACGGTCAACAAAATTGTTGGTGAGCTCGCAGGTTTATGTATATAAAAATGTAAGTGATGCTGTAATAAGTAGCGCGTCGGAATACCGTGAATACAGTTATTACACAAGTAAATATCACATGACATGAGCTTTGCAACCAAACCTAGCGACGTACACAAAGAAATTGTCGGCATATATTCACCCAAGGGCCCGTTCCTGGCCACTGATGGTACCAACTAGTATACCATCGAACGAGGATGGGGGTGTCAACCCAGTAGTACTACCAATACCTAACCGTCGGTTCCCACACTGGAATTAAATAGTTGCAAAGATAGAACCACACAGCAGACCCAAGCATGTATCAAATAGTACTTGCAACACAGTATCACGTTGATTCCTTGTATGTAAAATGTATGTAAGTGTACAGCATAAAAATTGTGTAAGCATACTTTTCCCCCAATTTGTAAATGATTGAAATATTGTATAACGTAAAAGGGGCCACGAAACTCACTTGTTAAGTGGTAAGTATGTATGAGCGATGTATCCCAAATGTTGAATGCAAATAAACAGTCAAACACCTATTGACAGTTATTGTATAGCATTAATGATATGATATATGTATAAGCGCACAATAATGATGGGTCGGTTCGGGTCGTATCGGATGGGTCACGCACAACACACACAGACTGACACGCGTACTAGATCCTATGTGGATCCAAGTACAAGGCATTGTTGCCACTAATGATGATGTTTAAGTAAAAGTATCGTTGTTATCGAAGAAACATTGAATAAGTGTCAATAGTTATGAGCCAATTTGGTCGTTCGTAAAGCGTTAGTTTATATTTGCTCAAAATAGTTTCTGTGCCCTTTCTCACGTTGACTTTAATCTTTGTGGCCAAACAATGGCATAATTGTGTTAGTGTTACCTCGACACCACACGACATACTCACGCCACGCACAAGGGTCAAACACAACAAATTCAGTCGCATACAAGGCCAGACGCACGACTCAACCTCCATTCGTGCGAATCAACCCTCAATCGTGCGAATCAGCTTCATTCGTACGATTGAGCCTTCATTCGTATGATTGGCCTTCAGTCGTACCACACAACACCCAATCGCACGACTCAATTTCCATGCGCACGAATCAACCTTCAGTCGTGCGAATTAGCTACTTTCGTACGACTGAACCTTCATTCGTGCGATTGGACCCCAGTCGTGCGAATCACATTCATTCGCACACATTCAGTCGGTCACCTGACTCAATCGCACACAAACACTCAGTCGCATGACTCAATCGCATACACTCATTCGCACGCATGACTCAATCGCACACAGACACTCAGTCGCACAACTCAGTCGCACAACTTGCCCAGTCGCACAACTCAGTCGCGCGATTGACTCAGACGCATGATCCAGTCGCACGACCCACTCAGTCGCACGGCTCAATCGCATGGATGACCCAGTCGCCCAATCTGCAGAATCGCGACTGTGGTCGGGGTGAGCAGCCCCCGGGCCGCTCTAAACACGGGTTTTACACCACAAGGACCTCCAGAAACACTCAACAAACATACACAAGCATAAAACACAAGCAAAGGGACCTCACACGCACCCATACGACCTTGTGTGTTCGGGTTGAACCCGAACACCCGAAACCCTAGTTTGGACAGCCGTGAAAAGGCTCTAAAATGGACAACCAAAGACAACTACCTGCTAGAGAGGGTAGTGTAGGCTGTAGACGGTGTCAAGACGAAGAAAACGAGACCTCTCGGGTCGGATTTGGTGCTAAAATGGTGTTTTTATGTGTGAAAGAGATGAAGATGAAGAAGATGATAGAAATGGGGGTTTAGGGCTGGAATATGGGTATTTATACCCAGCCCAAGTTTCCAAAATTACAAGTTTAGTCCCTGCACTTAACCCCCGAGTTTTCCCAAATTTGTTCGGTTGAAAAACGACTTCGTTAGGTGCTTTATATTAATTGTAAAAGTTCATTTAATGTTATTATGACTGAAGAAATGGTTATATTAAAACATTTATTATATTTATAAAATGATATATTTAGCGTTTTCAAAAATGAAAGTTTTAAAGGTCTTTTTAAGGTTCACACACGGTTTTTAAACGAATACACACACACAACGATAATATTGCACACATGATATCCACATAATGAGTCAAATAATGATGAGGAATGACCAAGTATAGAATAGATAACGGTCAAACACGTCAATTGACGGACCTTGAAGTGACGGATGTCACAGTATCCCCCAGTTGAGAGAATTTCGTCCCGAAATTCAGCTGGAGTTAGGTCCAAGAGTGTCATCCTCGAAAAGATGTGGATATTTGAGTTTCATCTGATCTTCACGTTCCCATGTAAACTCTGGCCCTCGTTTTGAATTCCACCTTACGCGAACAATAGGTATCCTACTGCGCTTCAGTTGCTTGACCTTTCGATCCATGATCTCAATGGGTTCTTCAACAAAATGAAGCTTGTCGTCAATCTTGATTTCCTCAATTGGCACGTGAAGGGATTCATCGGCCAAACATTTCTTGAGGTTTGACACGTGAAAAGTATCGTGCACACCGCTAAGCTCTTGTGGCAACCTTAACCGGTAAGCCACTGGACCGATCCTTTCAGTGATCTCAAATGGTCCAACGTATCTTGGGGCTAACTTCCCTTTCTTTCCGAATCGAACGACTCCTTTCCAAGGGGAAACTTTGAGTAACACACGATCCCCAACATTGAATTCTAGAGGCTTCCGACGATTGTCGGCGTAGCTCTTTTGGCGATCTCGCGCGGCTTTAAGTCGATCTTTGATTTGGAAAATCTTGTCTGTTGTCTCTTGGATGATCTCTGGGCCTGTCAGCTGACTTTCACCAATTTCGGCCCAACAAACGGGAGATCTGCATTTCCTTCCATACAACGCTTCAAATGGTGCGCATCCAATGCTTGTATGATAGCTGTTGTTGTAGGAGAACTCAATCAACGGCAGATGAGCATCCCAACTACCACCAAAATCGATCACACACGCTCTCAACATGTCTTCTAGCGTCTGTATAGTGCGTTCACTTTGGCCATCTGTTTGAGGGTGATAGGCTGTACTCATGTCTAACCGAGTACCCATCGCTTTCTGTAACGTCTGCCAAAAACGTGAAGTGAATCTGCTATCACGGTCGGATATGATTGACACCGGCACCCCGTGCCGTGTCACGACCTCTTTGATGTACAATCTCGCCAACTTATCCATCTTGTAATCTTCTCGGATAGGCAAGAAATGTGCTGACTTCGTCATTCGATCAATAATGACCCATATCGAGTCATGACCGCTATTTGTTCTAGGGAGTTTGGTGATGAAATCCATAGCTATGTTCTCCCATTTCCACTCGGGAATTTCAGGTTGCTGTAATAATCCCGATGGCTTTTGATGTTCAGCTTTGACTTTCGAACACGTCAAACATCGACTGACGTATAAGGCAATGTCTTTCTTCATGCCTGGCCACCAGTACAGATCCTTAAGATCATGATACATCTTGTCTGCACCAGGATGAATAGAATATCGCGTCTTGTGGGCTTCATCCATGACTAAGGTACGAACACCTCCCCATTTGGGTACCCATATGCGATCCATGAAGTACTGAATACCGTCATCCTTGCGAATCATCTGTTTGTCTAACCCCCGGAACTCTTCTCCCGCAAGGTTTTCTTCTTTCAATGCCTCACTCTGTGCAATTTGAATCTGAGCTTTCAAGTTGGTTTGGATGGTCAAACCCAACGCTCGTGCACGTAGTGGTTTCACACGTTCTTTACGGCTTAAGGCATCAGCCACCACGTTAGCTTTCCCCGGATGATACCGGATTTCACAATCGTAGTCGCTAAGAAGCTCTACCCAACGTCGTTGGCGCATGTTGAGTTCCTTCTGATCCAGAATATGTTGAAGGCTTTATGATCAGTGAAGATGATGCATTTGGTGCCATACAAGTAATGCCTCCAAATTTTGAGTGCAAATACTACAGCGCCCAACTCAAGATCATGAGTGGTGTAGTTCTTTTCGTGCACTTTAAGTTGTCGCGAAGCGTAGGCAATCACCTTGTCCTTCTGCATTAGTACACATCCCAATCCTTGATGTGACGCATCGCAGTAAACCACAAAATCATCTGTTCCGTCTGGGAGAGACAGTATTGGCGCGTTGCACAACTTCTCTTTCAACGTTTGGAACGCTTGTTCTTGTGCAATTCCCCAGTCAAACTTCTTGTCTTTCTGAGTAAGCAGGGTCAACGGCTGCGCGATCTTTGAAAAGTTCGCGATGAAGCGACGATAATAACCGGCCAATCCTAAGAATTGCCGTCCTCTGATGGCGTCTGGGGCGTATCCCATTTCTTCACCGCTTCGATCTTGCCGGGATCTACGTGAATCCCGTCCTCATTAACCACATGACCCAAAAATTTCACTTCCCGCAGCCAAAACTCACACTTTGAGAACTTGGCGAAAAGTTTCTCTTCGCGTAGCAGCTCCAGAATAGCCCGTAGATGTTCTACATGATCCTCTTTTGATCGGGAATAGATAAGTATATCGTCTATGAACACGATCACGAACTTATCCAAGTAGGTTTGCACACCCGATTCATTAGATCCATGAACACAGCTGGTGCGTTAGTCAACCCGAACGGCATGACCAAGAACTCATAATGTCCATAACGAGTCCTGAACGCAGTCTTCGGTATGTCGTCCTCGAAAACCCTTAGCTGATGATAACCAGAACGAAGATCGATCTTTGAAAAATACGAAGCTCCTTGCAGCTGATCAAATAAATCGTCGATCCTGGGGAGAGGATATCGGTTCTTCACCGTCAACTTGTTCAGTTCACGGTAATCGATGCACATACGGAACGATCCATCCTTCTTCTTGACAAATAGTACCGGCGCTCCCCACGGTGAATGACTTGGTCGAATAAAACCCTTCTCCAGTAGTTCCTGTAATTGACTAGACAACTCTTGCATCTCGGATGGCGCTAGTCGATATGGCGTTTTCGCTACCGGTGTAGCTCCAGGAACCAACTCAATACGGAATTCCACCTGTCGTGGAGGAGGTAAACCAGACAAGTCATCTGGAAATACTTCTGGGTAATCCCGTACCACTGGAATATCCACCAGTTTCCTTTCCTCGTCTTTCTTTTCAACTACATGAGCCAGAAAAGCGTAGCACTGCTTTCGTAGACTCTGGCGTGCTTTCATGCAGGAAATAAGCTTTAAGCTCTTACCCGGTCGTTCTCCCTGAACCTTGAGTACTTCCCCGTTTGGCATAGGGATACGTACTACTTTGTCTCGGCAAACAATCTCTGCTCCATTCTGCGACAACCAATCCATACCCACAATCACATCGAAGCTCCCTAACTCGAAGGGTATCAAATCTATCTCAAAGGTATGATCCTCCAGCGTCAACGAACACTTCCTAATAATCTCATCGGCCTGAGCAACCTTACCATTGGCCATTTCTACAGAGTAGCTAGTTTCTAGCCTACTAGGACTCAAATCAAGCAATTGCACAAACTCGGAAGAAATAAAACTATTGTCTGCTCCAGTATCAAATAATATAGATGCGAAGTGATGATTGAGTAAGTGCGTACCCGTGACAACATTCGGGTCCTGACGAGCATCATTAGCTCCAATGACGAATGCACGTCCCCGAGCTGCGTTTCCCTGAGTAGCCGGGCCTTGATTCCCAGCGATAGCCAACACCTGTTGCTGGTTGTTCCCCTGTTGACCCGGTGCCCGATTCAGCCTGGGGCACATGTTCCTGTAGTGATCGGGGCTCCCACACTCAAAGCAAGCCCTTGCATTCCCGGCGGGGTTAACCGCGTTGACGGGTGCTACAAGATTCGGTGCAGTTCTGCAATCTCTTGCCAAGTGACCCGGGCGCTTACAGTTAGCGCACACCCGGCACTGCGTCCCTGGGGGATGATGATAATTGCACCTGTCACATTTGGGGTGCGGCCCCACATACTCTCTTCTGGCCTGAGACACGGCCACAAAATTCCTGGTCGGCTTAGACCTCTTCTCAAACCTTCCGGCACTCGACCGGCTCGATTCCCCAACATCCTTTCTTTTCTCGGCCCCTCGGCCCAATACCCCTGTTCTAACCATCTCATCAGTCAGAGCGCCAGCTTTCAGAATTGCGCTCTGAATAGTAGGAGGAGCGGCTGCTGTAACCATCGCTCTAATTTGAGGCGCGAGTCCCCAAATGTACCTTTCGATCCTCTTTGATTCCGGCGTAACCAGATGCGGAACCAACCTTGCCAGCTCATGAAAACGATCAGTATAAGCTGCATGCCCTGCCCCCACCATAGCATGATTCCAGAACTCATGCTCCAGCTTCTGCATCTCGTTGAGAGGGCAGTATTCCTCGGTAATCAAGGCTTTGAACTCATCCCACGACATTTGCATCGCGGACTCTCTTCCTCGAGCTTGAATCTGAGTGTTCCACCAGGTTAGGGCTTTACCCTGTAGAGAACAAGTAGCATACTTGATCCTCTGGCTGTCGAGGCACTCACTGATGTCGATCACTGCCTCCATCTTTTCCAACCACCTGGTTAGGGCTATCGCCCCACCTTTCCCATCGAATTCCCTTGGCTTACAAGCCACAAACTCCTTGTACGAGCACCCCGACGAGCATTGACCACTCCAGTCTCAATACCGGCAGTACCACCATTCCCGGTTTCCTGGTTGCTCTCGTTTCCAGTCGGGTTCCCGTTTCCCGTTTCAGTTTCTATCCCACCTTGGGCTCCATCATCGTTGCCACCATCCCCGTGAGGGTGGTGTTGTTGAAGTGCGTCGCTCACTTGGGCCACGATAGTAGGAATCAGTGCGGCCAATTGTTGAGCGATCAGGGCTGCCATGTCGGCGTTCCCTGTTCCTTGACTGTTGCTGGCAGGAGCATCGTTTGCTCTTGGTGCTCTGCCTCTGCCTCGGCCTCTGCCCCTTGGGGCTTCACTCCCGCCACTACTGCTACGGGTGACTCTTCGAGGCGGCATGTTCTAATCATAAAAGAGGTAACATATAAACTTTAGTCACCATACGATACAAATGTATTCCACTTATCAAATTCCAATGTTCATGTTCCGGTAGCCAGACCACCATGCAGCCCATTTCAAGCATATTCTCGGTATACCGGTGATGTTTATATATAGGGTTCCCCGCAGCGTTCCCACCACACCCACGATGTACCGAGAATGATGCCTGATCCGGTTACATGACACCCGACTTTCCTTTACTCATATCCATAATAATCCATCATAACAGTTGTAAGTCCATGTATACAATCACGTTTAGTCTAGCGGAGGTTGTCTATTTCCTCATTCTTCGAGGTTTCAGACATATTCCTCCTTAGAGTTATCTCAATGTCCAAGGTCAAGCACAATAGTATGATTGTGTAGATTACTTCGGGTTAATACCCGGATCTGATAAGCTAACTCGGCGCGCAGAGGGAACGGAAGATCCAATAGAAGTATCCCATAAAAGAGTGAGCACAAGGGCTCTCTCATAGGGTAGAAAGATCACATAACAAATAGATGAGCAAATCAAGCAGCGAGGAACACATACACGAGATATAATATGCATACAGAGTCCTAGCATGCAAATCTACATGAAGGTTCCTAGGTTATAGTCTAGGTCAAGCGTATTGCCTAATTCTCTATAACCAATGGCTCTGATACCAATCTGTCACACCCCCGCTAAAAGCGGAAACACGGGATGTAACGAGAATGGGATCGTCATAACACATGGTAAGCGATAGAGAGCAATATATATATAAATGATGACATGTGTGTCATGACGACACCCGACGACAAGGGGACTTGTGTCGTGTTTAGTCAATGTCCACAACACATAGCCATAAGCAACATGA
The DNA here is from genome assembly GCA_025215565.1 of Flaveria ramosissima. Lineage (NCBI taxonomy): Eukaryota > Viridiplantae > Streptophyta > Magnoliopsida > Asterales > Asteraceae > Flaveria > Flaveria ramosissima. The sequence continues at coordinate 18,261,919 of CM046033.1, read as the reverse complement.
TAATGATAACATATATACACATAAGATGAAAATGTAATTGTTAATTCCCACAACCCGGGAACAAGTTCAAATGTTGATAATTGTTTACATGCGTTCACATTGTTCAAAAGATTGTTTATCAAAAAGAGCTAAGTCCCAAAATGCATCCTAGGGTCTCCACTAAGGCAGCACACCTAGATTCCTGGACTTGCATGTTCACCTGAAAAGATATGCTTAAAACGGTCAACAAAATTGTTGGTGAGCTCGCAGGTTTATGTATATAAAAATGTAAGTGATGCTGTAATAAGTAGCGCGTCGGAATACCGTGAATACAGTTATTACACAAGTAAATATCACATGACATGAGCTTTGCAACCAAACCTAGCGACGTACACAAAGAAATTGTCGGCATATATTCACCCAAGGGCCCGTTCCTGGCCACTGATGGTACCAACTAGTATACCATCGAACGAGGGTGGGGGTGTCAACCCAGTAGTACTACCAATACCTAACCGTCGGTTCCCACACTGGAATTAAATAGTTGCAAAGATAGAACCACACAGCAGACCCAAGCATGTATCAAATAGTACTTGCAACACAGTATCACGTTGATTCCTTGTATGTAAAATGTATGTAAGTGTACAGCATAAAAATGTGTAAGCATACTTTTCCCCCAATTTGTAAATGATTGAAATATTGTATAACGTAAAAGGGGCCACGAAACTCACTTGTTAAGTGGTAAGTATGTATGAGCGATGTATCCCAAATGTTGAATGCAAATAAACAGTCAAACACCTATTGACAGTTATTGTATAGCATTAATGATATGATATATGTATAAGCGCGCAATAATGATGGGTCGGTTCGGGTCGTATCGGATGGGTCACGCACAACACACACAGACTGACACACGTACTAGATCCTATGTAGATCCAAGTACAAGACATTGTTGCCACTAATGATGATGTTTAAGTAAAAGTATCGTTGTTATCGAAGAAACATTGAATAAGTGTCAATAGTTATAAGTCAATTTGGTCGTTCGTAAAGCGTTAGTTTATTTGCTCAAAATAGTTTCTGTGCCCTTTCTCACGTTGACTTTAATCTTTGTGGCCAAACAATGGCATAATTGTGTTAGTGTTACCTCGACACCACACGACATACTCACGCCACGCACAAGGGTCAAACACAACAAATTCAGTCGCATACAAGGCCAGACGCACGACTCAACCTCCATTCGTGCGAATCAACCCTCAATCGTGCGAATCAGCTTCATTCGTACGATTGAGCCTTCATTCGTATGATTGGCCTTCAGTCGTACCACACAACACCCAATCGCACGACTCAACTTCCATGCGCACGAATCAACCTTCATCGTGCGAATTAGCTACTTTCGTACGACTGAACCTTCATTCGTGCGATTGGACCCCAGTCGTGCGAATCACATTCATTCGCACACATTCAGTCGGTCACCTGACTCAATCGCACACAAAACACTCAGTCGCATGACTCAATCGCATACACTCATTCGCACGCATGACTCAATCGCACACAGACACTCAGTCGCACAACTCAGTCGCACAACTGCCCAGTCGCACAACTCAGTCGCGCGATTGACTCAGACGCATGATCCAGTCGCACGACCCACTCAGTCGCACGGCTCAATCGCATGGATGACCCAGTCGCCCAATCTGCAGAATCGCGACTGTGGTCGGGGTGAGCAGCCCCCGGGCCGCTCTAAACACGGGTTTTACACCACAAGGACCTCCAGAAACACTCAACAAACATACACAAGCATAAAACACAAGCAAAGGGACCTCACACGCACCCATACGACCTTGTGTGTTCGGGTTGAACCCGAACACCCGAAACCCTAGTTTGGACAGCCGTGAAAAGGCTCTAAAATGGACAACCAAAGACAACTACCTGCTAGAGAGGGGTAGTGTAGGCTGTAGACGGTGTCAAGACGAAGAAAACGAGACCTCTCGGGTCGGATTTGGTGCTAAAATGGTGTTTTTTATGTGTGAAAGAGATGAAGATGAAGAAGATGATAGAAATGGGGGTTTAGGGCTGGAATATGGGTATTTATACCCAGCCCAAGTTTCCAAATTACAAGTTTAGTCCCTGCACTTAACCCCCGAGTTTTCCCAAATTTGTTCGGTTGAAAAACGACTTCGTTAGGTGCTTTATATTAATTGTAAAAGTTCATTTAATGTTATTATGACTGAAGAAATGGTTATATTAAAACATTTATTATATTTATAAAATGATATATTTAGCGTTTTCAAAAATGAAAGTTTTAAAGGTCTTTTTAAGGTTCACACACGGTTTTTAAATGAATACACACACACAACGATAATATTGCACACATGATATCCACATAATGAGTCAAATAATGATGAGGAATGACCAAGTATAGAATAGATAACGGTCAAACACGTCAGTTGACGGACCTTGAAGTGACGGATGTCACACTTAAGAGGTTGACTGGAGCTTCATGGTGCAGGATGTGACAAATGCTCAAGCATTAATGGCTGGAACTGATGACAGCAAGGTAATTGAACACCTTTATACTCCAGCTTGCATTGCTAAAGTTAAGATGTATCAAGACTACAATATGGAAATTAAATTTGATATTGAGTCTTTGAATATCCTAAAATCTGATATTAAAAGGGCCAAATCTGACTATCAAAAGAAAATTGAGGAGTTAGAGAAAACCATGTCCTCTTTAAAACATGAACATACCATCTATAGGACTCAAATAAAAGATTTAATCTTCAAATTGACTGAGGCTCAAGCCTAGCTAGTAATAGCAGTGGCTCAAGCTAGGAAGCAAGCTATTTCTGAGCGAAACTTCCAAGCCATTCTTGCATCATCCTCCCACTCGAAAATTTGTTATCAAAACAAAGGAGGGTTGGGAACCAATGAAATTACTCCACCATACTCTTATGAGTCTATCAAACAATCAAGATGTGGGACTGAAGAGTAAGAGGTTTCAACTGCTGACCCACCACCCCATGAGTTGAAGAATGATACAACTATGGAGACCATCATAGGGAAGGACCAGGTAAATCAACCTCCCCAGTGATGATCAACCCCTAACCACCAAAGCCAGAAGAACCAGGGTTAAGGCAGCTAGAAAAACTACCAAGAAAGTGACTGAATCCAAGCTGAATATAGACCCAAAACAAAAAGGTGTGTTTATTTCTGCCAAATTCTAGTTGGTTGGAAGCTCTGATCCTGGAAACGAGTGTAGTACCAGCACTCCTGTCCTGTTGAAGGATCAGAAGTTAAAGGGAAAGACTGTTGATGAAGACAAGAAGAGCAAGAAACAATAGTCTTCACATCCCACAAAGGTTAACATTGCATGCATAATGTGTGGTCTGCAAAACCATATGGCTAAAGATTGTTACTACAATCCTGCAAAGCACACATTATGCAAATAATGTTAAGAAAAAAGGAGTCAGAGAGGGTTTCACATTTGGACCCTATCACATGGTCCAAGTGATGAGGAAAGGAAAGCTTGTTTCCGAAGCAAAATTGCTTTCAGAAGAAACTCATTCTTCCGAAGGGAAAATAGCTTCGCAAGTTAAGCCAAAGAAAAATGAAAAGAACAAAAGAGTTCCTTTGAAACCTTCCTAGAAGAAGATTGCTTCGGAAGAAATGGTGGCAAAGGCTTCTTCGAGTAAAGAGAAGCTTCGAAAGAATGCCATGCTGCTCAAGCTTCAACAAGCTCATCTACACTGATCAGCCAAGGGATGGAATGGAAGATCAGACAAGATGCTGCAGCCCAAACCTCTTCTTCACAGACATCTATTGAACCCTCTCCCATACACTTTGGTTCAATTATATCATCCTCAATGGAAGAGCCCAAGACCAGCAAGGCTTGGGTTTCCAATAATAACTAACTTTTTCACCTTATGTGTAGGGACATCCACATGACAAGAATAACAATGTGTGGATTGTAGACAGTGGATGCTCCATGCACATGACTGGGAACAAATCTTTTCTTCAACAATTTCAACATTTTGACGGTGGTCCTGTTCAATTTGGAGGTGAGACGGGAGGATACATTTAAGGCAGAGGAAGTGTATCTAATGGCAAGTTAACAGTCGACAAAGTAAACTTTGTCAAACAACTTGAACACAACCTTTTAAGTGTTTCTCTATTATATGACCAAAAGCACCAAATAATTTTCACAGAACATGAGTCATTATTGTAGGCGCCGTTCCCGGGACGCTCACAATTGGACAATCATCGCATATAAAACATAAAATATACATTAACGTTTACTAAAACATTGTAGCGGAATAACTTGGCAAACCATTTCATATATTAATAAATGCTTTTGCAAAATAATACAACATTGTTAATCGTACAAAATATCAGTTGATTGCATTACAACACAAAAACGTCATTATATCTTAAAATGGATGCCATCCATAAACTTGCTAAGTAGCTGCGCCCGTGCCATCCTCAGCAACCATTACATGCCAAGTGGAAAATAAATAAAAGTCAACGTTGCTGAGTGAGTTCTAGGTTTAATAATAAAATACTATACATTCATTTAAAACCATTTCTTTTACTTTCATTTGTGATCACACATCATACGTATACATAGATAATATCCATTATTATCTTCCATCACCGTACATCATTCGTTATTATTCATCGTCTTTCATTATCAAACGTCATTATCTTTCACTTTCATTTGGACTAATGCCATGTGCTACACCCTAACATCATGCATAAAGCGGGTACTGGGCCGAAGTCTATAATTAGACTCCCATACATTGTGCCCGGTGGCCTGACCACAGTACCGGGGCAGGCGACAAGGGTCCCATACGTGTGGTCAGTCATAAAGACTAGACCCCTGTGTGCATCCTTATAGGTTAGCTAAACCACACACAATTGAGCTAACAACATTTTAGAGTTGTACACCTCCTTTCATTTTTCTGCAAGACTTTTCATTCATCCTTTCATTCATTCATGCATGCATTCATTCATTCTTTACGTTTCTCTTTTCATTATCATTAACTTCCGCTTTTCATTACATAATACTTTACGTTCATTATCATAATCATACCACGTAAAGCCTTAGAATAATACGTAATAAGGAACATAAAGAGAACATAACATAATCATGCATAACATCATCATAAACATCACATACATCATCATACCTCATCATATAATCATCATACATCATCCCCGGGAACATCCCAAGTCATAGCCTAAAACTTCTCTTTTTCCCAAAAAGTTCATGAATAATTCTAAGTCTTTAGGCGCATGGACACCATGCAGGCGCATGGCCACTATGCAGGCGCATGGCCTTTCAGGCGCATGGAACACTTAGGCGCATGGGAAACTTTTGGGTGCATGAGCACTATACGGTTGCATGGCCCACACTTAGTCATTTGGGCAACTTTCTAGGCACATGGGCACTATGCAGGCGCATGAGCTTGACTTAGGCGCATGGGCACTTGGGCGTGTTGGTACTATTGGGGCGCATGAACCTTTAAGCGTTTTGGGAACACTTAGGCATTTTGGCACCTTTCCCGGCGCATGGATACTATTTAGGCGCATGGGTTTCAGGCGCATGGGACCTAGGCGCATGGGCAACTAACTCATAACTAACATCATAATTCAGTCCCCAAAATCACATGCGAACTTGATCAAGCCTAGTTCTATCATTGTAAGCAACATAAACATGCTCATAACATAAACATAACCATAAATCATCCCAAGCATGCACCCACCCACATTCACACACACATACATACGCGTATACACACCCAAACCTTATAAAATGTTAAAAAAATGCATTTCCAGCCCCAATATCAGTTAAAACATTCAAAAGTGGGGTTTAGAACTCACCTCTTGCAACTTTCAAGTTGAAATTCTCAAACCTGAATGCAGTTGAGTTCAAACACCTAGAACACCAAAATCACACAACCCGAACACATACAAACACATAAGCACAAACCCGAAGGCTGAAAATCAGCCAAAAACACTCCAAAACACTGAAAACATACCTTGAATTCAACTTCTTCTGTTCTTCCTTCAAAAACCCGAGACCTTCAATTTCTCTCTCTAAAAACCGATAAAAAGGTTGATGTGCAGAAAGGTGTGGGCGGCCATACACCTTTTGTACAAATATTATTAAAATTTTTGTCCTTTGTACACTTTTAACCCCTCAACTTGGGTTTTATTGCATTTCCTTCTTTTTATTCTCTTTTTCTTCTTTTAAAATTTCAGAGTGTTACAAGTCCACCCCCTTATATAGGTTTCATCCTCGAAACCTGTTATTCCTCAAACAAATGTGGGTAATGCTGTCTCATTTCTTCTTCAGTCTTCCACGTAGACTCGGATCCCTTTCTATGTTTCCACTGTACTCGCACTAAGGGAAACACTTTATTTCGTAATCTCTTCTCCTTTCGATCAATGATCGCCACTGGTTGCTCCACATAACTGAGCCGCTCATCTACCTCAATGTCCCCCAGTGGTACAACCATATCTTCATCAGCTAAGCACTTCCGCAGATGTGATACATGGAATGTCGGGTGAATTCCACTTAACTCATCGGGCAACTCCAACTTATAGGCCACCTCTCCTACTCTAGCAATAATTCAGAAAGGCCCTATATACCTCGGGCTCAACTTGTCCCGCTTTCTAAACCGAATGATACCCTTCCAAGGTGAGACTTTCAGGATAACTCTATCACCCACCTTGAACTCAATCGGTCTACGTATTTTGTCGGCATACGACTTTTGCCTAACTTTGGCTGCCTTCATAAATGCCTTGATCTTTTCTAGTTTATCAGTCGTAGCCTCGATCTCTTCAATGCTCCCTAACTCCTTCTGACCAATATCACCCCAACATACGGGCGTCCTACATCTCCTATCGTATAGCATCTCATAGGATGGCATACCAATGCTGGCAGGATAATTGTTATTGTATGAGAATTAAGCTAACGGTAAATGTTCGTCGCAACTTCCTCCGAAGTCAATGACGCATGCGCGGAGCATATTCTTAAGTTTCCGGATGGTTCTCTCCGACTGACCATCCGTCTTATGATAAGTCGTGCTAATGTGTAACCTCGTCCCTATTGCATCGTGGAATTTCTTCCAAAACTTAGATGTAAACTGGGTGTCACGATCAGACACAATAGACACCGGTACACCATGACGAGTTACTATCTCTTTGATGAATAAGTCCGCTAACCTCTCGGAGGAATACGTTTCACGGATCGGTAGAAAGTGGGCACTCTTTGTCAGACGGTCAACTATCACCCATATAGCGTCATACCCTCTCGCTATACGTGGTAGATTCGTGATAAAGTCCATGGTGATATGTCCAACTTTCACTCGGGTATATCCAAAGGTTGGATCTTCCCGTATGGCTTCTAATATTTTGCCTTCACTTGCAAGCAAGTGTACTCCGTTACGTCATGCTTCATACCTGGCCATCAATAATCTTTCTTCATATCCTTGTACATCTTTGTAGCACCGGGATGAATGGAGTATCGAGTTTTATGGGCCTCATCCATGATCTTTCCATGTAGATCCCCATTATGAGGAATCCACATCCGCCTAGATCGGGTCCTAACACCGAGAGTGTTTTCACCCAACTTTGTGACTAGACCTCTCATCCTTTCAGAGTTAAGGCGATCTTCCATCAATGCCTCCTCTTGGAATTCTCTGACCTGCTTCATCACATCTGAGGTCATAACCAACTGATAGGATTTCACCCGGACTGGTTCGGGTCTCTCCTTTCGGCCAAGGGCATCCGCCACTACGTTGGCCTTGCCCGGATGGTAATAGATCTCGCAATCATAGTCCTTTATGAGCTCCAAACATCTCCTTTGCCTCATATTCAGGTCCTTCTGCTCGAAGAAGTACTTCAAGCTCTTGAGGTCGGTGAAGATGGTGCACTTCGTTCCGTATAAGTAGTGCCTACAAATCTTTAATGCAAAGACCACAACTGCTAGCTCCTGGTCATGAGTAGGGTAATTAACCTCATGAATTTTCAATTGCCGGGATGCGTAAGCTATAACCTTTCCTCGCTGCATCAATACGCAACCCAACCCCGAGTAAGAAGCATCGGAATAGACTACCAAGTCTTCACTTCCTTCGGGTAATGATAAAACTGGGGCTTGTGTCAACCTTGCCTTCAGCTCATCAAAAGCCTTCTCTTGTTCTTGACCGCCACACAAAATTTACATCCTTACAGGTCAACTTGGTTAATGGAGAAGCTATCTTTGTGAAGTCTTGGATGAATCTCCTATAATAGCCTGCCAATCCCAAGAAACTACGAATCTTGGATGGTGTCTTTGGAGACTTCCATTGCATCACTGCCTCCACCTCTGCCGGGTCTACCATAATCCCCTCGGGATTCACCACGTGACCCAGAAACTAAACTTCGCGCAACCAGAATGCGCACTTGGAGAACTTGGTATACAACTTCTCCTTTCTCAGTGTCTCCAACACCTCTCGAATATGACCGGCATGCTCCTCCTTGCTCTTTGAATAAATCAAGATATCATCGATAAACACAATCACTGACTTATCTAACATCGGCCGACACACTCGATTCTTCAAATCCATAAAAGCAGCTGACACGTTGGTTAAACCAAAAGACATAACGAGGAACTCGTAGTGTCCATAACGCGTGCGAAAAGCTATTTTAGGAATATCCTGCTCCTTCACCTTCAACTGATGATAACCAGATCGGAGATCTATCCTCGAGAACCAACTGGCACCTTGGAGCTGATAAAATAAAACGTCAATTCGAGGTGGAGGATATCGGTTCTTTACCGTCAACTTATTCAACTCATGGTAGTCAATGCACATCCTCATACTACCGTCCTTCTTCTTCACAAACAAGACCGGAGCACCCCATGGAGAGATACTCGGTCGAATGAACCCCTTATCAAGCAATTCTTGCAATTTCTCCATCAGTTCCTTCATCTCGGACAAGCCCAATCGATATGGTGCCTTAGCAACAGGTTGGGCACCAGGTATCAGATCGATCTGGAACTCAATCTCACTGTCCGGTGGCACACTTGGCAAATCTTCCGGAAACATGTCCGGGAACTCACACACAACCGCTACATTAGACAGTTGTGGTGTTGGCGTATCTAAATCTTTCACGTAGGCCAGGTAGGCACTACATCCACGCCTCATGCACTTTCCCGCCACCACCATCGAAATCACCTTCAGGTAGTAGTAACTCGATCACCGTAGACCGTAACTGAAATCTCGTCAGGCGTTGTCAGTTGAATCATCTTCTTGCGACATACGATATTCTCCTCATGGTCTGCTAACCAATCCATTCCTCGGACTACATCAAACCCGCCTAAGGCCTTCACAAAAAATATAGCAAGAAACTTATGACCTTCTAGTTCTATGTTACAACCTTCAATGAGATCAGAAATCCTGGTAGACGTACTGTAGGACCGTTGAAGGGTATGCAGTTACAACACAACAACACAATGAGGAGAGTTCCTTAGAACACTTAATAGATCAAATAGGGAACTGGTTAACTTGTTAATGAAAGATGCTAAGAACACAAGTAAAAGTGAGACAGAACAAGATTGCAAAACAACACAAGTATCTGGTTTTTAAGAATGTTGTATATTGCTTCTCAAGTTCTATTACAAGTTACAAAGCATTGATGGAAAGTTACAAGTACTTGAGATACTTTATACTACATCCTACAGCCGGCCATACTTTGAAGGCCAGCTGGATACAATTGACTAGACAACTACAAAATCAAATGTAGAGTCAAAAGGCATATCTGCCTTTTGACTTGTGACTATGACATGCCACAGCTCACATCCTAATATATTACAAAAAGGATAAAAGTACATAAAGTAGAAAGCATGGACTCAAGACCTCAATGTACAGTTACCAAAAGCATGGACCTTTCACCAACTCGTGTAAGTTGGTGACTTTACAGAGTTGCAGCGGAAAGGTGGTCCAGCTTTATGGGAAAGTACATAAGATAAAGGCATATCTCTAAAAGTCTTCGGAAGAAATATGTCTTCACTCTTTGGCTTCGAAAGACTTTGTCTTTGAAGCTTCGGAAGACTTCACTTTTGGCTTTGGAAGATGTTGGTCTTGGCTTTGGAAGATTTTACACTTAGAATATTTCTAGTGCATGGTGTAAAACTTCCGAAGCATTTCTACTTCTGTTCTTTAGTGCATGCTTGCAGAGAGACTTTGGATGTTTTGGCTGCATCAGACTTATAGGAATCCTTACAAACTCCCCCTAGGCTGATGCTACCAAAACACTTAGAAGATCTTCAGATGCTTGTAGTCTTCAGCACAATGATGACCATACCCTTCTTCATCAGATGGTCAGGATCATTCAGGCTCTCATAATATCTTCTCATCTCAAAGAGATCATGCAGAGGTGAGTTGATTATGTCTTGCCATGTATAGACATTCTCAACACCTTGATCTCTGATTACATGCCAACTCTGTGGATTAGTAGTGAAGGTCCAGGATAAGATGGGTGTCTCAGCTGCAAGAGGAGCCACTTGAATTGGAGTTGATTGGGCTGCCTCTTCATGGACTTCCTCAGGTTGATCTGACTTAGCCTGAGGTGTAGAGGTGGATGATTCAGGCTTCTTCTTCTTAGACTTTAGTTTGGAAGCCATCCTCTTCTTCCTCTTAGATGACTTTAACTGAGAAGATTGGTCTGCAGCATCTTGTTGATCATCCTTGTCTTTCTCAGTTGGGTGTTCCTCCCTCACAGGTTCAGAAGGAGAGGGAGTTTGACCTTGCTGTGGATCAGAAGATGAAGCTTGTTGAGGCTCAACAGGAGGTCCAGGTTGTGTTGTCTTAGGTTGTTCAACCTTAACGTCCACTTCAGGTGGGATTTGACTTGGAAGAGAGTATAAGTCAATCAACTCTCCACTCTTAATCTTCTGCTTGATTACCCTGATATGCTCATCCATTATGGGTAGAGACATAGGGCTAAGTCTCCTTTCGAAGAATCCATACAGCTTCAAGAAGCTCATCATCCTTTGTCTGCCAGCAGACTTCTTCATACTCTTTTGGATGATAGCTCTTGACTTTGCAGCATCTTCCCTCATCTTTCTTTTTGTTGCTTTTTGTTATTTGAGCACTTGAAGTTCAAGCTGTTTGAGATACTCAAACTCAATGTACTCAAAGGACAAGGGAAGAAGTGCAGATGCCTGGTAGAGACCTATGGCACTCAGGTAGTTGATCATGTTTTGCCTATCTGTTTCCTTGTCTACCTGAGGTTCTTATGTAGCAGCCACATCCTCTTGCACAGGACTTTCCTGAACTGGGGAGAGAGTTGGAGCATGCTTGTATAATCTTTTCTGTCTCTTCTCTTCTTTGAATTGGAGAAGTAATCTTTTCTACTTCCATGTCAGCCAGTTCATTTAATTGCTCTAAGGGGAGAGATATAATCTCATCTATGTCATAGTTCCTAGTCTGCAGGTAAGTAATCCTGACTGCCCTCAACTCATCTTCTTGAGTGTTTGGTCTGGGGGCAGCCCTGATTGCAGCTTGCATAAAGCCTGAAGACCTAGAGGAACTTTCTCCCCTTAGCTTCTCTCTCTCTCTCTCTCTCTCCTCCTCCTCAATCTCCTCAGGAGTCAAAATCCTTTTCCCTTTGTCACCCACAGACCTTTATAACTCAGGATGGATAGAGGTTTGGCCTTCATTGCTTGGTGTAGCATCCAAGCTCCGGCTAGAGAGAGGTTGTGAGACACTTTCACCAGCAGGTGTTTCACTGAGGGAATGAATTTCTAAAGCAGTTGTTGGTGTGACAGGGCACTCAGGCTCTATCACTAGGCCTTCAGCCAAGGTTTTCCCTTTGAAGCTAATCTCAGGGTCTGCCTCAGCATTTAGTTGACCAATGACATTAACTGATTGCCTTTGTCTCCTTCTAAGGCTGATCTCTTCAGTAATTCTGTCTTGAATCCTGAGTGCTAACCTGTCAGCTTGTCTTGATTTGCTTGGGTTGACAAGTGGTATGTTGATCAGGTCAAGACCTTCATAGTAGTCCAAAGTCTGAAAATTGAACACTTCTTGCTGCCCTTGAACTCTGTGAAGAATGAGGGCTCTTCTATCAGCATCATACATCCACCCAATAATGTAGTTTGAAGTTCCTTGAGGTGGAGATGACACAGCCCTTGGAATGCCTTCCTCAAAGAGACTTCTAATGATAGAGTCTATTATGTCCACATTAATATGAACTTGAGGAAGTTGCTGAGTATGCACAGTTGCAAGTGAGGATGGTGAATCCTCAATGTCCATACTTCCTGAAGAACGCCCAGGTTCTGTGACTGTAATAACTTTCTCCCCCTTTTTGGTAGCATCACCCTCTTGCATAAGTGAGCTAGAGGTTAGATCAATTACATTCACAGGTTCTTGTGTTCCTGGTTGAGCTCTTCTTAAAGGTCTCCCAGCTAGTTTTTCCCTGAGATAAGATATCTCAAGTTGCTGATCATTGACCCTATTATGCAAGGTAGTCACCTGAGATTCAAGGTGACTAACCTTAGAGACTAAATAGGAGCATGTTTTTGACAGTTTTTGCATCTTTAGTCTCAGATTCCCCTCTTCTTCATCAGAAGAATCATTGGGGGATGAGATGATTGGACCAAAGTCCTCTCTCTCACCACCAGCCTCAGGTTCTTGGCTGCTGGAACTCCTCTGCATATTGACATCCTCAGTTGAGGTGTCAATGGGCTGAGTTCCCATGGTTGAGGTCTTAATGATGTAATCACTTACAGAAGTGGAGCCTCTTCCATATGGATATCCTGAACAGGTTCAGAAGTATCCACCTCAGTTATGGGTGACTGATGTGGGCTAGACAAAGGAGACTCAAGAGTACTCATCTCTTTTTGAGTAGGGGAAGAGTAGAGATACTCATGCTACCCACTGAAACCTAAGTCTTTATTAGTATAGAATGAGAGGTTGGGAATGGGTTGATTTAAGTCTAATGATTGGGGATGGTAACTGTCCTCCGAAGGTTGTTCACTTGAGCGTTGAGACTCAGAGTGAAGGCTTAAGGCACTTGGGCTTGTGAGCTCATCAGGGTGAGCATGAGGAACCTCAGCCCTGATTGTTGAAGAGATGGGAGTGGGTTGCTCCTCAGGGGAAGTGAGAGCTGTAGTGTCCACTTCCTCCTGTATGGGTGAGTATATGGGGGCCTGCACAGACTCAATAGCTTGAGCAGGGGTTCGTTTGGATTTTCTTTGGTAGGTGAGGGCGACTTGGGGCCTTTTTGGTGGTTGAGAGGTAGAAGGTGTGGGTTCAAAACTAGCTTGTGTTGCTAGGTTGTCACCTTGAGCAATGAGCTCTAACAGTTTTGGGACTAGGGCTGTTTCTATCCCTGAGAAGCCTACAGTTGGTTCTTCATAATTTTAAAGATGTCGGGCTTCATCTGTCCCAATTTAAGAATATTATCTGTTTCCCTTAACTGTAAGCCCAGTTCACAGTTTAGAATGTGTTGAACATATCTAGGAAACATATAATACTCTAAGGAGTCCAAGTTAGCAAGCAGATTTGTATAAACAAATTGAGAGTACCAGAACTTGACCCCTTGAACCATTCCATGTACTATGAAGGAGAGATCCTCAGGAATCTGGTCCCACCCTCCATGCTTGTTTGAGAAGCTGTGGATAACCACATGAAGCAGGTATTTCCACTATGATGAGACCTTCCCTTTCCTGAAGGTATTTACAGAAAAATCTCCCTCATAGCCCATCTGCTGAAAGGAATGATTTACATCTTCCTTTGGGAAGGACAACTCACCTTCTTCATCATCTAGCTGCAAATGAGTGTTTATGATGGCCGGAGTGATGAAGATTGTCCTCCCTTGCACTGTGGCAGACAGTGCCTTCTCCCCATCCATAATGACCTCTTGGCAGGTCTTCCAAAATTCAAGCAGATGATCCTCATAGAGAGTAGGATCAATGGTTAGGGAGGTAGAGTAATTTGATAGAGCTAAGAAACGGCAAATCTCTGAGAAACTTACATCTTTCTCAGAGCTTAACAGAGCAACTTGGTTATGTTGCCTATGAAGTTGCATGGAGAAATCTGGGTTGTTTTTGAGGTTTAGATGGGCCACTTTTAGAAGCTTAAGGATGAAGAAAGATGAAGAACAAAAGGCGGTTTGGGAGAATTTAGGTTTAAGGAATAGTGTAATTGAGGAAGATAGTGAAAGAGGGGGGAACCGTTGGGCATTTATGTGAAAGGATTTGAGACAACATTAATGAAAGAGAATAAACTTTGAAATCCGGATGTCGGTCCCACCTCTGAAAAGTAGTTTACTTTTGACCAAAAAGTAGTTTTCTTGGAATTCGAGACATCTTCCGAAGGTTATTTGCTTCGGAAGTTCTGAAGAAAAAGCTTCCGAAGGCAAATTGGCTTCGGAAGAGATTTCAAAGGTTTTTGAGAATTTTGCTTCGGAAGAGAATTTTACACTCAGAGAATTTTATTCTAAGAAGAATAAATACTTCCGAATGTAAAGTGCTTTCGGAAGAAACTTGTTCTTTGAAAACATACAAATTACTTAAGTTGATTTTAAGCTTCGAAAGATATTTCATAAATTTCTTCCGAAGGTAAAATCACTGAAGCAATTATTTGTTTACTAAGACGTAAACTTTTTCCGAAGGTAATTTTGAATCGTCCGAAGAGATCAAGATTTTCAAAAATCTAAGAAAAGTCTTTTGAAAAGATTTTCTTCCAAAGAAAACAAGGGCTTATAAAGGTGATATAATAGACAACTTAGGACACACAGGTTTTAGAAATAAATATGATTAAGTTTTAAGAATAGATATTTTTATTCAAAGTTAATCATCCTCATAGCTGATACATGATATTTAAATCTCTGCTCATCAAAAGCTTTGGTGAACAGATCAACATATTGTTCATTTGTGTTAACTTTGACTAGTTTGATTAATCCCTTTTCAAAGTTATCTCTAATCAAATGATACCTGATATTAATATGCTTTGTCCTTGAGTGCTGCACAGGATTCTCTGTGATGGAGATAGCACTATTTTTGTCTATGTGGATGGGAGTCTCTTTAAAGTTAAATCCATAGTCCAACATCTGATTTTGAATGCAAAGCACTTGAGCACAGCAACTTGCAGCAGCAATGTATTCAGCCTCAGCAGTTGATGCAGACACACAAGATTGTTTCTTGCATTGCCAAGAGACTACTCTTCCACAAAGAAATTGACATCCCCCTGATGTAGACTTTGCAGTCATGTTGCAACCACCATAGTCACTTTTTGTATAAGCATACAGATTAAAGTTAGAATTCTTTGGATACCAAAGGCCAAGTGATGGAGCACCTTTGAGATATCTTAAAATTCTTTTGACAGTGACCAGGTGTGACATCTTGGGGTTGGCTTGATATCTTGCACAAATGCATGTAGCAAACATGATATCTGGCCTGCTAGTTGTGAGGTACATAAGAGACCCAATCATTGCCCTATAGAGATGTTCATCAACACAGTCCCCCTCAAGATCAGGTCCAAAGGAGTGATTTCTGGCTATGGGTGTCTGAGCAATCTTACAATCAGTCATGTTAAACCTTTTAAGTATGTCCTGTACATACTTTGACTGACTTATGAAGATGCCATTGTCAACTTGCTTCACTTGATTTCCTAGAAAGAAATTGAGTTCCCCCATGGCACTCATTTCAAACCTGTCCTTCATCAGCTTCTCAAAGTCTTTACAGAGCTTTGGATTAATTGACTCAAAGACAATGTCATCCACATATACTTGAACTAGCATTATGTCATTTCCAGTTCCTTTGATGAAGAGAGTTCCATCTGTACCTCTTTTGTAGCCATGTTGACATAGATACTGAGATAGAGTCTCATACCACTTTCTTGGTGCTTGGTGCAACCCATATAGAGCTTTATCAAGCCTGCAAACATAATCAGAATGATCAGGATCTGCAAGCGCAGGTGGTTGTCCGACATAAACCTCTTCATCAATCACCCTATAAAGAAAAGCACACTTGACATCAAGTTGGTAGACCTTGAAATTCTTGCATGCAGCAAAAGCTAAGAATATTCTGACAGCTTCAAGTCTTGCCACAGGAGCAAAAACATCTGTGTAGTCAATTCCTTCTCCTTGAGTATATCCTTGAACAACTAGTCTTGCCTTGTTTTTGATGACAAGTCCTCTATCATCCTTCTTGTTCCTAAAAACCCATTTGGTTCCTATGGTAGTCTTCCCTTGAGGGAGAGGATATAGGTTCCAAACCTTTTGCCTTTTGAATTAAAGCAGCTCCTCTTGCATAGCTTCAACCCAACTTCCATCCTTTAGAGCCTCATCAATTTTCTTTGGCTCTATCTGGGACAAGAAACAAGAGTGAAGACAAACATTTGCTTCATGGGTTTGTCCTCTTGTTCTCACCCCTGAATCAACATCTCCAATGATGTTTGTGGTAGGATGAGACTTGTGGATCCTTAGTTGAGGGATCACAACAAGTTGCTTAGACAGATCTAGATTTGAAAATTTTTGATCTGGCAAAGTGTTGGGTTTTGTAACATGTAAACCAAGGGTAGTTTAACCATTTCAACTATAAAAACGCAGCGGAATAAAGGTTTTAACATATGGTTTGTAATCTGAAAATTTTACCATTTTAAAGCACAAACAAAACCCAAAATTCAGGATCAACAATATATGTGACATAGTATGCTATCAAACAAAACAAACAACCATAGGGTGAACAAAGAAACAACCTTTCTTGCACAAGATGTTGTAGATGTAAAAGATGAAGATGGTGATGTCCTTGAATGTCTAGCCTTCAACGGAGAAGACCTCAAGCTTGTATACCCACAAGCTTTAGCAAACACCTAACTTGTTAGGAAGTTAAACACCAAGACCAAACCCTCTTGTACAATCCGAAATCTTCAAGAAGTTCTTGAAGGGCAACCAACAAAAACGAAATTTTCAGCTCCCTTTAGTTTCTTTAATCCGAAAATTCCAGCTTGTTTTAAGATAGAAATGTGTTTTGTGTGTGTAGAGAAAGGTGTATTGTATGGGAGAGAGCAAGTGCAAGAGTCCTTAAGTCTTCCACAAGACAAGACAACACAAAACCCACACCCACTAAGGGCGGCCGAATTGTGCCTTTAAAATGGGTTTCCCCCCATTTTACTTTTATAAAAAAGTTACACTTTTAGCCCTTAATTTTATAAAATTAAAACCTCTTTTAATTTTATAACAATAACACACTTTTATAAACCAACTTAAATAATGAAACAAACAATTTCTCATGAACAAATTATCCACATAATGTTGTTCTTTTACAAAAGCAACGTTTTAGAAAACCCATTTTCTAAATTGGTGTCAGTATTTATTTGTTTGATCTTATCAATAAATAAATATTAATTGGTGTTTGTATAGCTTGTTATTGGGTATGACCCGACTTGGATCATAACGTACTAACCACATCAATCTTGTATGTGTCTTGGGCATATAAGATCCAACAATCTCCCACATGCATAAGATTCATAGAAGATTGATGCAAGCAGTAAATACCGCCTAACAACGGTTTACTACCCTTAATACGTATGACTAAGTGCCATTCAATAACATCATCCCCTTCAAGTACCATACTTGAAATGTTTTAGGTGAATCAATCATCTATCCTTTTGTCGCAGATGTCATGTTAAATTCTAGAGACACAGAGTGATCATTCTCCATTGATTTAACTTTATCAGGCCTTAGACATCTTACTCTCAACGAATAAGAGGGACAAATCCCATCTTGACTACATACGTCTCTCACAATTACCTTATATCATATCTGAACTCAGACTTATGTATTGCCATGTTTGAGAACAGCGAAGAGCTAAGTCAAAGTATAATATTAGGTAAATATCAAGACCCAATATGTATCTCAGGTCACAGGATACCAAATGATGTTCGCCTTTACTCAAAATTACTTATGATCAATCAGGAAGATTCCATGTAGTAATATTTGAGATGCAGGTCAGTCCAATATTTGCATCCCACAAATATCTATGAACTTTGGCAGCAACCTTTTGCTCTATATTCATCCATATGAATATCTACCAATCCAAGTTCATAATAGTATTGCCTTCATACTTGTTCCCACAAGCATGAACAACTACGGACGTTCTGAGTAAATAATTTACTTATGGATTTTAAACATGCATAATAGGAATATTAGTTGAATCATTATAACAAAATAATTCATTCAAGCAATAAAGGGTTACAATATCTCAATACAGAAATTAAAGATCAAATCCAGTCACTAGAATATTGAAGTCCCATGGCACAAGCATGACTTTCATGCTTTGCCTTTTCAAGGAACTTCGTGAGTGGATCTGCAATGTTTTGATCTGTGTGAACTTTGCGAATACATATCTTTCCCTTTTCAACTTCATCCCTTATGTAGTTGAACCTTCGTTCAATGTGCCTAGTCTTCTGATGTGCACGGGGTTCCTTGATTTGAGCAATCGCACCCTCGTTATCACAAAGAATTTCTAGGGGGTCCTGAATGGAAGGGACCACCCCTAGATCGGTAATGAACTTCTTTAACCATGCAGCTTCCTGAGCTGCTAATGAAGCGGCGATGTATTCTGACTCTGTAGTTGATAACGCCACTACATCTTGCTTAGAGCTCTTCCAAGAGATTGCTCCTCCATTCAAGATGAAAATGTACCCCGATTGTGATCGTGAATCATCCCGATCAGTTTGGAAACTCGCATCCGTGTAACCCTTTACTACGAGTTCCTCCTCACCAGATCCATAGATTAGGAACATATCTTTAGTCCTCCTTAGGTACTTAAGTATGTTCTTAACAGCCATCCAATGACTGTTTCCAGGATTTTGTTGGTATCGGATTGTCATGCTCAAAGCGCATGACACGTCCGGTCTAGTGCATATCATTGCATACATGATGGATCCTATAGCAGACGCATACGGGATTCTCTTCATTTTGTCTTGCTCATCCTTTGAGCTTGGACATTGAGTCTTACTCAATGTTGTTCCTCTTTGAATAGGTACGGTACCTTTCTTAGAGTTTTCCATCTTGAACCTTTTCAAGATCTTATCAATGTATGCACTTTGATTAAAACCTATCAACCGCCTTGATCTATCCCTATAGATCTTTATTCCTAAAATATTGGCGGCTTCACCAAGATCCTTAATGGAGAAACAACTTCCAAGCCAGGCTTTTACACCTTCCATGGTTGGAATGTCATTTCCAAATAGTAGAATGTCATCGACATACAATACTAGGAAAGTGATGATGCTCCCACTAGCCTTCTTATATACACATGCTTCATCAGCGTTTTTGATGAATCCAAATTTGATTATTTCTTCATCAAAACGGTGATTCTAACTCCTTGATGCTTGCTTCAATCCATAGATTAATTTCTTTAACTTGCATACTTTGTTAGGATGTTTTGAGTTGACAAAACCTTCAGGCTGAACCATATAGACATCTTCCTTAAGATATCCATTTGGAAAAGCGGTTTTGACATCCATTTGCCAAATCTCATAATCACAATGAGCAGCTATGGCAAATAATATCCTAATAGACTTTAGCATTACAACTGGTGAGAAAGTATCGTCATAATCAACCCCTTGAGTTTGAGTGAAACCTTTTGCTACAAGTCTAGCTTTATAAGTATCCAAGTTTCCATGCATATCGGTTTTCTTCTTGAAAACCCACTTACTTCCAACTATCTTGGAGTTAAGAGGTGGTTCAACCAAGTCCCACACTTGGTTGTCATACATGGATTGCATCTCTACGTTCATGGCTTCAAGCCATTTATCACAATCCAAATTGGACATCGCATCATGATAGGTGGTTGGTTCATCGGAATCTACCACATAGCATCCATCTACGAAAAAAAATCCATATCTTTCAGGTGGATTACTAATTCTACCAGATTTGCGAACGTTTTGTGTACTTTGATCAACCACTTGATCATTCTCAACATCCTCGTGTTGAGTGCTAGTATTAACCAAACGTGTATCGGTTTGTGGTTCTTGATCCTCTCCAAGATCCATAGTTCTACTGCTAGTTCCTTCCGTAAGGAACTTAGCTTCTAAGAACTCAGTCTTCTTGGCAACAAACTCCTTTTGTTCCAATGGATCATAGAAATAATATCCCATAGAATCTCTAGGATATCCAATGAAGATACACTTAGTGGAACGACTTTCTAGTTTGTTTGAGGTAGGAGTCTTAACATAGGCCTCACAACCCCATACCTTTAAATATGATAGTGATGGAACCCTTCCATGCCATATTTCAAAAGGTGTCGTTTCCACTTTCTTGGTTGGGGCCATATTCAAGATATTGGCCGCAGAGAGCAAAGCGAAACCCCAAAATGATAGAGGCAGTGAGCTTCTAGCCATCATAGATCGAACCATATCCAATAGAGTTCGATTTCTCCTCTCGGACACGTCATTATGTTGTGGCGTTCTAGGTGGAGATAGTTGTGAGACAATACCACAACTTCTAAGATGATCTCTAAAAGCATCACTTAGGTATTCACCTCCTCTATCGGTGCGGAGAATTTTTATTTTCTTGTTGAGTTGATTTTCTACTTCATTTTGGAAGATTTTGAACATTTCAAAAGCTTCATCTTTGTGTCTTAACAAGTACACATAACCATATCGACTATAGTCGTCGGTAAAGGTAATGTAGTATCTTTCATGGTACCTAGTCATTGGTTTTAAATTACCACATACATCTGAATGTATGATGCCTAATAAATCTTTTGCCCTTTCAGATTTGCCACTAAAAGGTGCCTTAGTCATTTTACCTTGTAAACAAGATTCACATACATCGAATGAATCATATTCATTTGCTTTTAAAAGACCGTTCTTTTGAAGTGTTTGTATGTGTTGGACCAAAAGAACCAATGAGCCTGATCAGAAAAACCTTTAAGTCCTACAGACATTACAACTGCTGAAATTACAACAGCTGAAGACATCAGCTGATTACAAGGTCTGAAGACAAAGTCTGAAAGTAAAGTACTGAAGATAAAGTACTGAAGACAAAGTCTAAAGACAAAGACTGAAGACCAGAGTGATCAGTAGTTGTCACAACAGCTGAAGTTATTAACTTCAGTAGTTGCGATGGTTTTCCTTTTCAGTACTTGTAATTTACCTTTCAATAGTTTATAGTTTCAGTAGTTTTAGTTTAGTAGTTTTATGTTCTTGTACTTAGCATTCTCTGAGATGTGATCAGTTGTTGAGAACATTCTCAGTAGTTTGCATAGTTTCAGTTGTTTGTATAATTCTGTTAGATGTCACTATCAAGTGACATCAGCAGACGTCACATTCCTTTATAAAAAGAATGTTGACCTAGTTGTTTTGTAACCGAAGCATTAGCGTGAATGAAAATATTCCTTTAACAGAAAAGTTCTCTCTCTATAATCGTCATTGTGTGATTGCATATTCATACTTATCTTGCTTGAATTTGATCTTATTTCTGTTATATTCCGCTGCAAATTCAAATCTAATTGATCAAACTAGATCCGATCCTATCAAATGGTATCAGAGCTGGTTAATCATTGATCGATTTAACAATTGATCATTGAAACTGCTCTTTTGATATCTAAGTTTGATCGAATTAGCAAATTTGCAAGAATTGATTATAGAGTTTGATTTTCTGTCGCTTCCGGTTAATTAATTTGAGATTCAAATTGTGTTGTTGAGTTTTTAAGCTAGACTGATTTTAATCTCATTGAATTTGGTTGAATTAGTGAAAATGACTACTTCAATCAATGATCCTCACAATATTGGCTCCTCAACTAAGCCTCCGATGCTTGTTAGGAGTGAGTATAACATATGGCAACGCCGAATGCTCCATCACCTGTCTGTTAACAGTTCAGTTGTTGGAAGTCAGTGATTCATGGACCATATAAGCCTATGGTGAGTAATCCTGAAACCAATGAGATGGTTCCGAAGAAGAAGGAACAATATTCTGATGAGGATTTAAAGCTGTTTGAAATTGATGCTAAAGCCCATGGAATTCTGGCCATGGCACTGCCTAATGAAATCTACTCTGGGCTTATGCATCATGAAACTGCTCATGATCTCTAGGTTGCTATGAAAGAATAATTTGGAGGAACTGATGAGGTCTTAGCAAACAATAGAGAAATCCTTGCCCAGCAATATGAGACATTCTCTCATAGGAAGGGTGAGACATTGACTCAACAGTTTGAGCGATTTCATGTTTGATATCTGAGCTAAAAATGGTTCAACATGAATATACAAACAGCCAGATGAATAACAGATTCCTCAAATCCTTGCCTGAGAGATGGGACACTTATACCATTGTCCTACGCTCCAGTGCAAATCTGGATACTCTATCTCTCACCCAACTTCATGGGAAACTCTTAACATTTGAGAGAGAGATAGAACAGAAAAGGAAACTATCTTCATTTGGAAAGCTCACTGATGACTTTGTACCAGGAAACACTGCTCTGGTTGGTCATGAGTCTGAATATGCTTCATCTGAAAGTTCATATGATGAGCATATTGATTTCTCTTCAAACAGTGGAAATCATGCTTTTGTTGGAGTTGAGGGTAACTCAGGTTTTAGTGTTGATAACTTGTGTTTTCTGATGGATGATTTGAAAGGAATTGCTGATGATGATCTTGTTGGAGCTGTAAAAGATAGTCTATATTATCAACACAGTGAAAGTCAACAAAAGTCAACGTCATGGTCAAAGTCAACAAAAGTCAAACCCGACTCGTTCGAGACGAGGAACCGAGACGAGACGTTGAAGATTTAAATGACTAGGAGTTTTATTGTAATAAATATATTTTGTGTGAAAAAAAATATATTTTACTTTCTTTGAGTCATGTTTTAGTCTAAATATATAGTCTAGGGGGTTATGTGTAAATATAGAAACTTAAACTAGACTATAAATAGCCTAATTGTAATTAGAATTAGGTTAATGGTTGCATGACCAATTGATTGAGGGATTGACTTGTAAACAATATTATTAGCAATCAATAGAGATCAAAGGGTTTTCATTGTGTTCATCATATTTTGATCTAATTCTTCATGATTTGATTCAAGTTTGATGTTCCTGGATTTACAATTTGGTATCAAAGCCATTTTGGATCAAATTCACTGAAGTTTTGAAGATTTTAGGAGAGAGAAGTTGAGGTTTTGGTTGTTTTTGTTCAATATCATGTTTTTATCAATTTCGGATCAAATTTGAGTGTTATTGATATGGAAATTGATTGAAGTTTGCTTGTTATTGGTTGGAAAAGCTCTGTTAATCATCAGGTTTCAAATCCATTGAGATTTGGGCGATTTTAGATTGATTTCGTGTTGAAAAAGCTTTTCAGCTTCGTTCAGCGAAATTACCAGTTCATCCAGCGAAACTACGAGTTCTTCCAGCGAAACTACATCGGTTATCCTCATTGAAGTTGTTTTCTTCTGTCCTGTGAAACTAGTTTCATTGAACGAAAGTTCAACAGTGCTTGTGTGCATATTACAAGCAAAATTGCTGTCGAAAGTATCTTTGAACGAAAGTTCAAGCTTGTTTTGTGCGAAATTGTCGACGAAACTAAGCAGTCTAAAGCATTTGGGTAGCGAAACTGCTGCTGAAATTGCCAGCGAAAGTACTGTCGGCTCAGCGAAACTAGATTTTTCTGCGAAACTAGCTCTGCGAAACTATAATTTCGGCGAAACTATCATTTCTTCAGCGAAATTTGAATTTTAAAGATGACTTTTTCCCTTTAGTTGGGATTAATTGAGTTCATCCCGATAAAGAAATATTCATCGATTTTGCAAGATTTATAAAAAGAATATATTTTTCCCGGGGGAGAATCATTCTAAATTTTTTTTGGGAAAAATATTTTTAGGGCGTTTAATTGTTTAAACAAAATAAAAATAAAAATGGCTTTTGCAGAACTGATTAAATCCTTCGAATCTGATGATCTCACAATTGCACAATGTCGGTTTGATAATTTTGCAGCTCTAAAGAATGAAACGATGTCTGAGTTTGTTGATCGTTTTCTGTTAATGGCAAGTAATCTGAAGAAGTTTGATGCACAATTGGGAAATCATGAACAAGTTCTAAGATTGCTTGATTCCCTCCCATCAGAATGGAGCTCACACGGCAAGTCGATTAAAAGAGATAGAGGTTTTCGGGATTACAAACTAATGGAGGTGATCAACAAATTGAAAGAAATGGAGTTGGATATCAAACGTCATGAGTACTATGAAGCAACATATCTAACTCCAAAGATCACTTCAAACTCCAAAGAGAAACCAGAAGAGAGATCAGATTCTGGCACCAATTCCGACGGTTTACCGAAACCTGGAACTGAAGAGGTACAAGAGAAGCTTAAGCAGACATCAATGGGTAAAGGTGGAGCTGAGTTGAATGCTGAAGTTTGTAATGCTGGGAAGGAAGAGGAATGGAAGCGAAATACTAGAGTTTGCAACTATGAGAAGGCTCTTACTGCTGAAAGAGTCATCCCGGATCTTCCATACGAGACAGTTCAGGATATGTGTTCTTCTGCTTGTAAAATTCGTTTATTTGGTGTGTATAAAGCTAATAGGTTACTTTTAGATAACCAAAAGGATTTAACCACCATAAACACAGAACTTAAAAAGAATGAAGCCAAGTATTTCATAAAATTAAATGAAGCTTTAAAAGAAAATGATCATTTAAAACGAACTCTTCTTGAAAGAAATGTTGAAATTAATCTTTTAAACGAAAGAGTCACTTTGGCTGAATTTGAAACAAGCAAGCTTAAAACAAAGCTTGATAGATGGATCATATCCGGAATGAAACATGAAGAGCTATTGTGTAAACAGAGGGGATCTAGGATTAAAACGGGAGTGGGTTGTGGTGAAAATCCATACGTCTATCCTCCTCCTAGCACCTATTGTTACTCTCCTATGCCTCAACCTCATCCATCTAATGATTTGATTGAAGCTGTAGAAACTAATAGTTTAAATGCAGGTTTAAGCAATGTTAATCTTAAAGAGGTTAGAGATGTGTAGGATTCTCCTGTAGGTTTGGGATTCCTTAGGCAAGGGTCTGATAAGAAGATTAATGCCGATCCCACTTCTGATGCTCCAACACGAATTTCAGTTGCTTCTCCAACTTTCTTCAACAAATTCAAATCAGGTAACATTCCCTCGTTTGTTCCCGTCAGGTTTGTCAAAGAAGGAACAATTGTTGAATCATCAGGCAATCAAAATCCTATAAGCGAAGCCAACACAATAGGAGGTGTTAATCAAGATCCTTTGGAAGCAGATCTGTGTATACGAGACTGGACAAGCTCAGATGATGAATCCATCACAGAGGTGCGTGTTGGTTCCTCACAGATCAAGATGTCTCCTAACATTGTCAAGTCACAAAAGCTTCCAAAAGCTGAATCAAGACCAATACGAATCTCTTCTCCAATTGCAAAGCAACCCAATCAATCAGTGAAGATCTCATTCCCTGTTCAGCATAGCAAATGCCAAAACAAGCAAGAATCTGCTACAAGCTCAAACCAATCCTTCTCAGCACCTGCATCACACGGGACTACAAAGAATCAAAAGCCTTTCAAGGTTTGTTTTGAGTGTGGAAAAGAAGGTCATGTGGTAAAGAAATGTCCTCAAAGACTTGTTTCAGATAGTAAAGGCAAACCGAATTGCTTCTCCGGATGTAAGTCTACAAAGAATGTTCCAGATGGTAAAGGCAATACGGGTTGCTTCTCTAGATCAAGAGGTAAAAAGCACAAATCTTTGAATGGTTGGATGAAAAACCCTACATCTAAATCTTTTCATGTGAAGCCGGTTTCACATGATTCAAAGATGAAAATGACCAAAGGTTCAAAACCAAATTCTTTTTCTTCTGGTCTTAAACAGAAAATGATTTCCAAATTTAATTCATTCAAATCCAAGTTAATTGAACCGAAACAAATTTGGCAAATTAAAAAGAAGGATACAGCAATCCCCTATTGTTCAAACGGTTGTGTGCAGAAGCTTGTTACTTATCTTGATGAAAAAGGAACTTCCAGGACTTCGATGGCCTGGGTTCCCCTTTCTAACTAATTTGTTAATGAGTGAAGGAACAATTCAGGAGGACTGTTAGTAATCCAGTTTACTGACAGAGATTGTTCTTGATTCAAATTTGAGGCGTAACAAACAGGTTAAGGTCATGGTATTTTATCCATAATCTGGATTTTTATATGCACAATCACAGTTCTCACTTCACTATCACTGCATATTTCTTGACAATTAACTTTTTATCTTGATAATCAGTGTAGTTTGGAAGATCTTCTTTGATAAATTTTTATTTTTGTACAGTTTTATAAAAAAAATTAATTAAAAAAAATAAAAAAATAAAAAAAAATAAAAAAATAAAAAAATTTTGCAAAAATAAAAAATTTAGGGGGAGAGTATAGTACATAAAAAAATGAAAAGAGAACTAGGAGAAAAATGAAAGAGAACTAGGAACTTGATTCGAGATGACTGAGAAATGATTGTATATCATCTTGAAATGCTTGTTTCTGCATGACGTGCGTTTTTAAAATGAGAAATGATAGTAACTGATATTGTTATCTGATTTACATCTTATTTTTAATTGCAAATAATAGAAAAACAAACAGATTCTTTATTGATATGCTTGGTAGACTCAGTCTGAAGAATAAAGTGGACAACAACATAATGATTTAAATTAAAACATCATGCTTAAGGATGTCTGGATTTACGCAATAAAAACTGAGTCCCGACAAAAATTGGATTGAGAATTGATCTTTCACCCACCATGATACAAATCATATATGTCATATCTTTGAGCCATGTCTGGTATATTTATGTGTCTTGTGTTTGTGCTAATCTCCTCTGCTGTACAGAAGTACTGACCTGGAGTGATGATCTCCTCTGCTGTACGATAGTACTGACCTGGAGCTCTCATCGGCACATGATTAAATGGTCATCTCCTTTGTTATACGTGAGTATAGACCTGAAGCTCTCACCATTTTGGTCTAAGTTGTGTCAAATCATCTAAACGATGAATTCAACACAGAATGCAATATTCTGTCGATAATCACTTGCACACTAATGCACAAGCCTTGCTCTGTAAAGATCGTTACAAAATTCAAGAAATCCTAAGGTTGGGTGAGGGTTTTTGCCAAATGATTGTGGGGTCCTAGCATTCTAAATCATTTTTTCGAACCTTAACGAATCATTTACTGCTTGTTGAAAAAGATAGGGCATGAGTTTAAGTGGACAAACATATCAGCAATCGTTATTGATCTGTTTGAGAATTTTAAAATCATTTAAAAACTGTGATTAGATTCAGTTATCAGTGTGATCTCATTGCTTGTCGATGATTAAATTCATCTTTGTGCTAAAGTATATCTTGAGGATATGATCTCATGATCGATTCAGTTCTCGGTTTTAAAAAAAAGTAAAAAAAAAAAAAAAAAAAAAAAAAAAAAAAAAACAAAATATATATATATATATGTATATATATAATTATATATATATATATATATAATATATATATATATATATATATATATATATATATATATATATATGGATAAAAAATGTTATAATATATGTATATAATAAAAAATTATAATAAATTTTCATTTCAATATTCATTTAGGTCTTCCATATTATGCTGATTACATTTTATTATTTTTCATGCATTTCATAGAAATTGAGCACAAACGAACACGGGATCGCTTGTTTTCAAACACAGATAAACACGGGTTTATTTTGTTAAAATGAAATGATCTAATTAGAAATGTCGAGATTGTGTTTGTGAATGTGTTTCAGGTTTTTGCTTTAAGTGATGGCCGATCATCAGTTAAGCAGTGTACCTGATCAGAGAGTCTGGTCCTCAAGTTTGCAGAAGATACCGAGCTAGGAATCCTCCTCCTACATCTTCTGAAGCACTCAAGATTAGAGATTTGGGAAACCTGTTCTAATATCCTTGTAAAGCTTGCACTCAAAAAGGGGGAGCATATAAATAGGGGGAGCTTATGAGATGAAAAATCTTTTTCATTAGATTCAGAAAGATTCAAATTGAAGATCTTTCTATTGTTGACTTCTCGATGATGATTTCTTTTGAAGACGTTGATAATGATAGACTAAGGGGGAGTATTGTTGGAGCTGTAAAAGATAGTCTATATTATCAACACAGTGAAAGTCAACAAAAGTCAACTTCATGGTCAAAGTCAACAAAAGTCAAACCCGACTCGTTCGAGACTAGGAACCGAGACGAGACGTTGAAGATTTAAATGACTAGGAGTTTTATTGTAATAAATATATTTTGTGTGAAAAAAAATATATTTTACTTTCTTTGAGTCATGTTTTAGTCTAAATATATAGTGTAGGGGGTTATGTGTAAATATGGAAACTTAAACTAGACTATAAATAGCCTAATTGTAATTAGAATTAGGTTAATGGTTGCATGACCAATTGATTGAGGGATTGACTTGTAAACAATATTATTAGCAATCAATAGAGATCAAAGGGTTTTCATTGTGTTCATCATATTTTGATCTAATTCTTCATGATTTGATTCAAGTTTGATGTTCCTGGATTTACAGATCCGGAAGAGATGGATATTTTGAGCCAAATGGCATTGATCAATATCAGATCTCAAAAGTTTTACAAAAGAACAGGTAGAAAATTCCCTGGTCTCTCTGGCAAAACCAAAGTTGGTTTTGATAAGAGCAAGTTGAGATGTCACAAGTGCCATAGACTTGGACATTTTGCTAGAGAGTGTAGATCATCTGGATCTAACTCATCTGCACCCTATGTGACTTTTCCAAGCAATAGCTCACAATCCAAAGGGCAACATTCTACGAGTTTTGATCATCATTCACAACATCAATCATCTCCTGCATTCTTTGTTCCTCAAAGTCCAATGCCATATCCTTATCCATGTTTTTACATGCCTCAGTCTAGTCAGGTTCCTGTACCCATGGCTCAACAACCACATGCTCTACCTGATCCTCAACCATCTCAAACAAATCAACAATCTCAATCTCAATCTCATCAGAGCTTTTTCACCCCTGAGGTTGTTGACTGGAGCAGCTTACCAGATGATGTCTCTGGTTATTCTGAACAATTATTTGCTGGTGCTGGTCAACATGGTGGTGAAAACCCTTTTGGAAATCTTGCTCTAATGGCCCTAGAGTCAACTGATGGAAATTCTTCATCATCACAGGTACCACAGGTATCTTCTGAGGCTAAGGCCAAGTTATGTTTGAGTCATGCATAGCTGCTTTTGTTTCAATTAGGGAAGCAAATGTAGCTTTAATCAATCAAAACCTTGACCTAGAAAAAGGCAATTTCCAAAAGAAAAGCTGAGTTTGAGTCTGTTTTAAAAGAGAAGGATGAGGAGATTTATAAACTAAAATGTCAAATCACTGATGAAAAAGCAAAGGTAGAGGTCATTTTGGAAAATCACAAGAATCTCAAAGAAACACTTGCAACTACTCAAGTTAATTGTGAACGTTGGGTAACTTCATGCAAGGGATTTGAAATGCTTCTCAGTAAGCAAACAACTTCTAATGTGAAGTTTGGGATTGGGTATAATCATACCATACCTCCTACAGATTTTACTCCCAAGCTAGAAGTAAAATCTGAGGATGATTGTAATTCCCAAACCACATCATCATGTGTCTCATCCTCAAATGATAATTCAAAATCAGAGGATGAAGTCAGTGTTATTACCTCAGCTAATCAAATTGCTGATGGTCCCACTGCTTTGAAACACATGATCAAGAAGAAACTGAGTAATTCAGGTGTTGTTCCACAAGGTACTCAAAGTACTGAAGGGCAAAACACAACACCTGAAGAGCATTTCAAATCAGAGGAAAACAAGCATTGCTTGACAACTGCTGAAAGGTCTATCAGGAATCTCAAAAGTACTGATAGAAAACTTCTGAAGAACAAATCTTCAGTTGTTGCAAATCCTTCAGTAATTCCCAAAAGTACTGAAAGGAAGAAAGTACTGAAGAACAAATCTTCAGTAGTTTCATCATCTTCAGCAGTTGATCAACAAAAGATGAAAAGAAAGCCATGTGAAATATGTGGTTTGTTTAATCATCTTACTGATGAATGCTGGTATAACAAGGGTTTAAAATTCAACAAAGAGAAAATCATTAAGAAGAAAATGCATAAAATGAAAGATGAATTTCAAACCAAGTTTGTACCACAATCATCTCAATCTGATAAACCAAAGTTTTTTCAAAAAGTCACAAAGAAGGAAGGGGTTTGTCACACAACAGCTGCAAATATTCCTCATGGAATATTAAAAACTCAGACTAAGTCTGTGTCTTTTCAAAAGAAGGATGTGGTGAATCACAAGAACAAATCACCAACAAGTACTGATGTGTCAACTGAGTTGAAAACTTTGACAACCAATCAGACACAACTTGTTATGATGGTTCAACATCTATTGGGGAGAGTTAACCAATTAGATGTTTCTGTGATTAAACCACTGAAAAGGACACCTAAGCCAAAATCAAAGGAATCCTTTTCAGCACCATCTACATCTTCAAAGGCTGTTAATCATGCAAAATCAGTTAGTTTAAAATCTGTTGATGAAAACAGACCCAAAACCAAAAAGGTTTGGGTCTCAAAGGCTAACTAATTTTTGTGAAAAATGCAGGGTTCTTCAGCATGCCAAAGAAGCATCTGGTATGTAGACAGTGGAGGATCCATGCATATGACAGGGAGCAGCTCTCTTCTTCATGATTATTCTCAAGGGAAGAAGGGATTTGTTTCTTTTGGAAATGATGCCAAGGGTTACATCATTGGAAAAGGATTTGTCTCAAATGGGGAAATAAGATTTGATGATTTAACCATGTGGAGAACCTCAAGTACAATCTATTGAGTGTCAGTCAAATGTGTGATAAAGGGCATGTTGCACTTTTCACAAGTCAAAACTGTCGGATTCTGTCTTCCAAAGTTTTGAACAAGATTGACAAGATATTGGATGAATATACTCTCCTGAAGGCCAACAGGATTGGAAGAGTATATGCCTTAGATTTATCAAAGAAAATCGATCTTAAAGGCCATCCATGTCTGTTCTCCAAAGCCTCTCCTCAAGAATCTGAACTATGGCATAGAAGGCTTGGTCATGTGAATCTTAAGAACATGAATCAGCTTATTCATCATGGTTTAGTGAGAGGTTTGCCATTGAAGGAGTTCAAATGTGATGATAACTGTCCAGCTTGCTTAAAAGGGAAGCAACACAAAGTTTCATTCCCTCCTATAGAAGAACCCAAGTCCACTGCCTGCTTGCAATTACTGCATATGGATCTCTTTGGTCCTGTTAGAGTAATGAGTATGGCAAAGAAAAAATACTGTCTGGTAATTGTGGATGATTATTCCAGATATGTATGGACTTTCTTCTTGCATTCCAAGGATGAGGCTGCTCAAATCATCATTTATTTTGTGTTGCATGTGGAAAAGCAGCATTCACTTCCAGTCAAATGTGTGAGAAGTGATAATGGCACAGAGTTTAGGAATCACACTCTTGATGAATTCTATTTGTCTAAGGGAATCAAGAGACAATATAGTATTCAAAGAACTCCTGAGCAAAATGGAGTGGTGGAGAGAAAGAACAGGACCCTTATTGAAGCCGCAAGGACAATGTTGGCTGACTCTGGTTTGCCACTAACCTTTTGGGCTGAAGCTGTCAACACAGCTTGCTATGTACAGAATAGGTATTAGTGAATCAGAGGTTGATGAAGACTCCTTATGAGTTATTACATCATTTGGCCCCTCTAATTTCATTCTTTAGAGCATTTGGGTGTCCCTGTTATATTCTTAACACAAAGAATCCACTTCAGAAGTTTGAATCCAAGGTGGATGCAGGGTATTTTGTTGGGTATTCATCTACTTGCAAGGCATACAGAGTTTTTAATTGCAGAACAAAGATTGTTGAAGAAACTTTGCATGTCAAGTTTAATGAATCTCCAAAAGACAAAATTCCTCAAAACCCTGTTGAGTTGTTTGATTTGGACATACTGCAATATGTTCCATATCAGTCTCCACCTGTTATTGTTTCTGAAGTTCCATCATCTCCATCTGATGGTATAAATGCAAGTTGTAGTGATCATCTGCCTGTATCTACTACACTTGATGTTCCTGTAGCTTCAGCAGTTCCATCCACAACAAATGCTGATGAAATCTCTGAATCCTCTACTTCATTTGAACTGCCATCTCAGTCTAGGTTTCAAGAGTCTGAATCAACATCTGTTGCTGCTGAATCTCCTACAAACACTTGCACAGATATTATTGAGTATCAAGAATTGAAGAATCATCCCATGTCCCAGATCATTGGTGACATTAATGCTGGTGTTTCAACAAGAAGTCAATTGTCCAATTTTTGTCTCTATGCTCTCTTCATCAGTCAGCAAGAGCCAAAGAATTATCATGTGGCATTAAGGGACAATGGATGGGTTGAAGCCATGCAGCTTGAGCTTCTTCAATTTCAAAAACAGCAAGTGTGGGAACTGGTTCCTCTACCCCAAGGTAAGTGTGCAATAGGCACTAAATGGGTGTTTAGGAATAAAACTGATGAAAAAGGCCAAATTGTCAAGAACAAGGCCAGACTGGTTGTACAGGGGTTTTCACAAGAAGAAGGTATTGATTATGATGAAACCTTTGCCCCTGTAGCCAGACTGGAGGCAATCAGATTGTTTTTAGCTTATGCTGCTTTCCATAACCTTAAAGTTTTTCAAATGGATGTCAAAAGTGCATTTTTATATGGTAAAATAAAAGAAGAGGTTTATGTGTGTCAACCACCAGGTTTTGAAGATCATAAACATCCAGATTGGGTGTATAAGCTTGATAAGGCTCTTTATGGGTTGAAACAAGCACCCAGAGCCTGGTATGAAACACTATCTAACTTTCTTCTTCAAAATAATTTCACTAGAGGCTCCATAGATAAAACTTTGTTCATTAAGAAAGTAGGCATGCATAAGCTCCTTGTTCAAATTTATGTAGATGACATTATTTTTGCATCCTCTGATCCACAGTTGTGTGATGCATTTACTAAATTGATGCAACAAAAGTTTGAAATGAGTGCCATGGGAGAATTACAGTTCTTTCTGGGTTTGCAAATCAAACAAATGGCTGATGGAACTTTCATTCATCAGTCAAAATACACAAAAGATTTGTTAACCAAGTTTGATTTACAAAACTGTAAACCTTGTTCTACTCCCATGTGCAGCAACACACAACTGGATGCTGATCAGAAAGGTAAAGCAGTTGATGAAACTCTTTACAGATGTATGATTGGTTCCTTGATGTACCTTACAGCTTCTAGACCAGATATTATGTTTGCAACTTGTGTCTGTGCTAGATTTCAGGCTGCACCTAAAGATTCCCATATGATTGCAGTCAAGAGGATCTTTAGATATTTGCAAGGAACTCAATCTCTAGGACTTTGGTATTCCACTGGGCACTCTTGCAAATTAGTTGCTTTCTCTGATAGTGACTATGCAGGGTGTAAGTTAACCAGAAAATCAACTTCTGGTGGATGCCAATTTCTAGGCAACTGTTTAGTTTCTTGGCAGAGTAAGAAACAAACTTCAGTTGCTACATCCACAGCTGAAGCAGAGTACATTGCAGCTGCAAGCTGTACATCTCAGGTACTCTGGCTTCAAAATCAATTATTGGATTATGACATTACAGAGACTAAGACTCCTTTACTAATGGATAGTGCTTCAGCTCTTTGTATTGTTAAGAATCCTGTCCAGCATTCTAGGACCAAACATATTGAGATCAGACATCATTTTATCAGGGATTGTTATGAAAAAGGTCTGATTGATCCAAAGTTTGTGCCTAGTGCTGATGAGCTTGCAGATATATTTACTAAGCCTTTGGACAGTGCAACTTTTCATAATCTTGTACTCAGGCTTGGTATGCTGCAACTAGAATAATTTGACAACTACTGATGCTCTTAGTCAATAAATACTGATGAGCATTAGTATAATTCTGTCAAAAATAAGTGCTGATAAGTCATTTTATCTTCAGCAGTTTTTATAACTACTGAAGACTAAACTACTTAAAAGTACTGAAGTACTTCATTTGTTGAAAAGTACTGATGTAGTTCAAACTACTGATGTCTTTTATAATAGATAAGTACTGATGACCAATGAAACATCTGAAAATCAGATGATCTGATGAGTAAGTGTTAAGGTCATTGAAACAGCTGAACTTTGTGAATTGACGACAACAACTACTGTTTCATTTCAAAACAACTGAAGCCAAAACCAAGTCTTCAGTAGTTTACAACTACTGATGACCAACACCAAGTCTTCAGTTGTTTACAACATCTGAAAGTTAAAACCATGTCTTCAGTTGTTTTCTAACAACTGATGACTCACACCAAAACTTTCAGTTGTTTTCTTTCAGCCGTTTCATAACCTATATATACCTAACCCTAACTTCAAACTTTTCATAACTCACTTTCCAAACGTTCATCTTCCATTAATGGCGACCATGCAAATCAAACCTCGACACAACTGTGTCGCTTACCTTACCAAATCAGCCTTTTGGAACAAGTTTGATGCTGCCATTGATTTGATGGTTGATTCCCAATATCGCACAGCCTTTCTCTTGAATCCTACCATCTATCCCGATACCCTTTGCCAATTCTGGACAAACGTCACTGTTCATACTGCTGAGAATGATGACTCGATCACTCTCCAGTCGTTTGTCAACCAGAAACAGGTGGTCATCACTTCTGAGATCATTCGTCAAACCCTAGACCTGAATGATGCCACCTATGTCACCAGATACCCCAAAGGCACCATTGATTTATCCTTTGTTAATCATGGTTATGAGGGTGACCTAAGTGCTACTACTATTCTGAAGAAGCACTTCCATGATGCTGAGCGGCTCATTTTCATATGATCAATGTCTGTCTTGCCCCCAAAACATCTTCATGGGATCAAATGTCATCCAGGTGGCAACAGGTATTGTATTCTATCCTTGAACGCCAAAGCCTAAATTTTTCTGAAATAATATTTTTGGAATTAAAAGATTTGGCAATGAAACCTGTGGCTAATAGATGGATATTATATCCAAGGTTTCTTATGGCCATAATTCTTAATCAATTAAAATCTGATGGCCTTGTTGGCCTTGGAGTCCCTGCTCTGGTAGTTTTGCCAGAAGTATACTCCAGGCACAACTCCAATCCACAACTCAAAGAGGCTGCCAAACTGCTAAAACCCAAGCAGAGGGAACCCACAGCCTCCACCTCCAGATCTAAAGTCCCCTCCAAACCAAAATCCAAGAAAACCAAAAAGGCTACTCAGGGAGTTGAGTCCCCTGATGATGCCCCTGCAGCACAAACGCAGGATGAAACTACTAGTCTTAATCCCCTTGTAGTTTCAACGACTCCACCAGCTGAAA
This sequence comes from Flaveria ramosissima, assembly GCA_025215565.1. Classification (NCBI taxonomy): domain Eukaryota; kingdom Viridiplantae; phylum Streptophyta; class Magnoliopsida; order Asterales; family Asteraceae; genus Flaveria; species Flaveria ramosissima. Next base: position 18,226,537 of record CM046033.1, on the reverse strand, counting down.
CCGCTCAGGTATCCTCTCAACAGGATCCTGATGCAACCAACATTGGGGAAGCCACATTACTGGAATCTCTCTCACTTGAGAAGATTGCCATTGAAGAGCACCATTCACCCCGGGTGCAATCCTTTTCACCTCCATCTCCCACTGAAACCACCCCTACTAGCCCAACTGCAGTCATTGCACAAGTGCTGACTCAACTACATTCCTCTACCCCTCCCCAGAAACCTGTTAACACTGGGAAAACCTCAACAGCTGAGGGAGAGGATTATAATGTAGTTGACAACCCACAGCATAGGGATTATAAAGTTCAATCTCCCAGTGTAGATGAGGAGACTAGAACATCTGGTGAGGCTACCTCTTCCCCTGTTTCAACACATGAACAGGATGAAGCTGGTATCATCTCTAAGACCTCACCAGAGGCAACTGCCAATGAAGGACTTCATCCTGAGGCAGGAAGTCCCCAGTTCCAAGACAAAGGGGCACATGTGATTACTGATCTACACTCAGCACATGTTCATCCTGATTTACTCAGGAGGTCAGCTGATTCAGCTAACACTGATGATGACCTGGGCTTTTTCTTTGAAGTTCTAGCCCAAAACACCATTCTTGAGGCTGAGGTTTGCAGATTACAAGAACTGCTTGCCAAAATGTCTCAGGAATCAAGTCCATCTGCCCCAATTAACCCACAGATGGCAGCTTCTGTTGAAGCTCTCCCAAACACTGAGCCACTCTCATCAAATAAGCCCCCAGCCTCTGTTTCAGGCACCATTTCTCAGGGAGAGAACCCCTCTGAGCAAATGGTTGCTGCTTTTAAATCTTCCTTACCTCTCATCACTCCCATCATCACTACTATTGTCCATCAAACCATTGATGAGAGGATTTCCTCAAATCTTCAAACCCTTGTGGATGATGCTGTGTCAAAGAAACTTTCTGACATTCAAACCCCTGAACCCAATGCAACCAAAAAGGGGGAGTCTAAGTCAGTGAAAGATGATAAAAGAAAGAGAGTTGAAGAGGAAGAAGTCAAAGAGAATAAGGAAAAGAGATAATTACTTACAAGAGAAAGAAAAGTGCTGCTGAACAGACTGAGGATGAGAAGAAGTTGGAGGAAATGATCAAAGAAGCTGATGAGCAACACAACAGATCCATGGACAGGATTATTGATCAGCTCTTCAGACAAGGTTTTGATACTGCCAAACTTGACTCAGAGATCAGAAGGCTTGAGATTCAGGAGATTGAAAATAGATGGGCAGGCTGCAATGAGAAAGAAAGGGAAAGATTGGAGGCTATGATCAGATTCTTATCAAAACACTTGGGAAGACCTATCATTGAAGTCAAGTCATGGTCTAGAGATAGCATTTTGGAGATAACCACCAAAATATGCTCTTCTGAAACCTTCAACAAAGGTCTGATCATAGAAGCTCTGGATGAAGCTGGTGCTGGGAAAAGATCTGATATGGCTAAGTTATCCAAAGCCACCCTCACAAACAAAATGATAGAGCAGCCTTTACAACCTCAACCTCCAAAACAATCAACCTCACAACCCTCAAAACAACCAACCTCACAACCCTCAAAACCAACTCCTTTACCTAAGAAACCCACTCAATCTACCACCAGTGATGCACCTAAAAGAAAGAGAAGGGTGTTGAGGATGGAAGAAGAAGAAGAAGGTGATGAAGAGGATAGTCTGCCAATCTCTGCTGTTCTCAAACTTAAAGCACCTGAGCACAGAAGTCAACAGATGATCACATCTGACTTGCAAATGCAAATGGTGAAAGTGAAGATTGAAGAAGTAGAACAGCAGAAGCAGCATGATGAGCAATTTCTCAAAATGGTTGACAAGGACTTCCCTCAGTCCTCATTCATTCAAGCAATGAAGAAACAAGCTCTGAGGCTGTACACTCTTAGGCATACATTCCAACATCAAAGAGAAAGAGTGAGGATTTGGCCAGACCCCAGGGTAAGTTCCAGAATACACAAGAGAAACATACCAAGTAGATATCATGGCCAAGTGAAAAAGACTTTGAATGCTGCAATTATGTTGGCCATGGTAGTCTCACCCTGGGAGATTATAGAAGAATTCAAGAGAGCACACAACTCAAAAACAACCCCTCAATCTATACTTGAGAACAAAATGATCAAGAAGGGGCTGTTATACAAGAGACTTGAAGATCTTCAAAAGAGTGAACTCCAGTTGTTCTAGAAGGCTCTCATCCAGATGAATTTGCATACAGAGAGATCACAACTGTTGAGTTGAAGAATGGGAAGACAGTAAGATATCTGTCTGAATATTATGGCCCTGAGTTCTTCTTTGAGGGAGAAGCAGAAGAACTCACCAAGGAGGAACAAGTTGTTCTCCTTGAGGCCTATGCAAGAGAGTCTTACAGACTCATCAATGGGAAATAGGTTTCATGGTTGGGACAAGACTCTGTGTCCAGTTTCCCCAAGACAGAGTTCCCTTCCACACTTAGCCAATCAAAAGATCAGAAACCTTTTCCCGGCCTGTGCTTACATGATTACCTCTGAAGCTGATCAAGAGAGTGTTTCTGCCAAAGAATAAGTGGGATCATCAATAAACTTAGAGGTTTTGGCTGCATTGGTTCAGGGGAGTTTGTTGGACCAAAAGAACCAATGAGCCTGATCAGAAAAACCTCTAAGTCCCACAGACATTACAACTGCTGAAATTACAATAGCTGAAGACATCAGCTGATTACAAGGTCTGAAGACAAAGTCTGAAAGTAAAGTACTGAAGATAAAGTACTGAAGACAAAGTTTGAAGACAAAGACTGAAGACCAGAGTGATCAGTAGTTGTCACAACAGCTGAAGTTATTAACTTCAGTAGTTGTGATGGTTTTCCTTTTCAGTACTTGTAATTTACCTTTCAGTAGTTTATAGTTTCAGTAGTTTTAGTTTAGTAGTTTTATGTTCTTGTACTTATCATTCTCTAAGATGTGATCAGTTGTTGAGAACATTCTCAGTAGTTTGCATAGTTTCAGTTGTTTGTATAATTCTGTTAGATGTCACTATCAAGTGACATCAGCAGACGTCACATTCCTTTATAAAAGGAATGTTGACCTAGTTGTTTTGTAACCGAAGCATTAGCGTGAATGAAAATATTCCTTTAACAGAAAAGTTCTCTCTCTATAATCGTCATTGTGTGATTGCATATTCATACTTATCTTGCTTGAATTTGATCTTATTTCTGTTATATTCCGCTGCAAATTCAAATCTAATTGATCAAACTAGATCCGATCCTATCAGTATGCGCTTCTTGTTTATATGACCAAGACGGCAATGCCAAAGATAGGTATCACTAAAATCCAATTTGAGTTTCTTAGTGGTGGTTTGGTACAATGAGCTATCATATAATGTGTTTTCACGAACCAATTCATAAATACCATTAACAGGATAAGCTTTAAAATAAAACATGCCATTTAAAGAAACATGAATTTCATTCTCAATAAATGACAAAACATAACCATATTGTCTTAATTGGGCAACAGAAATAATGTTCCTAGTCAAACTAAGAGCATACAAAATATTGTTCAAAATTGCTTTCAAACCATTTGGAAGCTTCAAGATGTAGTCCCCTCGGCCTTCAACTTGAACCTTTGCCCCATTCCGCATGTAGAGGCTTACATCCCCTTTCTTGAAGTCCTTACTTCTTTTGAACCCCTGCAATAAGTTGCAAATGTGAGTTCCATATCCGGTATCCAATAATTAAATTTAGATCAATATGAATCATGAAAATTGTACCTGAGGTTTGCCCGGCATCCCTCTTTGCTTGCAACTCTTTGAGATGGACTGGGCAATTTCTTGCCCAATTTCCAATCTCCCCACACTTAAAGCATGGGCCATTTGAAGCAACCTTTTGCTTCTTCTCCGCTGGTTTTGGTGGTGGCGCTCTTACCACTCCCTTTCCCTTTCCCTTAAAGTGCCCCTTACCCTTGGCAACATTTGCCTTGGGTGCGAGGTGAGGCCTCTTCTTGTTCCCACCTTCATTGATGGTGAGAACAGGTAAAACCCTTTTACCCATGGCCGCCTCGGCAGTTTTGAGCATAGAGTGAAGCTCACTTATGTTCTTGTCCCACCCGTTCATGTTATAATTCATGACAAAGTTGTCAAACCTTTTTGACAAAGAGTTGAGGATCAAATCCGTGGCCAACTCTTTAGAGACGGAACAATTCAGCCTTTCGAGGCAGTCGATGTGTCTTTTCATCTTAAGTACATAAGATGAAACAGATTGGGTGTCGTCCATACGACACGCATGGAGTGTTCGAACCGTTTTGAAGCGCTCAACCCGTGCTTGTTGTTGGAACGTTTCCTTCAACTGGGTTATCATGTCGTATGCTCCATGATGATCATACTCCTTTTGGAGATCTGGAGTCATACTTGCCAACATGAGGCAAGACACTTGGATCGAGTCTTCAGTGTATTTCACCCAATTATTAAAGGCCTCCTCATCATCCTCATTAGGTTGATCGGGAATCGGATCGTCTAGGATGTATGATCGTTTCTCTTGCTTCAGTACAATTCTCAAGTTTCGAAACCAATCAATAAAGTTATTATGGTTTAGACGCTCCTTTTGGAGAATGGTCCTTAGTGATAGTGAGTGAGTGGACGGGATTTCATTGTTTTCATTATTGTTGGTGGCCATCTACAAAATATAACAAAGTTCAATTTTAGTATTTTCGATATTGTTCATTTTTTTAATAATTAAAACCCCTTTTAAGTGTCTTACATAATTTTAAAATCTAGAATCCAGCGTTACATTTAAATAGTTGGTAGGTGACCTTTATCCCATTATTTAAATTAACAAGGTAGTCAACGTTTTGACAATTGCAACCCTTTGCAACTTCTAGGGTATGGGATCGACTTTAAAACATCATATGTATAGTCGGCATGATTATCCCATCAACACCTTTGTAAACCATATTGTAGTGATCCATTTAACGTGGTTTGCAAATCAAGTTACCCTACTTACAAACACATGTGAGTTTTCCAACATAAGTGGTTAGGTGACCTTTATCCCACAAATATGGTATCCCCACCACAAGTCACAAGTTCCCTCAAAACGGTAGGTGACCTTTATCCCATTAAGAGTTTCCAAATGACTCAAGTGTTGTGCAAAAGGACGGTGTTAAACTTGTTTATAAAAAAAATTAAGTTTTCATAATCTTAGTTTAGAAAACTCTATGTACCTTATATTTGCATGCTTTCAAATACAAGGTACCCTATGGTTCACTTTTAATAAAACCTCTTATATTAAAACCATTAATCCTTTTAATAACCTTTTATTAACCACTTAATGATAAAGAACCATCAAATTTTCAGCTTGTTAAGTTTGTTAATGAGTTAGTTATGCATATCCAAATATCAACCAACAACATACAACAAACATCCAAACAAGTATAAACATACAAATATGAGTGCATAACCATAGCCACTAAGTTGACCACACTTGTTTGCCATCACAAGTGTTGTCATAAGGTCTTTCCTAAGGGTAGAGATGACACATCAAAATGTGTCCATGAACTCCCATTTGAATCCACATCCAAAAGCTTCAAGAGTCCATGTCTTTTGTGTCCTTCTTTGAGTCTTCATCTTGTGCGTCTTCTTTTACGAAAATCATATCCTAATACAATTTTTCTAATAAAAGAAATGCACCTAATATATTTATTACATAACCAAATGAATAAACAAATTACAACCCAAAATACAAAACACAAAATTACAACCCTTTCAAGAATCAAAACCAACATGACAAATCACAATCAACCAAAACCAAAACACATAAGGCCAAGGCTATGTTATGCACCAAAATAAGAAATATACATAACATCCAAGAACATCAAATAATCCCTTATTTCAGCCCTAAAATTTCAGCCAACATGAACTCAAATTGTAAGGTTTGTCCAAACAACACAATCAACCATTTGATGTAGATCTTTCAAGGTTTATACTAAAGCATGCAAGAATAAACCTTGAACATAAGGGATTCATATATCCACAACAAAACAACCCCTAATGGGTTGAAAAAGTCCATGAAAACTAATTTTGCAAGACCTTTTGAAGCACATATTCCACATATCCAGCTCTAGATGCCATTGTTGGGTTTTGTAACATGTAAACCAAGGGTAGTTTAACCATTTAAACTATAAAAACGCAGCGGAATAAAGGTTTTAACATATGGTTTGTAATCTGAAAATTTTACCATTTAAAGCACAAACAAAACCCAAAATCTAGGATCAACAATATATGTGAAATAGTATGCTATCAAACAAAACAAACAACCTTAGGGTGAACAAAGAAACAACCTTTCTTGCACAAGATGTTGTAGATGTAAAAGATGAAGATGGGGATGTCCTTGAATGTCTAGCCTTCAAAGGAGAAGACCTCAAGCTTGTATACCCACAAGCTTTAGCAAACACCTAACTTGTTAGGAAGTTAAACACCAAGATCAAACCCTCTTGTACAATCCGAAATCTTCAAGAAGTTCTTGAAGGGCAGCCAACAAAAATGAAATTTTCAGCTCCCTTTAGTTTCTTTAATCCGAAAATTCCAATTTGTTTTAAGAGATAAATGTGTTTTGTGTGTGTAGAGAAAGGTGTATTGTATGGGAGAGAGCAAGTGCAAGAGTCCTTAAGCCTTCCACAAGACAAGACAACACAAAACCCACACCCACTACGGGCGGCCGAATTGTGCCTTTAAAATGGGTTTCCCCCCCATTTTGATTTTATAAAAAAGTTACACTTTTAGCCCTTAATTTTATAAAATTAAAACCTCTTTTAATTTTATAACAATAACGCACTTTTATTATTTAACCAACTTAAATAATGAAACAAACAATTTCTCATGAACAAATTATCCATATAATGTTGTTCCTTTACAAAAGCAACGTTTTAGAAAACCCATTTTCTAAATTGGTGTCAGTATTTATTTGTTTGATCTTATCAAATAAATATTAATTGGTGTTTGTAGAGCTTGTTACCCGACTTGGATCATAACATACTAACCACATCAATCTTGTATGTGTCTTGGGCATATAAGATCCAACACAAAGAAGATTCACCCTCCACATCAGCACACTTATCAAGATTGACTTGATCCAATGAGTGTGTGACATCATTGATGTTGTCTTCAATGGAGTGGTTATCAGCATCAAAAAATTCCTGATCACTTTCACCACCACCATTTTCTCTAACATTTGAAGCTCCTTCTTCTAAGTTTTGTGCCTCTAAGCTGGAATTCGAAGGCACCCTAGAAGCATCAGTAGGATTTGTCATTGATGTGCTGGTAGAAGCTTCATTTGCAGGAATAGTTACAACTGGAGCTGAAGATGTGTAACTTGTAGGTCTTCTGAGCTCAAATCTTGGGTCAGGATCACCTGTCGGTAATATATCTGTAGATCCTGAAACATTCTCACAAGATTTGTTAAAACAATTGGTAACTAGATCAAGATCAAATAGCCAATCCGGACCAGAACCTTTCACACTGGGAGTGTGCTCATTGAAAGTCATATTGGCTGACTCCTCAACTACTCTAGTTGTGAGATTGTATACTCTATAAGCTTAAGCTTGAGAAGAGTATCCAATAAAGTGTCCATCATCTGATTTCTCAGCAAACTTTGCAATTTGATCCTTGGTATTCAAGATGGTGCAAGGACATCCAAATGACCTGAGAAAGCCAATGAAGGGTTTTCTCTTGTGCCAAAGTTCATAAGGAGTCTTACCATGTGTCTTAACCACTAAAGCTCTATTTTGCACATAGCAAGCAGTGTTCACTGCCTCTGCCCAGAAGGTGATAAGCAGTTTAGAGTCAGACAACATAGTTCTTGCAGCTTCAATTAGTGTCCTGTTTCTCCTCTCAGCAACACCATTATGCTGAGGAGTCCTGGGAGCACTATATTGTCTTGTAATACCTTTTTCATCACAAAATGTATCAAGGATTTGATTCTTGAATTTAGTTCCTTGATCACATCTTATGGTTTTGACCTTGTGATCACATTGATTCTCAATCTTTAAGATGAAATTCTTTAGAATCTCAGGAGTCTCATCCTTAGTTCTAAGAAAGAAGACCCCAGTGAATCTTGTAAAATCATCTGTGATCACCAAACAATAAGAGGTCCTTCCTAGACTCATTACACTGGTGGGGACAAAGAGATCCATATGTAATAAGTGTAGGGGATTAATGATGGAGTTTCTTTCCTTTGGCTTGTGAGATACCTTGTGTTGCTTCCCTTTTAGGCATGCAACACAGTGGTCATCACTTGTAAACTCTTTCTTTGGTATTCCAGTTACCAAATCATTCTTAATTAATTTATTCATGTTTTTAAAGTTTACATGGCACATTCTTTTATGCCAGAGGAAAGATTCATCATTATTTGCTTTAGATAGAAAGCATGAAACTTCTCCTGAGGGAGATGTTTCTTGCAAGTCCATCTTGTACATGTTCCCTTTCCTGGGGGCTCTGAGCAAGATGTGCTCATGAGGAAGGACCACCCTGGCCTGAGAACAATGCACTCATGCTCAGTAAAGAGCATGTTATGACTCTGATCACAAAATTAGGATACACTCAGAAGATTATACCCAAGCTCCTTGACAAAGTTTATCTTCTCAATGCTGAGCTTACCATTTGTGACCTTGCCCCTTCCAATAATGTAACCTCCTGCATCTCCTCCAAAAGCAACTGGTCCTCCATCAATTCTTTCAAACTTTTGGAGTAGTGACCTATTGCCTGTCATGTGTCTGGAACAACCACTATCAATGATCCATACATTTCTGTTTGTCTTGAGCTGTTCCTGCACAAAAGAGAGTATTAGTTCATTTGGAAACCCAAGCCTCATTGGTCTTGGGCTCATCAAAAGAAGTTGAAAACAATGCAACAGTAATTGATCCTATAGTCATGCTAGAAGGATCATTTGCTGATTTTGATGAAGAACTTTCAGCCACTTGGTCTTTCTTTGACTTCCATACCACCTTTGGAAGCTTTGACTTGACCTTCAATACTTTAGAAGTTTTGATGACTGGCCCTTCGAAAGATCTTGCTTTCACTGCAGCAGGCTTCAGTGCTTCGGAAGTATTCCTTTCTTCCGAGACCAAATTTTCTTCCGAAGGCAAGTTTCCACTTGTCTTCTTCTTCATTTTGGAGCTTCCAAAGGAAACAAATTTTCCTTCCGAAGCTTGCTTCTTCTTCTCCAAACTCTTAGAAGTTTCTTTCTTGGTTATTTGGAGAGTACTCCTTGGATTTTAGACATAATCCTTAGCAAAATGAGAAGTACTCCCACACATAATACAGTCTATTTTCTTCCTTCTAGGAGTTCTTCTTTGTGAACAAGGCTGAACTTGATCACTTTCCTTCTCCATCTTCATCTTTGCAGATGATGTGGCAATTCTTGTGGGGTTAGAACTACCTTTGGAGCTGGATGGTTCAGGTTGTACAGTAGCAATGCACAACTGATCAGTCTTCTTCTTGATGATGGGATGATTTGGAGATGAACTAGAACTCTTGTTGATGGAGTTCAAGTTTGTGTCTTCAGCCTTTACCACTTCAAATCCTGCAGAGATGAAGTCTTGTTTCTGTGCAGAATTGAAGGTAGCCTTGATCTCTTGAGCCTTTTTGGACTTTCTTTTGGCCTTCCGGATCAAGTTCTTTCTTCTTGACTTGGTCATCCCAACAGCTTTGCTCTCCTCAGAGGGATGGTGACCCTTCTTAGAATGCTCTTCTTCACTCTTCTCAGAGCCATTCTCCACCATCTCTTCTTCATCCTCTTCAGTCACAGGATCTATGAAGGGAAGCTCATCTTCATAAGTTCCACACCTAGGAGATCTTACAGACAAGATTGTGTGTTGAGGAACTATCTCACAAGATCCTAGTCCCTGCTTATTTTGATAACGAACTTTTGCATGCAAGGATGAGGATATTATGTTCTTGAAGGTCTCTTCTTCAAGAACACATTTTTCTGCCTTGGCTTTGCTGATCACGAGCTCAGCCTGGCATTCAGTTAATTTAGTAATGAGATCTTTGATCCGAGTCTTGTAGTTTGTATGCTCATGTTTAAGAGTTGAAATGGTTTTCTCTAAGTCCTCTATTTTTAGTTTATAATCATTTTCAGCTCTTTTTAAATAAGCTTTTAAAATATTTAAGGACTCAAGGTCAGATCTCATTTCTAAATTATAGGACCTGTATCTATTAACTTTAGCAATGCATTCAGGAGTACAAAGATGTTCCAATACCTTGGCTTCATCATGGTCAGCCATGAGTGCTTGGTTTGGAGATGCATCTTCTACTTGGAAGCTCCAGTCAAAGCCTCCTTCTTTAACAACAACTGTAGCTTGCTGCTTTGGCTTCTCATTCTGGGGGCTTTCTCAGTGTAGTTTGGTCTGGTTTGTGCTTGGCCACCATTTGTCCTTGGTGCCTTACACTCTCTTGCAAAGTGTCCCATCTGGTTACAGTTGTAACACTTTACTTTGCTTTTGTCCAGCCCAAACTTTCCACTGGCTGCATTGCTTGGAAACTTTCTCCCTGTCCTCTTGTAGAACTTCTTGGCTCTTTGAGTGAGAAGAGCCATCTGCTGGACTATCTCCATGTACTCCAGATCATCTGGATGGATACAGTCCAAGTCTTCAAGAGTGAAGAGAAAGTTGCCTGAAGTTTCATGAGCAGAGACAAAGGCATGAGAAGAACTTGTCTCTTGGAAAGGACTTCCTTGAGTGTAGCTTTCCCTTAGAGTCTCTGGGAAGGTGGTGAAAGGGCCCTTTTGTGAGTTGTCACGGAAGCATATAAGATGATGCTGTGGTTCAATGCTTTCCCTTTCAACCACATGGAGGGCTGAACTCAGTTGATTGCTGGAGTTACCAGATGAGTTTTGCATGTTCATCTCCATCTGGTAGCCACTAAGAATACCATACAACTCTATGAGATTAAGAGTCTTAAGGTTTCCAGTCCTCTTGATAACAACACAATAATGTGTCCATTGTTAGGAAGAGAGAACATAAACTTCCTTACAATGTCCCTGTTTTCAAGAGTTACTGCAACATCCATTAGAGTATCCACAATCTCAACATACCTGAAGTACTGTTGAGTCATGGTTTCACCTGCCTTGAAGGTGAAGTTTTCAAACTGCTGCTTCAGGAGATCCTTCTTGTTCTCCTTTGCTTCAGTAGACCCCTCATACATCAGCTTCAGTGCTTCCCATAGTTGCTTGGCAGTTTTGCACTTCTTGAAGCCTCTGTAGATGGAGTATGGAAGAGCAGTTTGAAGGGCTGTCATGGCTTTTTGATCAATCTCTATTCTCTTTCTATCTGCTTCAGAGTAATCAGCCACAACCTTAGGAATCATACCACCAGCAGTAGTAGAAGTGGTGCTTGGTATGTAAGGTCCTTCAACAACAGAGTCCCACATCCTGGAGTCTTGAGACTTGATGAAGCCTTCCATTCTTTGACACCAAGTATCAAAGTCTTCAGGAGTGACCAGTGGAGACTTTGTCATAGTTCCAGTTTCCATATCAGCTTTGGTTATAGCTGCCATTTGAGTTGTTAAGTATTTTATGTGTGTGAGGGATCTTAAGATGGTGAGATCTTATATCAAGAGCCTGAAATGCTCTGATACCAAATGAAGGACCGTTGAAGGGTATGCACTTACAACACAACAACACAATGAGGAGAGTTGCTTAGAACACTTAACAGATCAAATATGGAACTTGTTAACTTGTTAATGAAAGATGCTAAGAACACAAGTATAAGTGAGATAGAACAAGATTGCAAAACAACACAAGTATTTGGTTTTCAAAAATGCTGTATATTGCTTCTCAAGTTCTATTACAAGTTACAAAGCATCGATGGAAAGTTACAAGTACTGGAGATACTTTATACTACATCCTACAGCCGGCCATACTTTGAAAGCCAGCTGGATACAATTGACTAGACAACTACAAAATCAAATGTAGAGTCAAAAGGCATATCTGCCTTTTGACTTGTGACTATGACATGCCATAGCTCACATCCTAATATATTACAAAAAGGATAAAAGTACATAAAGTAGAAAGCATGGACTCAAGACCTCAATGTACAGTTACCAAAAGCATGGACCTTTCACCAACTCATGTAAGTTGGTGACTTTACAGAGTTGCAGCGGAAAGGTGGTCCAGCTTTATCGTAAAGTACATCAGATAAAGGCATATCTCTAAAAGTCTTCGGAAGAAATCTGTGTTCACTCTTTGGCTTCGGAAGACTTTGTCTTTGAAGCTTCGGAAGACTTCACTTTTAGCTTCGGAAGATGTTGGTCTTGGCTTCGGAAGATTTTACACTTAGAATATTTCTAGTGCATGGTGTAAAACTTCCGAAGCATTTCTACTTCTATTCTTTAGTGCATGCTTGCAGAGAGACTTTGGATGTTTTGGCAGCATCAGACTTATAGGAATCCTTACACGTACCTATGGCAGTTTCTACATCGAAGGGCTCATCAATGCTTCTACTACTAACAGGCAAATTAGCATAGAAAGCAACAAAAATAAAACTCCTACTAGCACCTGAATCAAATAACACAGTAGCAAGAGTTTGGTTTACTAGAAACGTACCTGACACAACATCGGGTCCGTTCTAGCCTTCTCCCGGGTTATCGTGAAAGCTCTGGCGCTTGCTTTCTGCCCTTCGGTCCCGGCCATCTTCTTCGCTCCGGAACTCTCAGCCCTTGGCTTCTTGCATTCTTGGCTCATGTGACCCTCTTCGCCACACTTAAAACACCTCGCCACCCTACAATTCCTGGCCACATGTCCTGTCCGCCCACACTTGAAGCAGACATTTGATCCCCATCTACACTCCCATGTGTGCCCCTTCCCGCACTTACCACACCTCTTCATCTCCCTACCGGATGTGGCAACACGCTGGTCATCCACCCTCGCAGCCTTGTTGTTTGGAGTGGCACCACCACGTCCAAACCGCTTCCCATTCTAGTTTTGGTCACCACCGCTTTTCTTGTTCACCTCAACCACAACCATCTCCCTCTCGTCATACAGTCTTCCCGCCAAATCAACCACCGACCTGAACCTACCTGGCTGGGTGGCGATCGTGTGCCTATTGATGTCCGCCGGCAAACCCTGAATATATCTCTTGATCTTTCGTGACACGGGAGTCACCTGGTTCGGCACCAGCCTTGCCATTTCGTTGAACTTAGTGGTGTACTACTGGTGTGTCATGGTTCCCTCCTCTAGCTGCAGGAACTCCCTCTCAATCTTGTCGAGCTCTCTATGAGGACAGAACTCCTCGATCACTAGCTTCTTTAGTTCACTCCACTTCATCCTTCCTATCGCCCTGCTACCCTCGGCCTGGACAATATTGTCCCACCAACACATAGCCGATTCCACAAACAAGTGGGTAGCAAACTTCACCCACTGGTCCTCCCTGCACTCGCTCATATTGAGCACAACTTCCATCTCTCTCACCCATCGATGAGCAGCAGTAGCAGTGCCATTTCATATCTGGAATGCCCCATAATTACAGCCTCGTGCTGTTTCTGGCACAGCTTCCTCCTCCTCATCATCATCAGAGACAACCGTCTCGGTCTCTGGTTGCTCCATTTCCCCCGAAGACCTATTCCTTTCCTTCCTCTCTCCTTCCCTTACAGCTTTAATCACTTCAGTCATCACAGACGGCAAAATCGTTTGCATGACCTGATGAACCTCCTCAATGACCGCCTCCTTCACTGAGGCCCTTAGATTAGCACTCTCATCATTATCTTCCTCTCAGGCTTCTTATGAGCCGTTCCAATAGCCTTAGCCTTGCCTCTTGTGACCCGTGGTCCATCACCACATCGAACAGGACCTCCACCTCTCGAAGCCTTCGAAGATCTACCTCCAGCCATCCTCTAAACACGCTATAAGATTCAAACACTAACACGGTCATTTAAGGTAATAGCTCAGTTTATGTCAAGTATAGTAAGTCCCTAATTACAATGGCTAGTTGTGATTAGCCCTTACTTTACTCTTCTACTAAAAGCACATAAATCACATAACATGCGCACATAATACCGGTTAACATTAAATAAAATACTTTATGACACGTAGCTACTTGCACTAGCATCCTTCCATTTGTCCCATTCTCAGTTTAAGTTTAGGTTTTAAAAAAAATATTTTACCCAATTCTCTTAAACCTTGGCTCTGATACCAACTTGTAAAGCCCCGACCCGAGACACTCACAGTTGGACAATCATCGCATATAAAACATAAAACATACATTAACGTTTACTAAAACATTGCAGCGGAATAACTTGGCAAACCATTTCATTTATTAATAAATTCTTTTGAAAAATAATACAACATTGTTAATCGTACAAAATATCAGTTGATTGCACTACACCACAAAAACATCATTATAACTTAAAATGAATGCCATCCAAAAACTTGCTAAGTAGCTGCGCCCGTGCCATCCTCAACAACCATTACCTGCGAACTGGAAGACATAAAAGTCAGCGTTGCTGAGTGAGTTCTAGGTTTAATAATAAAATACTATACATTCGTTTAAAACAATTTCTTTTACTTTCATTTGCGATCACACATCATACGTACACATAGATAATATTCATTATTATCTTCCATCATTGTACGTCATTCGTTATCATTCATCATCTTTCATTATCATTCGTCATTATCTTTCACTTTCATTTGGACCAATGCCATATGCTACACCCTAACATCATGCATAAAGCGGGTACTGGGCCGAAGTCTATAATTAGACTCCCATACATTGTGCCCGGTGGCCTGACCACAGTACCTGGGCAAGCGACAAGGGTCCGATACGTTTGGTCAGTCACAAAGACTAGACCCCTGTGTGCATCCTTATGGGTTAGCTAAACCACACACAGTTGAGCTAACAACATTTTAGAGTTGTGCACCTTCTTTCATTTGCTTGCAAGACTTTTCATTCATCCTTTCATTCATTCATGCATGCATTCATTCATTCTTTATGTTCCTCTTTTCATTATCATTAACTTCCGCTTTTCATTACATAATACTTTACGTTCATTATCATAATCATACCGCGTAA
Source organism: Flaveria ramosissima (assembly GCA_025215565.1). Classification (NCBI taxonomy): domain Eukaryota; kingdom Viridiplantae; phylum Streptophyta; class Magnoliopsida; order Asterales; family Asteraceae; genus Flaveria; species Flaveria ramosissima. Next base: position 18,211,498 of record CM046033.1, on the reverse strand, counting down.
AGCCACAGAATAATACATAACAAGGAACATAAAGAAAACATAACATAATCATGCATAACATCATCATAAACATCACATACAGCATCATACATCATCATATAATCATCATATATCATCCCCAGGAGCATCCCAAGTCATAGCCTAAAATTCTTTTTTCCCAAAAATTTCAGAAATAATTCTAAGTCTTTAGGCGCATGGACACTATGCAGGCGCATGGACACTATACGGGTGCATGGCCTTTCAGGTGCATGGAACACTTAGGCGCATGGGAAACTTTTGGGCGCATGAGCACTATACGGGCGCATGTCCCACACTTAGTCATTTGGGCAACTTTCTAGGCGCATGGGCACTATGCAGGCGCATGAGCCTGACTTAGGGGCATGGGCACTTGGGCATGTTGGCACTATTGGGGCGCATGAACCTTTAGGTGTTTTGGGAACACTTAGGCATTTTGGCACCTTTCCCGGCGCATGGATACTATTTGGGGCATGGGTTTCAGGCGCATGGGACCTTGGCGAATGGGCCACTATTTCATAAGTAACATCATAATTCAGTCCCCAAAATCACATCCAAACTTGATCAAGCCTAGTTCTATCATTTTAAGCAACATAAACATGCTCATAACATAAACATAACCATAAATCATCCCAAGCATGCACCCACCCACATTCACACACACATACATATGGGTATACACACCCGAACCTTATAAAAATGTTATAAAATGCATTTCTAACCCCAAATTCAGTTAAAACATGTAAAAGTGGGGTTCTAGAACTCACCTCTTGCAACTTTCGAGTAAAACTCCTTCAAACCCGAATGCAGTTGAGTTCAAACACCCAGAACATCAAAATCGCACAACCCAAACACATACAAACACATAAGCACAAACCCAAAGGCTGAAAATCAGCCAAAAACACTCCAAAATACCGAAAACACCTTGAATTCGACTTCTTTTGGTTCTTCCTTCAAAGACATGAGAGCTTCACTTTCTCTCTCTAAAAACCGATGAAAAGGTTGATGTGCAGAAAGGTGTGGGCGGCCATACACCTTTTGTACAAATGTTATTTAAATTTTTGTCCTTTGTATACTTTTAACCCCTTAACTTGGGTTTTATTGCATTTCCTTCTTTTTATTCTCTTTTTCTTCTTTTAAAATTTCCGGGTGTTACAATTATCCTCAAACCCGGGATGACAATTCCTCAGAAATTGGTGCTTCTTAGATCTCCTAGGAAAGGGGATATGTACAAGCTGGATATGAACAATACTTCCTCATTGGGTTAAGTATCATGCTTTCTTTCCAAAACTGATGGTGATGAGTCAACTCTATGACATAAATGTATGTGTCATATAAATTTTAAAACCATGAATAAATTAGTTAAAAATAACTTGGTACATTGTGTGCCTAGAAAGGAATTTTTCTGTAGACACAACTGTGTTGCATGTCTGAAAGAAAAACAACATAGAGTGTCTCACAAATCCAAAGAAGTTAACTCTATCACCACTCCATTACACTTATTGCACATGGATCTATATGGCCCCACAAGTATAATGAGCATTGGAAGGAAATCATACTGCCTTGTGATTGTTGATGATTTTACTAGATTCATATGGGTATTCTTTATAAGAACTAAAGATGAAACAACTGAAACTTTAAAGTCTTTTATTCTTAAATTTGAAAATCAAATTGATCACAAGGTTAAGATAGTTAGGAGCGATGAAGGGACTGAGTTTAAGAATCAAGTTGTTGACTCATTTTGTAACTCAAAAGGGATTGCCAGACAATATAGTGCTCCTAGAACTCCTCAACCACACGGTGTTGCTGAGAGGAGAAATAGGACTCTTATTGAGTCTGCTCAAACTATGTTAGCTGATTCAAAGCTGCCTCTAACATTCTGGGTAGAGGTAGTCAATAGTGCATGTTATATGCAGAACAGGGTTTTTATAGTTAAGCCATATGGAAAATCCCCTTATGAGCTATGGAACAAGAGGCCACCGTTCATTGGCTTTCTTAGGTCCTTTGGTAGCAGGTCTACCATACTTAACACAAAAGACAATTTGGCAAAATTTGCTAAAAAGTCGGATGATGCTATATTTGTCGGATATTCCTACCCCTCTATTGCCTATAGAGTGTATAACATTAAAAATAATCAATTTGAGGAATCATCCAACATTTTTGTTAATGAGCACACTCCTTGTGTTAAGGGGGAATGGCCCTAATCATATTTTTGATTTAGAATTGTTTCAAACTATTCTTAACCCTCTTGTGAGAATGTTTCAGCTGGAACATGTACTCAAAGTGATTTTGATGATGCCAACTGTTTGAGTTACCCAGACCTCTTCCAAGTTCTCAAACAGTTACTGAAAATCAAGCCCCCACAATTGGCAGATCTGATAGCATAACTATCTCAGGAACCAGTGGAGCTTCAACAAGTTATCAACAAAGTGAGCCTCAAAACTCATCTGGTGACAATACATAACACCAAGCTGATGGAAGTAGCATTTTGAAGGAACATGCAACTATTTATGCTGTTTCACGGCCAACTGATACTGATGCTGTTTCTCCTTCATTCAATCAGTCCTCCCTGAATGAATGTGAAATGTCAGCTGGGACAAGTGTTCAAAATGCAACTGGATGTGATCCCTAGGCTTAGGATTCACAACACTCACCCAGCTAAAAACATCATTTCAGATGTCTTTGAAGGTGAGAGAACAAGGGGACAAACTCACAATAGGAATGTCTGCTTGTACTCATGCTTCCTATCGTAGATAGATCCCAAGAAGGTAGAAGATACCTTGAAAGATAGTAGTTGGATTGAATCAATGCAAGAGGAATTGCTTCAATTCAAGAGACAAAAAGTTTGGAACCTATGTCCACTACCATCCGGTCAAGTATTAATAGGCACAAAATAGGTATTTAGGAACAAGAGAGATGATAGAGGCTTGATTATCAAGAACAAGGCAAGACTGGTAGTTCAAGGATACACTCAAGAGGAGGGAATTGATAACACTGATGTCTTTGCACCTGTTGCAAGACTTGAGGCAGTGATGATCTTTCTTGCTTATGTTGCATCGAGGAATTTTACTGTCTACCAGCTTGATGTCAAGTGTGCCTTTCTATACGGGGATATAGATACGGAATTCAATGCGTGCCAGCCTCCAGCATTTGAAGACCCACAACACCCCAACTATGTGTGCTAACTAGATAAAGCTCTCTATGGGTTGCACCAAGCACCTAGGCTGTGGTATGAGACATTGTCTTAGTTTCTCCTAAAGAATGGCTACACAAGAGGTACCATTGACAAGACTTTATTCATAAGAAAGTATGGGAAAGACATTTTGCTTGTACAAGTCTATGTTGATGACATCATATTTGGATCCTCAAATGACCAAATATGCAAAGAATTTGAGCGTATTATGAAGAAAAAGTTTGAGATCAGTTCCATGGGAAAAATGGATTTTTTCCTTGGAATTCAGGTAAAACAGATGAAGGAAGGGTTCTTTATCAACCAATCTAAATATGTCAATGACATTTTAGAGAGATTTGACATGAAGGATTGTAAACCAGCTAAGACTCCTATACCCATAAATCACAATCTTTGTCTTGACCTTAAGGGGGAGGATACTGATCAACATCAATATAGGGCAATCATTGGATCTTTGATGTATCTCACAACAAGTAGACCTGATATCATATTTGCAACCTGCATCTGTGCAATATATCAGGATACTCCAAAGGTGTCTCACCTAGTTGCTTCCAAGAGAATCCTTGGATACCTCAAAGGAGCACCTAAACTGGGTCTCTGTATCCAAGGAACACTAGCTTCAATCTCTATGGCTACACTGATAGTGACTATGGTGGCTGCAACATCAACAAGAAATCAACATCAAGAGGATGTCAATTTCTTGGTGAAAGGATCATCTTAAGGCAATGTAAGAAACAATCTTGTGTCTTAACATCAACTTTTGAAGCTGAATACATTGCTGCTGCTTGTTGCTGTGCTCAGTTGCTGTGGATTCAAAACCAGATGATAGACTATGGATTCAACTTCATGAGGACTCCTATTCACATTGACAACAAGAGTGCTATCTCCATCACAGAATATCCTGTCAAGCACTCCAAGACAAAGCACATTGACATCAGGTACCATTTCATTAGAGATATTCATGAGAAAAACCTGATTTCACAAGTCAAAGTTGACTCAAATAAACAATATGCTGATTTGTTCACCAAAGCATTTGATGAAAAAAGGTTTAAGTATCTTATTATGGTTATTGGGATGATAAACATTGATTAGTCTATCTCATTTGAAAATCTTTTTAAAATGTGTCTTGTCTTTGTCAATACAATCTAAGTCCTGTTACAAAAAGTATTTCTTTAAAGTTTGTTAAGTATGAGTTCTTCCGAAGAGAAATTAACCTTCGAAAGATATCTAATTTATCTTCCGAAGGAAAATTCCTCCAACCTAGTTTTATCTTCTAAAGAGATTTTAGTCTCGTAAGAAAATTTGATTTTATATCAAATCTACTTCAAAAGCTTGAAAACCTCTTCACTTCGAAGACCTTCTTACTCTCAGAAGTAAATTTCTCTTAGGATAAATTTACCTTTGGAAGTAAGTTTGGCTTCGGAAGAAGAATACCTTTGGAAGAGCTTTTACTCTCGAAAGAAAGCTTTACTGTGTAACGGAAATCTTTGGGCCCCACTCTATAAAAAGGTAAAGATTTTATTAATGATGTCGGAATATTTTAAATGGTTTTAACCTTACCGCCCTTGTGACATCATAACCCAAACCATCACTTCACCTTATCCATTCGCATTTTCACCCATTTAAATACGTTCGACCCACTTCTTTAATCCTTTTACCAATTTAACAACCCTAAGTTTCCTTCTTCTTCAATTTACCTAAATTCAACCTCAAACTTCAACCTTTTTTCCCCTGCAACTTTCTCAACAATGGAACTCAATCCTTAGCACAACAAGGTCGCACTCCTTGACTCTTCCAAGGATGCTGACTTCTCTGAAATCATCTCTTTCCTTACCCAATCCACCTACTACACAACCCTAACTGTAAACCCCACCATTTACTCAAACCAAATGGCAGAGTTTTGGGGAACGGTTAGATTGAAACCCTGAACGGAGTTAAGGTTATTAGGTCAAGCCTTTGCGTCCAAGAATTGATCATATTCGAACAAACCATCAGGGAGCATCTAGAGCTCCATGATGAGGGTTCTCCTACAGAAATCCCCAAATCAGACTTGGATGACACATATACCAGATGGGGTATGGTGGTGATGTGAGCAGGTCAACTGTATACAAGTTCAATTTCTCCTACAACTCGAAGTTCCTGCTCCACATAGCCCTTTACTGTAAATCTGGGAGCTGGGATCAAATTCCCTATGAACTAGGATGCCTAGTTCACGGGTTGGTAAAAGGCCTCAGGTTTAACTACTCAAGGTTTATGCTGATCAATATCATGGGTAACCTTCAAAGGGATACATTTTATATGTATCCCAGGTTTATTCTTTTACTAAAAAAGGACAGCCCCATCATAGGCTCAATGCCATTAGACATTGATCAAGGTCCCATGTCATTAGGCATAACTTCTATATCTTTTACTAATTTTTAATAGGTACTGATGAAGAGATCATGTCTCTTCAAGGCCATGATGTTGATCCACAACACCTATCTAAGGATCAACTGAGCCTAGAGAGATCTCTGATTTCTAGCCCCTATCAGTAAATCCAAACTGAGGTGAGTCTTACTGTGTGGAGGGGACTCATGTAGATTCAGCTGCCACTACTGAAGGTGCCTCAATGGACCCTCAGGATAGTGGTAACATATCTAAGACTGAATCTACAGCAATCGTGCCTTTTGATGACTCTGAAAGAGTCATCATTAAGCAAGAGAAACCAGGGCGCCAAGAAACCACAACTGGTGGTGAGGATGAACATACTAGGTATGTTACCTCATCTCCCCATGATTCTTCTAAAGAAGAAGAGGGAAGAATGCAACTCAAAATCAGAGACCTACTTTCTAAAGTCTCAAACCTTGAACTCAGGGTTAAGACCTTAGAGGATAGGTCTGCCACTCAACAACTTGAGATTGAAAATTTCAAGGCCAAACTAGCTGAGAAACAGACTGAGAGATCTGTTAGGCATGTACCAATACAAGTCTCTTTGACCTCTTCCTCTAGCTCATCTAGCTCTCAAGATGATGCTACCAAAAAGGGGGAGAATGTTCAGAGTGAAACACACATGGAACAACAAATCTTAGTTTTCTCTACACTTTCTTCAAGATATCCTACTCGGGAATCAACTGTTTTTCCTGAGCCTCCTCCTATCATTCTTTAAGTGGAACCAAGGATGCTCATAGATATGAATAGGTTTCTAACCAGGTTCCTGAGGGGCTCATCTATTGAACAACCAAGTCCAAAGGTTGTTGTGGCATACTTTGGGGCTGAAGAGTTCCAAAGGTTGAATGCACCATCTACCACTATTAAAGGAGTTGGTCAGCCTAAGGTCCACATTAAACCCGAGATTGAATTGAAAGGGGATATAGGGACAGATGGCCAGCAACTGAAATAGTTGGGACAGATAGTGCAATCCCACAAACTTCCGAAGCTAAAGTCAAATCTGCGGAAGGAGTATTTTAAACTTTTGAAGCTGAGATCCAAGCTGCGAAAGGGCTATTTTATCTGTCTAATGATCTAGTTATCACAGATGCAATCCTTGAGCTGGCATCTGAGGTAAATAATGAAGACTTTCTCAGATTCCCTCTCACTCAAACACCATCATCTTCACAAGCTCAAGTCACCACCCACCAACCAGAAACCTTTGCACAAGAACCTCCAAAGTCTCAAGCTTTCGAAGACATTAAAGGTAAAAGGAAGTTGACTGCGGAAGAACTGTTAGAGGAGGAAAGGTTGGAGAAGCTTAAAAGAAAAGGTAGGCTCCCAACTGGGAAGCTACTAGATGTAAGTAACAAAGCAGCTGTGGCCAACCAGGAGGCTATTAACAACCAAAGAAGGGTGGAGATTATTGACAGGCTTGCCAACCTAGGAGCAGCAAGTGAAGATGTTCTCCTCTTACCAGTTAAGGATTTGGTCGAATTAGAAACGGCAAACCTACAGCGGAAAGAACAAGAAGAAGCAGCAAGTTTGGCTTTAGAGGAGGATGAGAAGAAGAAGAAAGAGGAAGCTGAGCAACAACTAAGGAATGATAGGGTAGCTTTTCTAAGCTCTAGGAGATTCTATCTTGAGGAACCGGCTCTTGTGGCTTTTCAACAAAGAATAAGATCAAATGAACAAAGAGAGAAAGAGAGCTTCCAGGGAAAATCTGAAGGAGAAGAAGAAGAAAGAGGAAGAAGCTCAACTTGCAGCTGTCAAGAAGATGGGTAACAAATCCTGGATGAAGGATTATCTCAGGGCCCATGGCTTCTCTGGCTGGCAAGTTGGCCCCATGTCTGAGAAGACCTGCAACGACATGTCAGTGATATCAAGGCTGACATTCGCTCAAGAAGAAGGAAGGAGATGTACAAAGGAGTATAAGGGATGACTTCTAAACCAACAACCCAACCACAACCTTAACCTGAACCAATCCCTTTCCCTATTAAACTGAGCCAACCACTGAACCATACACTCCTGAACCCTCGCCATCAGCCATACCCTCTTCCTCTCCAATTCCATCACAACAACCACCACAACTACCCATCCTCAAACCTAAAACACTTCCCTGAACCTAACCATTACCTACCCAATAGCCACCGAAGTTATCTTCTCAACCATTCAAACCTCTTTCGTTAGAAGAATTCAAGGAGATCAAGAGGAAGCTCATCAACTGCACCACTCTGAGTGATATCTCTTGTGAGGAGGGGTCCATCAAACTAACCTTCATTGATGGCTCCTCATATTCCCTCATAAGAGAACAATTCCTTGATCTGCCTAGAGGAACACTAGGCCATGCACTTGGACTCTTGGCAACCAACCTTGACTCTCTTAAGAAGAGAAGTTGTTGAGATGAAAGTTGGTGACTCTACAAGACACTAGAAAGGGTCAAAAGTTACCATCTCAACCCCTTGTTCCTAGAAAAAAAATAGTCCGGTGGAGGTTCGAAGACTCTTCTCACAACTTTGTTGTGGAAAGAGAGAATGGTGAAATCAACATGCTCAATGCCTATTCTTTGTTACACTTTGTTGTGGAAAGAAAGAATGGTCATATTGCTGAGTTAGCAGAGAAACCATTCTCCAATCCCTCCAACTCTTAGGTAGCTGCTCATATCAGGGATCATCTGAGCAGCCTTCATCTGGATGAACTGACTACAAGAGCAAAGATTAAAGAAGGGTTGAAGTTGAGAAAGAAAGAAGAAAAGGAAGGGTCAACCACCAAAGGCAAAGCCTTCTTACAAATGGTTGAAGGCCCTGAATTGGAACCTATAGTTCGATTGAAATATGACTACAATTCCCGTCAACTAACTCTCTTCAGAGGGACATAACAAAGGGTACATGTAATTCAAAGTAATAGACTAGATCTTCTTTCTACGAATGACTTGTACAAATTTCTCAACACCACATCTGGCAAGAACAAAGAGACAGATAAGTTTCTTCTCTCCTTGGTACTGAAAGTTTTGAGAAGTAGAAATAAGTGAAGTTTTGGTAGCATCAGCCTTGGGGGAGTTTATTGGATCAAGTAAGGCTGGTGCAATCAAAACAAACACTTAGACAATTTTGGTGCAACTGATGAAGAACTTCTGAAGGCAAAAGCAGAACTTCCAAAGGCAAATGCTGAGCTTCCAAAAGTCAAGTCTGAAAGAGCTTCCGAAGAGGAACTCTAACTTCCGAAGACAAAGTCTTCCTTCTTCCGAAGTTCAACACTTAGAAGAATTCAAGATATTGACTTCCAAAGCATGAAAGTCTTGAAAGATCAACTCAAGCCTTGAAAGAAGTAGCCTCTTCCGAAGTATAAGTGGCTATTTATCCGAAGCCAGTTAACCTTCGAAAGAACCTACTATGGACCAATGGACATAAGTATGGTTCCTCTGACACACCGCTGCAACCTCTGATATACTGCATGGTGCTTTCCCACGCCCATGTAGTTGACCATACTTTATTCCACTGTTCATCCCTTATCAATTAGTATAGTTACCAACTTTAGTTGGTGACAAAAGGTAAGCCATGTACATGTCATGACTACCAAATCTTAGATAGTATTTTATCTTAATGTAGTATTTGTTTAGTCGTAAGTTTCCAGCTGATATCAAAGTATATCCGGCTGTAGATAGTAGTATATATAGTTTCTTATTGTAACTCAGTTAGTATGCTTGTAAGAGACTTGTAATTCTTTGAATTGAGAAGTAATATATACAAGTATCTTGAAAAACTGTTCTCTTGTGTTTGTTTACTTAATATATTATTATCAACTCTTAAAGGATTCTGCATAATCAAACAAAGTGTGACTTAGTAAGGTTTAAAGATAACAATTGTGTTGAGTGACCAAACTCAATCCTGCAGCATCCCCTCGCCCCTTGTTACCCATTCCGTTGCTGACATAGCAAGATAGTTGTCAAATCCCTCGCCTAGGGTGTCGTTCGCCTCGCTAACGTGGCTGGGTCGGGTCAAATCCCTCGCCTAAAAAATGTGTCCATCGCTTATTTTGTATATATAACATGTAATTTACATGTGGGCGAGGAAAAATATTGCCACGTGGGCGAGGTTTCATGATTTTTCCTCGCCAAAGGTGAGGGTCAAAGTCAAATTTTCTTTTCATATTTTGAGTAGTCAATGGTTATTTTACTAATTTCATTTGGTCAACTGGCTTTCGTAAATTTCGCCTTTTTTTGCTGGTACCTTGAGTTGTTTAATATATATTTTACTCCAGTGTCTTTATGTTTTCCAAGCTAGTTGGGCTGGTTTAGGGGTTCTTGGTTTGTGCCTGTTACCCTATAAGGCCCCATTCCCGGGACGCTCACAGCTGGTTAATTATTGCTCATAAAACTTATAATTACATTTAACTTTCATAAACAACGAATCGAAACCATCAAAATCAACATCTCATTTCATTATATATGCTTTTGCAAGTTAATACAATCGTTCATTTCAAAACATCGTTCGTTCGTATTACAATGCAAAAACGTTTAAACAAAAGAATGCCATCCAAAAGAGCTGAGTAGCCGCCCCGTGCCATCCTCAACAACCATTATCTGCCAACTGAAAACACATAAAAGTCAGCGTTGCTGAGTGAGTTCTAGTTTTATAATAAACATACTTTTCTTTCATTAAAACCGTTTTTTACTTTTGCATGTGATCATACATCATACGTACACATAGATAATATCATTATTATCTTCATCATTCATCCATTTACTTCCGTTCGTTCGTTCATCCTTACATCTTTTCTTTCCGTCAAAACCATGAACTTTTACCCTTCCGTCAGCTGGTACTGGGCCGAAGCCTATCATAGACCTTCCATCATGGTGCACAGCACCCTGGCCGCAGTACCGAAGGTAAAAATTTAGGTGTACCATTGTCATGCGCTATGCCCTTCCGTCAGCTGGTACTGGGCCGAAGCCTATCATAGACCTTCCATCACGGTGCACAACACCCTGGCCACAGTATCGAAGGCAAGCAACAATGGTTCTATACAAATGGTCAATCACAAAGAAGGACCCCGATGTGCATCCTTCTTGGGTAGCTAACCCGCACACCGTTGGGCTAACACCCTACAATGGGGCGTGTACCGACATCCAAGGCTTGCAAGACTATTGTTACATTCCATCGTTTATTAATGCATGCATTCATTCATCATGTTCCTCTTTCATTATCTTCCTTTTTATGTTACATAATACTTTCATTTCATTCATTAACATTCCACGTAAAGCCAAGGGAAAATAATCATACATAGTAATAAGGAACATCACATACACAGTCAACATCATCATACAGAGCATCATCATACATACATAGCATACATCATGCATAATCATACAACATCATACATCATCATCATCATGCCCAACATAGCCTCTATGGTCTCAAAAGTCAACTTACATGAACTACCGGGAACCTTCCACGTCAAATCTTACCTTTGCATTTTCCCCCGAAAGTCAGTAAATAAACTATGTTCGTTCGGGCGTATGAGCCCTACTTGGGCGTATGGACACCTTCCAGTCGCATGGCCTTCCAGGTGACTAAACACTTAGGCGAACGGACATCAGGCGAATGGACTCTATGCGGATGGACCTATGGGCTAATGGACACCTATGCGTATGGACTCTCAGTCGCATAGCTTTCATGCGTATGGCCTTCAGTCGCATGACTTCAGGCGCATGGGCTTCAGTCGCATACCCTTCGTGCGAATGAACCTTAGTCGCATGGCCTCCAGGCGCATGGACCTCAGTCGTATAACCTTCAATCGCATACCTTACTGGCGCATGAACTTCAGTCGTATGACATACATGCGTATGGACCTCAGTCGCATGGCAATCGTGCGTATGGACCTCCGTCGCATGCCTTTCGGCCGTATCGCCTCCAGTCGCATGCCATTCAGTCGCCTAGCCCTAGCTGATGTAGAATGCAGTTCATCCCGAACCCAATCTGCCATTTTCGGCCTCCAAGCTCTCCCAAACTCGTTCTAAGCCCAAATCAACCATCCTAACCCTTAGAAACACATACCACAACACCATTCTAGCACACACAAGCCCGAAAACAAAACCCATTCGCATCACACACAAACACATACACACGGGTTCAACACCCACACTTCAAAAACGGGTTTTACTATGTGTTCCAGCCCCAAATCAGTTGAAATCATGTAAAAGAGGGGTCCTAGAACTCACACAAACAACCCCGTCGTGTAGAGCTTCAATCCGACCCGCTACACCTCAACTTTCACGCCCGAATCCATGAAAACCGGAAGCTTGAGACCACTTTCTTCCTCTTTTCTCTCTATGGCTGATTTTGTGAGTATGGGGGAGGGTGTGGGCTTCCCTCCCCTCTTTTATACTCCCCCTCATTCAACCTTCTCCCGCTTTGGCAAGTTTAGTCCCTCGAATTTGGACTTTATTTCTTTTTCTTCTTTCGTCGGCTTCAAAGAAAATTTCCGGGTGTTACAAGTCCACCCCCTTATTTAGGTTTCATCCCCGAAACTTGTCATTCCTACAAACGTGGGTAATGCTGCCTCATTTCTTCTTCGGTCTCCCACGTTGACTCTGATCCTTTCCTGTGCTTCCACTGTACACGCACAAGAGGAACCACTTTATTCCTCAGCCTCTTCTCTTTTCGATCGATGATTGCCACTGGTTGCTCCACATAATTGAGTCGTTCATCTACCTCGATATCCTCAAGTGGAACAATCATATCCTTGTCTGCTAAACATTTCCTCAGATGAGATACGTGGAATGTCGGGTGAATCCCACTTAGCTCATCTGGTAACTCTAGTCCATAGGCCACCTCTCCAGCTCGAGCAATGATTCGGAAAGGCCCTATATACCTTGGGCTCAACTTGCCCCGCTTTCTGAACAGGATGATACCCTTCCAAGGTGAAACCTTCAACATAACCCAGTCACCCACCTGGAACTCAATCGGTCTGCGTCTTTTATTAGCATACGACTTCTGTCTATCTTTGGTTGGCTTCATGAAGGCCTTGATCCTTTCAAGATTCTCAATCGTAGCCTCGATTACCTCGACGCTTCCTAACTCCTTCTAACCAATGTCACCCCAACAGATAGGTGTCCTGCATCTCCTACCATATAGCATCTCATAAGGTGGCATACCAATGCTAGCATGATAAGTGTTGTTATATGAGAACTCACCTAACGATAAGTGGTCATCCTAACCTCCTCCAAATTCGATAACACTAGCACGAAGCATATCCTCCAACGTCTGAATGGTCCTTTCGGACTGACCATCTGTCTGGGGATGATAAGCCGTGCTAATGTGTAACCTCGTCCCCATCACGTCATGGAATTTCTTCCAAAATTTAGATGTAAACCGGGTGTCACGATCAGACACAATAGACACCAGCATACCATGACGAGTTACAATTTCCTTGATGAATAGATCGGCCAACCTCTCAGATGAATATGTCTCGTGAATCGGCAGGAAGTGAGCACTCTTCGTCAAACGGTGAACTATCACCCATATGGCATCATACCCTTTTGGAGTACGTGGTAGCTTCGTAATGAAATCCATGGTGATGTGCTCCCACTTCCATTCCGGTATATCCAAAGGTTGGATCTTCCCATACGGCTTCTGATGCTCGGCCTTCACTTGTAAACAAGTAAGACATATACTCACATACTCCATTACGTCACGCTTCATACCCGGCCACCAATAATCTTTCTTCATATCTTGGTACATCTTGGTAGCACTGGGATGGATAAGTATCGAGTCTTGTGAGCTTCATCCATAATCTTCACCCGTAGATCCCCAAAACGAGGAATCCACATTCGTCCAAGTCGGGTTCTAACACCAAGTGTGTTTTCACCCAACTCCGCAACCAGACCTCTCATTCTTTCAGAGTTAAGAGGATCTTCTTTCAATGCCTTATCTTGAAACTCTTTGACTTGCTTCATCACATCCGAGGTCATGATCAACTGGTAAGCTTTCACCCGAATCGGCTCGGGTCTCTCCTTTCGGCTAAGGGCATCCGCCACCACGTTGGCTTTGCCCGGATGGTAATGGATCTCGCAATCATAGTCCTATATGAGCTCCAACCATCTCCTTTGCCTCATGTTCAAGTCCTTCTGCTCAAAGAAGTACTTCAAGCTCTTGTGGTCAGTGAATATGGTGCACTTCGTCCCATACAGGTAGTGCCTCCAAATCTTTAACGCAAAGACCACGACTGCTAGCTCCAAGTCATGAGTAGGATAATTGACCTCATGAACCTTCAACTGTCGGGATGCATAGGCTATAACCTTCCCTCTCTGCATTAACACACACCCCAACCCCGAGTAAGAAGCATCAGAATAAACCACCAGATCTTCACTTCCATCAGGTAATGACAGATGAGTCAATCTCGCCTTTAATTCCTCGAACGCCTTCTCTTGAGCTTGACCTCATACAAACTTCACATCTTTCCGGGTCAACTTAGTTGGTGGAGAGGCGATCTTAGAGAAGTCTTGAATGAATCTTCTGTAGTAGCCCGCCAAACCCAAGAAGCTATGAATATCGGATGGCGTCTTTGGTGACTTCCATTGCATCACTGCCTCCACCTTTGCCGGGTCAACCATAATCCCGTTAGGATTCACCACATGACCCAAGAATTGAACCTCACGCAACCAGAATGGGCACTTGGAGAACTTGGCGTACAACTTCTCTTTTCTCAACGTCTCCAGAACCTCCCGAATGTGACCGGCATGCTCTATCTCGATCTTCGAATAAATCAGGATATCATCAATAAACACGATCACTGATTGGTTCAACATCGGCCAACACACTCGATTCATTAGATCCATAAAAGCAGCTGGTGCATTGGTCAAACCAAAAGACATGACAAGAAACTCGTAGTGACCATAACGCGTGCGAAAAGCTGTTTTAGGGAAATCCTGCTCTTTCACCTTTAACTGATGATAGCCCGATCGAAGGTCTATCCTTGAAAACCAACTGGCACCTTGAAGCTGATCGAACAAATCATCAATTCTCGGTAAGGGGTATCGGTTCTTTATCGTCAACTTATTCAGCTCACGGTAGTCAATACACATCCTCATACTACCGTCTTTCTTCTTCACAAACAGGACCGGAGCACCCCAAGGAGAGATACTCAGTCTAATGAACCCCTTATCAAGCAACTCCGGCAGTTGTTCCATCAACTCTTTCATCTCAGTAGAAGCCAACCGATACGGCCCCTTGGCAATAGGTTGGGCACCCGGTATCAAATCAATCTGAAACTCGATCTCGCGGTCAGGTGGCACTCCTGGTAAGTATCGGGAAGTACATCTGGAAAGTCATACACAGCCGGTACATCGGATAGTTCTGGTGTTGGCGTATCCACATCCTTTACATAGGCCAAGTAGGCACTACATCAACGCCTCATACACTTTCCCACCACCACCATTGAAATCACTTTCGGAATCGTCGTGACCCGATCACCATAAACCGTCACCGAACTCCCGTCAGGCGCTGTCAAATGAATCATCTTCTTGCGACACACAATGTTCGCCTCATAGTCCACTAACCAATACATCCCAAGAACTACATCAAAACCACCTAAGGTCATCACAAACGGTCTAACAGGAAACTTATGACCTTCTAGTTTCACATCACAGTCCTATATCATCTCAGAAATCCGGGTAGACTTACCTATGGCAGTTTCTACATAAAAGGGCGCATCAACACGTTTACTACTAACAGGCAGCTTAGCACAGAAAGCAGCAGAAATAAAACTTTTACTAGCACCAGAATCAAATAACACAGAAGCTAAAGTTTGGTTCACTAGAAACGTGCCGGACACAACGTCAGGGTCCGTCCTAGCCTCCTCCTGTGTCATCATGAACGCCCTGACGCTCGCCCTTGGTCCCTCTCCTCCAGCCTTCTTCACCCCGGAACCCTCAGCCCTCGGCTTCCTACAATCCCTACTCATGTGGCCCTCCACGCCACATGTAAAATACATGACCATACGACAGTCCCTTGCTACATGCCCCATCTTCCCACATTTGAAGCACAAGTTCGACCCAAGCCTGCATTCCCCACTGTGCTCCTTTCCACATCTACCACACTTCCTTGAACCCGCACTCGATGTGACCACACGGCGGTCGTCCACCCATGCCTTCTTTTTACCCGTCGAGGCATCACCCCGACCAAACCTCTTCCCATTCCAATTCCGATCACCACTCCCTTTCTTGCTACCTTCAGCCACCACCACCACCACAGCTCTCTCATCATACAACCTCCTTGCCAAATCCACTGCCGACCTAAATGTACTCGGTCGGGCAGCGATCATTTGCCTGCGAATATCCGCTGGAAAGCCTTGAATGTACCTCTTAATCTTCCGCGACAGAGGCGTCACCTGATCCGGCACCAGACGTGCCATTTCATTGAACTTGGTGGTATACTGCTGATGTGTCATGGTTCCCGCCTCTAGCTGCAGGAACTCTCTCTCAACTTTGTCCATTTCTCTGTGAGGACAAAACTCCTCAATCACCAACTTCTTTAGTTCGGACCATCTCATCCTCCCAATACCCCGACTACCCTCAGCTTGGACAATATTGTCCCACCAGCATAAAGCTTAGTCCACGAAAGAATGGGCAACAAACTTTACCTTCTGATCCTCCCGGCACTCGCTGATATTCAAAACAGCTTCCATTTCTCTCACCCATCGGTGAGCAGCAGGAGAAGTGCCGTTACCATCAAAAGTAGGGGGCTTGAATCGTTGAAACGCCCTATAGTTACAGCCTCGTGCCGCTTCTGGCGCATGCTCTTCTTCTTCCTCTTCTTTATTATCAAAGAGAACCGTTTCAGGCTCCAGTTGCTCCCGTCCTCCCGAGGACCTGTTTCTCTCCTTTCTTTCTCCTTCCTTTACAGCCTTAATTACTTCAGTCACCACAGACGGTAAGATCGTCTGCATGACCTGATGAACTTCTTCCACAACAGCCTCCTTTACTGAGGCTCTCAAGTTAGCACTCTCATCACCGTCCTTCTGATGAGGGGTCTCCGGTTCAGCACCAGGCCCACCACGACCTCCACCCCTCGAAGATTTTGAAGATCTACCACCGGCCATCCTCACACACACTGAAAGATTCAAACACCAACACGGTCATTCAAGGGAACAACTCAGTTTATGTCAAGTATAGTAAGTCCCTAATTACAGTGGCCAGTTGTAATTAGCCACTAACTTTACTCTTCATACCCTAAGCATTACCTATCCTGACTACATCAATATCTAAATCTACATACATCACATAAACCACATAACATGCGCACGTAAACCGATTAACATTAAGAAAAATACCTGATGGCACGCAGCTACTAAGATTGGCATCCCTTCCCTTTCCGTCCCATTTTTAGTTTAAGTTAAGGTTTATTTTGAAAATTTACCCGCTTCACTTAAACTTTGGCTCTGATACCAAGTTGTAAGGCCCCGTTCCCGGGACGCTCACAGCTGGTTAATCATTGCTCATAAAACTTATAATTACATCTAACTTTCATAAACAACACAGTGGAATCATCAAAATCAACATCTCATTTCATTATATATGCTTTTGCAAGTTAATACAATCGTTCATTTTAAAACATCATTCGTTCGCATTACAATACAAAAATATTTAAACAAAAGAATGCCATCCAAAAGAGCTGAGTAGCCGCCCCGTGCCATCCTCAGCAACCATTACCTGCCAACTGGAAACACATAAAAGTCAGCGTTACCAAGTGAGTTCTAGTTTTATAATAAAACATACTTTTCTTTCATTAAAACAGTTCTTTACTTTTGCATGTGATCATACATCATACGTACACATAAATAATATCATTATTATCTTCATCATTCATCCATTAACTTCCATTCATTTATACTTTCTTACTTTCATTCGTTCGTTCATCATTACATCTTTTCTTTCCGTCAAAACCATGAACTTTTACCCTTCCGTCAGCTGGTACTGGGCCGAAGCCTATCATAGACCTTCCATCATGGTGCACAACACCCTGGCCACAGTACTGAAGGGAAAAATTTAGGTGTACCATTGTCATGCGCTATACCCTTCCATCAGCTGGTACTAGGCCGAAGCCTATCATAGACCTTCCATCACGGTGCACAGCACCCTGGCCACAGTATCGAAGGCAAACAACGATGGTTCTATAAAAATGGTCAATCACAAAGAAGGACCCCGATGTGCATCCTTCTGGGGTAGCTAACCCGCACACCGTTGGGCTAACACCCTACAATGGGGCGTGTCCCGACATCCAAGGCTTGCAAGACTTTTGTTACATTCCATCGTTTATTAATGCATGCATTCATTCATCATGTTCCTCTTTCATTATCTTCCACTTTACATTACATAATACTTTCATTTCATTCATTAACATTCCACGTAAAGCCAAGGGAAAATAATCATACATAGTAATAAGGAACATCAACATACACAGTCAACATCATCATATAGAGCATCATCATACATACATAGCATACATCATGCATAATCATACAACATCATACATCATCATCATCATGCCCAACATAGCCTCTATGGTCTCAAAAGTCAACTTACATGAACTACCGGGAACCTTCTACGTTAAAACTTACATCTGCACTTTCCCCCGAAAGTCAGTAAATAAACTATGTTCTTTCGGCGTATGAGCCCTACTTGGGCGTATGGACACCCTCCAATCGCATGGCCTTCTAGGAGACTGAACACTAGGCGAATGACCATCAAGCAAATGGACTCTATACGGATGGACCTATGGGCGAATGGACACCTGTGCGTATTGACTCTCAGTCGCATAGCTTTCATGCGTATGGGCTTCAGTCGCATGACTTCAGGCGCATGGGCTTCAGTCGCATACCCTTGGTGCGAATGAACCTTAGTCGCATGGCCTCCAAGCACATGGACCTCTGTCGTATAACCTTCAATTTTATACCTTACAGGCGCATGAACTTCAGTCGTATGACATACGTGCGTATGGACCTCAGACGCATGGCAATCGTGCGCATGGACCTCCGTCGCATGCCTTTTGGCCGTATGGCTCCAGTCGTATTCCATTCGGTCGCCTAGCACTAGCTGATGCACAATGCAGTTCATCCCGAACCCAATCTGCCATTTTCGGCCTCCAAGCTCTCCCAAACTCGTTCTAAGCCCAAATCAACCATCCTAAACCTTAGAAACACATACCACAACACCATTCAAGCACACACAAGCCCGAAAACAAAACCCATTCGCATCACACACAAACACATACACACGGGTTCAACACACACACTTCAAAAACGGGTTTTACTATGTGTTCCAGCCCCAAATCAATTGAAATCGTGTAAAAGAGGGGTCCTAGAACTCACACAAACAACCCCGTCGAATAGAGCTTCAATCCGACCCGCTACACTTCAACTTTCACGCCCGAATCCATGAAAACCCGAAGCTTGAGACCACTTTCTTCCTCTTTTCTCTCTATGGCTGATTTTGTGAGTATGGGGGAGGTGTGGGCTGCCCTCCCCTCTTTTATACTCCCACTCATTCAACCTTTTCCCGCTTTGGCAAGTTTAATCCCTCGAATTTGGACTTTATTTCTTTTTCTTCTTTCGTCGGCTTCAAAGAAATTTCTAGGTGTTACATACCCAATTTTGAATCCCAATTGCCTTTGTTTTTATTTTTACCTCTCTTTTATGTCTCCGCAACTTGTTTTGCTTTTGTTGTTTTTGCGATGACGTGTTTTCGAGCATCTTGGTATTTCTTCTTTTATCTCTAGTTTTTTCCACTGATTTCAAGCATCTCATCACAATTCCTCTCTTTCAACATCCATCATTCTTTCTTTCTAATGTGCTTTGGTCACCTCGATTTAGGTATGGCTTTTGGTTTTTTTATTCTTTTGATCTCCGGATTTAGTTACATTTGTTTTAATTCCTTTTGTTCCATTTGTGTTTCTAGTTAATTAGTCGTTGCATGTACTCCATGTCTAGTTCTATTGTTGTTTCGACATTAGGGCTTGGAGTACATAGCTCAGTCATGTATGGATTGAGTTATAGGGACTATTGTATGGTTTCTTTTTGATGTTTTTTGGTTTAGTAACTGATCTCCTTTTTTTCTTCATTGACTAGAAGAACTGATGAATCCAGGTATTGTGTAATTATAGGTGAGAATTACTTCATCTTTTATTTGATTGCCAGATTGTTCATTGGTTGTTGTTAATTACTTTTGATTACAGTACTGGTTGTGGTTGTCATATAATTACTACGTTAGGGGCATTTTGGTAGCATCTAAATTAGCCTCTTAATAGTCTAGATGTCTGAATAGTTCAACGCTTTATGGTTTACACTGTTTGTTTCACAAGCAAATGTCTGAATGGTTCAAACATTTGTCTCTATATGATTAAGCAATATAATAATGCTTAATGGTTAAGAGGTCTAATGTTTAATGGTTAAGACCTCTTATCAAAATTAGTCAGATATTTGCCTTTGAATAGTTAAGCGATATACTAGCTCTTAATGGTTTAGACCTCTTAATGATTCAACACTTAATGGTTCAGACCTCTTATTGGTTGAACACTTAAACTT
The DNA here is from genome assembly GCA_025215565.1 of Flaveria ramosissima. Classification (NCBI taxonomy): domain Eukaryota; kingdom Viridiplantae; phylum Streptophyta; class Magnoliopsida; order Asterales; family Asteraceae; genus Flaveria; species Flaveria ramosissima. Next base: position 18,191,310 of record CM046033.1, on the reverse strand, counting down.
TCAGAAATTGACAAATAACCCCTTATAAATGTTGAATTTTAAGGGGTATATATAGGATGGTTCAAAGTGTGCCATATTAACCCCCTTGAATTTTAAGCCTTCAAGTTAAGGGTGGTTTGGATATGCATGTTGGGTTTAACCTTGGGGATATTGAAATCTCAGCTATATTAATTACGTTGGAAAATACATGGTTTACATGTGTTTCTACTGTTTTAGTGATTGTGGCTTAGAACATACAGGTGTAGTAATTATCTATAGCCTTATATTTTTAAGTGGGAAATGAATGTGTTTTTTGTAGAATAGTCTAATAAGACGCATTGACTGTTATTCTACATGTATAATGGATATTGAATATGAAATTTGTTTTTCTGAACTTAAATTCGCTTCTTCAGCTAATGAATTCCTTTTTAAAAGATTATGACTTATTAGTTTTAATCAAGGAAATATTTTTAGAGAAGAAAGTTTGAAACCTGTCAATGAAAAATAAATATCTTTTTTTAATTCGAGTATGATTTATGGGTTATGGTTGAAAGAATCACATTTTACTCGTACTTTATGTGTAATCGAGTTATACAACCAATAATAAGCTAAAAGTACATAACGAGGTAAGCAATAGTAGTCAAAACATAATGAACCCCGTTTAGAAGAAACCAAAAGCTCTAATATAGGATTTCTTCCTTTTGCTAAGAGTTTATTTCAATATATAGTTATGATTTTCTTCATCATTTGTTCACTGGTAATGGCTTCTTGCAAATGTCAATTATTTTCCTTTGTTATTATTATATGATAAATGAGTTGATTAAATATTATAATATAATTAGATTACAATATATAAAAATCACAAGTAACCCAAAATTATAACTAAACTATTGGACTTACAATAAATCATATATTCATAAACCCTAATTCTTATAATAAATTTCAATGCTCCCATTGCATTTGGAGCGAAAGGAAACATGAAGCTGAGACTAAAAATCATAAAAACCAATAATAATAAGAGAAACATATTTCGATACATTTAAAAATCCAAATTTTACCCATAAATCTATATTTTGTTTGATGTTGCCATCATACTTTGGTTGATTGTATTATCTACAACATGCTTGATTTTGCTATCCAAAGCGTTCAAACATATGACAAGCAATGGACTGTAGCTTTGATCGTCAAAAGCAGGTGGTTGTGGAATGAATTTTACTTGACCGGATTGTAAAATCATTAATCTTGAAAGAAATATCACCGATTTTGTTGGGATTAAACGGTTGTAGTTCATTAGTTAAAGGTTCTCGGAATGATAAGTCGATAATCGAGACCTTATTCAGGTGGCGGTGTGTCAAGGCTAGCAAGTGATAGTCTTTTGTATCCGTAGATCAAAAGGTCAGATTTGTAAATATAAAAAAAGTAATATAATAAAACCTAGTTTGGGATTGGTGTTTTTAGACCGCGACCCTTGGTGCGGCCAAAACACTAATGAAAAAAGTAGAAAAAGAACAAGAAACGACTACTACAATTTAGTAGTCGTAACTTCAAAACGTACCAAGTGAATGAGGAAGATCAAAGATATAAGCTAACCCATGTGAAAACCTTATCGAAGAAAACATAAAGTGGTTGAAGAAAGTTTTTGGTGGGTTCTTCATAATTTGAGGCTAAGATAAAGATCACATCATATTAAAAGTTTATCAAAACTAAAGATAGTGACTTATATTCTAAGATCTTTTGATAAGATGGTGATAATTTTAATTTAATAGTGAGTCGATGAAAGTTATTGGCCAGTGATAGTGGGTTTCAGAAAATAATCATCGGCAACTTAAAGATGGTGAGAAAGCAAGTTAAGAGTTGTACTCATTTTTACCCTCAAGTACCGTAGACATCTTAACAAATTTATAAACACAATGTAATCAAAATAAAAATACACTCAACTAAAATTAAACCTAAAATATAAAATAAAACTAAGAAAATATTAAAAATAAAAATAGAACAAGTATAAGAAAATAAAAGCTAAAAATCACACATGCAATCATATCTTACCATCATGTCTCGTTTATGTTTAAAGATGACTTCCAAAAACGGTCTAATGATATAGTCATGTGGCTCCATAAACGTTTTTAGGTCGCGGTCCATTTGTTCAAGCTGGATAGATTCGTTGTTCTTCATAACGCTCATTGCCAAATTTGCTCTTTGTAATCTTTTATGGCTAGTTGAGTTTGAAATAATATTTTCTCTTCTTTCTTTTCCCTTCTATCATGAAGTTACAAACGATGTCTAACAAATATTTTTTTCCCCTTGCTTAATGATTAGACAACGATCTTCCTTATAGTGTCAACCTAGTAGGTGTTAGGCCTTTGTTTTAGCCAGAGATGTTGCTTGTGAAATCCTTATTTGATCTTGTAGAGCTGCCAGACTTTGACATTTTACAACAAGTCTAGCATTGTTGCAAACAATAACACCTTTCTCATCCGTTTAATTGTGAAAGATCCATTTTGTTCTGACCGCCAGCTTATATTTTTGATGGCCTCAACCCAGCTATTCTCTTTCAGAACCATTTCTATATTCTTCGGCATGATTTGAGAAATAAAGCAAGTATACAAGCATGTATTGATTGCTCTTGATTGACTTCAAGTGCGAACGCCTTGTGATAATGGACCAATGATTACTTCAGTTGGATGATCCTTATGTATTCTTAGCTGAGGAATATGATCTTCACAAATAATTTCATTTAAATTAGACATGTGACCAACAGTTTTTTCAACAATATTTCCTCCTTCCGGTTAATTAACAATATGTTCCTCTTGAATGATGCAATTATCAATAGATAAATCTTCAAATTGAACTTGAATTGTATCAATTGGAACATCTTGTGTTGAAGAAGAACTTGGATAAGAAAACTGCGGAGCTTCTTCAACTACTAGATCAAACGGAGTCAATTCAGGTTCATAAACTTGATTTAGATCAGAATCAGATGGTTAAACAACTGATATTATAGAAGAAGAAGGTATGTCTGAATATATTCCTTTAGACGAAATAGGTCCAACATCATCAGACAATGCATCTTGAATGGATGATGTCAAAGATTGAGTAGTTGTAGACACAATAAAAGATTGTTTAAAAGTATGAAACAATGGAGCATAATCAAATACCCAAGAAAGAGTAGATCCTGCATCTATTTTGTTAGATTAATGCCCATCTATATCAAATGACTCAATAATTTGTTTTATCTTTTTATTATTGACCCTACATGCTACTTGTTAGCTGAATAACCAACAAAATAACCGTCATCTACTTTTTCATCAAATTTTGATTTTGAATAAGATGTGTGTAAAAAAGTACAACAACATCCAAATGTCTTAAAGTATTTGACTTTGGGTTTATTTTTAAAAATATTTCATAAGGAGTTATATTTTATTGTTTATTTATTAGGACACGATTTTAAACATAACATGCAGTGTTAATAGGTTCAGCCCAAAAGAAATGAAGGTAATTTGGCTGCTGATAACATTGTTCGAGCTGCTTCAAACAATATTCTGTTTCTTCTTTCATCAACTCTATTTTGTTGTGAAGTTCCTGCAGAACTGAATTATCTTGCTATCCCTTTTGAATCATAAAATTCATTCAGAATGTGATTGCAAAATTATGTTCCATTATCACTTCTGATTCACTTGATGGTTTTGTCAGTCTGATTTTCCACAAGAGTATGAACTTTATCAGCAAATAAGGTGTCTCATCCTTTGTTGCTAAAATGAAAACCCAAGTAAATCTAGAAAAATCATTAGTAATAACAAAATAGTATGCACAACGTCCTAAACTCAAAACACTTACAGGACCAAACAAATCCATGTGTAACAATTGAAGGATTGACTCAATTTTGGTATGACTAACTGGTTTATGAGGAAGTTTATGTTGTTTGCCTTTTGAACATGACAAACAGTGTTCAATAAGTTGAAATTCTTTCAATGGTAGGCCTATAACATGATTTCCTCTAACCAACTTATTCATATTCTTTATGTTAACATGGCCAAGACGACGATGCCATTACATTGAATCACTTTCCAAGGCTTCAGATAACAAAGAAGATGCAATTACAAATGAACATAAACCATTCATATCTAACAAGTATATGTCTTTATAAGGATTCCTATAAGTCTGATGCAGCCAAAACATCCAAAGTCTCTCAACATGCATGCACTGAAGAACAAAAGTAGAAATGCTTCGGAAGTTTTACACCATGCACTAGAAATATTCTAAGTGTAAAATCTTCCGAAGCCAAGACCAACATCTTCCGAAGCCAAAAGTAAAGTCTTCCGAAGCTTCAAAGACAAAGTCTTCCGAAGCCAAAGAGTGAAGACAGATTTCTTCCGAAGACTTTTGAGGATATGCCTTTATTTGATGTACTTTACCATAAAGCTAGACCACCTTTCCGCTGCAACTCTGTAAAATCACCAACTTACATGAGTTGGTGAAAAGTCCATGCTTTTGGTAACTGTACATTGAGATCTTGAGTCCATGCTTTCTACTTTATATACTTTTATCCTTTTTGTAATATATTAGGATGTGAGTTATGGCATGTCATAGTCACAAGTCAAAAGGCAGATATGCCTTTTCACTCAACATTTGATTTTGTAGTTGTCTAGTCAATTGTATCCAGCTGGCCTTCAAAGTATGGCCGGCTGTAGGATGTAGTATATGTATCTCAAGTACTTGTAACTTTCATTTATGCTTTGTAACTTTTAATAGAACTTGAGAAGCAATATACAGCATTCTTGAAAACCAAATACTTGTGTTGTTTACAATCTTGTTCTGTCTCACTTTTACTTGTGTTCTTAGCCTCTTTTATTAACAAGTTAACCAGTTCCCTATTTGATCTGTTTAAGTGTTCTAAGCAACTCTCCTCATTGTGTTGTTGTGTTGTAAGTGCATACCCTTCACCGATGTTGCATTTGGTATTAGAGCTTTTCAGGCTCTTGATATAAGATCTCACCATCTTAAGATCCCTCACACACACAAAATACTTAACAACTCAAATGGCAGCTATAACCAAAGCTGATATGGAAACTGGAACTATGACAAAGTCTTCACTGATAACACCTGAAGACTTTGATACTTGGTGTCAAAGAATGGAAGGCTTCATCAAGTCTCAAGACTCCAGGATGTGGGACTCTGTTATTGAAGGACCTTACATACCAAGCAACACTTCTGCTACTGGTGGTGGTATGATCCCTAAGGCTGTGGCTGATTACTCTGAAGGAGACAGGAAGAGAATAATATTGATCAGAAAGCCATGACAGCTCTTCAAACTGCTCTTCCAAACTCCATCTACAGAGCCTTCAAGAAGTGCAAAACTGCCAAGCAACTATCGAAAGCACTGAAGCTGATGTATGAGGGGTCTACTGAAGCAAAGGAGAACAAGAAGGATCTCTTGAAGCAGAAGTTTGAAAACTTCACCTTTAAGGTAGGTGAAACCATGACTCAACAATACTTCAGGTATGTTGAGATTGTGGATACTCTAATGGATGTTGGAGTAACTCTTGAGAACATGGACATTGTAAGGAAGTTTTTGTCCTCTCTTCCTAGACAATGGACACATTACTGTGTTGTTATCAAGAGGACTGAGAATCTTAAGACTCTTACTCTCACGGAGTTGTATGGTATTCTCAGTGGCTACCAGTTGGAGATGAACATGCAAAACTCATTTGGTAACTCCAGCAATCAACTGAGTTCAGCCCTCCATGTGGTTGAAAGGGAAAGCATTGAACCACAGCATCATCTTATATGCTTCCCTAACAACTCACAAAAGGGCCCTTTCATCACCTTCCCAGAGACTCCAAGGGAAAGCTACACTCAAGGAAGTCCTTTCCAAGAGACAAGTTCTTCTCATGCCTTTGTCTCTGCTGATGAAACCTTAGGCAACTTTCTCTTCACCCTTGAAGATTTGGAGTGTATCCATCCAGATGATCTGGAGTATATGGAGATAGTCCAACAGATGGCTCTTCTCACTTACAGAGCCAAGAAGTTCTACAAGAGGACAGGGAGAAAGTTTCCAAGCAATGCAGCAAGTGGAAATGTTTGGGCTGGATAAAAGCAAAGTAAAGTGTTACAACTGTAACCAAATGGGACACTTTGCCAGAGAGTGTAAGGCACCAAGGACAAATGGTGGCCAAGCACAAACCAGACCAAACTACACTGAGAAAGCCCCCCAGAATGAGAAGCCAAAGCAGCAAGCTGCAGTTGCTGTTGAAGAAGGAGGCTTTGACTGGAGCTTTCAGGTAGAAGATGCATCTCCAAACCAAGCACTCATGGCAGACCACGATGAGGCCAAGGTATTGGAACATCTTTGTACTCTTGAATGCATTGCTAAAGTCAATAGATACAGGTCCTGTAATTTAGAAATGAAATCTGATCTTGAGTCCTTAAATATCTTGAAAGCTGATTATAAAGAGCTGAAAATGAATATAAATTAAAGATAGAGGATTTAAAGAAAACTATTTCAACTCTTAATCATGAGCATACAAACTACAGGACTCAGATCAAAGACCTCATTACTAAATTAACTGAATGCCAAGCTGAGCTTATGATCAGCAAAGCCAAGGCAGAAAAATGTGTTCTTGAAGAAGAGACCTTCAAGAACATAATATCCTCATCCTTGCATGCAAAAGTTTGTTATCAAAATAAGCAGGGACTAGGATCTTGTGAGATAGCTCCTCCACACACAATCTTGTCTGTAAGATCTCCTAGGTGTGGAACTTGTGAAGATGAGCTTCCCTTTATAGATCCTGTGACTGAAGAGGATGAAGAGGAGATGTGGAGAATGGCTCTGAGAAGAGTGAAGAAGAGCATTCTAAGAAGGGTCACCATCCCTCTGAGGAGAGCAAAGCTGTTGGGATGACCAAGTCAAGAAGAAAGAACTTGATCAGGAAGGCCAAAGAAAGTCCAAAAAGGCTCAAGAGATCAAGGCCACCTTCAATTCTGCACAGAAACAAGTCTTCATCTCTACAAGATTTGAAGTGGTGAAGGCTGAAGACACTAACTTGAACTCCATTAACAAGAGTTCTGGTTCATGTTCAAATCATCCCATCATCAAGAAGAAGGCTGATCAGTTGTGCATCACTGCTGTACAACCTGAACCATCCAACTCCAAAGGTAGTTCTATCCCCACAAGAACTGCCACAACATCTGCAAAGATGAAGATGGAGAAGGAAAGTGATCAAGTTCAGCCTTGTTCTCAAAGGAAAACTCCTAGAAGGAAGAAAATGGATTGTGTTATGTGTGGGAGTACTTCTCATCTTGCTAAGGATTGTGTTTACAATCCAAAGAGTACTCTTCACATGACCAAGAAAGAAACTTCTAAGAGTTTGGAAAAGAAGAAGCAAGCTTCGGAAGGAAAATCTGTTTCCTTCAGAAGCTCCAAAATGAAGAAGAAGACAAGTGGAAACTTGTCTTCACGAAAAAATTTGGTCTCAGAAGAAAGGAATACTTTCGAAGCACTGAAGCCTGCTGTAGTGAAAGCAAGATCTTTTGAAGGTCAGTCATCAAAACTTCTGAAGTCATCAAAACTTCCGAAGTATTGAAGGTCAAGTCTAAGCTTCCAAAGGTGGTGTTGAAGTCAAAGAAAAACCAAGTGGCTGAAAGTTCTTCATCAACACCAGCAAATGATCCTTCTAGCATGACTATAGGATCAATTACTGTTGCATTGTCTTAAACTTCTTTTGATGAGTCTAAGACCAATGAGGCTTGGGTTTCCAAATGTAACTAACCATCTATTTTGTGCAGGAACAGCTCAAGACAAACATAAATGTATGGATCATTGATAGTGGCTGTTCCAGGCACATGACAGGCAATAGGTCACTACTCCAAAAGTTTGAAAGAATTGATGGAGGACCAGTTGCTTTTGGAGGAGATGCAGGAGGTTACATTACAGGAAGGGGCAAGGTCACAAATTGTAAGCTCAACATTAAGAAGGTAAACTTTGTCAAGGAGTTTGGGTACAATCTTTTATGTGTATCCTAATTTTGTGATCAGAGTCATAACATGCTCTTCACTGAGCATGAGTGCATTGTTCTCAGGCCCGGGGTGGTCATTCCTCATGAGCACATCCTGCTCAGAGACCCAGGAAAGGGAACATGTACAAGATCGACTTGCAAGAAACATCTCCCTCAAGAGAAGTTTCATGCTTTCTGTCTAAAGCAAATAATGATGAATATTTCCTCTGGCATAAAAGAATGTGCCATGTAAACTTTAAAAACATGAATAAATTAATTAAGAATGATTTGGTAACTGGAATACCAAAGAAAGAGTTTACAAGTGATGACCACTGTGTTGCATGCCTGAAGGGGAAGCAACACAAGGTATCTCACAAGCCAAAGGAAAGAAATTTCATCATTAATCCCCTACACTTATTACATATGGATCTCTTTGGCCCCACCAATGTAATGAGTCTAGGAAGGACCTCCTACTGTTTGGTGATCACATATGACTTTACAAGATTCACCTGGGTCTTCTTTCTTAGAACTAAGGATAAGACCCTTGAGATTCTAAAGAATTTTATCTTAAAGATTGAGAATCAATGTGATCACAAGGTCTAAACCATAAGATGTGATCAAGGAATTGAATTCAAGAATCAAATCCTTGATACATTTTATGATGAAAAGGGTATTACAAGACAATATAGTGCTCCCAGGACTCCTCAGCGAAATGGTGTTGCTGAGAGGAGAAACATGACACTAATTGAAGCTGCAAGAACTATGTTGTCTGACTCTAAACTGCCCATCACCTTCTGGGCAGAGGTAATGAACATTGCTTGCTCTGTGCAAAACAGAGTTTTAGTGGTTAAGACACATGGTAAGACTCCTTATGAACTTTGGCATAAGAGAAAACCTTTTATTGGTTTTCTCAGGTCATTTGGATGTCCTTGCACCATCTTGAGTACCAAAGATCAAATTGCCAAGTTTTCTGAGAAATCAGATGATTGACACTATATTGGATACTCTTCTCAAGCTAAAGCTTATAGAGTATACAATCTCAGAACTAGAGTAGTTGAGGAGTCAGCCAATGTGACTTTCAATAAGCACACTCTAGTGTGAAAGGTTCTGGTCCGGATTGGCTATTTGATCTTGATTTAGTTACCAACTGTTTTAACAAATCTTGTGAGAATGTTTCAGGATCTACAGATATACTACCTATAGGTGATCCTGACCCAAGATTTGAGCTAAGAAGACCTTGAAGTTACTATCTTCAGCTCCAGTGGTAACTAATCCTGCAAATGAAGCTTCTACCAGCACATTAATGACAAATCCTGCTAATACTTCTGAGATGCCTTCAAATTCCAGCTTAGAGGCACAAACTCAGGAGAAGGAGCTTCAAATGTTGGAGAAAATGGTGGTGGTGAAAGTGATCAGGAATTTCTTGATGCTGATAACCACTCCATTGAAGACAACATCAATGATGTTACACTCTCATTGGATCAAGTCAATCTTGATAAGTATGCTGATGTGGAGGGTGAATCTTCCTTGCCAGATCAGAATTTCTCAAATTTAGATCTATTTAAGAAACTTGCTATGATTCCACAGCTAAGGATCCACAAGTCTCATCCTACCACAAACATTATTGGAGATGTTGATTCAGGGGTGAGAACAAGAGGACAAACCCATGAAGAAAATGTTTGTCTTCACTCTTGTTTCTTGTCCCAGATAGAGCCAAAGAAAATTGATGAGGCTCTAAGGGATGGAAGTTGTGTTGAAGCTACGCAAGAGGAGCTGCTTTAATTCAAAAGGCAAAAGGTGTGGAACCTATGTCCTCTCCTCAAAGGAAGACTACCATAGGAACCAAATGGGTTTTCAGGAATAAGAAGGATGATAGAGGACTTGTCATCAAGAACAAGGCAAGACTAGTTGTTTAAGGGTATACTCAAGAAGAAGGAATTCACTACACAGATGTTTTTGCTCCTGTGGCAAGACTTGAAGCAGTTATGATATTCCTAGCTTTTGCTGCATCCAAGAACTTCAAGGTCTACCAACTTGATGTCAAGTGTGCTTTTCTTTATGGGGTGATTGATGAAGAGGTGTATGTCAGACAACCACCTGGGTCTGCAAATCGTGATCATCCTTATTATGTCTGCAGGCTTGATAAAGCTCTTTATGGGCTGCACCAAGCACCAAGGAAGTGGTATGAGACTCTATCTCAGTATCTCCGTCAGCATGGCTACAAAAGGGGTACTATAGATGGAACTCTCTTCATCAAAGGAACAGGAAATGACATAATGCTAGTTCAAGTATATGTAGATGACATTATCTTTGGGTCAACTAATCCAAAGCTCTGCAAAGACTTTGAGAAGCTGATGAAGGACAAGTTTGAAATGAGTGCCATGGGGGAACTCAATTTCTTTCTAAGAATTCAAGTGAAGTAAGTTGACAATGGCATCTTCATAAGTCAGTCAAAGTATGTACAAGACATATTTAAAAGGTTCAACATGACTGAGTGTAAGGTTGCTAAGACACCCATAGCCTGAAATCACTCCCTTGGACCTGATCTTGAGGGGGAGTGTGTTGATGAGCATCTCTATAGGGCAATGATTAGGTCTCTTATGTACCTCACAGCTAGCAGGCCAGATACCATGTTTGCTACATGCATTTGTGCAAGATATCAAGCCAACCCCAAGATGTCACAACTGGTCACTGTCAAAAGAATTTTAAGATATCTCAAAGGTGCTCCATCACTTGGCCTTTGGTATCCAAAGAATTATGACTTTAATCTGTATGCTTATACATATAGTGACTATGGTGGTTGCAACATGACTGCAAAGTCTACATTAGGGGGATGTCAATTTCTTGGTGGAAGAGTAGTCTCTTGGCAATGCAAGAAACAATCCTGTGTGTCTGCATCAACTGCTGAGGCTCAAGTGCTTTGGATTCAAAATCAGATGCTGGACTATGGATTCAACTTTAAAGAGACTCCCATCCATATAGACAACAACAGTTCTATCTCCATCACAGAGAATCTTGTGCATCACTCAAGGACAAAGCATATCAATATCAGGTATCATTTGATTAGAGATAACTTTGAAAAAGGATTAATCAAACTAGTCAAAGTTAACACAAATGAACAATATGTTGATATGTTCACCAAAGCTTTTGATGAGTAGAGATTTAAATATCTTTATCAGCTATTGGGATGATTAACTTTGAATAGCTTTTCTTAAAACTTAATCATATTTATTTCTAAAACCTGTGTGTCCTAAGTTGTCTATTCTATCACCTTCATAAGCCCTTGTTTTCTTTGGAGGAAAATCATTTCAAAGGATTTTTCTTAGATTTTTGAAAATTTTGATCTCTTTTGTTTTCGGAAGACTTAAAATTACCTTCGGAAGAAATTTATGTCTTAGTAAACAAATAATTGCTTCAGTAATTTACCTTCGGAAGAAATTTCCGAAATATCTTCCGAAGCTTAAAATCAACTTAAGTACTCTGTATGTTTTCAAAGAACAAGTTTCTTCCGAAAGCAATTTACCTTCGGAAGTTTTTATTCTCCTTAGAATAAAAAATCCCTGAGTGTAAATTCTCTTCCTAAGCAAAATTCTCAAAAACCTTTGAAATATCTTCCGAAGCCAATTCGCCTTCAGGAGCTTTTTCTTCAGAACTTCCGAAGCAAATAACCTTCGGAAGATTTCTCGACTTCCAAGAAAAATATTTTTGGGGCAATAGTAAACTACTTTTCAGAGGTGGGACCAACATCCGGATTTCAAAGTTTATCCTCTTTCATTAACTGTGTCACAAATCCTTTTCACATAAATGCCCAACGGTTCCCCCTTCTTTCACTATCTTCTTCAATTACACTATTCCTCAAACCTAAATTCTCCTAAACCGCCTTTGCTTCATTTTTCTTCATCCTTAAGCTTCTCAAATGGCCAACCTAAACCGCAGAAACAACCCAGATTTCTCCATGCAACTTCACAGGCAACACAACCAGGTTGCTCTGTTAAGCTCTGAGAAAGATGAAAGTTTCTAAGAGATTTGCCATTTCTTAGCTCTATCCAGCCACTTCACCTCCCTAATCATTGATCCTACTCTCTATGAGGATCATCTGCTTGAATTCTGGAAGACCTGCCAAGAGGTCATTATGGATGGGAATAAGGCACTGTCTGCCACAATGCAAGGAAGGACAATCTTCATCACTCCGGCCATCATAAACACTCACTTGCAGCTGGATGATGAAGAAGGTGAGTTGTCCTTCCCAAAGGAAGCTGTAAATCATTCCTTTGAGCAGATGGGCTATAAGGAGATTTCTCTGTAAAGACCTTCAGGAAAGGGAAGGTCTCATTCTAGTGGAAGTACCTGCTTCATGTGGTTATCCACAGCTTGTCTAACAAGCTTGGAGGGTGGGACTAGATTCTTGAGGATCTGTCCTTCATAGGACATGGAATGGTTCAAGGGGTCAAGTTCAGGTACTCTCAGTTTGTTTACATAAATTTGCTTGCTAACTTGGACTCCTTAGAGTATTATATGTTTTCTAGATATGTTCAATACATTATCAACTGTGAACTGGGCTCACAGTTGAGGGAAACAAATAATATTCATAAATTGGGACAGATGAAGCCTGACATCTTTAAAATTATAAAGAAGCCAACTGTAGGCTTCTCAGGGGTAGAAACAGCCCTTGTCCCAAAAATGATAGAGCTCATTGCTCAAGGTGACAACCTAGCAACACAATCTACTGTTGAACCCACACCTTCTACCTCCCAAACACCAAAAAGGCCACAAATCACCCTCACCTACCAAAGAAAATCCAAACGAATCCCTGCTCAATCTATTGAGTCTGTGCAGGCCTCCATATACTCACCCATACTGGAGGAAGTGGACACTAGAGCTCCCACTTCCCCTGAGGAGTAAACCACTCCTATGTCTTCAAGAATCAGGGATGAGGTTCCTCATGCTCACCCTGATGAGGTCATAAGCCAAACTGCTTTAAGCCTCACTCTGAGTCTCAACACTCAAGTCAACAACCTTCAGGGGACAGTTACCATCCCCAGCCTTTAGACTTAAATAAACCCATTCCCAACCTCTCATTCTATACTAATGAAGAGTTAGGTTTTAGTGGGTACCATGAGTCTCTCTACTCTTTCCTTACTTAAAGAGAGATGAGTACTCTGGAGTCTCCTTTGTCTAGCCCACATCAGTTACCCATCACTGAGGTGGATACTTCTGAACCTGTTAAGGATATCCATATGGAAGAGGCTCTCACTTCTGCAAGTGATTACATCATTAAGACCTCAACCATTGCAACTCAGCCCATTGACACTTCAACTGAGGCTGTCAATGTGCAGAGGACCATAGTCCAATCAACTCATCTCCCAATGATTCTTCTGATGAAGATGAGGGGAATCTGAGACTAAAGGTTCAAAAACTGTCAAAAACATGCTCCTATTTAGTCTTTAAGGTTAGTCACCTTGAATCTCAGATGACTACCCTACAAAATAGGGTCAATAATCAGCAACTTGAGATATCTTATCTCAGGGAAAAACTAGCTGGGAGACCTTTAAGGGGAGCTCAACCAGGAACACAAGAACCTGTGAATGTGATTGACCTAACTCCTAGCTCACCTATGCAAGAGGGTGATGCTACCAATAAGGGGGAGAAAGTCATTACAGTCACAGAACCTGGGAGTTCTTCAGGGAGTATGGACATTAAGGACTCACCATCCTCATTTGCAATTGTGCATACTCAGCAACTTCCTCAAGTTCACATTGATGTGGACATTATAGACTCTATCATTAGAAGTCTCTTTGAGGAAGGCATTCTAAGGGCTATGTCATACCCACCTCATGGAACCTCAAACTACATTATTGGATGGAGGTATGATGCTGACAGAAGAGCCCTCATTTTTCACAGAGTTCAAGGGCAGCAAGAAGTATTTAATTTTCAGACCTTGAACTACTATGAAGGTTTTGACCTGATCAACATGCCACTTGTCAACCCAAGTCAATCAAGACAAGCTGACAGGTTAGCACTCAGGATTCAAGATAGAATTACTGAAGAGTTCAGCCTTAGAAGAGACAAAGGCAATCAGGTAATGTCATTGGTCAACTGGATGTTGAGGCAGACCCTGAGATTAGCTTCAAAGGGAAAACTTTGGTTGAAGGCCCAGTGATAGAGCCTGAGAGCCCTGTCACACCAATAACTCCTTCAGAAATTCATTCCCTCAGTGAAACATCTGCTGGTGAAGGTGTCTCACAACCTCTCTCTGGCCAGAGCTTGGATGCTACACCAAGCAGACCAGGAACTATGACATAGATGAGATTATATCTCTCCCCTTAGAGCAATTAAATGAACTGGCTGACATGGAAGTGTCAAGAGAGATGAAGGAAGCAGAGGATGCAAGGCTACTTCTCCAATTCAAAGAGGAGAAGAGACAGAAAAGATTATACAAGCATGTTCCAACTCTCTCCCCAGTTCAATAATGTCCTATGCAAGAGGATGTGACAGCTACACAAGAACCTCAGGTAGACAAGGAAACAGATAGACAATACATGATCAACTACCTAAGTGCCACAGGTCTTTACCAGGCATCTGCACTTCTTCCCTTGTTCTTTGAGTACATTGAGTTTGAGTATCTCAAACAGCTTGAACTTCAAGTGCTCAAAGAATAAAAGGCAACAAAGAAAAAGATCAGGGAAGATGCTGCAACGTCAAGAGCCATCATCCAAAAGAGTATGAAGAAGTCTGCTGACAGAAAAAGGATGATGAGCTTCTTGAAGCTGTATGGATTCTCCGGAAGGAGACTTGGCCCTATGTCTCTATCCACAGTGGATGAGCATATCAGGGTGATCAAGCAGAAGATCAAGAGTGGAGAGCTATGTGAGATACACTCCCCTCCAAGTCAAGTTCCACCTGAAGTGGAGGTTAAGGTTGAACAACCTGAGACAACACAATCTGGACCTCCTGCTGAGCCTCAGCAAGCTTCATCTTCTGATCCACAGCAGGGTCAAAGTCCCTCTCCTTCTGAACCTGTAAGGGAGGAACACCCAACTGAGAAAGACAAGACTAATCAACAAGGTGTTGCAGACCAGTCTTCTCGGTTGAAGTTTTCTAAGAGGAAGAAGAGGATGGCTTCCAAACCAAAGTCAAAGAAGAAGAAGTCTGAATCATCCACCTCTACACCTCAGGCTGAGTTAGATCAACCTGAGGAAGGGCATGAAGAGGCAGCCCAATCAACTCCAATTCAAGTGGTTCCTCTTGCAGCTGAGAGACCCATCTTATCCTGGACCTTCACAACTAATCCAGAAAGATGGCATGTGATCAGAGATCAAGGTGTTGAGAATGTCTACACATGGCAAGACTTAATCAACTTACCTCTGCATGATCTCTTTGAGATGAGAACAGATTATGAGAGTTTGAGTGATCCTGACAATCTGATGAAGAAGGGTATGGTCATCATCATCTTGAAGACTACCAACATCTAAAGATCTTCTAAATGTTTTGGCAGCATCAGCCTAGGGGGAGTTTGTAAGGATTCCTATAAGTCTGATGCAGCCAAAACATCCAAAGTCACTCTGCATGCATGCACTGAAGAACAAAAGTAGAAATGCTTCGGAAGTTTTACACCATGCACTAGAAATATTCTAAGTGTAAAATCTTCTGAAGCCAAGACCAACATGAAGCCAAAAGTGAAGTCTTCTGAAGCTTCAAAGACAAAGTCTTCCAAAGCCAAAGAGTGAAGACAGATTTCTTCCAAAAAATTTTGAGGATATGCCTTTATTTGATGTACTTTACCATAAAGCTGGACCACCTTTCCGCTGCAACTCTGTAAAGTCACTAACTTACATGAGTTGGTGAAAAGTCCATGCTTTTGGTAACTGTACATTGAGGTCTTGAGTCCATGCTTTCTACTTTATGTACTTTTATCCTTTTTGTAATATATTAGGATGTGAGCTATGGCATGTCATAGTCACTAGTCAAAAGGCAAATCTGCCTTTTGACTCTACATTTGATTTTGTAGTTGTCTAGTCAATTGTATCCAGTTGGCCTTTAAAGTATGGCCGGCTGTCGGATGTAGTATATGTATCTCAAGTACTTGTAACTTTCCTTTATGCTTTGTAACATTTGTAATAGAATTTGAGAAGCAATATACAGCATTCTTGAAAACCAATTACTTGTGTTGTTTGGCATCTTGTTCTGTCTCATATTTACTTGTGTTCTTAGCATCTTTCATTAACAAGTTAACCAGTTCCCTATTTGATCTGTTAAGCGTTCTAAGCAACTCTCCTCATTGTTTTGTTGTGTTGTAAGTGCATACCCTTCATCGGTCCTACAGTCTTTATCTTTTAGAGTTCTTAATAAAATCCACTCATCTGAGATTACAAAGCTAGATTTTAGAATGAGACATTCTATATCAGTGAAGTGTGTTGAATATTGTTTGTCACGAATTTTAGAAACACTTAACCAATTGTGTTACTAACATCTTAAAAAATTAACACACCTTTAAACACTGTACCTTTCTTTGTAATTTTACCTCCTTAATCATCGACAAAAATAACATACCCTCCGTTGTAAGGTTGAAAGTTGTTTAACAGTAATATGTTACCCATCATGTGACTAGAACAAGTGCTATCAATGTGCATTACACTTTTGATGACTGGCCTTGGTTGTTCCTGCACGTATGAATGAATTTAATTAATTTTAATAACCCAAGCCATTGTTGACTTGAGCATATTGTTGTCATCTAAATATGATATAGACTTCAGAATCATATCTCTTTTATTATTAAAACATAATCTTCAACAATAACAGGTTTTATTTTTTTCCCTTGACCTTCTATTTTTGAAAAGGTTTAATCAAAATTTTAGCAATTTTTTTCAAAGTGTTTTGCAGTGGTGTAAGATTGCTTTCATCAACATGTATAGATTTTTGTGTAATATTGCTTTCATTAACATGTGGAGATTTTTTAATTGAATTTCTTTTGTTCAAATTAGTTTTTATCTGAACATTTTGTTTATCAGTAGAAATGTTTGAATGATTTGTATTTTTATTAAATTTGGCATTTTAAATTTTTTTCCTATTATGTAAAATATAATTATAAAATCTTTGTTTGCTTATTGATTAATGTTGATGAATGAAATTTCTAGCCATATGATTTGGCTTTCCACAAACATAACAACATGGTTTTTGACATGCATTTTGCACTCGTGTTTTTCCCTCGAACTTTTTGATAACCACCAAAGTTATCACAGAATTTGGCTTTAGTATTTCTTTGACCTAGTGATTCTTTAACAGTCTCTCGTTTTTTTCTTTAATCAGGATTACTCCTAGCTGAATCCAAAAGAATTGAGGTAGTTTTCTTTATAGATTGATTCATTCATGAAGCCTATGAGGCATGCATAGTAGCTTTAACCTTTTGAGTCATAGGCACTGGAATAGGACCATTTTCCATGATACCGAATCTACACACATCTTAATTCACAGGGTTAGCAGTAATAGGAATTTTATTTTTAAAAAAGCGAGCAATCGTTTCTTTGAAAATATAATCTTCCTTATCTATATTGCATTTTGAAACAAATATGTTCTTGATATCAATTTTCAAGTCAGATGTTGATGTTGTAATATGTTTTCTTTCATTTTCTTTGTGAACGATCTTTGCTTTAATTTTTGTTGTTGTTTGACAACTTTGGACAATCATTTGCAGAAAAAGAAATACCAGACTTTTCATTAATAACTAGTGATGATTTACAAGATGATTTTTCATTATGATTTTTATTGTCATTGTCTGGAAAATCTATTTCATCATCATTTTCCCACTCTTCAACCAAAACGTCTATCTTCACACTTTCTGCAAAAGAATGATCATCATTAAATTTAATTTTTGTTTTTGTGATAGGATCAACAATCAATGAAATGTTGACTGAAGGTTTTAAGTGAGAAGTTGGTTGAAAACCCAATCCATAGTTAGTTCTTCATGTTGTTGTAATAGATAAAGGTAAACATGTATAATCATGATTAATTGGTGGTGTAATATTGGAATATCCAACTCCACTTTTACCACCATTAATCTTCTAGGTCATTTATGACTTGATTATACCTTCAACCATGTTTGAAGATAACTCAAACTTTTCAACCGTTAGTTTTACAGACAAGAGTTCATTGTTAAGTTTATTAATTTCCAAAGCTAGATCATTATTACGAGAAGTCAAATCATTGATTTACAGTCTTTATCATGAAGATTTAATGTTAATTGATAAATTAATTGTTTAAACCTTCTAACTTTTCATTGAAAATCTTTTCATTTGTTTTATATTTTCTAGCTAGATGTTGACGTTTTTCGACTTCTAAATCAAGTGCTCATTGTGAATTCTATATCTTTGAACCTTTTCAACACATGAACTAGTACAAAGATTATTTAATTCCTCATTTGTTTCTTCAGGCTTTGTAGATTCTCCCAACATTTCTTTCACCATAAACGCCTTCAAAACTTTTCTTTTCTCTGCTTCAGTTGCTGGAGTGATCTTGACAACATTAATAACATCAGTATGAGCAGGTGATGGAGTATTCTCAACAACAATGACTTTCTTCTGATTAGAAGCTGGAGTAGTCTCAACAGCCTCTTCTTTGCTTCCTTCTTTACCATCTTTAGTTTTCATTTCTTGTACTGGAGTAGTCTTACCAGTAGTTTTATTAAGCACATTATCATCATTTTTGATTAACTCTTCTTCAGCAAACACACCTTCAAGTAATCACTAAATACAAATTTAGCAAACAAATTTTCTTCAACTTCAAGCTGTAGATAGCTTGATATCCAAGATCGTCATTTGGTCTGACCAATCATACTCTCCATTGGTTTGAGAAACTAAAGCTTTGTTGTTTGAAGAATTGGCTTTATCTCCTTTTGCTTCAACCTCGGCTGTCATCATTTTCTTGGCACTATCAGTTTGATTTGTCTTTGCCTCAATGCATTCCCTGGCAAAGTGTCATGGTTTAACATAGTTGTAGCACCTCAAATTTGTCTTGTCAAACCCTATCCTTCTTGAGTTGTTTACTCCAAACATTTTTCTCCTCGTTCTCCTTAGAAAGTTTTTAGTCCTGTACACCACCATAGCCATTTGGTATTTAATGTCATTATCTTCAATATCGTCTGGGTTGACTTGTTGCAAGTCATCAACCTGAATATTTGGTGCACTCAATCTTCCAGCCATAAAAGCTTCATAGCTAGACATGAATGTTGTGAATAAAGCAAGATGTTCTTTGGTAATTTGGATTGTTTGCTTGGATGGGTTGGAGTTGACAACAAATGCTTGTTGAGTGTGTTATGAGGGTTGATTGTGTAGATAAGAGTAAGTTTATGGCTGAGAGGGTATGTGTTGAGACTGCATGGGAGAAAATTGGTTTGGATTAGGGACTTGGAACTGAGGGAAAAATGTCTCTTTGACCAGAGGAATGATAGGGCTTACTGATTGTTGTTGCTAACACATTTATGAGTAGCTAACATAGTATTTAGGATTATTCTCCATCCTAGCATACAGTGTAGTGGCAGCTCCTATTGTGTTTAAGTGATTTGTAGCTGTTTGTTTGTCATTAATCTCATACGATTTGATTGTAGAAATCAGATCATTGAGATACAAGGTAAACAGATCTCTGGTTCTCTTGATTGTATTGCAGTTGTTGTTCTAACTATAAGGTAATGAATTCAATAGCTTCTTGTTGACAACTATATTCTCCAAAGATATTCCTGCACTCTTCATCTTATTGATCAGTTTGACAAATCTTGACAATTTTTCTTCCAATGTCTCACCCAACACATGTGTAAGGTTTAATGAAAGGCTGATGCACCCAAAACAACCCAAGTCTTTCCTGCATGCATGCACTTAGTGCAAAGTAGAAGTTTCTTCGGAAGTTTCATACTCTACACTAGAAAATATTCTACGTATGAAATCTTCCAAAGCCAAGACCAATATCTTTTGTAGCCAAATGTAAAGTCTTCCGAAGCTTCAAAGACAAAGTCTTCTGAAGCCAATGAAGTGAAGACATATTTCTTCTGAAGACTTTTAATACATGCTTTCTCTTATGTACTTTTCCATAAAGCTGGACCACTTTCCGCTGCAACTCTGAAGACTCACCAACTTATACAAGTTGGTTAAAAGGTCCATGCTTTTGGTAACTGTACATTGAGGTCTTGAGGTTGTTGCTTTCTACTTTGTGTACTTTTATCCTTTTTGTAATATATTAGGATGTGAGCTATGGCATGTCATAGTCACTTGTCAAAAAGGCAATCTGCCATTTGACTCTACATTGATTTTGTTGTCTAGATTAATGTTTCCAGCTGGCCTTCAAAGTATGGCTGGCTGTAAGATGTAGTATAAAGTATCTGAAGTCCTTGTGACTTATTTCTTATGCTTTGTAAACACTTGTAATAGAACTTGAGAAGCAGATACTGCAATCTTGAAAACCAAACTATCTTGTTGTTCTTAAGTTTCTGTCTCTAGTTTACCTGTGTGTTCTTAGCATCATAACCATAAGTCCAGGTTCCCTATTTGATTTGTTAAGTGTTCTATGTACTCTCCTCATTATGAGACCAAGTGTATTGACCAACCCTTTAACGGTCCTGCAATTGGTATCGGAGCATTCCAGGCTCTTGATTCTAAGATCTCACCATCTTAGATCCCTTAGTCTCACAAAACACTTAACAACTCAAATGGCAGCTCTCACAAAGGCTGATACCGGAACTATGACAAAGTCCCCACTGATCACTCCAGAAGACTTTGATACTTGATGTCAAAGAATGGAAGGCTTTATCAAGTCTCAAGACTCCAGGATGTGGGAATTTGTTGTCTTTGGGCCTCATATACCAAACACCTCTTCAGCTGCTGCTGGAGGTGGTATGATTCCAAAGGCTGTGGCTGACTATTCTTAAGAAGACAGGAAGAGAATATATATTGATCAGAAAGTCATGACAGCCCTTCAAACTACTTTTTCCAAACTCCATATACAAAGGCTTCAAGAAGTGTAAAACAGCTAAATAGCTATGGGATGCACTGAAGCTGATGTATAAGGGGTCAACTGAAGCCAAGGAAAACAAGTAGGATCTCCTAAAGCAGCATTTTGAGAACTTCACCTTCAAAGCAGGTGAAACCATGACTCAATAATACTTTAGGTATGTTGAGTTTGTGGACACTCTAATGGATGTTGGAGTGACTTTTGAGAACAGGGACATTGTAGGGAAGTTTATGTCATCTATTCCTAGACAATGGACACATTATTGTGTTGTTATCAAGAGAACTGAGAACCTTAACACTCTTACTCTCATAGAGTTGTATGGTATTCTTAGTGGATACCAAATGGAGATGAATATGCAAAGTCCATTTGGTAACTCCAATAATCAACAGAGTTCAGTCCTCCATATGGTTAAAAGGGATAGTAGAGAACCATAACATCATCTCATCTGCTACCCTGACAACTCTCAAAAGGGTCCTTTCATCACCTTCCCGGAGACACCAAAGGAGAGTTACACTCAAGGAAGTCCATTTTAAGAGACAAGCTCTTCACAAGCTTTTATGTTTGCTGATGAAAGTTCTGGCAACTTTCTCTTCACCCTTGAAGACCTTGACTGTATCCATCTAGATGATCTGGAGTATATGGAGATAGTTATGGCTTTTCTCACTCACAGAGCCAAGAAGTTCTACCAGAGAACAGGGATAAAGTTTCCGAGCAATGCATCCAATAGAAAGTTTGGGCTGGACAAAAGCAATGTGAAGTGTTACAACTGTAACCAAATAGGACACTTCGCTAGAGGGTGCAAGGCACCAAGAACAAATGATGGCCAAGCACAAACCAGACCAAACTACACTGAGAGAGTCAACCAAAATGAGAAGCCAAAGCAGCAAGTTGCAGTTGTTGTTCAAAAAGGAGGCTTTGACTAGAGCATTCAAGTGGAAGATGCATCTTCAAACCAAGCACTAATGGCTGACCATGATGAAGCAAAGGTATTGGAACATCTCTGTACACCTGAATGTGTTACTAAAGTAAACAGATATAGGTCCTATAACTTAAAGATGAGAGCTGATCTTGAGTCTTTGAATATCTTAAAATCTGATTTCAAAAGAGCTAAAAATGATTACAAACTTAAAATAGAAGGTTCATAGAAAACTATTTCAACTCTTAACCATGAACATACAAACTACAGGACTAAAATCAAAGATCTCATAACTAAGTTAACTGAATGCCATGCTAAGCTTATGATCAGCAAAGCCAGGGCAGAAAAATGTGTTCTTGAAGAAGAGACCTTGAAGAACATTATATCCTCATCCTTGCATGCAAAAGTTTGTTATCAGAAGGGAGTAGGATCTAGTGAGATAGCTCCTCTAGACACAATCTTGTCTTTATGATCTCCTAGGTGTGGAACTTGTGAAGATGAACTTACCTTCTTAGACCCGATGAGTAAAGAGGATGAAGAGGAGATAGTGAAGGATGTCTCTAAGAAGAGTGAAGAAGAGCATTCTAAGAAGGGTCAGTATCCCTCTGAGGAGAGTAAAGGAGTTGGGATGACCAAGTCAAGAATGAAGAACTTGATCAGAAAAGCCAAGAGGAAGTCAAAGAGGGCTCAAGAGATCAAGGCCACCTTTAACTCTATGCAGAAACAAGTTTTTATCTCTACAGCTTTTGAGGTGGTTTGTTGGATCTAGTATTGATAGGCCTATATACATTGTATAGGCTTAGAACTTTAATTAATCTTGTGTAAAAAACTCTTGTAAATCATCAGTTTAATGTATGCATTATATACATAGGTTAACCCATAACTATGTTGATTTATATGTGTGATTGCAGGTTTAACATAATGCTTAGTCAATTTCATGAAATTGACTAAGTGTAAGAAATATCTACAGATGAACATGTGTTCTTCCGAAGATATTTCTTACACAGTGCATCTGAGGATCTCCTGCGAAAGAACATTTATGTGCGGATGAAGTCAAGTGATCCTACTAAAAGATCAAGGATCTACGGATGAAAAACTTGCAGTTCAATCAAGTCTAAGTGAAGATTCCTACGGAAGGCAAAGTTCCTATGGAAGACAAAACTTCTACGGAAGACCAACACGAATGTACTTCACCAAGTACATCAAGTCAACAAGACAATCACTGAGTGATGTCATAAAGTCAACTTCTACGGATGACTTTAACTTAGTCAGAGAATGTCACATCATGACATTCTCTGAGTAACTTTCTTACCTTGATAAGAAAGTTACTGATTCCAAGAGATTTACTGTTACCCTAGCAGTAAATTCCTGAGCCTATAAATACATCATAATAGGCTCACACTTTGATATGGCTGAATGCCAAACAATACGTCAATCAATACCATCAATCAAAAACCCTAGCAGCCACCACATCAATTACACCAAAATCATCAATAGAATTATAGTAATCATGATCATCAATAAACATGGTTTGATCATTTGTAATCATTAATTCTGTTTTTAATGAAATACTTTTGAATCAATTCATGTTCATTCATTCATTGCAATTAATTGTTCTGTTCTTCATTTATTACTTTACATTGCAATTGTGATTTCCTTTTGCAATCAATTTAAACAACGAATAGTGATAATTCAACGATCACTCTTCAAATCCAATCTAATACTGATATATCCTGAATGCGATCCTTGGATTCGTAGGTGTTATCAGAGGCAAATGCTCATTGATTTAGATCGATTGATCTATCAGTATTAGATTTGTATGATTGATTGTTTATATTATTAGATCTATCAGTTTTTCTGTTTAGATCTATTGATTTTGAGTAAAATTGCTTTTAAGTGCTCATAACATCTTGAGAGTTTATGATTCTGATTCAAGTTAGTTATAGAATGCACCAATCAACATATGAGTTGAGTTAGACTAATCGATAGCTAACAAAGGCATTATACTCAACGATTTGGTGTAAATCAAGTTAAAAACAATCAGACCATGATTTATCGTTCAACGAGTACTGTTACATTGCTCGATTAACATTGATCTACATTCATGATTAATTGATATGTAGATTTGTGTTATTGATTGATAATCAACAATTGTTCAATTCATTTGAACAAATCATATCAACAAACATCCTCGATTTGGTATCACTTTTGACCATCATTAAGAGGATTGACTGATTTGTGACTTCAACTACTTAATGATTCAATAATCAAGTGTTTGTCATAAATTAGTTCATTCACAAAAGGAATTTTGTTTAGTTGAATATTAATATTTGACTAAAATGAGCAACTCTTTCGGTGGATCATCATACCAACCTCCTAAGTTGGAACCAAGGCTGATTTCAAATCCTGGAAGATCAAATTCAGAAATCATGTGAATTACACGGATTCTAAATTATGGGTGTTAATAACTGAAGGTCCTTATATTCCACCAGCTCTAGGGGCGGATTATAAAGACAATAATCAACCCATAAACACAAAAGATCTATCACCTGAGCATGTTAAATGGGTCAAAGTCGACATTAGAGCTTACAGTTTGCTCGGTATGGCTTTGCCTGAAGATATAGTAATCAGGTGTGAGAACTACAAAATAGCAAATTTCTTATGGAAAATACTTCACACTCTCTATGAAGGGAGTGACAAAATCAGGAGCATAAGGAAAGATACTCTTCGTTCCCAATATGAAACATTTTATTATATTGAGGGTGATCAATACAACAACAATAATAAGATGCTTCACACTTTGCTTGAGAGTTGGAAGCAAACTGTCTCCAAGTTCAAGAACACCCTTGATCTCAAAACCATTGGTGTAGATACTTTGGTGGCTAAAGTAGAAGCTCTTGAAATGGATGAAAACTTAAGATACAAGAGTGTGAGAACACATGTCACTCCTTATCAGTTTAAAGAAATAAAAGTGCTGGAAGTGCTTTTATTACTGAAAATGATAATGACAACTCTTGTACTATGAGTGAAGATGAAAAATAAGTTAGTTTCTATGCATCAAAGCCTGCAAAAACATCCACTCAGAGTAAGTCAGCAAAAGAAAAAAGAAGATCTATTGAAAAGAAAGATTCATCTACCATCATCAGCAATGTCTTCCTGCAACAACAATCAAGCAGAGCCCATTATTGTGATTCTGGATTTTGAAGAACAAAAAGCAGTATTTGCAGCTTTCAGCTCAAGTTTTCAAGCTTATTTGGGAAGCACTGTAACACCTGCTAACATTTGCCAGCAAGATTTGGAAGAACTTCATCCAGCTGAAGTAGAGGAAATGGATCTTCAATGGCAAATGGAAATGATTGCATATAGAGCCAAACAGTACCTGAGAAGAAACAAAAACTTTGCTGCAGCAAGTAAAACAACCAAAATTGGTGTTGATAAGTCAAAAGTGAGATGTTTCAAATGCAATCTCTATGGACACTTCTCAAGAGAGTGCAATCAACAATCAACTCTTGACTTAAGACAAAATCAACAACATCACCAACATCTGTCTCATAAACATCAATCTCATCAATCAATAACATCTCAAAGATCCTTTAGACAACGTCAGCTAACCAACTCATCTCCAGCAGCCACAAGCTCATCAACAGGGCCTAGTAACTCAAAAGAATCTGGGCTGATAATTTTACAAGATGGAACATGTGACTGGAGCATGTATGAGAAGGAGGTATTGAAAGAGAATCAAGCTTTAATGACCAACATGGAGAATAAAGTCCCACCTATGGCCAGAGAGGTAAGAGATAGACTGTGTTCATCAGCATATGTTGAGGAAGTAGAAAGATATAGAGTTCATGATCAACAACTAGCAAATAAGGTAAAGGAAACAATGGTTTAAATTAATCTCATTTAAGAGAACATAAACTATACCAAATAAAAATCAACTATTTGCAAAAAGATTTAGATAAATTTGTCTCTGAAAACTATAATTTAAAAGCCCAAGTTGAGCATCTGACTACTTCCTTAACAAAATCCATGTCTGATCATGCATCAACTGAAGTGAAACTTCAAAAGTTTCAACTGTCTTCTTAGCAATATGAGAAATTATTAAATTCTCATATTGAATCAAAGAACAGGTATGGGTTGGGATACAATGCTCTTGCTCCACCTTTAGAATGATAATTACACATCTTTACGTGAAACAATGACAAACAAATTATCAAATCATTTTGTGCCTTGCACCAATTTTGAAACAAAACTTAATCAATTGGTAAATGAAATTGATTCTGAGGTGAGTGAAACTGAGTCTTCTGAATCAGAACAAGTCCAAAAAAATGACTCAGAATTTGATTATGATGAATGTGATGACTTGGATGGTTCTAAAGAACATGTTGAGAAAAGTGTGGATGAAATGAGTACTGGTAAGAATGTCATATTTGAACCAATCATCCCTAAAGTTCTTAAAGAAACCAAGCTGCCTTATCCTCCCAAGCAAAGAAATATGTTGAAAATAATCTGCAAGAGGATAGCTCAACTGAATGAAGGGCTTCATGAACTTAACAAACAACAAAAATCAACTGAAGATAGTGTAAAGTTCACATCTACGGATGAAATAAAAATATCTTCCGTAGAAGAAAAGAAGAAAAATAATAATTCAACATCCGTATTAGATCTCTGGAAGAAGAAGAAAAATGCTGATCAATCACCCATAGAAGATCTCCGGAAGAAGAAAAATGCTGATCAATTATCATCCGTAGCAGACCTCCGGAAGCAATAATATTTTATATCAGTAAAAGACCAGCAGAAGCAATATGCAAAAATCATCAAGACAGCCAAACTTCAAAAGAGTGTGAATCCTAAGCAACAGAAGTCATCTACTGCTCAACCAGAACCATTTGATATCATGTTAGGAAGCAACAAGGATTCATCAGCTGCTAAGTTTAAGAAGAAATTGGGAGAACAGAAAAAGAAGAAGGTGATTGTTCATGAAAGTGAAAAAGAGGTGAAGTATTGCAAATAGTGTGACATGAAACATGCTGAATATTGTTACTTCAGTAGTTATAGTTCCATTTGCAATATGAACAATCACATGACCTCTGATTGTTATCTCAACAAACATTGTGCAATTTCCAAACAAAAACAACCATTCCACTCAGGAATGTTATTTTAACAAAAAGAATAAAACAAAGAACACAAAGAAACAACAATCTGAGAAAGATGAATCAGATTCTAAATCAAGTGACAGTCCAGAAGAATCCAAGCCAAAGAAGCAGCTGCCAAAACAAAAGCTATAGTTATAGTTCCATTTGCAATATGAACAATCACATGACCTCTGATTGTTATCTCAACAAACATTGTGCAATTTCCAAACAAAAACAACCATTCCACTCAGGAATGTTATTTTAACAAAAAGAATAAAACAAAGAACACAAAGAAACAACAATCTGAGAAAGATGAATCAGATTCTAAATCAAGTGACAGTCCAGAAGAATCCAAGCCAAAGAAGCAGCTGCCAAAACAAAAGCTACCAAAACCAAAGAAGAAACCATCTGCTGATAGTAACTCTTTCAAGAAGAAAGAAAAACCACATCATCAACTCAAAACACCTCAAAAAAGGGTGGATTTGACAGAAAAGAAAGCCAATACTGATGACACATTCTTTGATCAATTTGAGAAGGGTATACAAATACCACAATCAAAAATCAAAAAATAGTGAAACTTTCTTCAATCAGGGATCATCTTCAAAGTCAAAGCAATAATTAAACAAAGAAAAGGTAGAAGATGAAGGGATTGAGAAACAAGAACAAAGTCCCACAAGCTCATCCTTAATAGAATCATCCTCACCACAAACGAAACATAATGAATCAATTGAGTCTAAAATCAACACAGAAACATCAAGACTCATTCATAAGGGAGTAATAATTTTAGACACTGATGGTAAACCCAAGATAATTAAAGCTTGGGTCCCTAATTCTAATTGATTTCTTTATGAATGCAGGAACAAGCATGGAGGGCTGACAACAAGTGGTATGTTAACAGTGGTTGTTCCAGGCATATGACAGGAAACTGTTTCTATACTCCATGATTTTAAACATAAAATGCCTCCTATGTGGCATTTGGTGAGGATAAAAAGGGTGGAAAAATTGTTGGTGAAGGAATGGTAACTAACGGTGTGCTCAAGTTTGAGAGAGTAATTTTTTGTGAAAAATTGCAATATAATTTACTGAGTGTGTCTTAAATTTATGATCAAAATTATACCACTTTATTTGATAACACTAACTCTTACATTCTTAAGACAGGCTTTCCCATTCTAGAAGATTGGATCCTTCTTAAAGTATCAAGAAAAGGAAACACTTATGTTTTGGATATGAATAATACTGCACTCACCAGCAATGAAACATGTCTGTTGTCTAAGTCATCAGAAGATAATTCCAACATGAAGAACATGAACAAATTGGTGAAAAATGAAACATCAGAAATGAAACATGTTTTAGATTCCTTTCACATAGGTCTTTTTCTTAAAACATAAAAATGAAACATCAGAAATAATAATGGAGTTTATCACTAAGATTGAAAATCAACTTGATTCCAAAGTTAAAATCTTAAGAAGTGATAATGGTTATGAATTTGTTAATCATGTTTTAGATTCCTTTTGCAGAATCAAAGGCATTGCAAGACAATTAAGTGCACCAAGAACTCCACAACAAAATGGAGTTGCTGAAAGAAGAAATAGAACTCTCATTGAAGCAGCAAGAACAATGCTTTCTAATTCACAATTGCCAATCACATTTTGGGCTGAAGCAGTGAACATAGCTTGCAATATTCAAAATAGAACATAATTGTCAAAGAACATAACAAAACACCTTATGAGCTCCTATTTAATAGAAAACCTTTCATAGGATATCTTAGAGCCTTTGGTTGTCATGTGTCTATTTTAAACACCAAAGAACAATTAGGGAAGTTTTCTGAAAAAGCCTATGATGGATTCTTTGTTGGGTACTCCTCAACATCTAAATCATATAGAGTTTATATTCCATAGCAAAACATTATGGAAGAAACACCTAATGTATCATATGTTGAATCCTTATTTCCAAAATATGTTAAAGGATCATGATGGTTGTTTGATATAGATGCACTAATAAATTCATTAAACTTTGGTTATTTGAATACTGCAGGTTCTAGGGATGCATGTTATCCTTATGTTTCTCCTAATATGACTGAAGTGTCGTTATCTGCTGATCCTCCAAGAATTCAAATTCACACTTCAAGTGTTGTTGTTCCTGGCACTTCATGTTGTTCAACAAATGTAGAACAATATCAACAAAATAGTTCAACATCCTCATATGAAAACACTACATCAGTAGCAGCTAACTCTGCATCATCACATGTTCGTCCGGAATCCGGAGATATGAACATTGCATCAGCAGATGTTCCATCCACACCAGTAGATATTCCGTGCTCTGGAGATGCTTTAATACATTCTAAGGAATTTATGTCTGCAGATCAACAAACATCATCCGTAGATGTTCCTATAACTTCTGCGGATGATCAAAACTCGTCCACAGATGTTCTTGCGGAAGCTGTTCACAATACTGATGTTACACAAACTCATGAGGAAGGATATCATTCAGCTTCTAAGTATCAAAATAATGAAGAACTTGACTACTTTGTTGATTCTACATCTCAGTTGGATCATTTTCAATCAATTAATATGACTAACTTGGAATCATCCATTCCAGATGCATCTATTCCAACAACAAGAATTCATAAGTATCATCCAATAGACAATATTGCAGGACCGGTGAAGGGCTTAACAATTTCAACACAACAACACAAAGAGGAGATTAACCAAACTTGATCAAACAGTAAACTGGATTAACCACAATAATGATACAAAGAACACAAGTAATAATAAAGAGACAGAACAAGAGATTTGGGTTTCAAGGATGCAGTATATTGCTTTCTCAAGTTCTATTACAAGTGTTACAAAGCATAAAGAAAGATACTAGAACATGGAATACTTATACTACAACCTACAACCGGCTATACTTTGAAAGCCAGCTGGATACAATTGACTAGACACAAACAAAATCAATTGTAGAATCAAAAGGCATATCTGCCTTTTGACCTTGTGACTATGACATGCCATAGCTCACATCCTTATCTATTACAAAAAGGATAAAGTACATAAAGTAGAAGGTTACAGACTCAAGACCTCAATGTACAGTTACCAAAAGCATGGACCTTTTCACCAACTCATGTAAGTTGGTGACTTTACAGAGATGTAGCGGAAAGGTGTCCAGCTTTATGGAACAGTACATCAGATAAAGCATGTTACTAAAAGTCTGCGGAAGAAATCTGTCTTCATAGGATGAAGCTTCGGAAGACTTTGTCTCTGAGGCTTCGGAAGACTTCATATTTGGCTTCGGAAGATATTGGTCTTGGATGTTTTGGATGTTTTCAGTTCTTTGGATGTTTTGGTTTGCATTGCTTGCTTCAGTTCTTTAGTGCATTGCTTGCAGAGAGACTTTGGATGTTTTGGTTTGCATCAGACTTAAAGGAATCCTTACAAACTCCCCCTAGGCTGATGCTACCAAAACATTTAGAAGATCTTCAAATGTTACTAGTCTTCAGCACAATCATGACCATACCCTTCTTCATTAGATGGTCAGGATCATTCAGACTTTCATAGTATCTTCTCATCTCAAAGAGATCATGCAGAGGTAAGTTGATTATGTCTTGCCATGTATAGACATTCTCAACACCTTGATCTCTGATTACATGCCATCTTTCTGGATTGGTAGAGAAGGTCCAGGATAGGATGGGTGTCTCAGCTGCAAGAGGAGCCACTTGTATTGGAGTTGATTGGGCTGCCTCTTCATGCACTTCCTCAGGTTGATCTGACTCACCTGAGGTGTAGAGGTAGATGATTTAGGCTTATTCTTCTTAGAATTTGGTTTAGAAGCCATCCTCTTCTTCCTCTTAGATGATTTTAACTGACAAGACTGGTCTGCAGCACCTTGTTGATCATCCTTGTCTTTCTCAGTTGGGTGTTCCTCCCTCACAGGTTCAGCAGGAGAGGGAGTTTGACCCTGCTATGGATCAGAAGATGAAGCTTGCTGAGGCTCAGCAGGAGGTCTGGGTTGTGTTGTCTCAGGTTGTTCAACCTTAACGTCCACTTCAGGTGGGACTTGACTTGGAAGAGAGTGCAAGTCAATTAGCTCTTCACTCTTGATCTTCTGCTTGATTACCCTTATATGCTCATCCATTGTGGATAGAGACATAGGGCCAAGTCTCCTTCCGGAGAATCCATACAGCTTCAAGAAGCTCATCATCCTTTGTCTGTCAGCAGACTTCTTCATACTCTTTTGGATGATGGCTCTTGACTTTGCAGCTTCTTCCCTTAGCTTCTTCTTAGTTGTCTTTCTCTCCTTGACTAACTCAAGCTCAAGTTGTTTTAAGTACTCAAACTTAACAAAGTCATAGGACAAGGGAAGAAGTGCATCTGCCTGATAGAAGCCTGTGGCACTCAGGTAGTTGATCATTTTGATCTTATCTTCTTCTTTGTCTACCTGAGGTTCTTGTTGAACCACATCTTCTTCTACAGGGCTTTCTTGAACTGGGGAGAGAGTAGGAGCATGCTTGTAGAGTCTTTTCTGTCTCTTCTCCTCTTTGAATTGGAGAAGTAACCTTGCATCCTCTTTTTCTTTCATCTCTCTTGACACTTCCATGT
Organism: Flaveria ramosissima; assembly: GCA_025215565.1. Classification (NCBI taxonomy): domain Eukaryota; kingdom Viridiplantae; phylum Streptophyta; class Magnoliopsida; order Asterales; family Asteraceae; genus Flaveria; species Flaveria ramosissima. Next base: position 18,159,704 of record CM046033.1, on the reverse strand, counting down.
CAGCCAGTTCATTTAGTTGTTCTAAGGGGAGAGAAATGATTTCATCAATGTCATAGTTCCTAGTCTACATGTAAGTAATCCTAACTTCCCTCAACTCATCATCTTGAGTATTTGGTCTGGGGGCAGCCCTGATTGCAGCTTGCATAAAACCTGAAGACCCAAAGGAACTTTCTCCCCTTAGCTTCCTCTTCCTCTCTCTCTCTTCCTCTTTAATTTCCTCAGGAGTCAAAATCCTTTTCCCTTTGTCACCCATAGACCTTTGTGACTCAGGGTGGATAGAGGTTTGGCCTTCATTGCTTGGTGTAGCATCCATGCTCTGGCCAGAGAGAGGCTGAGAAACACCTTCACCAGCAGGTGTCTCAAAGGGAATGTGAATCTCTGCAGCAGTTGATGATGATGAGACAGGGGTCTCAGATTCTGCCACTGGGCCTTCAGTCAGCGTTTCCCCTATGAAACTAATCTAAGGGTCCACCTCAACATCCAGTTGACCGATGGCATTACCTGATTGCCTAAGTCTCCTTCTTAAGGTAAACTCTGCAGTGATCCTGTCTTGGATTCTTTGAGCCAATCTGTCAGCTTGTGTTGACTTGCTTGGATTGACAAGTGGCATATTGACTAGATCCAAGCCTTCATAGAAGTTCAAATTTTGAAAGTCAAATACTTCTTTTTGCCCTTGAACTCTGTGAAGAATAAGGGCTCTTCTATCAGCATCATACCTCCACCTTATGATGTAGTTTGAAGTTCCTTGAGGTGGGGATGACACAACCCTTGGTATACCTTCCTCAAAGAGACTCCTAATGATAGAGTCTATAGAGTCCACATTAATGTGAACTTGAGGAAGTTGCTGAGAATGCACAATTGCAAGTGAGGATGGTGAGTCCTCTATGTCCATTCTCTATGAAGAACTCCCAGGTTCTGTGGCTGTAATAACTTTCTCCCCTTTTTTGGTAGCATCACCCACTTGCATAGGTGAGCTGGAGGATAAACCAATCACATCCACAGGATCTTGTGTTCCTGGTTGAGCACTTCTTAAAGGTCTCCCAGCTAGTTTTTCCTTAAGATATGAAATCTGAAGTTGCTGATCATTGACCCTGTTGTGTAAGGTAGACACCTAAGATTCAAGGTGACTGACCTTTGAGACTAGGTAAGTGCATGTTTTAGACAATTTGTGCACCATTAGTCTCAGATTCCCCTCTTCTTCATCAGAAGAATCATTGGGGGATGAGATGATTGGACCAAAGTCCTCTCTCTCACCACCAGTTTGAGGTTCTTGGCTGTTGGTTTTCCTCTGCTCACTAGCAATCTCAGTTGAGATGTCAGTGGGCTGAGTTGCCATGGTTGAGGTCTTAATGATGTAATCACTTGCAGAAGTGAGAGCCTCTTCCATATGGACATCCTGAACAGGTTCAGAAGTGTCCACCTCAGTTATAGGTGACTGATGTGGGCTAGACTGAGGAGACTCAGGAGTACTCATCTCCTTTGAGTAGGGGAAGAGAAGAGAGACTCATGGTACTCACTGAATCCTAAGTCTTCATCAGTATAGAAGGATAAGATGGGAATAGGTTGATTTAGATCTAAAGGTTGGGATGGTAACTGTCCCCTGAAGGTTGTTCACTTGAGTGTTGAGACTCAGAGTGAAGACTTAAGGCTGTTGGGCTTGTGAGCTCATCAGGGTGAGCATGAGGAACCTCATCCCTGATAGTTGAAGAGATGGGAGTGGTTTGCTCCTCAAGGGAAGTGGGAGCTCTAGTGTCCACTACCTCTTGTAAAGGTGAGTATATGGGGACCTGCACAGACTCAATAGCTTGAGCAGGAGTCCGTTTGGATTTTCTTTGGTAGGTGAGGGTTACTTGAGGCCTTTTTAGTGGTAGAGAGGTAGAAGGTGTGGGTTCAACACTAGCTTGTGTTGCTAGGTTGTCACCTTGAGCAATGAGCTCTAACATTTTGGGGACAAGGGTTGTTTCTACCCCTAAGAAGCCTACAGTTGGCTTCTTCATGATTTTAAATATGCTGGGCTTCATCTATCCCAATTTAAGAATATTATCTGTTTCCCTCAACTGTGAGCCCAGTTCACAGTTGAGAATGTGTTGAACATATCTAGAAAACATATAATACTCTAAGGAGTCCAAGTTTGCAAGTAAATTGGTATAGACAAATTGAGAGTACCTGAACTTGACCCCTTGAACCATTCCATGCACTATGAAGGAGAGATCCTCAGGAATCTGGTCCCACCCTCCATGCTTGTTTGACAAGTTGTGGATAACCACATGGAGTAGGTATTTCCACTGGGATGAGACCTTCCCTTTCCTGAAGGTCTTTATAGAGAAATCTCCCTCATAGCCCATCTGCTCAAAGGAATGATTGAAAGCTTCCTTTGGGAAGGACAACTCACGTTCTTCATCATCCAGCTGTAAAAGAGTGTTGATGATGGCCGGAGTGATGAAGATTGTCCTCCCTTGCACTGTGGCAGACAGTGCCTTCTCCCCATCCATGATGACCTCTTGGCAGGTCTTCCAAATTCAAGCAGATGATCCTCATACAGAGTAGGATCAATGGTTAGGGAGGTGAAGTAATTTGATAGAGTTAAGAATTGGCAAATCTCTGAGAAACTTTCATCTTTCTCAGAGCTTAACAGAGCAACCTGGTTGTGTTGCCTGTGAAGTTGCATGGAGAAATCTGGGTTGTTTCTGCGGTTAAGGTTGGCCATTTGAGAAGCTTAAGGTTGAAGAAAGGTAAAAAGCAAAGGCGGTTTTGGGAATTAGGTTTGAGGAATAGTAGAATTGAAGAAGATAGTGAGGAAGAGGGGGAACCGTTGGGTATTTATGTGAAAAGGGATTTGAACCAAAGTTAATGAAAGAGGATAAACTTTGAAATCCGAAAGTCGGTCCCACCTCTGAAAAAGTAGTTTACTTTTGCTCAAAAAGTAGTTTTCTTGGAAGTTTTAATGAAAAAGCTTCCGAAGCTAAAATGCCTTCGGAAGATTTTCCTGAGAATCTTGAAAATTTTGCTTTGGAAGAGAAATAAACACTTGAATGCTTTGTATATGAAACAACAAAGCTTCCGAGAGTGAATTTTGCTTCGGAAGGAAAAAGTCCTTAAAAACAAATAAGTGTCTGAGACAAGGATTTAAGCTTCGGAAGATAGATTTAGACTTCTTCCGAAGGTAAAATTTTTAGACAGTTATTTATTTTGAAGACATGATTTTCTTTCGAAGATAAAAATATATCTTTCGAAGGATCAGAAAATTTTCAAGAATCTAAGGAAAGTCTTCAAAAAGGATTTGATATCCAAAGAAAACATGAGCTTATGAAAGTGATGAACTAGACAACTTAGGACACACATATTTTAAGAAATAATTAGAATTAGTTTTAAGAAAAGATCTACTCAAAGTTAATCATCCCAATAGCTGATATTAGATATTTAAATCTCTGTTCATCAAAAGCTTTTGTAAACAGATCAGCATATTGTTCATCTGTATGAACTTTGACTAGTTTAATTAATCCTTTTTCATAGTTATCTCTTATTAAATGATACCTGATATTGATGTGTTTGGTCCTTGAGTGCTGCACAGGGTTCTCAGTGATAGAGATAGCACTATTGTTGTCTATGTGGATAGGAGTCTCCTTGAAGTTAAATCCATAGTCTAGCATCTGATTTGAGCACAGCAATTTGCAGCAGCAATGTATTCAGCCTCAGCAGTTGATGCAGACACACAGGATTGTTTCTTGCATTGCCATGAGACAACCCTTCCACCAAGGAATTGACATCCCCCAGATGTAGACTTTGCAGTCATGTTGCAACCACCATAATCACTATCTGTATAAGCATACAGATTGAAGTCAGGATTCTTTGGATACCATAAACCAAGTGTTGAAGCACCTTTGAGGTATCTTAAAATCCTTTTGACAGTGATGAGGTGAGACATCTTAGGGTTGGCTTGATATCTTGCACAAATACATGTAGCAAACATGATATCAGGCCTGCTAGCTGTAAGATACATGAGAGACCCAATCATAGCCCTGTATAAATGTTCATCTACACACTCCCCCTCAAGATCAGGTCCAAGGGAGTGGTTTCTGGCTATGGGTGTCTTAGCAATCTTACAATCAGTCATGTTGAACCTCTTGAGTATGTCCTGAACATACTTTGACTGACTTATGAAATGCCATCTTCAACTTGCTTCACTTGAATTCCCAGAAAGAAATTGAGTTCTCCCATTGCACTCATTTCAAATCTGTCTTTCATCAGCTTCTCAAAGTCTTTGCAGAGCTTTGGATTAGTTGAACCAAAGATGATGTCATCTACATACACTTGAACTAGCAATAAGTCATTTCCCTTTCCTTTGATGAAGAGAGTTCCATCTATAGTACCTCTCCTGTATCCATGTTTACAAAGATACTCAGACAATGTCTCATACCACTTCCTGGGTGCCTGATGCAGCCCATAAAGAGCTTTGTCAAGCTTGCAGACATAATCAGGATGATCAGGATCTACAAAACCAGGTGGCTGTTTGACATAAACCTCTTCATCAATCACTCCATACAGAAAAGCACACTTTACATCAAGTTGAAAGACCTTGAAGTTCTTGGATGCAGCAAATGCCAGGAATATCCTAACAGCTTCTAATCTTGCTACAGGAGCAAAGACATCAGTGTAGTCAATCCTTTCTTCTTGTGTGTATCCTTGAACAACTAGTCTTGCCTTGTTCTTGATGATAATGCCTCTATCATCCTTCTTATTCCTAAACACCCATTTGGTTCCAATGGTAGTCTTCCCATGAGGAAGAGGACAAAGGTTCCAAACTTTTTGCCTTTTGAATTGAAGCAACTCTTGTTGCATAGCTTCAACCCAACTTCCATCCTTTAGAGCCTCATCAACTTTCTTTGGCTCTATCTGAGATAAGAAACAAGAGTGAAGACAAACATTTGCTTCATGGGTTTGTCCTCTTGTTCTTACCCCTGTGACAACATCTCCAATGATGTTTGTGGTGGGGTGAGACTTGTGGATCCTTAGCTGAGGGATCACAGCAAGTTGCTGAGAAAGATCCAAATTTGAGAAATTTAGATCTGGCATAGATGATTCACCCTCCACAGCACCACACTTATCAAGATTAACTTGATCCAATGAGTGTGTGACATCATTGATGTTGTCATCTATGGTGTGGTTATTAGCATCAAGGAATTCCTGATCACTTTCACCATCACCATTGTTGTCTTCCACAATTGAGGTATCTTTATCTGGGTGTGGAGCCTCTGAGCTGGAATTTGAAGGCACCCCAGATGTATCAGCTGAATTTGTCATTGTAGTGCTGATAGAAACCTCATTTGCTGAAGTAGTTCCAACTGGAGCTGAAGATGTATGAGTTGAAGGTCTTCCTAGCTCAAATCTTGGATCAGGATCACCTGTATTTAAATTTTTTGCAGATCCTGAAACATTCTCACAAGATTTGTTAAAACAGTTGGTAACTAAATCAAGATCAAATAGCCAATCAGGACCAGAACCAGCCACACAGGGTGTGTGTTCATTGAAAGTCACATTGGCTGACTCCTCAACAATTCTAGTTCTGAGATTGTATACTCTATAAGCCTTAGCTTGGGAAGAGTATCCAATGAAGTGTCCATCATCTGATTTCTCAGCAAACTTGGCAATTTGATCCTTGGTATTCAAGATGGTGCAGGGACATCCAAATGACCTGAGAAAACCAATGAAAGGTTTTCTCTTGTGCCAAAGTTCATAAGGAGTCTTACCATGTGTCTTAACTACTAAAACTCTGTTTTGCACATAGCAAGCAGTGTTTACTGCCTCTGCCCAGAAGGTGATGGGCAGTTTAGAGTCAGACAACATAGTTCTTGCAGCTTCAATTAGTGTCCTGTTTCTCCTCTCAGCAACACCATTTTGCTGAGGAGTCCTGGGAGCACTATATTGTCTTGTAATACCTTTTTCATCACAAAATGTATCAAGGATTTGATTCTTGAATTCAGTCCCTTGATCACATCTTATGGTTTTGACCTTGTGATCACTTTGATTCTCAATTTTTAAGATGAAATTCTTCAGAATCTCAGGGGTTTCATCCTTAGTTCTAAGAAAGAAAACCCAAGTGAATCTTGTAAAATCATCTGTGATCACCAAACAATAAGAGGTCCTTCCTAGACTCATTACACTGGTGGGGCCAAAGAGATCCATATGTAATAAATGTAGGGGAGTAGTGATGGAGTTCTTTTCCTTAGGCTTGTGAGATACCTTATGTTGCTTCCCTTTCAGGCATGCAACACAATGATCATCACTTGTAAACTCTTTCTTTGGCATTCCAGTTACCAAATCATGTTTAATTAGTTTATTCATGTTCTTAAAGTTTACATGGCACATTCTTTTATGCCATAGGAAAGACTCATCACTATTTCTTTAGATAGAAAGCATGAAACTTCTCCAGAGGGAGATGTTTCTTGCAAATCCATCTTGTACATGTTCCCTTTCCTGGGGGCTCTAAGCAGGATGTGCTCATGAGGAATGACCACTCCAGGCTTGAGAACAATGCACTCATGCTCAGTAAAGAGCATGTTATGACTCTGATCACAAAATTGGGATACACTCAGAAGATTGTACCCAAGCTCCTTGACAAAGTTTACCTTTTCAATGCTGAGCTTACCATTTGTGACCTTGCCCCTTCCAGAAATGTAACCACCTTCATCTCCTCCAAAAGCAACTGGTCCTCCATCAATTCTCTCAAAGTTATGGAGTAGTGACCTATTGCCTGTCATGTGCCTGGAACAGCCACTATCAATGATCCAGACATTCTTGTTTGTCTTGAGTTGTTCCTGCACAAAGAAAATGATTAGTTACATTTGGAAACCCAAGCCTTACTTGTCTTGGGCTCACTAAGTATAATAGAAGGTAATGCAACAGTAATAGATCCTATGGTTGTGCTAGAGGGATCTTGAGCTGTTGTTGATGGAGAAACTTCAGTCACTTGGTCTTTCTTAGACTTCCACACCACCTTTGGAGTCTTGGACTTGACCTTCAAAACCTTGGAAGCTTTTGGGACTTCGCAAGTTTTGATGACTGAACCTTCGGAAGATTCTACAGTCACTGCAGCAGACTTCAGTGCTTCGGAAGAATTCCTTTCTTCCGAGACCAACTTTTCTTCCGAAGGTAATTTTCCATTTACCTTCTTCTTTGATTTGGAGCTTCCGAAGGAAACAGATTTTCCTTCCGAAGCTTGAATCTTCTTGAAACTCTTTGAAGTCTTTGTCTTGGTCATATGGACAGTACTTTTAGGATTATATGGACAATCCTTAGCAATGTGAGAGGTACTTTCACACATGACACACAACATTTTCTTCTTCACAAGAGTCTCCTTATGAGAGCAAGACTGTCTTTGGTCACATCCCTTCTCCACCTTCATCTTTGTAGATGCTGAGACAGTTCTTTTGGGCTGTGAACTGTTCTTGGAGTTTGATGGTCCAGGCTGTGCAGCAGTGGTACACAGCAGATCAGTCTTCTTCTTGTACTGAGATGATTTGAACAGAACCAGAACTCTTAGCTGAAGAGTTTTGGTTGATGTCTTCAGTCTTTACTACTTCAAACCCTGCAGAGATAAAAACTTGTTTCTGCTTAGAGTCAAAAGTAGCCTTGATCTCTTGAGCCTTCTTTGCTTTTCTTTTGCTCTTCCTGATCAAGTTCTTTCTCTTTGACTTGGTCATCATAGTATTCTTCTTCTCCTCAGAAGGATAGTGGCCCTTAGTAGAATCCTCCTCTTCACTCTTCTCAGAGGAATTCTTCACTATCTCTTCTTCATCCTCTTCACTTATAGGATCTATGAGAGGAAGCTCATCTTCACAAGTTCCACACCTAGGAGATCTTACAGACAAGATTGTGTGTGGAGGAGCTATCTCATTTGATCCCAGTCCCTGTCTATTTTGATAACACACCTTGTTGTGCAGGGATGAGGATATCATGTTCTTGAAGGTCTCTTCTTCAAGAACACTCTTTTCTGCCCTGGCTTTGCTGATCACAAGCTCAGCCTGGCACTCAGTTAGCTTGGTTATGAGATCTTGGATTTGAGTCCTAAAATCTGTATGTTCATGTTTTAGAACTGAAATGGTTTTCTCTAAGTCCTCTATCTTTAGTTTATAATCATTTTCAGACTTTCTAAAATCAGATTTTAAAATGTTTAAGGACTCAAGATCAGATCTCATTTCCAAGTTACAGGACTTGTATCTGTTAACTTTAGCAATGCATTCAGGAGTACAGAGATGTTCTAATACCTTGGCTTCATTATGATCTGCCATTAGTGCTTGATTTGGAGAAGCATCTTCCACCTGAAAGCTCCAGTCAAAGCCTCCTTCTTCAACAGCAATAGCAGCTTGTTGCTTTGGCTTCTTATTCTGAGGGGCTTTGTCAGTGTAGTTTGGTCTGGTTTGTGCTTGGCCTCCATTTGTTTTAGGTGCCTTACACTCTCTAGCAAAGTGGCCCATCAAGTTACAGTTGTAACACTTGACTTTGCTTTTATCCAAACCAAACTTTCCACTGGTTGCATTTCTTGGAAACCTCCTGCCAGTTCTCTTGTAGAACTTCTTGGCTCCATGAGTGAGAAGAGCAATCTGCTAAACTATTTCCATATATTCCAGGTCATCTGGATGGATACAATCCAGGTCTTTAAGAGTGAAAAGAGAGTTACCACAACTTTCATCAGAAGACACAAAAGCTTGAGAAGAGCTTGTCTCTTGGAATGGGCTTCCTTGAGTGTAGTTTTCCCTGGGTGTCTCTAGGAAGGTGATGAAAGGACCTTTTGGTGAGTTGTCAGGGTAGCATATGAGATGATGTTGGGGTTCTATGCTATCCCTTTCAACCACATGCAGGGCTGAACCCAATTGATTGTTGGAGTTGCCAGATGAACCTTGCATGTTCATCTCCATCTGGTAGCCACTGAGAATCCCATATAACTCTGTCAGAGTAAGAGTTTTGAGATTTTCAGTCCTCTTAATCCCACACAATAGTGTGTCCATTCCTAGAAAGTGAGGACATAAACTTCCTTACAATGTCTCTGTTTTCAAGAGGAACTCCTCCATCCATAAGGGTATCCACTATCTCAACATACCTAAAGTATTGCTGAGTCATGGTTTCACCTGTTTTGAAGGTGAAGTTTTCAAACTGCTGCTTCAGGAGATCCTTCTTGTTCTCCTTGGCTTCAGAGGAGCCTTCATACATCAGTTTTAGTGCATCCCACAGCTGTTTAGCTGTTTTGCATTTCTTGAAACCTCTGTACACAGAGTTTGGAAGGGCAGATTGAAGAGCAGTCATGGCTTTTCAATCAATCTCTACTCTCTTCCTATCTTCATCAGAGTAGTTAGCCACATCTTTGGGGATCATATTAGCACCAGTAGCAGAAGGAGTGCTAGGTATGAAAGGTCCATTTTCAACAGATTCCCACATTTTTGAGTCTAGAGACCTGATGAAACCTTCCATTCTCATACACCAGGTATCAAAGTCATCAAGAGTGATCAGTGGGGACTTGTTCATGGTTCCAGATTCCATATCAGTCTTTGAAATGGATGCCATTTTGAAAGTTTAGTATTTGTGTGTGTGAGGGATCTTAAGATGGTGAGATCTTATATCAAGAGCCTGAAAAGCTCTGATACCAATTGCAGGACCGGTGAAGGGCTTAACAATTTCAACACAACAACACAAAGAGCAGATTAACCAAACTTGATCAAACAGTAAACTGGATTAACCATAATAATGATACAAAGAACACAAGCAATAATAAATAGATGGAACAAGAGATTTGGGTTTCAAGGATGCAGTATATTGCTTTCTCAAGTTCTATTACAAGTGTTACAAAGCATAAAGAAAGATACTAGAACATGGAATACTCATACTACAACCTACAGCCGGCTATACTTTGAAAGCCAGCTGGATACAATTGACTAGACACAAACAAAACCAATTGTAGAATCAAAAGGCATATCTGCCTTTTGACCTTGTGACTATGATATGCCATAGCTCACATCCTTATCTATTACAAAAAGGATAAAGTACATAAAGTAGAAGGTTCAGACTCAAGACCTCAATGTACAGTTACCAAAAGCATGGACCTTTTCACCAACTCATGTAAGTTGGTGACTTTACAGAGATGCAGCGGAAAGGTGTCCAGCTTTATGGAACAGTACATCAGATAAAGCATGTTACTAAAAGTCTTCGGAAGAAATCTGTCTTCATAGGATGAAGCTTCGGAAGACTTTGTCTCTGAGGCTTCGGAAGACTTCATATTTGGCTTCGGAAGATATTGGTCTTGGCTTCAGAAGATTTTACACTTAGAATATTTCTAGTGCATGGTGTAAAACTTCCGAAGCAATTCTACTTCAGTTCTTTAGTGCATTGCTTGCAGAGAGACTTTGGATGTTTTGGTTTGTATCAGAATTAAAGGAATCCTTACAAATATTAATGGTGATCTTAATGAAAGAACCACTAGAAGCCAATGAAGAGTTGCCAAGATTTGTCTCTTCACTTGTTTTCTTTCAGAAGTGGTGCCTCCCAATATCATAGCTGCATTCAAGGATAATAGCTGGATTGAAGCTATGCAAGAAGAGATTCAACAATTCATAAAGCATAAAGTCTGGAATCTAGTTGATCTTCCTGAAGGCCAATATCCAATTGGCATAAGGTGGTTGTTCAAAAACAAACTAGATGACAGGGGTATCATTGTAAGAAACAAAGCAAGGCTGATTGCACAAGGATATACTCAAGAAGAAGGAATAGACTATGATGAAGTCTTTGCACCAGCTGCAAGGATTGAAGCCATAAGAGTATTTCTAGCCTATGCTTCATATAAGAAGTTCACAGTTTACCAAATGGATGTAAAATGTGCTTTCTTATATGGGAAAATTGATGAAGAGGCCTATGTTGCTCAACCTCTAGGTTTTGACGATACTGATTATACACATAGGGTATACAGACTTGACAAAGCTCTGTATGGCCTTCATCAGGCTCCTAGAAAGTGGTATGAAACACTATCATCTTTCTTACTCAAACATGGATATAAAAGGGGAATAATAAATCAGACTCTCTTCCTCAACCAAGAACATCATGATCTCTTAGTTGTCCAAATTGATGTTTCAAAACTAGGTTCCCCCCATTTTGAAAATTTTATAAATTTGCACTCTTTCAATCCTTAATTTATAAAATTAAAACCTATTTTAATTTTATATCATTAACACACTTTTATTTGTTTTAACCAACTTAAATAATGAAACAAATAATATCTCATGAACAAACTATCCATATAATGTTGTTCTATTACAAAGCAATGTTTAGAAAACCTATTTTCTAAATAGGTGTCAATGTTTATTTGTATGATCTCATCAACAAATAAACATTTATTGGTATTTGTATAGCTTGTTATTGGGTATGACCCTACTTGGATCATAATGTACTAACCACATCAATCTTGTATGTGTCTTGGGCATGCAAGATCCAACAATCTCCCACTTGCACAAGATTCATAGAAGATTGATGCAAGCCGTAAATACCTCCTAACAACGGTTTACTACCCTTAATACGTATGACTAAGTGCCATTCAATAACATCATCCCCTTCAAGTACCATACTGGAAATGTTTTAGGTAAATCAATCATCTATCCTTTTCTCGCAGATGTCATGTTAAATCCTAGAGACACAAAGTGATCATTCTCCATATATTTAACTTTATCAGGCCTTAGACATCTTGCTCTCAACGAATAAGAGGGACAAATCCCATCTTGACTACATACGTCTCTCACAATTACCTTATATCATACCTGAACTCAGACTTATGTACTGCCATGTTTCAGAACAGCGAGAGCTAAGTCAAAGTATAATATTCGGTAAATATCAGTACCCAATATGTGTCTCAGGTCAGAGGATACCAAATGATGTTCGCCTTTACTCAAAATTACTTATGATCAATCAGGAAGATTCCATGTAGTAATATTTGAGATGCAGGTCAGTCCAATATTTGTATCCCACAAATATCTATGAACTTTGGCAGCAACCTTTTGCTCTATATTCATTATATCTACCAATCCAAGTTCATAATAGCATTACCTTCATACTTGTTCCCACAAGCATGAACAACTACAGACGTTTTGAGTAAATAATTTACTCATGGATTTTAAACATGCAAAAAAAGGAATATTAGTTGAATCATTATTACCGAATAATTCATTCAAGTAAGAAAGGGTTACAACATCTCAATACAAAATTAAAGATCAAATCCAGTCACTAGAATATTGCAGTCCCATGGCATAAGCATGACGTTCATGCTTTGCCTTTTCAAGAAGCTTCGTGAGTGGATCCGCAATGTTTTGATCCGTGTGAACTTTGCGAATACATATCTTTCCCTTTTCAACTTCATCCCTTATGTAGTTGAATCTTCGTTCAATGTGCTTAGTCTTTTGATGTGCACGGGGTTCCTTGATTTGAGCAATCACACCCTCGTTATCACAAAGAATTTCTAGGGGGTCCTGAATGGAAGGGACCACCCCTAGGTCGGCAATGAACTTATTTAACCATGCAGCTTCCTGAGCTGCTAATGAAGCGGCGATGTATTCTGACTCTGTAGTTGATAATGCCACCACATCTTGCTTAGAGCTCTTCCAAGAGATTCCTCCTCCATTCAAGATGAAAATGTACCCCGATTGTGATCGTGAATCATCCCGATCAGTTTGGAAACTCGCATCCGTGTAACCCTTTACTACGAGTTCCTCCTTACCAGATCCATAGATTAGGAACATATATTTAGTCCTCCTTAGGTACTTAAGTATGTTCTTAATAGCCATCCAATGACTTCTTCCAGGATTTTGTTGGTATCGGCTTGTCATGCTCAAAGCGCATGACACGTCCGGTCTAGTGCATATCATTGCATACATGATGGATCCTATAGCAGACGCATACTGGATTCCCTTCATTTTGTCTTGCTCATCCTTTGAGCTTGGACATTTTGTCTTACTCAATATCATTCCTCTTTGAATAGGTACGGTACCTTTCTTAGAGTTTTCCATCTTGAACATTATCAAGATCTTATCAATGTATGCACTTTGATTCAAACCTATCAACCGCCTTGATCTATCCCTATAGATCTTTATTCCTAAAATATAGGCGGCTTCACCAAGATCCTTAATAGAGAAACAGCTTCCAAGCCAGGTTTTTACACCTTCCATGGTTGGAATGTCATTTCCAAATAGTAGGATGTCATCGACATACAATACTAGGAAAATGGTGATGCTCCCACTAGCTTTCTTATATACACATGCTTCATCAGCGTTTTTGATGAACCCAAATTTGATTATTTCTTCATCAAAACGGTGATTCCAACTTCTTGATGCTTGCTTCAATCCATAGATTGATTTCTTTAACTTGCATACTTTGTTAGGATGTTTTGAGTTGACAAAACCTTCAGGCTGAACCATATAGACATCTTCCTCAAGATATCCATTTAGAAAAGCGGTTTTGACATCCATTTGCCAAATCTTATAATCATAATGAGCAGCTATGGCAAATAATATCCTAATAGACTTTAGCATTGCAACCGGTGAGAAGGTCTCATCATAATCAACCCCTTGAGTTTGAGTGAAACCTTTTGCTACAAGTCTAGCTTTATAATTATCCAAGTTTCCATGCATATCGATTTTCTTCTTGAAAACCCACTTACTTCCAACTATCTTGGAGTTAAGAGGTGGTTCAACCAAGTCCCACACTTGGTTGTCATACATGGATTGCATCTCAACGTTCATGGCTTCAAGCCATTTGTCACAATCGAAATTGGACATTGCATCATGATAGGTGGTTGGTTCATCGGAATCTACCACATAGCATCCATCTACGAAAAATCCATATCTTTCAGGTGGATTACTAATTCTACCAGATCTGCGAACGTTTTGTGTATATTGATCAACCACTTGATCATTTTCAACATCCTCGTGTTGAGTGATAGTGTCAACCAAATGTGTATCGGTTTGTGGTTCTTGATCCTCCTCAAGATCCACAGTTCTACTGCTAGTTCCTTCCGTAAGGAACTTAGATTCTAAGAACTCAACCTTCTTGGCAACAAACTCCTTTTGTTCCAATCGATCATAGAAATAATATCCCATAGAATCTCTAGGATATCCAATGAAGATACACTTAGTGGAACGGCTTTCTAGTTTGTTTGAGGTGGGAGTCTTAACATAAGCCTCACAACCCCATAATTTTAAATATGACAGTGATGGAACTCTTCCATGCCATATTTCAAAAGGTGTCGTTTCCACTTTCTTGGTTGGGGCCATATTCAAGATACGGGTCGCAGGGAGCAAAGTGAAACCCCAAAATGATAGAGGTAGTGAGCTTCTAGCCATCATAGATCAAACCATATCTAATAGAGTTCGATTTCTCCTCTCGGACACACCATTATGTTGTGGCGTTCCAGGTGGAGATAGTTGTGAGACAATACCACAACTTCTAAGATGATCTCTGAAAGCATCACTTAGGTATTCACCTCCTCTATCGGTGTGAAGAATTTTTATTTTCTTGTTGAGTTTATTTTCTACTTCATTTTGGAAGATTTTGAACATTTCAAAAGCTTCATCTTTGTGTCTTAACAAGTACACATAACAGTATCGACTATAGTCGTCGGTAAAGGTAATGAAGTATCTTTCATGGTACCTAGTCATTGGTTTAAAAGGACCACATACATCCGAATGTATGATGCCTAATAAATCTTTTGCCCTTTCAGATTTGCCATTAAAAGGTGCCTTAGTCATTTTACCTTGTACACAAGATTCACATACATCAAATGAATCATATTCACTTGCTTACCGCTCTTTTGAAGTGATTGTATGCGTTTCTTGTTTATATGACCAAGATGGCAATGCCAAAGGTAGGTATCACTCAAATCCAATTTGAGTTTTTTAGAGGTGGTTTGGTACAATGAGCTATCATATAATGTGTTTTCACGAACCAATTCATAAATACCATTAAATAGGAATAGCTTTAAAATAAAATGTGCCATTTAAAGAAACATGAATTTCATTCTCAATAAATGACAAAACATAACCATATTGTCTTAATTGGGCAACAGAAATAATGTTCCTAGTCAAACTAGGAGCATACAAAATATTGTTCAAAATTGCTTCCAAACCATTTGGAAGCTTCAAGATGTAGTCCCCTCGGCCTTCAACTTGAACCTTTGCCCCATTCCCCATGTAGAGGCTTACATCCCCTTTCTTGAAGTCCTTACTTCTTTTGAACCCCTACAATAAGTTGCAAATGTGAGTTCCACATCCGGTATCCAATACCCATGTGTTAGAGGATATTAAATTTAGATCAATATGAATCATATAATTTGTACCTGAGGTTTGCCCGGCATCCCTCTTAGCTTGCAACTCTTTGAGATGGACTGGGCAATTTCTTGCCCAATGTCCAATCTCCCCACACTTAAATCATGGGTCATTTGAAGTAACCTTTTGCTTCTTCTCCGCTGGTTTTGGTGGAGGCGCTCTTACCACTCCCTTTCCCTTTCCCCTAACGTGCCCTTCACCCTTGGCAACATTTGCCTTGGGTGCAGGGTGAGGCCTCTTCTTGTTCCCACCTTCATTGATGGAGAGAACGGGTAAAACTTTTTTACCCATGGCCGCCTCGGCAGTTTTGAGCATAGAGTGAAGCTCACTTATGTTCTTGTCCCACCCGTTCATGTTATAGTTCATGACAAAATTGTCAAACCTTTTTGACAAAGAGTTGAGGATCAAATCTGTAGCCAACTCTTTCGGGACGGGACAATTTAGCCTTTCGAGGTGGTCGATGTGGCTTTTCATCTTAAGTACATAAGATGAAACAGATTGGGTGTCGTCCATACGACACACATGGAGTGCTCGAACCGTTTCGAAGCGCTCAACCCGTGCTTGTTGTTGGAACGTTTCCTTCAACTGGGTTATCATGTCGTATGCTCCATGATGTTCATACTCCTTTTGGAGATCTGGAGTCATACTTGCCAACATGAGGCAAGACACTTGGACCGAGACGTCAATGTATTTCACCCAATTATTAAAGGCCTCCTCTTCATCCTCACTAGGTTGATCGGGAATCGGATCGTCTAATATGTATGATCGTTTCTCTTGTTTGAGAACAATTCTCAAGTTTCGAAACCAATCAATAAAGTTATTATGGTTTAGACTCTCCTTTTGGAGAATGGTCCTTAGAGATAGTGAGTGAGCGGACGGGATTTCATTTTTTTCATTATTGTTGGTGGCAATCTACAAAATATAACAAAGTTCAATTTTAGTAATTTCGATATTGTTCATTTTTAATAATTAAAACCCCTTTTAAGAGTCTTACACAATTTTAAAATTCTAGAATCCAACGTTACATTTAAATAGTGGTTAGGTGACCTTTATCCCATTATTTAAATTAACAAGGTAGTCAACATTTTGACAATTGCAACCCTTTTCAAGTTCTAGGGTATGGGATCGACTTTAAAACATCATATGTATAGTTGGAATGATTATCCCATCAACACCTTTGTAAACCATATTGTAGGAGATCCATTTAACATGGTTTGCAAATCAAGTTTACCCTACTTGCACACACATGTGAGTTTTCCAACATAAGTGGTTAGGTGACCTTTATCCCACAAATATGGTATCCCCACCTCAAATCACAAGTTCCCTCAAAATGGTTAGGTGACCTTTATCCCATTAAGAGTTTCCAAGTGACTCAAATGTTGTACAAAAGGATGGTGTTAAACTTGTTTATAAAAGAAATTTTAAGTTTTCATAATCTTAGTTTAGAAAACTCTATGTACCTTATATTTGCATGCTTTCAAATACAAGGTACCCTATGGTTCACTTTTAATAAAACCTCTTTTATTAAAACCATTAATCCTTTTAATAACCTTTTATTAACCACTTAATGATAAAGAACCATCAAATTTTCAGCTTGTAAAGTTTGTTAATGAGTTTGTTATGCATATCCAAATATCAAACAACAAACATCCAAACAAGCATAAACATACAAACATGAGTGCATAACCATAGCCACTAAGTTGACCACACTTGTTTGCCATCACAAGTGTTGTCATAAGGTCTTTCGTAAGGGTAGAGATGACAAATCAAAACGTGTCCATGAACTCCCACTTGAAACCACATCCAAATGCTTCAAGTGTCCATGTCTTTTGTGTCCTTCTTTGAGTCTTCATCTTGTGCATCTTCTTTTACGAAAATCATATCCTAATACAATTTTTCTAATAAAAGAAATGCACCTAATCTATTTATTACATAACCAAATGAATAAATAAATTACAACCCAAAATACAAAACACAAAATTACATCCCTTACAAGAATCAAAACCAACATGACAAATCACAATCAACCAAAACCAAACACATAAGGCCAAGGCTATGTTATGCACCATAATGAAAACCATATTCAACATCCAAGAACAACAATGAACCCCTTATTTCAGCCCTAAAGTTTCAGCCAACATAAACTAAAACTTTAAGGTTTGTCCAAACAACACAATCAACCATTTGATGTAAATCTTTCAAGGTTTATACTAAAGCATGCAAGATTAAACCTTGAAACATAAGGGATTCATACATCCACAACAAAAACAGCCCCTAATGGGTTGAAAAGGTCCATGAAATCTAACTTTTCAAGACCTTTTGAAGCACATATTCCACATAAGCGGCTCTAGATGCCATTGTTGGGTTTTGTCACATGTAAAACAAGCTAGTTTAACCATTTAAACTATAAAAATGCAGCGGGAAAAAGAGTTTAACATATGGTTTATAATCTGAAAATTTTACCATTTTAAACCACAAACAAAAACCCAAGAATAAGGATCATAATGTATGTGAAATAGTATGCTATCAAACAAGACATAACAACCATAGGGTGTTCATAGAATCAACCTTTCTTGAACAAAATGTTGTAGATGAAAAAGATGAAGGTGATGATGTTCTTAAATGTGTAGCCTCGAAAATAGAAGACCTCAAGCTTGTATACCCACAAGACCTTCCAAACACCAAGCTTGTTAGGAGAGCAACACCAAAGAACTCTCTTCCTTTGATCCGAAATTTTCAGCCACTTTTTGGAGAGAGTTTTGCTATGTGTGTGTAAGAGAAAGTGTGTCTTAGAGAGAGGAGAGGATAGTTGGAAGAGTGCAAGAATGAATTAAGTCTTGAAAGAACCAAGACTAAAAGACCCCTCAAAGCCCCCACATGGGGCGGCCGAAATATGTTTCAAAAATAGGTTCCCCCTATTTTGAAACTTTTATAAATTTACACTCTTTCAACCCTTAATTTATAAAATTAAAACATATTTTAATTTTATATCATTAACACACTTTTATTTGGTATTATTTAACCAACTTAAATAATGAAACAAATAATATCTCATGAACAAACTATCCATATAATGTTGTTCTATTACAAAGCAATGTTTTAGAAAATCTATTTTCTAAATTGGTGTCAATGTTTATTTGTATGATCTCAACAACAAATAAACATTTTGATTGGTGTTTGTATAGCTTGTTATTGGGTATGACCCGACTTGGATCATAACGTACTAACCACATCAATCTTGTATGTGTCTTGGGCATACAAGATCCAATAACTTGATATCATTAGATTGATTTAGGGCAACAACCTCGGTTTCCCTTAGTTATTTACCCAAAAGTTCTATTTTTTCTTTGTAACTGCACTCATTTTGTTTTAAAATACGATTAGCTTATGTGCACTGTTGTAATTCATTTACTAAGTTATCATTGTGGTCTAATAACCTAGCAAATTTCAAATCAATGTTTTCTCTAAATTTTTTACATTCAATGCAAGCATGTTTTTCAAAGAGTTGGTCTTTCGTACTACCTGTGAACAATCAGTTGAGTCAGCCATCAATGCAGAGTTAGACGCTTCGGATGCTGGAGATTCTGAACATGTCGTTCTGAGTTCTTCTTCAACCAGGTGATTTACCACATTCACAGCTTCTTCGTTATCTAACATTACTTGTTCAACTGTGATATCACCTTCACTGGCAGACCCATCATCCAATGCTTTGACACAAGCAATGTTTGATTCTCTAGCAGAGACAAAACGGAAAGACCAGTTATAACACCCCGAAAACTCAAAACGAGTCATTAAGGATAATGGGCTTGATTATTGGGTATTTTAATAAGGTAAAGAAATGGTCATGGGCTAAATTAGGCTTATTGGGTAGTGGCCTATGGGATTAAAGGCCCATAATCAGCCCTTAAGCAAAAAAACAGCCTTCATCTTCCTCATTGCAACCCTAGCCACCAAAAGTCGTAAGAGAGAAAGTAGAGAGACAAAGTGAAGAAAACTCAAGATTGAAGCTTCCAAGGTTAAGAGATTGAAGATCTGGGTGTTGGAGCATCAAGACCTAAGAAAGAAGCAACAAATCAAGGTAAGAATCGACCTCTAAACCCTTCTGTAGATCAAACCCGGATTCTAGGGTTTTGGGTTTTGAAAAGTTGCAAAGAATCACATAAAGGTCACATTTTTACGTATGAAAACATGTATAAAGTTTAGATTTAGCCTCATGGATGATAAGCTAAGAGATTGGACGTAAAAAGTTATGATTTTGGGTTAAAAACGGACTGGTTCGTGATTTTTATGCGATCTGCGAAACTGTATATGCATCCAGCGTTTGCATATTCAATCAGCGAAACGATGAGGACTTCCTGCGAAACTATAGTTTCGCAGGTAGTTTCACAGACACGGTTTTCCAACTAAAGTTGGGCGAAACTGGCAGCGAAACTGGCAGCGAAGATGCCAGCGAAACTGCCAGAGGTGCTAGCGAAACGAGCAGCGGAACTGCTGGTGAAACTAGCAGCGAAAGTGTTAGCGAATCTAGCTGCGAAATTGCTAATCTTGCAGCGAAATTAGCAGCGAATTTAGGCAGAAAATTAACCCCTTAGAGTGTCAACTTGTCTGCAGGCTGTGTAGTGTGATCCTAGCCTAGAAAGCTTAGTCTAAAAGTTATTCGTGGTACCCAGGTGAGTTCTAGATCCCCTATTTATAAGTTTTCCATGTTTGGGGCTATTATGCATACTAAATATACGTTTTTAAATGACCAAGGTTTTAAGGGGTTTTAACAGGAAGAACGATTTTTATATAAGTAAATGTGATATATAAATGTTTAAATATAAAAATTTTTTGCGCTGACCTGGCAGCCCGGCCCCAGCCAGGGGCGTTGCCCCTTGGACAACACTAGGGGCTGCTGCCCCTAGGGCCCCATTGTTAGGGGCTGCCGCCCCCGAACCCCCGCTGTCCCGCGGAGGTTATGCTTTATGATGATTAGTACTTGGCATGTTGTGTACTTAATAAGTTAAGTATTATATATACTAAAGAGGAAGATGATATTAATAAAAAGTGAAACTTAATGAATGTTACCCCCAGGCCCGTTTGATGATGTAAAGTCTTGCAAGCAGTATGATAGACGTCACTTATGTGAGTCTGATTTATGATGATGGATCCGTATTCATGAGCGGGCTATGTTCCTTGCAGTGTGGATCAACTGTCGGGGGTTAGCTACCGTATTCATGTGTACCGACAGGGATTGGCATTTGTTGTCGATCAACATGGAGCTCTTGCTTTGTGCAATCTCGTTTATGATGAATGTGAAAGATATTGAAAGATAATAAAAGAATGAAAGATAATGAACATGCTTATTATGATGCAAGTTATGTTATTTACTATGATGTATGCATGGTCATTATATGAAGGATAAAGTTTATATTTTCTTATATTATTTAAAACTAGAACTCACACAGCAAAGCTGACTTTTATGCATAATAGTTGGCAGGTAAGTGCTGATGCTGAGGATGGCACACGGAGCTACTTGGGGAGCTATGGATGGCATTCCTATTTATGAAATCTTTATTGTAATTTAAGAACTAGTAATATGTTTGTTTGCAATTAAAGGACAAATGTATGAGTATGATATGGTTTCTAAGTTTTAAATGAATGTCTAATTATTTCCGCTGCAATGTTTTGTTATTAAACTGATTTTATGCTATGATTAGCCAACTGTGAGGCTTTCCAGGAATGGGGCCTTACACCAGTCTTGTCTTTCATCATCTTGAGCAGTTAGTGCCTTAGTCTCTTTACTTGAAGAACTAGTTCCAACCATGTTTTTGTCTTGACGGTTAAAAGTAGGAAATGGGTTACCATTTCCCGTCTTCTTGGGCACGCATTCACGTTTAAAATGCCCCTTTTCACCACAGTTGAAGCAGGTGATCTTGGTTTTGTCGAAACCAAAAGTCATATCTTTCGTGGCTACTAGATTCTGCCCTGTCTTCTTGACAAACTTTTTAGCTCGTCTAACTGCACTTGCTAGAGCCCACATGATATCCATTCTTTCCAGCTCGTTCTCGTCAACCTGCTCGTAGTCTTCATCTGCAAGATGATAATTTCCAATCTTCCCAGCAACTAAACCATCATATGATTGGACAACAGTTGCTAGAAGATCCATATGCTCCTTTGCAACCTCCACTGTGATATTACCGAGTTTTTCGGTCTTCAACTTAGTAGCATTGGCTTCAGATACTATATATTGGGTGCAAGATGACCCTGATGTTTCTGGTCCTGAAGCAGTGGTTTGGGAAGGAGCTGCGGAACTGGACACAAACACTGTTTGAAGTGGTGCTCCTGAACCAGTTGGATTGGGAACTGAGTTATATAAAGAATGATTCTGAATGTAAGATCCTTTCTTTGACTTGTACTTCATTCTTAGTTCTTCCTCCCTTAACTTCAAGATGAAGTCATTTATGTCCAATGTAATAAGTATATCGTTTTGTCTCAAGTTGGACACAAATGAATCCCATTTCTCAGGCAGCCCATCTGCAAAGCTTGAAACTTTATCTTCCATAGACGTTGTTACACCATGAGTGTGTAGCTCACTCATAAGATGGTAGAACCTGTCGATGATGTCATCCAAGCTCTCATTTTCTATAGGAGAGAAATTATCGAACTCCTTCTTGAGAGCCTTAGCCTTCAGTGCCTTTAACGTTGCATTCCCTTCGTACCTCTTCTCTAATTGTTGGACCAAAAGAACCAATGAGCCAGATCAGAAAAACCTTTAAGTCCCACAGACATCACAACTACTGAAGAGATCTACATCTACTGAAGACAAAGTCTGAAGATAAAGTCTGAAGACAAAGTTTGAAGATAAAAGTCTGAAGACAATAGCTGAAGACAAAGTCTGAAGACATATGTTGAAGACAAAGTCTGAAGACCAAGTTCTCAGAAGTTGTCTCAAACAGCTGAAGTGTTTCCTTTCAGTAGTTGTAATGTTTTACTTTTTAGTAGTTTCCTTTCAGTAGTTTTATTATTGTAAAACGTCTGAAGTTCTTACACTTCAGATGTTATAGTTTCAGTAGTTGTAATTCTGGTTTACACTTAGCTTTTTGTGAAGGTGTCCTCAATTGTTGTGGACATCTTCAGTAGATTAGTTACTTTCAGTAGTTTGTTAAATCAGTTAGATGTCACTATCAAGTGACATCAGCTGACGTCACATTCCTTTATAAAAGGAATGTTGACCTAATTGTTTTGTAACCGAAGCATTTGCGTGAATGAAAATCTTCCATTAACAGAAAATTTATCTCTCTATAATCGTCATAGTGTGATTGCATACTCATACTTGTCTTGCTTAAATTTGATCCAATTTCTGTTATATTCCGCTCCAAATTCCAATCTAATTGATCAAACTAGATCTGATCCTATCAAATGGTATCAGAGCTGGTTAATCATTGATCGATTTAACAATTGATCATTGAAACTGCTCTTTTGATATCTAAGTTTGATCGAATTAGCAAATTTGCAAGAATTGGTTATAGAGTTTGATTTTCTGTCGCTTCCGGTCAATTAATTTGAGATTCAAATTGTGTTGTTGAGTTTTTGAGCTAGACTTATTATAATCTCATTGAATCTGGTTGAATTGGTGAAAATGACTACACCAATCAATGATCCTCACAATACTGGCTCCTCAACAAAGCCTCCGATGCTTGTTAGGAGTGAGTATAACATATGGCAACGCCGAATGCTCCATCACCTGTCTGTTAACAGTTCAGGTTGTTGGAAGTCAGTGGTTCATGGACCATATAAGCCTATGGTGAGTAATCCGGAAACCAATGAGATGGTTCCAAAGAAGAAGGAACAATATTCTGATGAGGATTTAAAACTGTTTGAAATTGATGCTAAAGCCCATGGAATTCTGGCCATGGCACTGCCTAATGAAATCTACTCTGGGCTTATGCATCATGAAACTGCTCATGATCTCTGGGTTGCTCTGAAAGAACAATTTGGAGGAACTGATGAGGTCTTAGCAAACAATAGAGAAATCCTTGCCCAGCAATATGAGACATTCTCTCATAGAAAGGGTGAGTCACTGACTCAACAGTTTGAGCGATTTTCCTGTTTGATATCTGAGCTAAAAATGGTTCAACATGAATATACAAACAGTCAGATGAACAACAGATTCCTCAGATCCCTGCCTGAGAGATGGGACACATATACCATTGTCCTACGCTCCAGTGCAAATCTGGATACTCTATCTCTTACCCAACTTCATGGGAAACTCTTAACATTTGAAAGAGAGATAGAACAGAAAAGGAAACTGGCTTTATCTGGAAAGCTCACTGATGACTTTGTACCAAGAAACACTGCTCTGTTTGGTCATGAGTCAGAATATGCTACTTCAGAAAGTTCCTATGATGAGCATATAGATTTCTCTTCAAACAGTGGAGATCATGCGTTTGTTGGAGTTGATGGTAACTCAGGGTTTAGTGTTTATAATTTGTGCTTTTTGATGGATGATTTGAAAGGAATTGCTGATGATGATCTGGAAGAGATGGATATTTTGAGTCAAATGGCATTAATCAATATCAGATCTCAAAAGTTTTACAAAAGGACAGGTAGAAAATTCTCTGATCTCTCTGGCAAAACCAAAGTTGGTTTTGATAAGAGCAAGTTGAGATGTCACAAGTGTCATAGACTTGGACATTTTGCTAGAGAGTGTAGATCATGTGGATCTAACTCATTTGCACTTTTTGTGACTTTTCCAAATAATAGCTCACAAACCAAAGGGCAACATTCTACCAGTTCTGATCATCACTCACAAATTCAATCATCTCCTGCATTTTTTGTTCCTCAAGGTCCAATGCCATATCCTTATCCATGTTTTTACATGCCTCAGTCTAGTTAGGTTCTTGTACCCATGGCTCAACAACCACATGCCATACCTGATCCTCAACCATCTCAAACAAATCAACAATCTCCATCTCAATCACATCAGAGCTTTTTCACCCTTGAGGTTGTTGACTGGAGCAGCTGACCAGATGATGTCTCTGGTTATTCTGAACAATTATTTACTGGTGCTGGTCAACATGGTGGTGAAAACCCTTTTGAAAATCTTGCTCTAATGGCCCTGGAGTCTACTGATGGAAATACATCATCATCACAAGTACCACAGGTATCTTCTGAGGCTAAGGCCAAGTTATGTTCTGAGTCATGCATAGCTGCTTTTGTTTCAATTAGGGAAGCAAATGTAGCCTTAATTAATCAAAACCTTGACCTAGAGAAAGTAATTTCCAAAAGAAAAGCTGAGTTTGAGTCTGTTTTAAAAGAAAAAGATGAGGAGATTTACAAACTAAAATGTCAAATCACTGATGAAAAAGCAAAGGTAGAGGTCATTTTGGAGAATCATAAGAATCTCAAAGAAACACTTGCAGCTACTCAAGTTAATTGTGAACGTTGGGTAACATCATGCAAGGGATTTGAAATGCTTCTCAGTAAGCAAACAGCTTCAAATGTGAAGTTTTGGGATTGGGTATAATCATACTATACCTCCTACAAATTTTACTCCCAAGCTAGAAGTAAAATCTGAAGGTGACTGTAATTCCCAAATCACATCATCATGTGTCTCATCCTCAAGTGATAATTCAAAATCAGAGGATGAAGTCAGTGTTATTACCTCAGCTAATCAATTTGCTGATGGTCTCACTGCTTCTAAACACATGATCAAAAAGAAACTGAGCAATTCAGGTGTTGTCCCACAAAGTACTCAAAGTACTAAAGGGTAAACACAACACCTGAAGAGCATTTCAAATCAAAGGAAAACAAGCATTGTTTGACAACTGCTGAAAAGTCTATCAGGAAATTCAAAAGTACTGATAGAAAACTTCTGAAGAACAAATCTTCAGTTGTTGCAAATCCTTCAGTACTTACCAAAAGTACTGAAAGGAAGAAAGTACTGAAGAACAAATCTTCAGTAGTTTCATCATCTTCAACAGTTGATCAATAAAAGATGAAAAGAAAGCCATGTGAAATATGTGGCTTATTTAATCATCTCACTGATGAATGTTGGTATAACAAGGGTTTAAAATTCAACAAAGAGAAAATCATTAAAAAGAAAATGAATAAAAATGAAAGATGAATTTCAAACCAAGTTTGTACCACAAACATCTCAATCTGATAACCCAAAGTTTTTCCAAAAAGCTAAAAAGAAGGAAGGGGTTTATCACCAAACAGCTGAAAATATTCCTCATGGAATATCAAGAACCCAGACTAAGTCTGTGTCTTTTAAAAGGGAGGATTTGGTGAATTACAAGAACAAATCAACAACAAGTACTGATGTGTCAACTGAGTTGAAAGCTTTGACAACCAATCAGACACAACTTGTTATGATGGTTCAACATCTGTTGGGGAGAGTTAACCAATTAGATGTTTCTGTGATTAAACCACTGAAAAGGAAAACTAAGCCAAAATCAAAGGAATCCTTTTCAGCACCATCTCCACCTTCAAAGGCTGTCAATCATGCAAAATCAGTTAGTTTAAAATCTGTTGATGAAAACAGACCCAAAACCAAAATGGTTTGGGTCTCAAAGGCTAACTAATTTTTGTGGAAAATGCAGGGTTCTTTAGCATGCCAAAGAAGCATCTGGTATGTAAACAGTGGAGGATCTATGCATATGACAGGGAGCAGCTCTCTTTTTATGATTACTCTCAAGGGAAGAAGGGATTTGTTTCTTTTGGAAATGATGCTAAGGGTTACATCATAGGAAAATGGTTTGTGTCAAATGGTGAAATAAGGTTTGATGATGTTAACCATGTGGAGAACCTCAAGTACAATCTGTTGAGTGTCAGTCAAATGTGTGATAAAAGGCATGTTGCACTTTTCACAAGTCAGAACTGCCAGATTCTGTCTTCCAAAGTTCTGAACAGGATTGAAAAGATATTGGATGAATATACTCTCCTGAAGGCCAACAGGATTGGAAGAGTATATGCCTTAGATTTATCAAAGAAAATTGATCTTAAAGGCCATCCATGTCTGTTCTCTAAAGCCTCTCCTCAAGAATCTGAACTATGGCATAGAAGGTTTGGTCATGTGAATCTTAAAAATATGAACCAGCTTATTCATCATGGTTTAGTAAGAGGTTTGCCATTGAAGGAGTTCAAATGTGATGACAATTGTCCAGCTTGTTTAAAAGGAAAACAACACAAAGTTTCATTCCCTCCAATAGAAGAACCAAAGTCCACTGCCTGCTTACAGTTACTGCATATGGATCTCTTTGGTCCAGTAAGAGTGATGAGTATGGCAAAGAAAAAATACTGTCTGGTAATTGTGGATGATTATTCCAGATATGTATGGACTTTCTTCTTACATTCCAAAGATGAGGCTGCCTAAATCATCATTTACTTTGTGTTATATGTGGAAAAGCAGTATTCACTTCCAGTCAGAAGTGTGAGAAGTGATAATGGCACGGAATTTAGGAATCACACTCTTGATGAATTCTATTTGTCTAAGGGAATCAAGAGGCAATATAGCATTCAAAGAACTCCTGAGCAAAATGGAGTGGTGGAAAGAAAGAACAGGACCCTCATTGAAGCCGCAAGGACAATGTTGGCTGACTCAGGTTTGCCACTAACCTTTTGGGCTGAAGCTGTCAACACAGCTTGTTATGTACAAAATAGGGTGCTAGTGAATCAGAGGTTGATGAAGACTCCTTATGAGTTATTACATCATTTGGCCCCTCTGATTTCATTCTTTAGAGCATGTGGGTGTCCCTGTTATATTCTTAACACAAAGAATCCACTTCAGAAGTTTGAATCAAAGGTGGATGCAGGGTATTTTGTTGGGTATTCATCTACTTGCAAGGCATACAGAGTTTATAATTGCAGAACAAAGATTGTTGAAGAAACTTTGCATGTCAAGTTTAATGAATCTCCAAAAGACAAAATTCCTCAAAACCCTGTGGAGTTGTTTGATTTGGACATTGTAAGGCCCGATCCCAGGAAGCCTCACAGTTGGTTAATCATAGCATAAAATCAGTTTAATAATAAAACATTGCAGCGGAAATAATTAGACATTCATTTAAAACATAGAAACCATATTGTACTCATACATTTGTCCTTTAATTTCAAACAAAACATGCTAATTGTTCTTAAATTACAATAAAGATTTCATAAGTAGGAATGCCATCCATAGCTCCCCAAGTAGCTCCGTGTGCCATCCTCAGCATCAGCACTTACCTGCCAACTATTATGCATAAAAGTCAGCTTCGCTGAGTGAGTTCTAGTTTTAAATATTATAAGAAAATATAAACTTTATCCTTCATATAATGACCATGCATACAACATAGTATATAACATTACATGCATCATAATAAGCATGTTCATTATCTTTCATTCTTTCATTATCTTTCACTTTCATCATAAACGAGATTGCACAACGCAAGAGCTCCATGTTGATTGGAAACAAATGCCAATCCCTGTCGGTACACATGAAAACGGTAGCTAACCCCCGACAGTTGATCCACACTGCAAGGCACATAGCCCGCTCATGAATACAGATCCATCATCATACATCAGACTCACATAAGTGAAGTCTATCATAGTGCTTGCAAGACTTTTCATCATCAAACGGGCCCGGGGGTAACATTCATTAAGTTTCGCTTTTCATTAATATCATCTTTCTCTTTATATATATATAATATTTAACTTATTAAGTACACAACATACCAAGTACTAGTCATCATAAAACATAACTGATCCGCCGCGAGACAGCGGGGGTTCGGGGGCGGCAGCCCCTGACAGCGGGGTCCTAGGGGCAGCAGCCCCTAGTGGGGTCCAAGGGGCAACGCCCCTGGCTGGGGCCGGGCTTTAATATGCATAATAGAAAAATCGTTCTTCCTGTTAAAACCCTTTAAAATCTTGGTAATTTAAAAACGTAAATTTAATATGCATAATAGCCCCAAAACATGGAAAACTTATAAATAGGGGATCCAGAACTCACTTGGATACCACGAATAACCTCTAGACTAAGCTTTCTAGGCTCGGATCCCACTACACAACCTGCAGACAAGTTAACACTCTAAGGGGTTAATTTTCTGCCTAAATTCGCTGCTAATTTCGCAGCAAGATCAGCAATTTCGCAGCTAGATTCGCCAACACTTTCGCTGCTAGTTTCACCAGCAGTTTCACTGCTAGTTTCGCTAGCACATTCGCTGGCAGTTTCACTGGCATCTTCGCTGCCAGTTTTGCTGCTACTTTCGCCCAACTTTCGTTGGAAAAACATGTCTGCGAAACTACTTGCGAAACTATAATTTCGCAGGAAGATCCACAGTTTCGCTGATTGAATATGCAAATTCACTGGATGAACATACAGTTTCGCAGATCACATAAAAATTACGAACCAGTCCGTTTTAAACCCAAAATCATAACTTTTTACGTCCAATCTCTTAGTTTATCATCCATGAGGCTAAATCTAAGCTTTATACATGTTTTCATACGTAAAAATGTGACCTTTATGCGATTCTTTGCAACTTTTCAAACCCCAAAACCCTAGAATTCGGGTTTGATCTACAGAAGGGTTTAGAGGTCGATTCTTACCTGGATTTGTTGCTTCTTTCTTAGATCTTGATGCTCTAACACCCAGAGCTTCAATCTCTTAACCTTGGAAGCTTCAAATCTTGAGTTTTCTCCACTTTCTCTCTCTACTTTCTCTCTCTACGAATTTTGGTGGCTAGGGTTGTAATGATGGATATGGAGGCTGATTTGGGTAGGTTAAGGGCTGATTATGGGCCTTAATCACTTAGGCCCTTGTCCATAAACCCAATTTGGCCCATAATCCATTTCCTTCTTTTATTAAATACCCATTATTTAAGCCCATTATCCTTAATGACTTGTTTCGACTTTTCGGGGTGTTACAGACATACTGCAATATGTTCCATATCAGTATCCATCTATTATTGTTTCTGAGGATCCATCATCTCCATCTGGTGGTATAAATGCAAGTTGTAGTGATCATCTTCCTGTGTCTACTACACTTGATGTTCCTGTAGCTTTAGCAGTTCCATCCACAACAAATGCTGATGAAATCTCTGAATCCTCTACTTCATTTGAACTGCCATCTCATTCTAGGTTTCAAGAGTCTGAATCAACATCTGTTGCTGCTGAATCTCCTACAAACACTTGCACAGATATTATTGAGTATCAAGAACTGAAGAATCATCCCATGTCTCAGATCATTGGTGACATTAATGCTGGTGTTTCAACAAGAAGCCAATTGTCCAATTTCTGTCTCTATGCTCTCTTCATCAGTCAACAACAGCCAAAGAACTATCATGTTGCATTAAGAGACAATGGATGGGTTGAAGCCATGCAGCTTGAGCTTCTTCAATTTCAAAAGCAGCAAGTGTGGGAACTGGTTCCTCTACCCCAAGGTAAGTGTGCAATAGGCACTAAATGGGTGTGTAGGAATAAAACTGATGAAAAAGGCCAAATTGTCAAGAACAAGGCCAGACTGGTTGTACAGGGGTTTTCACAAGAAGAAGGTATTGATTATGATGAAACCTTTGCCCCTGTAGCCAGACTGGAGGCAATCAGATTGTTCTTAGCTTATGCTGCTTTCCATAACCTTAAAGTTTTTCAAATGGATGTCAAAAGTGAATTTTTATATGGTAAAATAAAAGAAGAAGTTTATGTGTGTCAACCACCAGGTTTTGAAGATCATAAACATCCAGATTGGGTGTATAAGCTTGATAAGGCTCTTTATGGGTTAAAACAAGCTCCTAGAGCCTGGTATGAAACACTATCTAACTTTCTTCTTCAAAATAATTTCACTAGAGGCTCTATAGATAAAACTTTGTTCATTAAGAAAGTAGGCATGCATAAGCTCCTTGTTCAAATTTATGTAGATGATATTATTTTTACATCCTCTGATCCACAGTTGTGTGATGCCTTTACTAAATTGATGCAACAAAAGTTTGAAATAAGTGCCATGGGAGAATTACAGTTCTTTCTGGGTTTGCAAATCAAACAAATGGCTGATGGAACTTTTATTCATCAGTCAAAATACACAAAGGATTTTTTGACCAAGTTTGATTTACAAAACTGTAAGCCCTGTTCTACTCCGATGTGCACCAACACACAACTGGATGCTGATTAGAAAGGTAAAGCAGTGGATGAAACTCTTTACAGATGTATGATTGGTTCCTTGATGTACCTTACAGCTTCTAGACCAGACATTATGTATGCAACTTGTGTCTGTGCTAGATTTCAGGCTGCACCTAAAAAATCCCATATGATTGCAGTCAAAAGGATCTTTAGATATTTGCAAGGAACTCAATCTCTAGGACTTTGGTATTCCACTGGGCACTCTTGCAAATTAGTTGCTTTCTCTGATAGTGACTATGCAGGGTGTAAGTTAACCAGAAAATCAACCTCTGGTGGATGCCAATTTCTAGGCAACTGATTAGTTTCTTGGCAGAGTAAGAAACAAACTTCAGTTGCTACATCCACAGCTGAAGCAGAGTACATTGCAGCTGCAAGCTGTACATCTCAGGTACTCTGGCTTCAAAATCAATTATTGGATTATGACATTACAGAGACTAAGACTCCTTTACTGATGGATAGTGCTTCAGCTCTTTGTATTGTTAAGAATCCTGTCCAGCATTCTAGGACCAAACATATTGAGATCAGACATCATTTTATCAGGGATTGTTATGAAAAAGGTCTGATTGATCCAAAGTTTGTGCCTAGTGCTGATGAGCTTGCAGATATATTTACTAAGCCTTTGGAAAGTGCAACTTTCCAAAATCTTGTGCTCAGGCTTGGTATGCTGCAACTAGAATGATTTGACAACTACTGATGCTCTTAGTTAATAAGTATTGATGAGCATTAGTATACAGCTGTCAAAAATAAGTGTTGTTAAGTTATTTTATCTTCAGCAGTTTTTATAACTACTGAAGACTAAATTACTTAAAAGTACTGAAGTACTTCATTTGTTGAAAAGTACTGATATAGTTAAAACTAGTGCTGTCTTTTCTAATAGATAAGTACTGATGACCAATGAAACATCTGAAAATCAGATGATCTGATGAGTAAGTGTTAAGGTCATTGAAACATCTGAACTTTGTGAATTGACGACAACAACTGTTGTTTCATTTCAAAACAAATGAAGCCAAAACCAAGTCTTCAGTAGTTTACAACTACTGATGACTAACACCAAGTCTTCAGTTGTTTACAACATCTGAAAGTTAAAACCATGTCTTCATTTGTTTTCTAACAACTGATGACTCACACCAAAACTTTCAGTTGTTTTCTTTCACCCGCTTCATAACCTATAAATACCTAACCCTAACTTCAAACTTTTCATAAATCACTTTCCAAACGTTCATCTTCCATTAATGGCGACCATGCAAATCAAACCTCGACATAACTGTGTCGCTTACCTCACCAAATCAGCCTTTTGGACCAAGTTTGATGCTGCCATTGATCTGATGGTTGATTCCCAATATCACACAGCCTTCCTCTTGAATCCTACCATCTATCCCGATACCCTTCGCCAATTCTGGACAAACGTCACTGTTCATACTGATGAGAATGATGACTCGATCACTCTCCAGTCGTTTGTCAACCAAAAGAATGTGGTCATCACTTCTAAGATCATTCGCGAAACCCTAGACCTGAATGATGCCACCTATGTCACTAGATACCCCAAAGGCACCATTGATTTATCATTTGTTAACCATGGATATGAGGGTGACCTAAGTGCTACTACTATTATGAAGAAGCACTTCCATGATGCTGAGCGTCTCATTTTCCATATGATCAATGTCTGTCTTGCCCTCAAAACATCTTCATGGGATCAAATGTCATCAAGGTGGCAACAGGTATTGTATTCTATCCTTGAACGCCAAAGCTTAAATTTTTCTGAAATAATATTTTTGGAATTAAAAGATCTGGCAATGAAACCTATGGCTAATAGATGGATATTATATCGAAGGTTCTTATGGCCATAATTATTAATCAATTAAAATCTGATGGCCTTGTTGGCCTTGGAGTCCTGCTATGGTAGTTTTGCCAGAAGTATACTCCAGGCACAACTCAAACCCACAACTCAAAGAGGCTGCTAAACTGCTAAAACCCAAGCAGAGGGAACCCACAGCCTCCACCTCCAGATCTAAAGTCCCCTCCAAACCAAAATCCAAGAAAACCAAAAAGGCTACTCAGGGAGTTGAGTCCCCTGATGATGCCCCTGCAGCACAAACGCAGGATGAAACTACTAGCCTTAATCCCCTTGTAGTTTCAAAGACTCTACCAGCTGAAACCGCTCAGGTATCCTCTCAACAGGATCCTGTTGCAACCAACATTGGGGAAACCACATTACTAGAATCTCTCTCACTTGAGAAGATTGCCATTGAAGAGCACCATTCACCCCAGGTGCAACCCTTTTCACCTTTATCTCCCACTGAAACCACCCTTACAAGCCCAACTGCAGTCATTGCACAAGTGCTGACTCAACTACATTCCTCTACCCCTCCCCAGAAACCTATTACCACTGGGAAAACCTCAACAGCTGAGGGAGAGGATTATAATGTAGTTGACAACCCACAGCATAGGGATTACAAAGTTCAATCTCCCAGTGTAGAGGAGGAGATTAGAACATCTGGTGAGGCTACCTCTTCCCCTGTTTCAGCACATGAACTAGATGAATGTGGTATCATCTCTAAGACCTCACCAGAGGCAACTGCTAATGAAGGACTTAATCCTGAGGCAGGAAGTCCCCAGTTCCAAGACAAAGGGGCACATGTGAATACTGATCTACACTCAGCACATATTCATCCTGATTTACTCAGGAGGTTAGCTGATTCAGCTAAAACTGATGATGACCTGGGCTTTTTCTTTGAAGTTCTAGCCCAAAACACCATTCTTGAGGCTGAGGTATGCAGACTACAAGAACTGCTTGCAAAAATGTCTCAAGAATCAAGTCCATCTGCCCCAACTCACCCACAGATGGCAGCTTCTTTTGACGCTCTCCCAAACACTGAGCCACTCTCAACAAATCAGCCACCATCCTCTGTTTCAGGCACCATTTCTCAGGGACAGAACCCCTCTGAGCAAATAGTTGCTGCATTTAAATCTTCCTTACCTCTCATCACTCCAATCATCACTACTATTGTACATCAAACCATTGATGAGAGGATTTCCTCAAATCTTCAAACCCTTGTTGATGATGCTGCTTCCAAGAAACTTTCTGACATTCAAACCCCTGAACCCAATGCAACCAAAAAGGGGGAGTCTAAGTCAGTAAAAGAAGATAAAAGAAAGAGAGTTGAAGAGGAAGAAGCCAAAGAGAAGAAAGGAAAAGAGATAATCACTTATAAGAGAAAGAAAAGTGCTGAACAGACTGAGGATGAGAAGAAGTTAGAGGAACTGATCAAAGAAGCTGATGAGGAACATAGCAGATCTATGGATAAGATCATTGATCAGCTCTTCAGACAAGGCTTTGACACTGCCAAACTGGATTCTGAGATCAGACGGCTAGAAATTCAAGAGATTGAAAATAGATAGGCCAGCTGCAATGAGAAAGAAAGGGAAAGGTTGGAAGCTATGATCAGATTCTTGTCAAAACACTTGGGAAGACCGATCATTGAAGTAAAGTCATGGTCTAGAGATAGTATTTTGGAGATAACCACCAAAATCTGTTCTTCTGAAACCTTCAACAAAGGATTGATCATAGAAGCTCTGGATGAAGCTGGTGCTGGGAAAAGGTCTGACATGGCAAAATTATCCAAAGCCACCCTCACAACCAAAATGATAGAGCAGCCTTTACAATCTCCCTTACCAAAACAACCCTCAAAATCAACCTCACAACCCCCAAAACAATCAATCTCACAACCCTCAAAACAACCAACCTCACAACCCTCAAAACCAACTCCTTTACCCAAGAAACCCACTCAATCAACCACCAGTGATGCACCCAAGAGAAAGAGAAGGGTATTAAGGATGGAAGAAGAATAAAAAGATGATGAGGAGGATAGTCTGCCAATCTCTGCTGTGATTAAAATGAAGAAGCCTTAGCCTAGGAGTCAACCAACAACAATCACTCCTGACACTTAAAGGCAAATGGTTAAAGTGAAGATTGAAGAAGAAGAACAGCAAAAACAACACGATGAGCTGCTGTTAAGAATGGTTGATAAGAATTTCCTAAGTCTTCATCCATACAAGCTATGAAGAAACATGCTCAGAGGTTGTATGCTCTCAGATTTACATTTCTGTATCAGAAAGAGAGAGTAAGGATTTGGCTTGACCCCAGAGTTAGTGATAGAATTCATAGGAAAAATGTTCCAAGTAGATACAATGGCCAAGTGAGAAAGACTGTAGATGCTGTGATAATGTTGGCCATTGTAGTGTCACCCTGGGAAATCCTTGATGATTTCAAGCAAGCTTACAAGACTAAGATGACTCCACAAACCTTGTTGGAAAACAAAATGGTGAAGAAGGGGTTAATTTACAAGAAGCTTGAAGAAATTAGAAGAAATGAGCTCCAGTTGTTACTTGAAGGTACTCATCCTGATGAGTTTGCATACAGAGAAATAACAACTGTGGAGCTGAAGAATGGAAAGATTGTTAGATACTTGTCTGAGTATTATGGGCCTGAGTTCTTCTTTGAGAGTGAAGCTGAAGAACTCATAATAGAAGATAAAGTTGTTCTTCTTGAGGCCTATGTCAGAGAGTCTTACAGACTCATCATTGGGAAGTAGGTTTATTGATTGGGGTAACATCTCTATATCCAAATTCCCCAAGACAGAGTTCCCATTCATCTTTTGCCAATCAAATTTTTTGAAACCTCTTCCTGGCCTGAGCTTAATTTGGTGATTTCTGAGCTGATCCAGAAAATATGTCTGCCAATAAGTGGGACTTCAATAAGCTTAAAGGTTTTGGCTGTATTGGTTCAGGGGGAGTTTGTTGGACCAAAAGAACCAATGAGCCAGATCAGAAAAACCTTTAAGTCCCACAGACATCACAACTACTGAAGATATCTACATCTGCTGAAGACAAAGTCTGAAGATAAAGTCTGAAGACAAAGTCTGAAGACAAAGTCTGAAGATAAAAGTCTGAAGACAATAGTTGAAGACAAAGTCTGAAGACCAAGTTCTCAGAAGTTGTCTCAAATCTCGAATCGCTGTTTCCAGTCTTTATAGAAGTCCAGAGATTTGGATCCACTCCATTTAGGTAAATCTCGAATCACTGTTTCCATTGTGGATAGTCATCCAATGTTATAAGCTTTGGCGCTATATTATGATTTCCAACCAAATTCTCCAGAAGCAGAAGGTTCTGGATGCGTGAGTCCTTCCCGGCAGTAAATGCTGAAAACTAATCTTCCATTTGTATGAACTTTATACTTTGAGAACAGGACAACTTCAATCATGCGAATGAACAATGCGTATGGATCACTCGTGCGAATGAAGAGTGCAAATGAATTCAATCGTGCGATTAGATTCAGTTGTGCGTATGGACAAGGCGAATGGACTCAAACGACTGAAGTGGTTCAATCGTGCGAATGAAGGATGCGACTGGGGTTCAGTCGTGCGGATGAAGTGTGCGAATGGGTTCAATCATACGAATGAGCTATTCGTGCGACTGAAGGCTGCTGTTTTTGCAAAATCGAAGGTTTTTGACACTTTGACACAAAAAACACGATTTTTCAAGAACCCTAATCTGTCGTATGCCGAAAAACGTAAACTTTGAGACCTAGAGACGTCTAAAACACTATTTTACTCAAAAAATGACTCCTTTGAATGAAAAACGTGATTTTTACACCGAGACTAATCGAATCACACGCAAAATCAAGAGCCAAGGCTCTGATACCACTTTTCAGGACCATGTACGTAGGGAATACTAAATGATAATGCGTGAAACCAGATCAAATAGTGCGGAATCCTATTTGATTGGTGATCCAAACAGTGAGAACGCAATCCCGATCAATCTAACGATTAAAGAAACATTAAGAACAAGTAGAAAACGATCAGATGTGAGCTATGAACTTGGAATAGGCTTTCTGGATGCTCTGGACGGCTAGGTTATGAGTATGTATCAAAAGTTTTGTTTTTCCACGAATTAAGTGGTATTTATAGGTTTGCAGTCTTCATTCGTGCGACTGAAGCATTAGCATGGTTCAGTCGTGCGACTGACCCATGCGACTGATTCATACACACGACTGAAAGTTCAGTCGTGCGACTGAGTCAATCTCATGTCTCACTTGTATGACTGATCCAGTCGTCTGGTTCAGTCGTGCGACTAGGTCATTAGCATGATGTTTTCATGCGTATGGTCCATAAGTATGGTACATTAGCATGAATCATCATATAACAACTTCAAACCTATATAATAAGTTTCTATATATGAATCAGATATAAGTAAACATCAAAGCACAAATCATATATTATTACATTGTTTCATTACACATATGTAAGCCATGGCAGACTTTTACATTAAGCACATAAACTAGGGACATATGTATCAACAATATTGTGAAATTTTAATTGGGGTAAATGATGGTATGGGATGAGAAAAGAATTTTTCAAAGCAATTTCCTTTAGTTTTATCATTACAAGGGATAACAAGATCATCCACAATCTCATTCACGCAAGCATTTGAAATATCATCATTACATCTGAAATCATTCAATAAAGAAGTGGAACAACCACTTGAACACGTAGAGTTAATGGCTGAGACAAACTTTTGAGAAAAAAAGTTACTTAAACTAGAACTATTATCTAGAACAGATTGTTGAGATTTAGGTGTACTAAGGCTATTGCATCCAAGTCCACTCGTTGGTCCATAACCGTACTCCTCACGTACTTCCTTATGATTGACACCTTCTAAATGTGCAGACTAATTGTTAGTATCTATTTGAATGAAATCATAGTTTAAACACAAAATACAAAAAGCACTAATCTAAAGTAAGTCCTACCTAATCTTGATCTTCATAGTTTTGCTGGGCAGCATAAAGCACAAAATACAACACTTAAACAAAGTAATCTAACATAGATCCTATTACATTTAAACATAATATAAACACTAATCTAAAGTGAGTCCAACCTAATATTGATCTTCGGTCTATTTTGGTTCAACCTTGACCATAACTTTAGGTGCAGCCTGGCTTGGTGGATAATGCAACTCAATTATCTTACTCCTTTTGATCTTCTGCTTGATCACTCTAATGTTCTCATCCATGGTGGATAGAGACATTGGACCAAGCCTCCTTCCGGATAATCAATACAACTTTAAGAAGCTCACCATCTTCGGCCTATCAGTAGACTTCTTCAGGTTTGCTTTGATGGTGGCTCTTGACTTTGAAGCTTCTTCCCTCATTTTCCTCTTAGCAGCTTTTTGTTCTTTCATCAATTGTTGCTCAAGATTCTTGAGGTACTCAAACTCTATGTATTCATAGGACAAGGAAAGAAATCCATCTGCCTGATAGAGGCCTGTAGCACTCACGTAGTTTATCATGTTTTTTCTATCCTTTTCTTTGTCTACCTTAGGTTGTTGCTCAGTTGCCAGACCCTCTGTCTCAGGGCTTTCTTGAACAGGGGAGAGAGTAGGGGCTTGTTTGTAGAGTCTTTTCTCCTTCTTTCTTTCTTGATCTTGAGTAGGAATTCTGCATCATCAGCCTCCTTTCTCTCCTTTGATAGCTTAGTGTCAGCTAGCTCGTTAAACTCTTCTAATGGAAGAGAGATGAGTTCATCTATGTTTTAGTTTTTGGCCCCCAAGTAGTTCAATCAAGCTTCCCTCAACTCATCATTTTTAGTGATTGGCTTCGGGGCAGCCCTGATTGCAGCTTCCATGAAACCTAGGGTATCTCTTAAACTCTCTCCCCGTAACTTCATCTTCATCTCTCTTTCCTCCTCCTCAGTCTCCTCAGGAGTTAGTTTCTTTTTCCCTTTGTCACCCATAAGCCTAGGTGACTTAGGGTGGAGAGAGCTTTGGCATTCATTGCTTGGTTCAGCACTTGAGCTCTAGCCAGAGAGAGGTTGTGAATAACCTTCACCAGCTGATGCCTAATTGAGGGTAAAAGGTGTTGATGTAGCTCATGTCTCAAGGTTCATAGGTTCTACCACTGGGCCTTCACCCAAGGTTTCCCCTTCAAAGCTAATCTTAGGATCCACCTCAACATCCAGTTGACCAATGACATTGCCTACTAGCCTTTGTCTTTTTAGTCTGAACTTTTTAACGACCTTGTCTTGAATATTCTGAGCTAGTCTGTCAGCTAGTCTGTCAGCTTGTCTATTTTGACTTAGGTTGGCAAGTGGCAGGTAAATTAGAGGTAGATTGTCATAGTACTTTAACGTCTCAAAGCTGAGAATTCTTACTGCCCCTAAAGTCAAAGAAATATCAGGGATCTCCTGTCAGCATCATACCTCTATCCTAGTATTTCATTCTCAGCATCATAGGGTAGGGTAGGCATAGCCCTTAGAATATCCTCCTTAAAAGGACTTTGAATGAGTGAGTCCAAATCATGTGGACTTGAGAAGGTTGTTGAGTATGGACAACTACAAGTGAGGGTAGTAAATCCTCTATGTTCATACTCTTAGAAGAACTCCCAGGTTCTATGATTACAGGTTGGGCTTTCTCCCCCCTTTTGGTAGTATCACCATCTTGCATAGGTGAGCTAAGGGTTAGGTCCACCACATCCATAGGTTCTTGTGGCCCTGGTTGAGTTCTCCTAAGGGTTCTCTCAGCTAGCTTGCCCTTAAGATTGGTGATCTCAAGTTGATGGTCATTTACCCTTCGTTGTAAGGTAGCCACCTGACATTTCAGGTGACTGACCTTTGAAACTAAATAGGTGCATGTTTTTTACAGTTTTTTTGCACCTTTAGTTGCAGATTCCCCTCATCTTCATCAAAAGAATCATAGGGGGATGATAGAATAGGACCAAAGTCTTCGTCCTCATCACTAGCATTGTCTTTTTGGCTGTTGGATTTCCCCTGCACCATGATAGCTTCGGATGAAGTGTCAATGGGTTGGGTTGCCATGGTAGAGGTCTTAATAATGTAATCACTTGCAAAAGTGAGAGCCTCTTCCATATGGAACTCCTGAACAGGTTTAGGGAGATCCACCTCAGTTGTGGGAGGATGATGTAGGCTAGACATGGGTGAGTCAGGAGCACTTATCTCTCCTTGAGCAGGGGCGGAGAAGAGAGACTCATGGTACTCACTGAATCCCATGTATTCATCATCATAGAATTCAAGGCTGGGAATTGGCTGGTTAAGGTCAAGAGACTAGGGATGGTAACTTTCCCCTTAAAGCTGTTGGGGTTATGAGCACATCAGGCTGAGCATGAGAAACCTCAGCACTGACCAATGAAGTGATAGGAGTGGTTTGCTTCTCAGGATAAGTAGGAGCTCTAGTGTCCACTTCTTCCTGTGTGGGTGTGTATATGGGGGCCTGCACAACCTGAGTAGTTTATGAAGGAGTTTGTTTGGATCTTCTTGAGTAGGTGAGGGTGATTTGTGGTTGTGCGGGTGGTGCAGATGTAGAAAGTATGGGTTCAACATTGGCTTGTGTTGCCAAGTTGTCACCTTGAACAATGAGCTCTAACATTTTTGGGACTTGGGTTGTTTCTACCCCTGAGAAGCCCCACAATAGGCTTTCTCATAGTCTTGAAAATGTCAGGCTTCATCTATCCCATTTTAAGAATATTACCTGTTCCCCTTAACTGTGAGCATAGTTCACAGTTAATAAGGTGTTGAACATATCTAAGAAACATGTAACACTCTAAGGTGTCTATGTTTGCAAGTAAATTTGTATATACAAATTAAGAGTACCTGAACCTGACACCTTGAACCATGCCATGGACTATGTGGCAGAGGTCCTCTGGAATTTGATCCCAACCTCCATGCTTGTTTGATAGACAGTGAATGACAAAATAGAATAGGTACTTCCACTGGGAGGAGACCTTCCCTTTCTTTAAGGTTCTTATGGGAAGTACAATTCGCCTTCTTCATAACAGATTTTGGGAAGTACAATTCGCCTTCTTCATCATTCAGCCTGAGATGGGTGTTAATGGTGGTTGGAGTGATATAAATTTTCCTACCCTGCACTATGGCAGACAATGTCTTCTCCCCATCCATAATGACCTCTTTGCAGGTCCTCCAGAACTCTAAGAGTTGGTCTTCATATAGTGGAGGATCTATGGTGAGGGAGGTGAAGTAGTTTGATAGAGTCAAGAACCATCAAACATATGAGAAACCAGGATCTTTCTCGGACGTTAACAGAGCAACCTGATTGTATTACCTGTGTAGTTGCATAGAGAAATGGGTTGGTTTCATGGATCAGGGTTGGCCATTTGTGAGTAGCTAGGAAGGTAAGAATAAAGGCCGTTTGTGGGTGAATTTAGGTTAGGAAATTTTCAGATGAAGAAGAAAGTAAAAGAGGGGGAACTATTAAAGATATATTTATAGAAACTGGATTTGAGACAAAGTTAATGCAAAATGATAAACTTTAAAATCCGGATGTTGATCTCACCTCTGAAAAAGTGCCCAAAATGTAGACTTCTTGTAAATCGAAAATCTTACGAATGTAATTTGTCTTCGGAAATTTTGTAAAAGCTTCCAAAGCCAATTTGACTTTGGGAGATATTTCTTAGCTTGATGAAAATTTGTTTCAGAAGAAAAATACTTAGAGTATTTTTAATTCAGAGATATATTTGGTTTCGGAAGAGATTAATACTAAGAAGT
The DNA here is from genome assembly GCA_025215565.1 of Flaveria ramosissima. Taxonomy (NCBI): domain Eukaryota; kingdom Viridiplantae; phylum Streptophyta; class Magnoliopsida; order Asterales; family Asteraceae; genus Flaveria; species Flaveria ramosissima. The sequence continues at coordinate 18,118,654 of CM046033.1, read as the reverse complement.
TTTATTCATCAGAAAATAAAGCTTCTGAGGCTTAATTGCTTTCTTAATAAAATTTTTCTTCAAAACATATAAGTACTTAAAAGCATTTCTGTTGGGTTTATTTGAAGATAAAACCGTTTTATCCTCTTGGTATTTCAGAAAAACGCAGCGGATAAATTTGTATTTAAAACATGATTTTAGATCTGAAAATCCATGTTTTATGATGATTAATATACAAATAAACAAACCCATAACAATAAGGATCATTTATGTGGATTAAACAAGCTATGAATACATAAAACATCCATAATAGACAACCATTATGAAGCTGCCAAAACTACCTTTCAGCAGTGGATAATAACACTCCAAAAGAGCTGCCAAAAACCGTGGGTTTGATGGAGATGGAGATGTCAAAATCGGCCAAGACTCCAAGAAGAGGAGATCCTCAAGCTAGTATACCCAAGCTTGTATGCAACCCACCTTCTAGTTAGGAAGAATAACACCACCAAAAGGCCAAATGAACCCTCTTTTTCTGCTGAAAATCCGTAAGGTTTAGAGAGAGAGAGAGAGATTGTGTTTTGGTAAAATTGCATGAATGAATCATGGAGAGCATTGAGTGTGTGTATGTATTAAAGTGTTGTCAATTTTCAAGAGGAAAATTGGTCCAATCCCAAGCAAGGGGCGGCCAAGACCAAAAAAAAAAATCAAAACCCATTTCCCTCTTAAAATTTATAACACATTACACATTGTTACTTGTCATATGTCACATAATAAAAGGTTACTTTCTAGACCAAATTTAAAATGTGACATATGTGCTCTTTAATTAAACAATTTTAATTAAAGTACACTCATGTGTTATAAGTTGTTATTTAAACCCCTTTTAAATGACAAGAATAACAGTAAACTCATCAACAAATTATCCTAACAATTTGTTCCATCTCATATGCAATTTATTTAGAAAACCCATTTTCTAAATTGGTGTAAATATTTAATTGCATGATCATATCATCAATTAAATATAAATTGGTGTTTGCCAAGCTTGTTATTGGGTATAACCCGACTTGGATCATAACGTACTAACCACATCAATATTCTAAGTGTCTTGGGCACACAGAATCCAACAATCTCCCACTTGCCCAAGATTCATAGAAGATTGATGCAAGCAGTAAATACCGCCTAACAACGGTTCACTACCTTAATACGCATGACTTGTAGCCATTCAATAACATCATCCCTTTCAAGTACCCTACTTGAAATGATTTAGGTGAATCAATCATCTATCCTTTTGTTTCAGATGTCATGTTAAATCCAAGAACACAGAATGATCATTTCTTGTTGATTTAACTTATCAGGCCTTAGACATCTAACTCTCAACAAATAAGAGGAACAAATTCCATCTTGACTACATATGTTTCTCACAGACACCTCGTGTCATACCTGAATATACCCTTATGTACTGTCCACTATTTCAGGACAGTGAAGAAGAAGCTCAAGGTGTAACACTTGGTGAATATCAAAACCCAATATGTATCTCAGGTCGGAGGATACCAAATGATATTCGCCTTTACTCAAAATTACTTATGATCAATCAATAAGATTCCATGTAGTAAAATTTGAGATGCGGGTTAGTCCAATATTTGTATCCCACAAATATCTATGAACCTTGGTAGCAACCCATTGCTCTATATTCATCCTTATGAATATCAACCAATCCAAGTTCATAATAGTCTTACCTTCAAACTTGTTCCCACAAGTATGAACGACTACGGACATTTAGAGTAAACATTTTACTCATGGATTAAACATGCTAAATTGGAATATTATTTGAAACATTATAACCAAATAACTTTATTCAAATAATAGAAAGTTCCACATATCCAAATACAAAATTTACAGATCAAATCCAATCACTAGAATATCGAAGTCCCATGGCACAAGTATGACCTTCATGCTTTGCCTTTTCAAGGAGCTTCGTGAGAGGATCCGCAATGTTTTGATCTGTATGAACTTTGCGAATACATATCTTTCCCTTTTCAACTTCATCTCGTATGTAGTTGAATCTCCGCTCAATGTGCCTAGTCTTTTGATGAGCACGGGGTTCCTTGATTTGAGCAATCGCACCCTCGTTGTCACAAAAAATCTCTAGGGGGTCCTGAATGGAAGGGACAACCCCTAGATCGGCAATGAATTTCTTCATCCATGCAGCTTCTTGAGCTGCCAATGAGGCGGCGACATATTCTGATTCTGTAGTTGATAGAGCCACCACATCCTGCTTGGAGCTCTTCCAAGAGACAGCTCCTCCATTCAGAATGAAAATGTATCCCGATTGTGATCGTGAATCGTCACGATCGGTTTGGAAACTTGCATCCGTGTAACCTTTTACAACGAGCTCCTCGTCACCAGATCCATAGATCAGGAACATATCTCTTGTCCTCCTTAGGTACTTAAGTATGTTCTTAACAGCCATCCAATGACTGTTTCCAGGATTTTGCTGGTAACGGCTTGTCATGCTCAAAGCGCATGACACGTCCGGTCGAGTGCATATCATTGCATACATGATGGATCCAATAGCAGATGCATATGGGATTGCCTTCATTTTATCTTGCTCATCCTTTGAGCTTGGACATTGAGTCGTACTCAATATCGTTCCTCTTTGAATAGGTACGGTACCTTTCTTAGAGTTCTCCATCTTGAACCTTTTCAAGACTTTATCAATGTATGCACTTTGATTCAAACCAATCAACCGCCTTGATCTATCCCTATAGATCTTTATTCCCAGAATATAGGCGGCTTCACCAAGATCCTTGATGGAAAAACAATTTCCAAGCCAGGTTTTTACACCTTCCAAGGTTGGAATGTCATTTCCAAATAGTAGTATGTCATCAACATACAATACTAGGAAAGTTATTATGCTCCCACTAGCCTTCTTATACACACAAGCCTCATCAGCGTTTTTGATGAAGCCAAATTTCTTGACCTCCTCATCAAAACGATGATTCCAGCTTCTCGATGCTTGTTTCAATCCATAGATTGATTTCTTTAACTTGCATACTTTGTTAGGATGTTTTGGATCAACAAAACCTTCAGGCTGAACCATATAGACATCTTCCTCAAGATATCCATTTAGGAAAGCGGTTTTGACATCCATTTGCCAAATCTCATAATCATAATGAGCAGCTATGGCAAACAATATCCTTATAGACTTTAGCATCGCAACAGGTGAGAAAGTTTCATCATAATCAACCCCTTGAGTTTGAGTGAAACCCTTTGCTACAAGCCTAGCTTTATAAGTATCCAAGTTTCCATGCATATCGGTTTTCTTCTTGAAAACCCACTTACTTCCAACTACCTTGGAATTAAGAGGTGGTACAACAAGTTCCCAAACTTGGTTGTCATACATGGATTGCATCTCAACGTTCATGGCTTCTAGCCATTTGTCACAATCCGAATTGGACATTGCATTATGGTATGTGGTTGGTTCATCTGAATCTACCACATAGCATCCATCCATGAAAAATCCGTATCTTTCAGGTGGATTACTAGTTCTACCACTTCTGCGAACGTTTTGCGTGTATTGATCAACCATTTGATCATCCTCAACATCCCCATGTTGAGTGCTAGTTTCAACCAAACGTGCATCGGGTTGTGGTTCTTGATCCTCCTCAAGATCCACTGTTCTACTGCTAGTTCCTTCCATAAGGAACTTTGCTTCTAAGAACTCACCCTTTCTGGCAACAAACACCTTTTGTTCCAGTGGATCATAGAAATAATATCCCATAGAATCTCTAGGATATCCAATAAAGATACACTTGGTGGATCGGACTTCCAATAAGTTTGGGGTGGGAGTCTTAACATAAGCCTCACAACCCCAGACCCTTAAGTATGATAGGGATGGAACCCTTCCATGCCATATCTCAAAAGGTGTCCTTTCCACCTTTTTGGTTGGGGCCATATTTAGAATACGGGCCGCGGAGAGCAAAGCGAAACCCCAAAATGATAGAGGTAATGAGCTTCTAGCCATCATAGATCGAACCATATCCAATAAGGTTCGATTCCTCCTTTCAGACACACCATTATGTTGTGGTGTTCCAGGTGGAGTGAGTTGTGAGACAATCCCACAACTCCTAAGATGATCTTGAAAAACATCACTTAGGTATTCACCTCCTCTATCGGTACGGAGAACTTTAATTGACTTGTTGAGTTGATTTTCAACTTCATTCTTGAAGATTTTGAACATTTCAAAAGCTTCATCTTTGTGCCTTAATAAGTACACATACCCATAGCGACTATAGTCGTCGGTAAAGGTAATGAAGTATCTTTCACCATTTCTAGTCATTGGCTTAAAAGGACCACATACATCCGAATGTATGATTCCTAATAAATCTTTTGCCCTTTCGGTAGTTCCACTAAAGGGTGCCTTAGTCATCTTACCTTGTAAACAAGATTCACAAACACCAAATGAATCACATTCATTTGTTTTTAAAAGACCATTCTTTTGAAGTGTTTGTAAACGTTTCTTGTTTATATGACCAAGACGACAATGCCAAAGATAGGTATCACTCAAGTCCAACTTGAGTTTCTTGGTGTTAGTTTGGTACAATGAACTATTTAAAGTATTTTCATGAACCAATTCATAAATACCATTAATTGGAATAGCTTTAAAATAGAACATACCATTTAAAGAAACATGAATATCATTTTCAATAAAGGATAATACATAATCATAATGTCTTAATTGAGATACAGAAATAATGTTCCTAGTCAAACTAGGAGCATACAAAACATTCTTCAAAATAACTTCCAAGCCACTTGGAAGTCTTAGGATGTAGTCCCCACGAGCTTCAACTAAGACTTTAGTTCCATTGCCCATGAAGAGGCTAACATCCCCTTTCTTGAAGTCCCTACTTCTTGTGAACCCCTGCAATAAATTGCAAATATGAGTTCCACATCCGGTATCCAATACCCATGTGTTTGAAGATGTAACATTAAGATCAATATGTATCATGTATATTGTACCTGAGGTCTGCCCGGCATCCCTCTTTGCTTTCAACTCTTGGAGATGGACAGGACAATTCCTTGCCCAATGTCCTATCTCCCCACACTTGAAGCATGGGTCATTTGTAGCAACCTTTTGCTTCTTCTCTTGTGGTTTGGGTGGTACCCTTACCACCCCTTTCCCCTTTCCCCACGCATGTCCCTTACCCTTGGCAACCTTTGCCTTGGGTGCGGGATGAGGCCTTTTGTTGTTCCCACCTTCATTGATGGTGAGAACGGGTAAAACCCTTTTACCCATGGCCGCCTCGGCCGTTTTGAGCATTGAGTGAAGTTAACCAATGCTTTTGTCCCATGCATTCATGTTGTAGTTCAACACGAATGTCTCGAACTTCTTGGTTAGGCCATTAAGGATCAAATCCGTGGCCAACTCCTTCGAGACGGGGCAGTTTAGCCTCTCGAGGCGGTCAATATGACTTTTCATCTTAAGTACATAAGATGAAACAGATTGGTTGTCGTCCATACGACATGCATGGAGTGCTCGAACCGTTTCGAAGCGCTCAACCCTCGCTTGCTGTTGGAACGTTTCCTTCAGCTGGGTTATCATGTCATAAGCTCCGTGATGTTCATACTCCTTTTGGAGATCCGGAGTCATGCTCGCTAGCATGAGACAAGACACTTGGACGGAGTCCTCAGTGTACTTCAACCACTCGTTGAAGGCCTCCTGATCATCCTCGCTAGGTTGATCGGGGATAGGGTCGTCTAAAACATATGATCTTCTCTCTTGCTTGAGAACAATTCTCAAGTTTCGATACCAATCAATAAAGTTGTTATGATTTAGACGTTCCTTTTGGAGGATCGCTCGTAGTGATTGGTTTGACGCGGACGAGTTATCGTGATTTTCATTATTGGTGGCCATCTACAAAATTTAACAAAGATCAATTTTAGTATTTTCGATATTGCTAATTTTAATATTTAATTCCTTTTAAGGACAATTTTATATTAAAATCTAGAACCCAACATTACATTTAAATTGTGGTTAGGTGACCTTTATCCCACTATTTAAATTAATAAGGTGGTCAACGATTGACGATTGCAACCATTTGCAATTTCTAGAGGTATGGGATCGACCCTTGAACATCATATGTAAAGTCTGCATGTAAATCCCATAAACACCATTTGGAAACCACATTGTAGGTGATCCATTTAACATGGTTTGCAAATCAAGACATCCTACTTACACCCACGTGTGAGTTTGCCAAAACAAATGGTTAGGTGACCTTTATCCCATAAGTAAGGCATTCTCACCTCAAATCACAAGTTCCCTCAAAATGGTTAGGTGACCTTTATCCCACTAAGAGTTCCCAAGTGACTCAAGTGTTGTGTAAAAGGACGGTGTTGATCTCGTTTTTAAAATTTTAGAGATTTCTTAATTCTAGTTTAGAAAACTCTATGTACTTGTATTTGCATGCTTTCAAATACAAGGTACCTTATGGTTCTTTGATTAAAACCTATTTTAATCCTTAAAATCATTAAATAATTTTAATAACCTTTTATTAACCTTTAAGAACCATCAATTTTCAGCTTGTTAAGTTTGTTAATGAGTTTGTGATGAATATTCAAATACAAACCAAACAATCAAACAACAAACAATCAACCAAGCATAAAACATAAACAATCATATGTGCATAACCATAGCCCTTATGTTGACAACACTTGTTTGCCATCACAAGTGTTGTCTTTGGTCTTTCTAAGGGTCAAAAATATCATAAAGGTTCCAAGAACCTCCCACTAGAAACCGCATCCAAATGCTCCATGTTTCTTGTGTCTTTGTGTCCATCTTTGGGTCTTGATCTTGTACATCTTCCTTTTACAAAATTGTATCCTAATATATTTTTCTAGTAAAGGAAATGAACCTAATCTATTATTACATAACCAAATGAATGAATAATTACAACCCAAATGAATAAACACAAAAATTACAACCAAATTGAATGAATAAAACAACCACTAGAATCATCCAAACAACACAAGGCCACAAGCTAGGTTATGCACTTTAACAACCAATGATCATTTCATCTATTCAAATAATGAAAACCCCATTTAAAACCCCAAATTTCAGCCAACATAAACTGAAATTTTGGGTTTTAATCATTGTCCAAACAACCAACATTCATAATATGTTTCTTTCAAGGTCTAATCACAAGCATGTGTAATGTAACCTTGAAAGTTGGGGATTTCAACAAGACATAATGTACCAGCCCAAAACAGCCTATAACATGTCTAATATCATCTTTTAAAACCAATTTCAAAAGATAAATCAAGCAAGTCATCCACATAACCGGCTCTTGATGCCATTGTTGGGTTTATTTGAAGATAAAACCGTTTTATCCTCTTGGTATTTCAGAAAAACGCAGCGGATAAATTTGTATTTAAAACATGATTTTAGATCTGAAAATCCATGTTTTATGATGATTAATATACAAATAAACAAACCCATAACAATAAGGATCATTTATGTGGATTAAACAAGCTATGAATACATAAAACATCCATAATAGACAACCATTATGAAGCTGCCAAAACTACCTTTCAGCAGTGGATAATAACACTCCAAAAGAGCTGCCAAAAACCGTGGGTTTGATGGAGATGGAGATGTCAAAATCGGCCAAGACTCCAAGAAGAGGAGATCCTCAAGCTAGTATACCCAAGCTTGTATGCAACCCACCTTCTAGTTAGGAAGAATAACACCACCAAAAGGCCAAATGAACCCTCTTTTTCTGCTGAAAATCCGTAAGGTTTAGAGAGAGAGAGAGAGATTGTGTTTTGGTAAAATTGCATGAATGAATCATGGAGAGCATTGAGTGTGTGTATGTATTAAAGTGTTGTCAATTTTCAAGAGGAAAATTGGTCCAATCCCAAGCAAGGGGCGGCCAAGACCAAAAAAAATTCAAAACCCATTTCCCTCTTAAAATTTATAACACATTACACATTGTTACTTGTCATATGTCACATAATAAAAGGTTACTTTCTAGACCAAATTTAAAATGTGACATATGTGCTCTTTAATTAAACAATTTTAATTAAAGTACACTCATGTGTTATAAGTTGTTATTTAAACCCCTTTTAAATGACAAGAATAACAGTAAACTCATCAACAAATTATCCTAACAATTTGTTCCATCTCATATGCAATTTATTTAGAAAACCCATTTTCTAAATTGATGTAAATATTTAATTGCATGATCATATCATCAATTAAATATAAATTGGTGTTTGCCAAGCTTGTTATTGGGTATAACCCGACTTGGATCATAACGTACTAACCACATCAATATTCTAAGTGTCTTGGGCACACAGAATCCAACAATTTCTTTAACTTCAAAAGATATATCATAATTTCTTCCGAAGGTAAAAGTCTTATAAGTAGTTATTGGTTTTGAAGACATAATGTTCTTCCGAAGACACCTTAATGTCTTTCGAGAGAAAATATATCTTACATTTGTAGAATTCCAAGGATTATCATTTTGAAAAGTTTTTCTTCCAAGTAAATTAGGTGTATATATAGTGATGATATATTGAACTTAGGACACACATAATCTTGAGTTTAGTTTAAGAAAAAACTACTCAAAGTAAATCATCCCAATAGCTGATATAAGATACTTAAATCTACTCATCAAAACCTTTTGTGAATAGATCAACATATTGTTCATTTGTGTTAAATTTGACTAGTTTTATCATTCCCTTTTCAAAATTATCTCTAATCAAATGATACCTAATGTTGATGTGTTTTGTCCTTAAGTGCTGCATAGGATTCTCTGTAATAGAGATAGCGCTATTGTTATCTATATGGATTGAAATCTCTTTGAAGTTGAATCCATAGTCCAGCATTTGATTCTGTATCCAAAGCACTTGAGCACAGCAGCTTGCAGCAATAATGTATTCGGCTTCAACAGTTGATGCAGACACCAGGATTGTTTCTTGCATTGCCATGAGACTATCCTTCCACCAAGTAATTAGCATCCGCCAAATGTAGACTTTGCAATCATATTACAGCCACCATAGTCACTATCTATATAGGCATACAGATTGAAGTCAAAATTCTATGGATACCAAAGGCCTAGTTTTGGAGCACATTTGAGATATCTAAGAATCCTCTTGATAGCACCTAGGTGTGGCATCTTGGGGTTGGCTTGATATCTTGCACAAATGCATGTAGCAAACATGATATCAGGCATGCTGGCTGTGAGGTACGTAAAAGACCAATCATAGCCCTGTTGAGATATTTATCAACACAATCCCCCTCAAGATCAGGTCCAATAAAGTGGTTCTGGCTATGGATGTCTTTGCAAACTTACATTCAATCATGTGGAATCTGGTGAGTATGTCATGTACACACTTTGACTGACATATGAAGATGCCATTGTCAACCTAGTTCACTTGAATTCCTATTATTCATTAGCTTCTCAAAGTCTTTACAGAGCTCTGAATTAGTTAACCCAAAGATAATGCCATCCATATAAAATTGAACCAGCATCAAGTCATTCCACAATCCTTTAATGAAGAGTATTCCATCAATAGTACCCCACTTGGTGCCATGTGGACAGAGATACTAAGATAGTGTCTCATACCACTTTCTTGGAGCTTGGTGCAGCCCATAAAGAGCTTTATCAAGCTTGCAAATAAAATCGGGATGATCTTGGTCTGCAAAGCCTAGTGGTTTTTTGACATACACCTCGTCATCAATCATTCCATAGAAGAAAGCACACTTGAAATCAAGTTGGTAGACCTTGAAATCCTTGGATGCTGTAAAAGCAAGGAATATCCTAATAGCTTCAAGTCTTGCTAGGGGAGCAAAAACATATGTGTAGTCAATCCCTTCTTCTTGTGTGTATCCTTGAACAACTTGTCTTGCCTTGTTCTTGATGACAAGTCCACTATCATCTTTCTTGTTCCTAAACGCCCATTTGGTTCCTATGGTATTCTTCCCTTAAGGAAGAGGACATAGGTTCCAAACCTTTTGCCTCTTGAATTGAAGCTGCTCCTCCTGCATTACTTCAACCCAACTTCCATCCTTCAAAGCTTTATCAACTTTCTTGCGTTCTATCTTAGACAAGAAACAAAAGTATAGAGAAACATTTTTGTCATAGGTTTGTACTCTTGTTCTCACCCATATCTCAACATCTCCAATGATGTTTGTGAAGTTCAGATCTAACAATGGAGTGTTACCGACCACATCAGCACACTTATCAAGAAAAGTTTTATCCAATGAGTGTGTGACATCATTGATGTTGTCTTCTATGAGTGGTTATCAACATCAAAAATTTCTTGATCACTATCACCACCTCCATTTTATCTGGAGGGTTAGTTACCACTGGAGCTGAAGTAGTTTTCTTGCTTGGTCTTCTCAGCTCAAATCTTGGGTCAAGATCTCTTGTTGATAGGTTACCTGTAGATCCTGAACCATCTTTACAAGATTTGTTAAAATAGTTGGTAACTAAATTAAGAACAAACAGTCAATCAGGACCAGAACCTTTCATACTAGGAGTGTTTTCATTGAAGGTCATATTGGCTGACTTCTCAAGTACTCTAGTTCTAAGATTGTATACTCTATAAGCCTTAGCTTGGGAAGAGTATCCAATAAAGTGTACATCATCTGATTTCTCAGCAAATTTGGCTACTTGATCTTTGGTATTCAAGTTGGTGCAAGGACAAACAAATGATCTGAGGAAACTAATAAATGGCCTCCTTTTGTTCCACAGTTCATAAGGAGTCTTACCATGAGTCTTGACAAGTAAAACTCTGTTCTTCACATAGCAAGCAGTGTTGTCTGCCTCTGCCCGGAAGGTGATGGATAGTTTAGAGTTAGATAAAATGGTTCTTGCAGTTTCAATAAGTGTCATGTTTCTCCTATCATCAACACTATTTCGCTGAGAATTCCTCGGAGCACTATATTGTCTTGTAATACCTTTTTCATCATAAAATGTATCAAGGATTTGATTCTTGAATTTAGTTCCTTGACCACATTTTATGGTTCTGACTTTATGATCACATTGACTCTCAGAATTAAGTTCTTCAAGATCTCAGGAGTCTCACCTTAGTTCTAAGGAAGAACACCCAAGTGAATCTTATGAAATCATCTTTAATCAACAAACAATATGAGGTCCTTCCTAGACTCATTATTATGGTGGGGCTAAAGAGATCCATATGAAATAAGTGTAGGGGTGTAGTGATAGAGTTTCTTTCTTTTGTCTTGTGAGACACTTTGTGTTGCTTCCCTTTCAGACATGCAACACAGTGGTCATCACTTGTAAACACTTTCGTTGGCATTCTAGTTACCAAATCATTCTTAATTAATTTATTCGTGTTTGTAAAGTTTACATTGCACATTCTTTTATGCCAGAGGAAAGACTCATCACTATTTGCTTTACATAGAAAGCAAGAAACTTCTCCTAAAGGGGATGTTTCCTACAAATCCATCTTGTACATGTTCTCTTTCCTGGGGGCTCTGAACAGAAGCATTCTTTTTTTCCGAGACCAAATTTTCTTCAGAAGGAAAGTTTTCACTTGTCTTCTTCTTCACTTTGGAGCTTCCGAAAAGAAGATATTTTCCTTCTATACAATCAGTCTCACAATGAGGAGAGTGTTAGAACACTTAACAGGTCAAATAGGGAACCGGGTTTATGTGAAAGATACTAAGAACACAAGTAAACAATAAGACAGAACTAAGAACAAGAATAGATCAATATGGTTTTTAAGATTGTTGTATATTGCTCTTAATTTATTTTACAAGTGTTACAAAGAATAAAGACAAATATAAGAACATGAGATACTTTATACTACATCCTACAGCCGACTATACATTGAAGACCAGCTGTAAACACTAATCTAGATAACAAGATCAATGTAAAGTCAAAAGGCAGATTGTTTTTTTACTAGTGACTGAGACATGCCATAGCTCCTTATGTATTACAAAAAGGATAAAAGTTACAAAGTAGGAAGTTATAGACTTTAAACCTTAATCTATAGTTGCAAAAGCATGGACATTTTCACCAACTTATACAAGTTGGTGAGTCTTCAGAGTTGCAAGAAAAGTGGGTCAGCTTTATACAAAAGTTGATCAGAGAAAGCATGTCTTCTCTTTATTTAGAACATCATTTCACTTGCTTCAGAAGACTTTGTATTTGAAGCTTCGAAAGACTTCATCTTTGGTTTTGGAAGATTTGGTCTTTGATTTCAGAAGATTTTACACATAGAATAATTTTCTCTAAAGTGTGTTAAACTTCCAAAGTAATTTCTACTCTGCATAATGTGCATGCAAGCTGGAAGCTCTTTGGTTGTTTTGGTTTCTTTGGTTGCATCAGCGTTTCAAGAATCCTTACAATCTCCCCCTAGGCTAATGCTACTAAACTCAGAAGTATACTTAGATATTGATAGTCCTCATCGAGATCATGACCATTCCTTTCATCATCAACTGGTCAGGATCCCTCAGACTCTCATAGTATCTTCTCTTGTCATGGAGATCATGTAGAGGAAGATCAAGCATGTCCTGCTAGAAATAGACACCTTGACTCTCTTGATCTTTGATGACATACCATCTTTCTGGATTGGCAGCAAAGGTCCAGGATAGAATGGGTCTTCTAGATGTAAGAGGCTCTACTTCAGTTGGAGTTGGTTGAGCAGTCTCTTCTTGCACTGCCTCAGGATGCTCTGACTCATCTTGAGGTGTGAGGTGGATGTCGTGGACTTCTTATTCTTCTTAAAGACACTTTTCATGACCATCCTTTTCCTCATGTTTGAAGTCTTTGACTGAGAAGACTAGCCTTCAGCACCAGGTTGTTATGTTGTGTCTTTCTCAGTTGGGTTCTCTTCCCTCACAGGTTTAGAAGGAGAGGGATCAGAACCCTCTGGTGGATTAGAAGATGAAGTTGGTTGAGATGCAGCTCTAGGTCCAGGTTGTGTTGTCTCAGGGGGTTCAACCTTGACCTCAACTTTATGTGGAGCTTGACTTGGTGGAGAATGCAAGTCAACAAGCTCTCTCTTTTAATCTTCTGCTTGCTCACTCTAATTTTCTCAGCCATAGTGGATAGAGACACTGGACCAAGCCTCCTTCCGGATAACCCATACAGATTCAAGAAGCCCATCATCCTCTGCATATCAGCAAACTTGTTTTGACTCTTTTGAATGATAGCTCTTGACTTTGTAGCTTCTTCCCTAATCTTTCTCTTAGCAGCTTTTTGTTCTTTGATAACTTATTGCTTAAGCTACTTAAGATACTCAAATCAAATATACTCATATGATAAGTGAAGAAGAACAGATGCATGATAGAGGCCTGTGGCACTCAGGCAGCTAATCATGTTTTGTCTATCAGCTTCCTTATCTACCTGAGGTTGTTCAGTTGCCACAGCCTCTGTCTCAGAGCTTTCTTGAATTGGGGAGAGGGTAGGAGCATGCTTATAGAGGTCTTTTCTGCCTCCTTTCTTCTTTGATCTTAAGGATAAACTCTATGTCTGCCAGTTCATTAAGTTCCTCAAACAGAAGAAAAATGAGTTCATCTATGTTGTAATGCCTGCTCCCCAAGTAGTTTAACCTGGTTGTCCCCAACTCATCATCATGAGTATTTGGCATGGGGGCAGCTTTGATAGCAGCTTCCTTGAAGCCTAGGCGCCCACTAGAACTCTCTCCCTTTAGCTTTCTTTTCCTCTCTCTCTCTCCTCCTACTCAATCTCCTTAGGAGTCGGTTTCCTTTTCCCTTTGTCACTCACAGGCCTTGGTGACTTAGGGTGGAGAAAGCTTTGGCCTTCATTGCTTGGTTCAGCAGCCAAGCTCTGGCTAGAGAGAGGTCGTAAAGAACCTTCACCAGCTAGAGCCTCATTGAGGGTAATGGGCGTAGAAGAAGTTCATGTCTCAAGGTTCACAAGTTCAACTACTGGGCCTTCAGCTAAGGCTTCCCCTTTGAAGCTAATAATTCGATCCACCTCAACATCCAGTTGACCAATAGTCTTACCTAATAGCCTTTATCTATATAATCTAGATCTCAGCTTGAACTCTTCAAGCACCCTTTCTTGAATCCTATCTGCTAACCTTGCAACTTGCCTGCTTTGACTTGGGTTGCCAATTGAAATGTCAATAAGATAGGTGCTCTCATAGAATTTCAGGTTGGAGAAGTTGAAGAATTCTTGTTGCCCCTGAGATCTAGAGATTACTAGAGCTTTTCTATCAGTGTCGTACCCCATCCTATAATTGGATTCTCAGAGTGATAAGATGGGGTAGGCATATGTCTTGGAATACTCTACTCAAACAAACTTTGTATGAGTGAGTTCACATCCATGTGGAGTTTAGGAGGTTGTTGAGTATGGATAATTGCAAGTGAGGGTGGTGAATCCTCAAATTCCATATTCTGTGAAGAACTCCCAGGTTCTAAGATTGCTTGGACTTTCTCCTATTTTTGGTAGCATCACCCTCTTGTATAGGTGAGCTGGGAGTTAGGTCTATCAAATCCACAGGTTCTTATGTTCTTAGTTGAGTTCTCCCTAAAGGTCTCCCAGCTAGTTTCTCCTTGAGATCAGAAATCTCAAGTTGCTCATCATGAACCCTTCTTTGCAGGGTAGTCACTTGAGATTCCAAGTGGCTAACCTTTGAGACTAAATAGTTGCAGGTTTGAGTCAGTTTTTGCACCTTTAGTCTCATGTTCCCCTCATCTTCATTAGGAGAATCGTGGGGGATGAGAGAATAGGACGTATGTCTACTTCCTCGTCACCAGAACTTTGTTCTTGGCTGTTGGATTTTCCCTGCACCATGACAGCTTCAGGTGAAGTGTCAATGGGTTGGGTTGCCATGGTTGAGGTCTTAAGGATGTAGTCACTTGCTGAAGTGAGAGCCTCTTCTATATAGACCTCCTGAACAGGTTTAGGGAGATCCACCTCAGTAGTAGGTGGATGATGTGGGCTAGACATGGGAGAAACAAGAGTAATCATCTCTCCTTAAGCAGAGGAGGAAAAGAGAGATTCATGATACTCACTAAAGCCCATGTCTTCATCATCATAGAATTCAAGGTTTGAAATGGGTTGATTTAGATCTAGAGGCTGGGGATGGTAATTGTCCCCTAAAGGTTGTTCATTAGAGTTTTGAGACTCTGAGTGAAGGCTTAAGGTTTTAGGGGTTGTGAGCTAATCAGGCTGAGCATGAGAAATCTCAGCACTGATCATTGGTGAGATGGGTGTGGTTTGCTTTTCAGGGGAAGTGGGAGCTCTAGTGTCCATTTTCTCCTGCATGAGTGGTGATATGGGGGCTTGCACAACCTAAGTAGCATTTGTAGGGGTTTGTTTGGTTTATTTGGTAGGTGATGATTATTTGTGGCTGTATAGGTGGTTGAGAAGTAGAAGGTGTGGGTTCAACACTAGCTGATGTTGCTAGGCTATCAACTTGAGTAATAAGCTCTAACATTTTTGGGATAAGGGTTGTTTCTACCACTGAGAAGCCAACAGTTGACTTCCTCATAGTCTTGACGATGCCAGGCTTCATCTATCCTAATTTTAGAACATTACTTGTTCCCCTCAATTGTGAGCATAGTTCACAGTTGAGAATGTGCTAGACATATCTAGGGAACATGTAACACTTTAAGGAGTCTAAGTTTGCAAGTAAATTAGTGTATACAAATTGTGAATACCTGAACTTGACTCCCTGAACCATCTTATGGACTATATAGGAAAGGTCTTCTGGAACTTAGTCCCGTCCTCCATGCTTGTTAGATAAACTATGGATGACAACATAAAGGAGGTATTTCCATTGAGAGGAAACCTTCCCTTTCCTGATGGTCCTTACAGAGAAGTCCCCTTCATAGCCCATCTGACCAAACGAAAGGTTAACAGCAGAATTATGGAATGACAAATCACCTTCTACATCATCTAGCCTGAGATGTGTGTTTATGGTGGCTAGAGTGATGAAGATTGTCCTCCCCTACACTATGGCAGACTATGCCTTCTCCCCATCCATGGTGACCTCTTGACAGGTCCTCCAAAACTCTAATAGCATATCCTCATAGAGTGGAGGATCTATGGTGAGGGAGGTGAAGTAGTTTGATAGAGTGAGAAAGCGGAAGACCTCTAAGAAACGAGGATCTTTCTCAGAGTTTAATAGAGCAACTTGATTATGTTGCCTGTGAAGGTGCATGGATAAATCGGGTTGCTTTCTACAATTAATGTTGGCCCTTTTGAGGAAGCTTAGTTGTGAAGAAACATAAGAACAAGGGCGGTTTGTGGGTGAATTTAGGTTAGAGATATTTTGCTGATGAAGAAGATAGTAAAAGAGGGGGAACTGTTGAGTATATATATATATATATATATATATATATATATATATATATATATATATATATATATATATATATATCTATATATATATATATTATATATATATATATATATATCTATATATATATATATATATATGTGTGTGTGTGTGTGTATATGTATATATATATATATGAAATGGATTTTAGACAAAGTTAGTGCAAAAGGATAAACTTTCAAATCCGAATGTTGGTCCCACCTCTGAAAAAGTGCCCAAAAATGTAGTTTTCATTGAAGTCGAAAATCTTCCGAAGGTATTTTGTCTTCAGAAGTTTTAATTAAAAGCTTTCAAAGCCAATTTGACTTCTAAAGATATTCCTAAAGTTTGTGAAAATTTTGCTTTGGAAGGAAAATACTTAGACAATTTTCAATTCTGTGACATGTTTGGTTTCGGAATAGATCAAGACATGGAAGTTTTATTCGAAAGGGAATAAATCTTCCGAGACTTAAATGCTTTCGGAAGAAAATTATCCTTCAAATACATATAAATACTTATAGGCATATTTAAGCTTCGGAAAATATATTAGAATTTCTTCCGAAGGTAAGGGTCTTATAAGTAGTTATTTGATTTGAAGACATAATGTTCTTCCAAAGACAACTTGATGTCTTCTAAAGAAAATATGTTTGAAAAAATTTCAAAAAATTTAAGGAACATCATTTGAAAAATTTTCTTCTAAAGTAAACGAGCTTATGAAGGTGATAAAATAGACAACTTAGGACACACAGGTTTTAGAAATAGTATTGAGTTAAGTTTAAGAAAATCTACTCGAAGTTAATCATACCAATAGCTGATACACGATATTTGAATCTCTATTCATCAAAAGCTTTAGTGAACATATCAGCATATTTTTCAATTGTGTTAACTTTGACTAGTTTGATTAATCCCTTTTCAAAATTATCTCTAATCAAATGATACCTGATATTCATGTGTTCTGTCCATGAGTGCTGCATAGGATTCTCTGTTATAAAGATAGCATTGTTATTGTCTATGTGGATGGGAGTCTCCTTGAAGTAGAATCCATAGTCCAGTATCTGATTCTGAATCCAAAGCACTTGAGCACAGTAGCTTGCATCAACAATGTATTCTGCTTCAGCAGTTGATGCAGACACAGGTTTGTTTCTTGCATTGCCATGAGACTATCCTTCCACCAACGAATTAACATCCCCCAGATGTAGAATTTGCAGTCATGTTACAGCCACCATAGTCACTATTTGTATAAGCATACAGATTGCAGTCAGAATTCTTTGGATACCAAAGACCAAGCTTAGGAGCACCTTTGAGATACCTTAAAATCCTCTTGACAGCAACCAAGTGTGACATCCTCGGGTTGGCTTGATAATTAGAGTATACACAATCTCAACATACCTGAAGTATTATTGAGTCATGGTTTCACCTGTCTTGTAGGTGAAGTTCTCAAACTGCTTGAAGAGGTCTTTCTTGTTCTCTTTTGCTTCATTAGACCCCTCATACAAACGCTTTAGTGCATCCCATAATTTCTTTGCAGTCTTGCACTTCTTCAAGCCTCTTTAAATAGAGTGCGGAAGAGTAGTTTGGAGGGTGATCATGGCCTTCTGTTCTACATCAATCTTCTTCTAGTCTTCTTCTGATTAGTCGCCCACTTCCATTGGTATCATACCACCACCACCAGCAGCTGAAGTGGTGCATGGTACATGAGGTTTTGAGACAACTGGTCCCTACATCCTACTGCCTTGAGACTTGATGAAGCCTTCCATTCTTTGGCACCAAGTATCAAAGTTATCAGGAGTGATCAGTGGAGATTTTGTCACAGTAGCAGTTTCCATATCAGCCTTGGTAAAAGCTGCCATTTGAGTTGTTAAGTGTTTTGTGAAACTAAAGGGATTTAAGATGGTGAGATCTTACAATCAAGATCCTAAAAAGCTTTGATACCAGTTGCAGGACTGTTGTAGAGGTTCAATGCAATAGTTTCATAATGAGGAGATACTTAGAACACTTAACAGATCAAATAGGGAACCGGGTTTATATTGATGATACTAAGACCCCAAGTAAATATGAGACAGAACAAGAACAAAAACAAGATAATATTTGGTTTTCAAGAATGATGTATATTTCTCTCAAGTTCTATTACAAGTGTTACAAAGCATACTTAGAAAGCCATGTACTTGAGACAGATTGTCTTTTGACTATCTTTGAAAGCCAGCTGGAAACACTAAACTAGATAACAAGATCAATGTAAAGTCAAAAGACAGATTGTCTTTTGACTAGTGACTATGGCATGCCATAGCTCACATCCTAATGTATTATAAAAAGGATAAAAGGTACAAAGTTAAAAGTTACAGACTCTAAACCTTAATCTATAGTTGCAAAATCATGGATCTTTTCACCAACTTATACAAGTTGGTGAGTCATCAGAGATGGAAGCAGAAAGTAGTTCAACTTTTGTCAAAAGGTGATCAAAGAAAACATGTCTTCTTTGTCTTCGGAAGAAATAAGTGTTTGGCTTTGGAAGACTTTGTCTTTGAAGGTTCGAAAGACTTCATTTTGGCTTCGGAAGATTTTATACTTAGCATAATTCTCTGAGTGGTATAAATCTTCCCAAGTAACTTCCTTGTACTTCAGTATTACATGCTAAGAGCTCTTTGGTTGCATCATCCTCTAAGTGTAATGCTTACAAAATACACCAAATTATACCTCCCAAATAAGATTGTAAAATTCAAACATAGAGTTCATGGTTGATATCAGGTCCAATTGTAGATCGATCACCAATATTAGTCATTTGCATCCAAAGAATTCATTGAGCAAGAACCATGGTAGGTACTACAAACATTTCATGTATCAATTGTTAAAAAAGTATTAACATATAAAAGAACAATAGTCGATACACTAATCAAGCATGATTTGACCGCCTAACAAGTAGTTAGACTTTTAAATGCATAACATAAAATGCAAATCAACTTAAACAATGTTGGGATATTAAAAAGGTGAAGCTACCGAAAACATTAATCAAGTATGCATTCTAGCTCTTATTGAAACAGTCCAAATGGTAAAAGTATAAGTCTGCCTATTGAAGACTTTACCTAATGAGTAACTATGTGTTAGTTGATAAAATGCTTTTGAGGATCAGCAATTATATATACTAATTTGTATAAATGATGTCAGTGTTGAAGAGTAGTGGTGTCACATGACCCCGTACTACTAAAAATGTGCTCTACTAATTTGTTTGTGTATTCTTTTACTATTCATGTAACCAATCATAATATACATTTATGGTATGTCTTAATTGTAAGGATTCCTATAAGTCTGATGCAGCCAAAACATCCAAAGTCTCTCTGCATGCATGCACTGAAGAACAGAAGTAGAAATGCTTCGGAAGTTTTACACCATGCACTAGAAATATTCTAAGTGTAAAATCTTCCGAAGCCAAGACCTGTAGGATTCTGTGTGCCCAAGACACTTAGAATATTGATGTGGTTAGTACGTTATGATCCAAGTCGGGTTATACCCAATAACAAGCTTAGCAAACACCAATAAATATTTAATTGATGATATGATCATGCAATTAAATATTAACACCAATTTAGAAAATTGGTTTTCTAAATTAGATGCATATGAGATAGAACAACTTATTAGGATATTTTGTTCAAATATTATTATTTGAAATGTTGTTTAACTTAGTTAAATAATATCAAATAGTAAATTGGGTGTATGAGTTATACAATTAAATGTTAATTGTATAACTTATTTGTTTTTACTAGTTAATATTAGAGATGATAAAATTTTGAGGGGGAAACCCTCAATATTTCGAAAATTGGCCAGCTCCCCTCTCTAAGATGATTGGACCAATTTTCTTCTTGAAACTCTCTACCATTAACTAGGAAAACACACAACCAATTCAGCTCATTATGATCACATGCAAAACTTGAAAACTCTCTCTCTTTTCCTCTCAAAAAAACTCACGAAAATAGCAGCTGGGAAGAAGGGAGTTTTAGTTTCATTTTGGTGGTGTTCTTCCTAACAAGAAGGTGTCTTGCAAAGAGCTTGGGTTATACAAGCTTGAGAGCTCCTATTCTTGGAGCTTTGGTCGATTTTCAGCATCATTCCTCTCCTCATTTCTGTCGACTTTTCAGCTGTTGGTGAAGCTTACCTTTTGGTTGTTTTGGTGTCCAAAACCAAGCAACTAAGATGCCTACTTAGAGCCTTGTGGGAGTGAGCTCTTGAGGACTTCTAAGCTTGAAGTTTTGGCCATATTTCAGCCTCCTATCTTCATTCTTGGTCGACTTTTCAGCTGGAGAAAGGTAGTTAATCACAGCTTTATGTAGCTGTGATTTTATGTACACTTTCATTATGTTCATAGCTTGTTTATTCACATATTATGATCCTTTGATTTTGGGTTTTTTTTTAAAACATATGTATGTCAAAAGGAACACGTTTTTTTTTCAGCTTATAAACTTGGTTATAATGCTAAACTTCCGCTGCGTTTTCAGAAAGTTTAAAAGGTTAAACTCGTTTTTTTGTTCTAACAAACCCATCAATGGCATCAAGAGCCGGTTATGTGGATGACTTGCTTGTTTTGTCCTTTAAAATAGGTTTTAAAGGATGATAATGATCTATATATAAGCTGATTTGAGGCTGCTATGTTTCTGTTTTGTTGAATCCCCAACTTTCAAGATTATATTTTACATGCTAAAGATTAAATCTTGAAAGATATATATATGTTGATATGTTGTGTTGTTTGGACAACATCTAAACCCGAATTTTTCAGTTTATGTTGGCTGAAAATTCGTTGGTTTTAAGGGGATTCATAGTTATATTTTGGATAATATAATGGATGCTTATTTTAGTGCATAACCTAGCCATTGACCTTGTGTTGTTTGGGTGTTTGTAATGGTTGTATTCATTCATTCAATTGGGTTGTATTATTTGTTGTTTGTGCTTTGTTTCAAGTGTAATTTTATTTATTATTGGGTTGTAATAAATAGATTAGGTGTATTTTCATTTTACTAGATATCTTGTATTAGGACTTTATATCTTGTAATATGAAGACATACACATTGGAAGCACAAAGGAAGGCCATGAAAGAAACATGGAGCATTTTGGATGCGGTTTCAAGTGGGAGGCTTTTGGAAGTTTTCTATATGCTTTGTTTGTGACCCTTAGGAATGTCCTATGGACCACACTTGTGATGGCAAACAAGTGTGGACCACTTTAGATGCTATGGTTATGCACATATGCACATATGGTTGTTTATGTTTATGCTTGGTTGATTGTTTGTTGTTTGATTGTTTGGTTGATATTTGGATATTCATAACAAACTCAATAACAAACTTAACAAGCTGAAAATTGATGGTTCTTAAAAGTTAATAAAAGGTTATTAAAATGATTTAATGATTTTAAAGATTAAAATAGGTTTTAATCAAAGAACCATAGGGTACCTTGTATTTGAAAGCATGCAAATACAAGTACATAGAGTTTTCTAAACTAGAATTTTGAAACCTCTAAACTTTTTTTTTACAAACAAGATCAACACCGTCCTTTTACACAACACTTGAGTCACTTGGGAACTCTTAGTGGGTAAAGGTCACCTAACCATTTTGAGGGAACTTGTGACTTGAGGTGAGAATGCCTTATTTGTGGGATAAAGGTCACCTAACCACTTGTTTTAACAAAACTCACACGTGGGTGTAAGTAGGGTGTCTTGATTTGCAAATCATGTCAAATGGATCACCTACGATGTGGTTTCCAAATGGTGTTGATGGGATTAACATGCCGACTTTACATATGATGTTTCAAGTCGATCCCATATTTCTAGAAGTTGCAAATGGTTGCAATCGTCAAACGTTGACCACCTTATTAATTTAAAACGTGGGATAAAGGTCACCTAACCACAATTTAAATGTAATGTTGGGTTCTAGATTTTAATATGAAAAGACCTTAAAAGGCATTTATTATTAAAATTACAATATCGAAAATACTAAATAGACCTTTGTTAAATTTTGTAGATGGCCACCAACAATGAAAATCACGATAACTCATCCGCGTCCAACCAATCATTACGTGCGATCCTCCAAAAGGAACGTCTAAATCATAACAACTTTATTGATTGGTATCGAAACTTGAGAATCGTTCTCAAGCAAGAGAAACGATCATATGTTTTAGACGACCCTATCCCCGATCAACCTACTGAGGATGATCAGGAGGCCTTCAACGATTGGTTGAAGTACACTGAGGACTCCGTCCAAGTGTCTTGTCTCATGCTAGCGAGCATGACTCCGGATCTCCAAAAGGAGTATGAACATCACGGAGCTTATGACATGATAACCCAGCTGAAGGAAACGTTCCAACAGCAACCAAGGGTTGAGCGCTTCGAAACGGTTCGAGCACTCCATGCATGTCGTATGGACGACAACCAATCTGTTTCATCTTATGTTCTTAAGATGAAAAGTCATATTGACCGCCTCGAGAGGCTTAATTGTCCCGTCTCGAAGGAATTGGCCACGGATTTGATCCTTAATGGCCTTACCAAGAAGTTCGAGACGTTTGTGTTGAACTACAACATGAATGCTTGGGACAAGAGCATTGGTGAGCTTCACTAAAGGGTTTTACCCGTCCTCACCATCAATGAAGGTGGGAACAAGAAAAGGCCTTATCCCGCACCCAAGGCAAAGGTTGCCAAGGGTAAGGGACCCGTTTTGGGAAAGGGAAAAGGGGTGGTAAGGGTACCACCCAAACCACAAGAGAAGAAGCAAAAGGTTGCTACTAATGACCCATGCTTCAAGTGTGGGGAGATTGGACATTGGGCAAGGAATTGTCCCGTCCATCTCCAAGAGTTGAAAGCAAAGAGGGATGTCGGGCAGACCTCAGGTACAACATACATGATTCATATTGATCTTAATGTTACATCTTCTAACACATGGGTATTGGATACCGGATGTGGAACTCATATTTGCAATCTGTTGCAGGGGTTCACAAGAAGTAGGGACTTCAATCAAGGGGATGTTAGTCTTTTCATGGGAAATGGAACCAAAGTCCAAGTTAAAGCTCGTGGGGACTACATCCTAAAACTTCCAAGTGGCTTGGATGTTATTTTGAAGAATGTTTTGTATGCTCCTAGTTTGACTAGGAACATTATTTCTGTATCCCAATTAAGACTTTATGATTATGTATTATCTTTTATTGAAAATGATATTCATGTTTCTTTGAATGATATGTTCTATTTTAAAGCTATACCCATTAATGGTATTTATGAATTGGTTCATGAATATACTTTAAATAGTTTGTTGTACCAAACTAGCACCAAGAAACTCAAGTTGGATTTGAGTGATACCTATCTTTGGCATTGTCGTCTTGGTCATATAAACAAGAAAAGAATTCAAACACTACAAAAGAATGGTCTTTTAAAAACAAGTGAATGTGATTCATTTGATGTGTGTGAATCTTGTTTACAAGGTAAAATGACAAAGGCACCCTTTAGTGGGACTAACGAAAGGGCAAAAGATTTATTAGGAATCATACATTCGGATGTATGTGGTCCTTTTAAGCCAATGACTAGGAATGGTGAAAGATACTTCGTTACCTTTACCGACGTTTATAGTCGCTATGGGTATGTGTACTTATTAAGGCACAAAGATGAAGCTTATGAAATGTTCAAAATCTTCAAGAATGAAGTTGAAAATCAACTCAACAAGTCAATTAAAGTTCTCCGTACCGATAGAGGAGGTGAATACCTAATTGATGTTTTTCAAGATCATCTTAGGAGTTGTGGGATTGTCTCGCAACTCACTCCACCTGGAACACCACAACATAATGGTGTGTCTGAGAGGAGGAATCGAACCTTATTGGATATGGTCCGATCTATGATGGCTAGAAGCACATTACCTCTATCATTTTGGGGTTTCGCTTTGCTCTCCGCGGCCCGTATTCTAAATATGGCCCCAACCAAAAAGGTGGAAAGGACACCTTTTGAGATATGGCATGTATTGGATTCTTTATGCCCAAGACACATAGAACATCGATGTGGTTAGTACGTTATGATCCAAGTCGGGTCATACCCAATAACAAGCTTAGCAAACACCAATTAATATTTAATTGATGATATGATCATGAAATTAAATAAATACACCAATTTAGAAAATGGGTTTTCTAAATAAGTTGCATATGAGATTGAACAACTTATATGGATATTTTGTTCATGGATATTATTTGTAATGTTGTTTAATTTAGTTAAATAACATCAAATAATAAAAGTGTGTGTATGTTATATAATTAAAAGGTTAATTATATATATGTATCTTTATTAATCTTTAGTTTGACAAAAGATTAACATACAAGGACCAATTGGGAAAATAACAAAAAGGAAACAACCCTAATAAGGGGTTTCGGCCGCCCCCCTTATGGCAGCCCTCTTCTTTGTTTTTCTTCTTTGGTTCTCTTGAGTTCTTGCTCTCCTTGTACACACACACTCTTATTTTCAGATCTCTCTCTCTCAAACATGCAAAATGGTCACAAGAACATCAACTCTTCTTATGGAAGAAAGAGTTCAAAGCTGGAACAAGGGTCCAGCACCCTTGTTGCTTGTTCACGGCTGGAACAAAATTCAGCAGCTTCTTTGACCCGTTTTTGGTGTTCAAATCCTAGCAAAGATGGTGTTTTTTTGGAGGCTTGTGGGTATGATTGCTTGAGGACATCTATCTTGATGTTTTGGTCGTTCAAAAGCATCATCATCTTGATCCAATCCACGGTTTTGACAGCTTCTAGAAGGTAGTTCCATTGTGTTGTTTTGGTTGTTTTGTTTTATCTTGATAACTAGTTCAAACACATGTATTTGATCCTATGGTTTTGGGTTTGTTGAAACAAAGTTATGAGCTTTAATTTTTCAGATTACAACATGATATTAAGTTCATATTCCGCTGCGTTTTTCTTGTTTAAATGGTTAAACAACATAGTTAAGGTCCAACAAACCCCAACATTGGTATCAGAGCCGGATATGTGGATGACTAGTTTCATGTGTTCTTGTAAATTTTGTTTTATAAGGATTTAACAACCAAATTAGGGCTGTTTTGAGATGATATGATGATACCCCAACCTTTCAAGGTTATATCTTGCATGCTTTTGATTAAATCTTGAAAGGAAAGATATCAAAATGGTTGATTGTGCTTTGTTTGGACAAAAGACCCTAAATTCTTGGTTTATGTTGGCTGAAAATTTAGGGTCAAATGGGGTTCATTTTGGTTCTTGAAAGATGTATATGGATACATGTTTTAGTGCATAACATAGCCTTGACCATGTGTGTTTTGGATTTGGTTGATTGTAATCTTGTCATGTTGGTTGTATTCATTCTTTATGGGTTGTAATAATTTCTTTTGTGTTTCTTTTTGGGTTGTAGTTTGTTTATTCATTTGGCAATGTAATAAATAGATTAGGAGTATTTTTTTTACTAGAAAATATGTATTAGGATATATATTTTGTAAAAGAAGATGCTCGGGATGGAAGCACAAAAGGAAGACACAAAGGATGGACTTGAAGCATTTGGATGCAAGTTCAAGTGGGGGTCTTTGGAGATCTCATCATTTGTGTTATGTTGAACCCTTAGGAAAGACCTTATGACAACACTTGTGATGGCAAACAAGTGTAGTCAACTTAGTGGCTATGGTTATGCACATATGTTTGTATGATTATGCTTGTTTGGTTGTTTGTTGTATGATTGTTGTTTGATATTTGGATATGCAAAACAAACTCATTAGCAAACTTAACAAGCTAAAAATTTATGGTTTCTAATCATTAAGTGGTTAATAAAAGGTTATTAAAAGGATTAATGATTTAATAAAAGAGGTTTTATTAAAAATAAACCATAGGGTACCATGTATTTGAAAGCATGCGAATACAAGGTACATAGAGTTTTCATGACTAGAATTAATGGAAACTTAAATCCCTTTGGTAACAAGTCTAACACCATCCTTTTACACGACACTCGAATCTCTTGGGAACTATTTGTGGGATAAAGGTCACCTAACCACTTGTAGGGAACTTGTATCTTTGAGGTGAGTCTAACGTACTTGTGGGATAAAGGTCACCTAACCGCTTGTATGTGAAAACTCACACGTGTGTGTAAGTAGGACGACTTGAATTGGAAACCATGTGATTAGGGTCACCGAAGCATGGTGTACAATGGTGTTGATGGGATTAAACATGCCGATTAAACATATGATGTTTAACCGATCCCATAAGACTAGAAGTTGCAATAGGTTGCAATTGTCAACTGTTGACTACCTTGTTAATTTAAATAATGGGATAAAGGTCACCTAACCATCATTTAAATGTAACGTTGGATTCTAGATTTTAATTATTAATTGTCTATGAGACATGTAAAGGGTATTAATAGTTAAAATGCAATTTTTCAGAAATACTAAAATGAACTTTGTAATTTTGTAGTAATGGCTGCAAACCACGATGCTACTACCCCGACCGTCCCTACCCTATCACCGAGAACCATCTTCAAAGGGGGTCGTCTTAACCATAATAAACTTATGGACTCAATTTTGAAATTTGAGAATCGTTCTCAAAAATGAGTAAAGGCCTATGTCCTTGACGATCCCATACCTCTCCAACCAACGCTGTTGATGTTATGTAACACCCCGAAAAGTCGAAACGAGTCATTAAGGATAATGGGCTTAAATAATGGGTATTTAATAAAAGAAGGAAATGGGTTATGGGCCAAATTGAGTTTATGGGCAAGAGCCTAAGTGATTAAAGGCCCATAATCAGCCCTTAAGCACCCAAAACCAGCTTCATCTTCCTCATTACAACCCTAGCCACCAAATTCGTAGAGAGAGAAAGTAGAGAGAGAAAGTGGAGAAAACTCAAGATTTGAAGCTTCTAAGGTGAAGAGATTGAAGATCTGGGTGTTGGAGCATCAAGATCTAAGAAAGAAGCAACAAATCCAGGTAAGAATCGACCTTTAAACCCTTCTGTAGATCAAACCCGGATTCTAGGGTTTTGGGTTTTGAAAAGTTGCAAAGAATCGCATAAAGGTCACATTTTTACGTATGAAAACATGTATAAAGCTTAGATTTAGTCTCATGGATGATAAACTAAGAGATTGGACGTAAAAAGTTATGATTTTGGGTTAAAAATGGTCTGGACCGTAATTTTTATGCGATCTGCGAAACTGTGTGTTCATCCAGCGAATTTGCATATTCAATCAGCGAAACTGTGGATCTTCCTGCGAAACTATAGTTTCGCAGGTAGTTTCGCAGACATGGTTTTCCAACGAAAGTTGGGCGAAACTGGCAGTGAAACTGGCAGCGAAGATGCCAGCGAAACTGCCAGCGAAGGTGCTAGCGAAACTAGCAGCGAAACTGCTGGTGAAACTAGCAGCGAAACTGCTGGCGAACCTAGCTGCGAAATTGCTGATCTTGCAGCGAAATTAGCAGCGAATTTAGGTAGAAATTAACCCCTTTAAGTGTTAGCTATTCTGCAGGCTGTGTAGAGAGATCCTAGCCCTGTAAGCTTAGCTTAGAAGTTATTCGTGATATCCAGGTGAGTTCTAGATCCCCTATTTATAAGTTTTTCCATGTTTTGGGGCTATTATGCATACTAAATTTACGTTTTTAAATGACCAAGATTTTAAGGGGTTTTAACAGGAAGAACGATTTTTCTATAAGTAAACCAGCCAGGGGCGTTGCCCCTTGGACCCCACTAGGGGCTGCTGCCCCTAGGACCCCGCTGTCAGGGGCTGCCGCCCCCGAACCCCCGCTGTCCCGCGGCGGTTCGGTTATGTTTTATGATGATTTTACTTGGCATGTTGTGTACTTAATAAGATAAGTATTATATATACTAAAGTGGAAGATGATATTAATGAAAAGCGAAACTTAATGAATGTTACCCCCGGGCCCGTATGATGATGAAAAGTCTTGCAAGCACTATGATAGACTTCACTTATGTGAGTCTGATGTATGATGATGGATCTGTATTCATGAGCGGGCTATGTGCCTTGCAGTGTGGATCAACTGTCGGGGGTTAGCTACCGTTTTCATGTGTACCGACAGGGATTGGCATTTGTTGTCGATCAACATGGAGCTCTTGCTTTGTGCAATCTCGTTTATGATGAAAGTGAAAGATAATGAAAGATAATGAATGAATGAAAGATAATGAACATGCTTATTATGATGCAAGTAATGTTATGTTCTATGTTGTATGCATGGTCATTATATGAAGGATAAAGATTATATTTTCTTATAATATTTAAAACTAGAACTCGCTCAGCGAAGCTGACTTTTATGCATAATAGTTGGCAGGTAAACGCTGATGCTGAGGATGGCACATGGAGCTACTTGGGGAGCTATGGATGGCATTCCTATTTATGAAATAGTTATTGTAATTTAAGAACAAGTAACATGTTTTGTTTGAAATTAAAGGACAAATGTATGAGTACAATATGGTTTCTAAGTTTTAAATGAATGTCTAATTATTTCCGCTGCAATGTTTTATTATTAAACTGATTTTATGCTATGATTAACCAACTGTGAGGCTTCCCGGGAACGGGGTCTTACAAGTTAAGGCCTTTTGACGATTGGTTAAGCACACTAAGGATTCTATGCAAGCATCTGATCTCATGTTAGGAATATGATTCCCGAACTCCAAAAGGGTTTGGAGCCTCATGGGGCACATGACATGATAATCTAAAGATGAAATGTTCCTTCAACTAACTTTAGTAAAATTGCTTCGAAATGGTTCAAGCACTTTATACATGTCACATGGAAGAAACCCAATCGATATCATCTTATATATTCTTAAGATGAAAAGCCACATTGATAGCCTCAAGATGCTTAACTGTCCTGTCTCAAAGTAGTTGGCCAAGGATTTGATCCTTGATTGCCTAATAAAGGTTTGAGACATTCATAATAAACTGTAATATGAACGATGGGACAAGAGTATCGGTGAACTTCACGCAATGCTCAAAGCAACCGAGGCAGGGATGGGTAGAGAGGTTCTACCTATTCTCTCGATCAATGAGGAAGGCTATAATAAATGGCCAATCCCGGTCCTAAGGCAATTATTACCAAAGGAAAGGAATACATCAAAGCAAAGGTTAATGCGAAACCTCGAAAAGCCTAAGCTTATGAAGCCTAAGGTAATGAAGAACGTTCCATGCTTTGAGTATGGAGAGATAGGACAATAAATAGGAATTGTTCCTCCTATCTCAAGGAGTTGAAAGACAAGAGGGATGTTGAGCAAACCTCAAATACAATTTCCATGATTCACACATCGTATTAAATGTCATTTCTTCAAACACATGGGTATTGGATACCGGATGTGAAACTCATTCTTGCAATTGTTGCAAAGGGGTTCAAAAGAAATGTGCGCTTCAAGGAAGGAAACTCTATTTTGAGACTTTCAAATTGTTTGGAAGTTGTTCTCAAAACCTTTTGTATGCACCTAGTTTGACTAGGAACATAATTAAGGTTTCTTATTAAAACAATGTGATCATGATTTAAAGTTTGTAAATAATGGTATTAAGTTTTATGGATGATGTATTTCATTTTAAGGACATACCTTCTAATGATATCCATGAATTGGTTCATGATAATTCATCCTACAATGACTTATTATACACATGAAGCACAAAGAAACTTAAAATGGGTTTAAGTTATTATTATCTTTGACATTATCGTATTAGTCACATAAACAAGAATTGGATTCAAACACTTCAAAAGAATGGTCTTTTGGAAACAAATGAAAATGTTTCATTTGATAAGTGTGAACCAAAAGACTTACTAGGAATGATACATTTGGATGTATGTAGTCCTTTTAAGACAATGACAAAGATTTGTGAAAGATACTTCATTATTTTATCGACGATTACAGTCGCTATTATTGTGTGCACTTGATGACACATAAGTATGAAGCTTTTGAAATGTTCAAAATCTTCAATAATGAAGTAGAATATCAACTCCAAATAACTATTTGTGTTCTTCATTCTGATAAAGAAGAAACTGAACCTTATTTGGATATGGTTCAATTTATTATGGCTATGAGCTTACCATCATTATCATTTTGGGTTTTCGCATTGCTCTCTAAGGCTCATATTATGAATATGACCCGGAAAAAGAAAGTGTATATAAGTTGAGAATCCACAGAGACTGTATGGGATACTGTTTCTTTGACTCAACAGAGCAAAAGTATTTATTGCTCGAAAGGCTAAGTTCTTGGAAACCGAGTTCTTTATGGAAGGAATGACGAATAGAACTGTGGAACTTCATAAGGATCAAAATCCACAAGCCGGTACACTTTTGGTTGACACTAGCTACCAACAAGAGGTTGTTGATGATAATCAAGAGGTTGATAAATATACACAAAACATTCACAAATCTGGTAGAGTTAGTATTCCATCTAAGTGATATGAATATTCCAAGAATGGATGCTATGTGGTTGACCCCTGTAGGCTAACCATATACCAAGATGCTATGTCCAATTTGGATTGGGACAAATGGCTAGAAGCCATGAACGTAAGGATGCAATCCATGTATAACAACCAAGTTTGAGAATTGGTTGACCCTCCACTTAACTCCAAACCGGTTGGATACAAGTGGGTTTTCAAGACGAAAACAGATATGCATGGAGACTTGAATACTTATAAATCAAGACTTATAGCATAAAGTTTCCATCAAACTCAATTGGTTGAATATGATGAAACTCTTACGCCCGTGGCAATGCTAAAGTCGATTAGGATATCATGTGCCATAACTTCATATTTTGAATATGAGTTTTGGCAAATGGATGTCAAAACCGTTTTTTTTTTAACATCTCGAAGAGATTGTCCATATAGTTCAGCATGATGGTTTTGTCGATCCATGACATCCTAATAATGTATATAAGTTAAAGTGATCAATCTATGGATTGAAACAAACATTGAGAAGGTTGTGTATATATATATATGAAGGCTAGTGGGAGCATAATTGTATTCTTAGTGTTGTATGTTGATGACACACTACTATTTGGAAATAATATTCCAACCTTGGAAGGTGTTAAAACCTAGCTTGGAAGATGTTTTTCATATAAGATCTCGTTTAAGCCACCCATATTTTTGAATAAGGATCTATAAGGATA
The DNA here is from genome assembly GCA_025215565.1 of Flaveria ramosissima. Lineage (NCBI taxonomy): Eukaryota > Viridiplantae > Streptophyta > Magnoliopsida > Asterales > Asteraceae > Flaveria > Flaveria ramosissima. The sequence goes on along the minus strand of CM046033.1, from coordinate 18,087,247 downwards.
GATCGAGGTGGTTGATAGGGTTAAACCAAAGTGCATATATATTGATAAAATCTTGAAAAGGTTCAAGATGAAAAACTCTTAGAAAGGTATGGTACCTATTCAAGGAGGGACATGTTGACTACGTCTCAATGTCCAAGCTCATAGGATGAGCAAAATCAAATGAAGGATACCATACACATTTGCTATAGGATCCATCATTTGTATGATGACATGCACTAGACCGGACGAGTCATGCTTATTAAGTATGACAAAGTAGATACCAATAGAAATAACCATCGGATGGCTCTTAAAAGTATATTGAAATACCTTAGTAGGACTAAGGATATGTTTCTAATATACTGATCTGTTGAAAAAGGAAGTCGTTGTAAAGGGTTACACGGATGCAAGCTTCCAAAACTGATCGAGATGATTTTCGATCACAATCGGGGTATACTTCCATTATGAATGGAGAAGAAGTGTCCTTGAAAGGTTCAAAGCAAGACACGGTAGCATTGTTCACTACAAAAAATCCGAATACATAGCCGCTTCATTGGCAGCTTGGGATGCTGCATGGATAAATTTGTCCATTGCTTATCTAGGGGTGGTCTCTACCATTCAAGACCCCCTCGAAATCTTTGGTAATTACGTGGGTGGGATTGCTCAAATCAAGGAACCCCGTACTCATCAAATGACTAAGCACCTTGAGCGGAGATTCAACATCATAAGGGATGGAGTTGAAAAGGGTAAAGATATGTATTCGTAAAGTTCATAAAGATCAAAACATTGCTGATCCACTAACGAAGCTCCTTGATAAGGGCAAAGTATGAGGGTCATACTTGTGCCTTAGGACTTCGATTTACTGGTGATATGAATTGATCTGTTTAGCATATAAAACATGGAACATTCGTAATATTTAACTCTTTTATATATTTGAGTTATGTTCCTTTTTAGCATGTTTATATCCATGAATATGTTTATTATTCTAAATGTCCGTAGTCGGTCATATTTGTGGGAACAAATATGAATGTAAGACTATTATGAACATGGATTGGTAGATATTCATAAGGTATGAATATAGAGCAATTGGTTGCTACCAAGGTTCATAGATATTTATGGGAGGCAAATATTGGACTGACCCGCGTCTCAAATCTTACTACATGGAATCTTATTGATTGATCATAAGTAAATTTGAGTAAAGGCGAATATCATTTGGTATCCTCTGACCTGAGATACATATTGGGTTTTGATATTCACCAAGTGTTATACCTTGAGCTAGTTCTTCGCTGATATGAAATAATGGTCAGTACATAAGGCTATGTTCAGGTATGACATGAGGTGATTGTGAGAAACGTATGTAGTCAAGATGGAATTTGTTCCTCTTATTCGTTGAGAGCATGATGTCTAAGGCCTGATTAAGTTAAATCAACAAGGAATGATCATTCTGTGTCCTTGGATTTAACATGACATCTATAACAAAAGGATAAATGATTGATTCACCTAAATCATTTCAAGTTTGGAACTTGAAGGGGATGATGTTATTGAATGGCTTATAGTCATGCGTATTAAGGGTAGTAAACCGTTGTTAGGCGGTATTTACTGCTTGCATCAATCTTCTATGTATCTTGTGCAAGTGGGAGATTGTTGGATTCTTTATGCCCAAGACACATAGAACATTGATGTGGTTAGTACGTTATGATCCAAGTCGGGTCATACCCAATAACAAGCTTAGCAAACACCAATTAATATTTAATTGATGATATGATCATGCAATTAAATAAATACACCAATTTAGAAAATGGGTTTTCTAAATAAGTTGCATATGAGATTGAACAACTTATATGGATATTTTGTTCATGGATATTATTTGTAATGTTGTTTAATTTAGTTAAATAACATCAAATAATAAAAGTGTGTGTATGTTATATAATTAAAAGGTTAATTATATATATGTATCTTTATTAATCTTTAGTTTGACAAAAGATTAAGATACAAGGACCAATTGGGAAAATAACAAAAAGGAAACAACCCTAATAAGGGGTTTCGGCCGCCCCCCTTATGGCAGCCCTCTTCTTTGTTTTTCTTCTTTGGTTCTCTTGAGTTCTTGCTCTCCTTGTACACACACACACTCTTATTTTCAGATCTCACTCTCTCAAACATGCAAAATGGTCACAAGAACATCAACTCTTCTTATGGAAGAAAGAGTTCAAAGCTGGAACAAGGGTCCAGCACCCTTGTTGCTTGTTCACGGCTGGAACAAAATTCAGCAGCTTCTTTGACCCGTTTTTGGTGTTCAAATCCTAGCAAAGATGGTGTTTTCTTGGAGGCTTGTGGGTATGATTGCTTGAGGACATCTATCTTGATGTTTTGGTCGTTCAAAAGCATCATCATCTTGATCCAATCCACGGTTTTGACAGCTTCTAGAAGGTAGTTCCATTGTGTTGTTTTGGTTGTTTTGTTTTATCTTGATAACTAGTTCAAACACATATATTTGATCCTATGGTTTTGGGTTTGTTGAAACAAAGTTATGAGCTTTAATTTTTCAGATTACAACATGATATTAAGTTCATATTCCGCTGCGTTTTTCTTGTTTAAATGGTTAAACAACATTGTTAAGGTCCAACAAACCCCAACAGCATGGAAGGGTTCCATCCCTATCATACTTAAGGGTCTAGGGTTGTGAGGCTTATGTTAAGACTCCCACCCCAAACAAATTGGAAGTCCGATCCACCAAGTGTATCTTTATTGGATATCCTAGAGATTCTATGGGATATTTTTCTATGATCCACTGGAACAAAAGGTGTTTGTTGCCAGAAAGGGTGAGTTCTTAGAAGCAAAGTTCCTTATGAAAGGAACTAGCAGTAGAACAGTGGATCTTGAGGAAGATCAAGAACCACAACCCGATGCACGTTTGGTTGTAACTAGCACTTAACATGAGGATGTTGAAGATGATCAAATGGTTGATCAATACACACAAAACGTTCGCAGAAGTGGTAGAATTAGTAATCCACCTGAAAGATACGGATTTTTCATGGATGGATGCTATGTGGTAGATTCAGATGAACCAACCACATACCATGATGCAGTGTCCAATTTGGATTGTGACAAATGGCTTGAGGCCATGAACGTTGAGATGCAATCCATGTATGACAATCAAGTTTGGGAACTTGTTGTACCACCTCTTAATTCCAAGGTAGTTGGAAGTAAGTGGGTTTTCAAGAAGAAAACCGATATGCATGGAAACTTGGATACTTATAAAGCTAGACTTGTAGCAAAGGGTTTCACTCAAACTCAAGGGGTTGATTATGATGAAACCTTCTCACCTGTTGCTATGCTAAAGTCTATAAGGATATTGTTTGCCATAGCTGCTCATTATGATTATGAGATTTGGCAAATGGATGTCAAAACCGCTTTCCTAAATGGATATCTTGAGGAAGATGTCTATATGGTTCAACCTGAAGGTTTTGTCGATCCAAAACATCCTAATAAAGTATGCAAGTTAAAGAAATCAATCTATGGATTGAAACAAGCATCGAGAAGCTGGAATCACCGTTTTGATGAGGAAGTAAAGAAATTTGGCTTCATCAAAAACGCTGATGAGGCTTGTGTGTATAAGAAGGCTAGTGGGAGCACAATAACTTTCCTAGTATTGTATGTTGATGACATACTACTATTTGGAAATGACATTCCAACCTTGGAAGGTGTAAAAACCTGGCTTGGGAGTTGTTTTTCCATTAAGGATCTTGGTGAAGCCGCCTATATTCTAGGAATAAAGATCTATAGGGATAGATCAAGGCGGTTGATTGGTTTAAATCAAAGTGCATACATTGATAAAATCTTGAAAAGGTTCAAGATGGAGAACTCTAAGAAAGGTACCGTACCTATTCAAAGAGGAACGATATTGAGTACGACTCAATGTCCTAGCTCAAAGGATGAGCAAGATAAAATGAAGGCAATCCCATATGCATCTGCTATTGGATCCATCATGTATGCGATGATATGCACTTGACCGGACGTATCATGCGCCTTAAGCATGACAAGCCGTTACCAGCAAAATCCTAGAAACAGTCATTGGATGGCTGTTAAGAACCTTCTTAAGTACCTAAGGAGGACAAGGGATATGTTCCTAATCTATGGATCTGGTGATGAGGAACTCGTTGTAAAAGGTTACACGGATGCGAGTTTCCAAACCGATCGTGATGATTCTCGGTCACAATCGGGATATATTTTCATTCTGAATGGAGGAGCGGTCTCTTCGAAGAGCTCCAAGCAAGATGTGGTGGCACTATCAACTACAGAATCAGAATACATCGCCGCCTCATTGGCAGCTCAAGAAGCTGCATGGTTGAAGAAATTCATTGCCGATCTAGGGGTTGTCCCTTCCATTCAGGACCCCCTAGAGATCTTTTGTGATAACGAGGGTGCGATTGCTCAAATCAAGGAACCTCGTGCTCATCAAAAGACTAGGCACATTGAGCGGAGATTCAACTACATACAAGATGAAGTTGAAAAGGGAAAGATATGTATTCGCAAAGTTCACACGAATCAAAACATTGCGGATCCTCTCACGAAGCTCCTTGAAAAGGCAAAGCATGAAGGTCATACTTGTGCCATGGGACTTGATATTCTAGTGACTGGATTTGATCTGTAAATTTTGTATTTGGATATGTGGAACTCTTTATTATTTGCATAAAATTATTTGGTTATAATGTTTCAATTAATGTTCCAATTTAGCATGTTTAATCCATGAGTAAATTGTTTACTCTAAATGTCCGTAGTCGTTCATACTTGTGGGAACAAGTGTGAGGGTAAGACTATTATGAACTTGGATTGGTTGATATTCATAAGGATGAATATAGAGCAATGAGTTGCTACCAAGGTTCATAGATATTTATGGGATACAAATATTGGACTAACCCGCATCTCAAATTTCACTACATGGAATCTTATTGATTGATCATAAGTAAGTTTGAGTAAAGGCGAATATCATTTGGTATCCTCCGACCCGAGATACATATTGGGTTTTGATATTCACCAAGTATTATACCTTGAGCTTTTTCTTCACTGTCATGAAATAGTGGACAGCACATAAGGGTATGTTCAGGTATGACACGAGGTGTTTGTGAGAAACGTATGTAGTCAAGATGGAATTTGTTCCTCTTATTCGTTGAGAGTTAGATGTCTAAGGCCTGATTAAGTTAAATCAGTAAAGAATGATCATTCTATGTCCTCGGATTTAACATGACATCTGAAACAAAAGGATAGATGATTGATTCACCTAAATCATTTCAAGTAGGGTACTTGAAAGGGATGATGTTATTGAATGGCTATAAGTCATGCGCATTAAGGGTAGTAAACCGTTGTTAGGCGGTATTTACTGCTTGCATCAATCTTCTATGAATCTTGGGCAAGTGGGAGATTGTAGGATTTTGTGTGCCCAAGACACTTAGAATATTGATGTGGTTAGTACGTTATGATCCAAGTCGGCTTATACCCAATAACAAGCTTAGCAAACACCAATAAATATTTAATTGATGATATGATCATGCAATTAAATATTAACACCAATTTAGAAAATTGGTTTTCTAAATTAGATGCATATGAGATAGAACAACTTATTAGGATATTTTGTTCAAATATTATTATTTGAAATGTTGTTTAACTTAGTTAAATAATATCAAATAGTAAATTGGGTGTATGAGTTATACAATTAAATGTTAATTGTATAACTTATTTGTTTTTACTAGTTAATATTAGAGATGATAAAATTTTGAGGGGGAAACCCTCAATATTTCGAAAATTGGCCAGCTCCCCTCTCTAAGATGATTGGACCAATTTTCTTCTTGAAACTCTCTACCATTAACTAAGAAAACACACAACCAATTCAGCTCATTATGATCACATGCAAAACTTGAAAACTCTCTCTCTTTTCCTCTCAAAAAAACTCACGAAAATAGCAGCTGGGAAGAAGGGAGTTTTAGTTTCATTTTGGTGGTGTTCTTCTTAACAAGAAGGTGTCTTGCAAAGAGCTTGGGGTATACAAGCTTGAGAGCTCCTATTCTTGGAGCTTTGGTCGATTTTCAGCATCATTCCTCTCCTCATTTCTGTCGACTTTTCAGCTGTTGGTGAAGCTTACCTTTTGGTTGTTTTGGTGTCCAAAACCAAGCAACTAAGATGCCTACTTAGAGCCTTGTGGGAGTGAGCTCTTGAGGACTTCTAAGCTTGAAGTTTTGGCCATATTTCAGCCTCCTATCTTCATTCTTGGTCGATTTTTCAGCTGGAGAAAGGTAGTTAATCACAGCTTGTTTATTCACATATTATGATCCTTTGATTTTGGGTTTGTTTTAAAACATATGTATGTCAAAAGGAACACGTTTTTTTTCAGCTTATAAACTTGGTTATAATGCTAAACTTCCGCTGCGTTTTCAGAAAGTTTAAAAGGTTAAACTCGTTTTTGTGTTCTAACAAACCCATCAAGACCAACATCTTCTGAAGCCAAAAGTGAAGTCTTCCGAAGCCAAAGAGTGAAGACATATTTCTTCCGAAGACTTTTAGAGATATGCCTTTATTTGATGTACTTAACCATAAAGCTGGACCATATTTCAACTGCAACTCTGTAAAGTCACAAACTTACATGAGTTGGTGAAAAGGTCCATGCTTTTGGTAACTGTACATTGAGGTCTTGAGTCCATGCTTTCTACTTTATGTACTTTTATCCTTTTTGTAATATATTAGGATGTGAGCTATGGCATGTCATAGTCACTAATCAAAAGGCAAATCTGTCTTTTGACTCTACATTTGATTTTGTAGTTGTTTAGTCAATTGTATCCAGCTGGCCTTCAAAGTATGGCCGGCTGTAGGATGTAGTATAAAGTATCTCAAGTACTTGTAACTTTCCATCGCATGCTTTGTAACATTTGTAATAGAACTTGAGAAGCAATATATAGCATTCTCGAAAACCAATTACTTGTGTTGTTTGCTATCTTGTTTTGTCTCATATTTACTTGTGTTCTTAGCATCTTTCATTAACAAGTTAACTAGTCCCTATTTGATTTGTTAAGTGTTCTAAGCAACTCTCCTCATTGTGTTGTTGTGTTGTAAGTGCATACCCTTCACCGGTCCTGCATTTGGTATCAGAGCTTTTCAAGCTCTTGATATAAGATCTCACCATCTTAAGATCCCTTACACACACAAAATACTTAACAACTCAAATGGCAACTTTTACCAAAGCTGATATGGAAACTGGAACTATGACAAAGTCTCCACTAATCACTCTTGAAGACTTTGATACTTGGTGTCAAAGAATGGAAGGCTTCATCAAGTCTCAAGACTCCAGGATGTGAGACTCTGTTGTTAAGGGACCTTACATACCAAGCACCACTTCTGCTACTGGTGGTGGTATGATTCCTAAGGCTGTGATTGGTTACTCTGAAGCAGACAGAAAAAGAATAGAGATTGATCAGAAAGCCATGACAGCCCTTCAAACTGCTCTTCCAAACTCCATCTACAGAGGCTTCAAGAAGTGCAAAACTGCCAAGCAACTATGGGAAGCACTAAAGCTGATGTATGAGGGGTCTACCAAAGCAAAGGAGAACAAGAAGGATCTCCTGAAGCAGCAGTTTAAAAACTTCACCTTTAAGGTAGGTGAAACCATGACTCAACAATACTTCAGGTATGTTGAGATTGTGGATACTCTAATGGATGTTGGAGTAACTCTTGAGAACAGAGACATTGTAAGGAAGTTTATGTCGTCTCTTCCTAGACAATGGACACATTATGTGTTGTTATCAAGAGGTTTGAGAACCTTAAGACTCTTACTCTCACAGAGTTGTATGGTATTCTTAGTGGCTACCAGATGGAGATGAACATGCAAAACTCATCTGGTAACTCCAGCAATCAATTGAGTTCAGCCCTCCATGTGGTTGAAAGGGAAAGCATTGAACCGCAACATCATCTTATATGCTTCCCTGACAACTCACAAAAGGGCCCTTTCATCACCTTTCCAGAGACTCTAAGGGAAAGCTACACTCAAGGAAGTCCTTTCCAAGAGACAAGTTCTTCTCATGCCTTTGTCTCTACTGATGAAATCTCATGCAACTTTCTCTTCACCCTTGAAGATTTGGACTGTATCCATCCAGATGATCTGTAGTATATGGAGATAGTCCAGCAAATGGCTCTTCTCACTCACAGAGCCAAGAAGTTCTACAAGAGGACAGGAAGAAAGTTTCCAAGCAATGCAGTCATTGGAAAGTTTGGGCTGGATTAAAGCAAAGTAAAGTGTTACAACTGTAACCAGACGGGACACTTTACAAGAGAGTGTAAGGCACCAAGGATTAATGGTGGCCAAGCATAAACCAGACCAAACTACACTGAGAAAGCCCCTCAGAATGAGAAACCAAAGCAGCGAGCTGCATTTTATGTTGAAGAAGGAGGCTTTGACTGGAGCTTTCAGGTAGATGATGCATCTCCAAACCAAGCACTCATGGCAGACCACGATGAAGCCAAGGTATTGGAACATCTTTGTACTCCTGAATACATTGCTAAAGTCAATAGTTACAGGTCCTATAAATTTAGAAATGAGATCTGATCTTGAGTCCTCAAATATCTTAAAAGCTAATTTTAAAAGAGATGAAAATGACTATAAACTAAAGATAGAGGACTTAGAGAAAACCATTTCAATTCTTAAACATGAGCATACAAACAATAGGACTCAGATCAAAGACCTCATTACTAAATTAACTGAATGCCAGGCTGAGCTTGTGATCAGCAAAGCCAAGGTAGAAAACTGTGTTCTTGAAGAAAAGACCTTCAAGAATATAATATCCTCATCCTTGCATGCAAAAGTTTGTTATCAAAATAAGCAGGGACTAGGATCTTGTGAGATAGCTCCTCCACACACAATCTTGTTTGTAAGATCTCCTAGGTGTAGAACTTGTGAAGACGAGCTTTCCCTCATAGATCTTGTGACTGAAGAGGATGAAGAGGAGATGGTGGTGAATGGCTCTGAGAAGAGTGAAGAAGAGCATTCTAAGAAGGTTCACCATCCCTCTGAGGAGAGCAAAGATGTTGGGATGACCAAGTCAAGAAGAAAGAACTTGATCAGGAAGGCCAAAAGAAAGTCCATAGAGGCTCAGGAGATCAAGGCCACCTTCAATTCTGCACAGAAACAAGTCTTCATCTCTGCAGGATTTGAAGTGGTAAAGGCTGAAGACACCAACTTTAACTCCATCAACAAGAGTTCTGGTTCATGTCCAAATCATCCCATCATCAAGAAGAAGGCTGATCAGTTGTGCATCACTGTTGTACAACCTGAACCATCCAGCTCCAAAGGTAGTTCTATCCCTACAAGAACTGCCACAACATCTACAAAGATGAAGATGGAGAAGGAAAGTGATCAAGTTCAGCCTTGTTCACAAAGGAAAACTCCTAGAAGGAAGAAAATGGACTCTGTTATGTGTGGGAGTACTTCTCATCTTGCTAAGGATTGTGTTTACAATCCAAAGAGTACTCTCCACATGACCAAGAAAGAAACTTCTAAGATTTTGGAAAAGAAGAAGCAAGCTTCGGAAGGAAAATTTGTTTCCTTCGGAAGCTCCAAAATGAAGAAGAAGACAAGTGGAAACTTGCCTTCAGAAGAAAATTTGGTCTCGAAAGAAATGAATACTTCCAAAGCACTGAAGCCTGCTGCAGTGAAAGCAAGATCTTTCGAAAGTCCAGTCATCAAAACTTCCGAAGTCATCAAAACTGCCGAAGTATTGAAGGTCAAGTCTAAGCTTCCTAAGGTGGTGTGGAAGTCAAAGAAAGACCAAGTGGCTGAAAGTACTTCATCAACATCAGCAAATGATCCTTCTAGCATGACTATAGGATCAATTACTGTTGCATTGTCTTCAACTTCTTTTGATGAGCCCAAGACCAATAAGGCTTGGGTTTCCAAATGTAACTAATCATCTCTTTTGTGCAAGAACAGCTCAACACAAATAGAAATGTATGGATCATTGATAGTGGTTGTTCCAGGCACATGACAGGCAATAGGTTACTACTCCACTTGAAAGAATTGATGGAGGAGCAGTTGCTTTTGGAGGAGATGCAGGAGGTTACATTACAGGAAGGGGCAAGGTCACAAATAGTAAGCTCAACATTGAGAAGGTAAACTTTGTCAAGGAGCTTGGGTACAATCTTCTGAGTGTATCCCAATTTTGTGATCAGAGTCATAACATGCTCTTTACTGAGCATGAGTGCATTGTTCTCAGACCCGGGGTGGTCATTCCTCATGAGCACATCTTGTTCAAAGCCCCCAGGAAAGGGAACATGTACAAGATGGACTTGCAAGAATGATGAGTCTTTCCTCTTGCATAAAAGAATGTGTCATGTAAACTTTAAAAACATGAATAAATTAATTAAGAATGATTTGGTAACTGGAATACCAAAGAAAGAGTTTACAAGTGATGACCAATGTGTTGCGTGCCTGAAGGGGAAGCAACACAAGGTATCTCACAAGCCAAAGGAAAGAAATTCCATCATTAATCCCCTACACTTACTACATATAGATCTCTTTGGCCCTACCAGTGTAATGAGTCCAGGAAGGACCTCTTATTGTTTGGTGATCACAGATGACTTTACAAGATTCACTTGCGTCTTCTTTCTTAGAACTAAGGATGAGACCCCTGAGATTCTAAAGAATTTCATATTAAAGATTGAGAATCAATATGATCACAAGGTCAAAATCATAAGATGTGATCAAGGAACTTAATTCAAGAATCAAATCCTCGATACATTTTGTGATGAAAAAGGTACTACAAGACAATATAATGCTCCTAGGACTCCTCAGCAAAATGGTGTTGCTGAGAGGAGAAACAAGACACTAATTGAAGTTGCAAGAACTATGTTGTCTGACTCTAAACTGCCCATCACCTTCTGGGCAGAGGCAGTGAACACTGCTTGCTATGTGCAAAACAGAGTTTTAGTAGTTAAGACACATGGTAAGACTCCTTATGAACTTTGGCACAAAAGAAAACCTTTCATTGGTTTTCTCAGGTCATTTGGTTGTCCTTGCACCATCTTGAATACCAAAGAGCAAATTGCCAAGTTTGTTGAGAAATCAGATGATGGACACTTTATTGGATACTCTTCTCAAGCTAAAGCTTATAGAGTATACAATCTCAGAACTAGAGTAGTTGAGGAGTCAGCCAATGTGACTTTCAATGAGCACACTCCCGGTGTGAAAGGTTCTGGTCCGGATTGTTTATTTGATCTTGTTTTAGTTACCAACTGTTTTAACAAATCTTGTGAGAATGTTTCAGGATCTACAGATATATTACCTACAGGTGATCCTGACCCAAGATTTGAGCTCAGAAGACATTCAAGTTACACATCTTCAGGTCCAATGGTAACTAATCCTGCAAATGAAGCTTCTACCAGCACGTCAATGACAAATACTGCTGATACTTCTCAGGTGCCTTCAAATTCCAGCTTAGAGGCACAAAACACAGGAGAAGGAGCTTCAAATGTTGGAGAAAATGGTGGTGGTGAAAGTGATCAGGAATTTCTTGATGCTGATAACCACTCCATTGAAGACAATATTAATGATGACACACATTCATTGGATCAAGTCAATCTTGATAAGTGTGCTGATGTGGAGGGTGAATCTTCCTTGCCAGATTAGAACTTTTCAAATTTAGATGTATCTAAGCAACTTGTTGTGATCCCTCAGCTAAGGATCCACAAGTCTCATCCTACCATAAACATCATTGGAGATGTTGATTCAGGGGTAAGAACAAGAGGACAAACCCATGAAGCAAATGTTTGTCTTCACTCTTGTTTTTTGTCCCAGATAGAGCCAAAGAAAATTGATGAGGCTCTAAAGGATGGAAGTTGGGTTGAAGCCATGCAAGATGAGCTACTTCAATTTAAAAGGCAAAAGGTGTGGAACCTATATCCTCTTCCTCAAGGGAAGACTACCGTAGGAACCAAATGGGTTTTCAGGAACAAGAAGGATGATAGAGGACTTGTCATCAAGAACAAGGCAAGACTAGTTGTTCAAGGGTATACTCGAGTAGAAGGAATTGACTACACAGATGTTTTTGCTCTTGTAGCAAGACTTGAAGCTATCAGGATATTCCTAGCTTTTGCTGCATCCAAGAACTTCAAGGTCTACCAACTTGATGTCAAGTGTGCTTTTCTTCATGGGGAGATTGATGAAGAGGTGTATGTCAGATAACCATCTGGGATTGCAGATCCTGATCATCCTGATTATGCCTGCAGGCTTGATAAATCTCTTTATCGGCTGCACCAAGCACCAAGGAAGTGGTGTGAGACTCTATCTCAGTATCTCTGTCAACATGGCTACAAAAGGAGTACTATAGATGGAAATCTCTTCATCAAAGGAACAAATGACATAATGCTAGTTCAAGTATATGTAGATGACATTATCTTTGGGTCAACTAATCCAAAGCTCTGCAAAGACTTTGAGAAGCTTATGAAGGACAGGTTTGAAATGAGTGCCATGGGGGAACTCAATTTCTTTCTAGGAATTCAAATGAGCAAGTTGACAATGGCATCTTCATAAGTCAGTCAAAGTATGTACAATACATACTTAAAAGGTTCAACATGACTGATTGTAAGGTTGCTAAGACACCCATAGCCAGAAATCACTCCCTTGGACCTGATCTTGAGGGGGAGTGTGTTGATGAGCATCTCTATAGGGCAATGATTGGGTCTCTTATGTACCTCACAGCTACCACGCCAGATATCATGTTTGCTACATGCATTTGTGCAAGATATCAAGTCAACCCCAAGATGTCACACCTGGTCACTGTCAAAAGAATTTTAAGATATCTCAAAGGTGCTCCATCACTTGGCCTTTGGTATCCAAAGAATTCTGACTTTAATCTGTATGCTTATACAGATAGTGACTATGGTGGTTGCAACATGACTGCAAAGTCTACATCAGGGGGATGTCAATTTCTTGGTGGAAGATTAGTCTCTTGGCAATGTACGAAACAATCATGTGTGTCTGCATCAACTACTGAGGCTGAATACATTGCTGCTGCAAGCTGCTGTGCTCAAGTGCTTTGGATTCAAAATCAGATGCTGGACTATGGATTCAACTTTAAAGAGACTCCCATCAACATAGAACACAATAGTGCTATCTCCATCACAGAGAATCCTGTGCAGCACTCAAGGACAAAGCATATTAATATCAGGTATCATTTGATTAGAAATAACTTTGAAAAGGGATTAATCAAACTAGTCCAAGTTAACACAAATGAACAATATGCTGATCTGTTCACCAAAGCTTTTGATGAGCAGAGATTTAAATATCTGGTATCAGCTATTGGGATGATTAACATTGAATAGCTTTTCTTAAAAACTTAATCATATTTATTTCTAAAAACTGTGTGTCCTAAGTTGTCTATTTTATCACCTTCATAAGCCCTTGTTTTCTTTGGAAGAAAATCTGTTAGGACCTGGTATTTGAACGAAATACCTAGTGATTAGCGTGTAAACCAGATCAAATAGTGCGGAATCCTATTTGATTGGCGATCCAATCAGTGAGAACACACGAAGTACCAATAAAGAATTGAATCTAACGTTACAAATCGATTAGGAATCGATCTAATGTGTTCTATGAACTTGGAGAACGAATTGGGAGGCTTCTGGATGGCTAGGGTACGTCTGGAGTTGAAATAGAATGAATGCTTACGTTTTTCCACGAATTGGGTTGTATTTATAGGTTAGTATTGTTCATTCGTGCGACTGGACCATAAGTATGGTTCAGTCGTGCGATTGGACCATGCGGTTGATTCATCCGCACGACTGAGTGTTCAGTCGTGCGACTGATCCAATCTTATGTTACAGTCATACGACTGATCCAGTCTCCTGGTTCAGTCGTGCGACTGAGTCAATCGTATGAAGTTATTCATGCGTGTGGTCCATTCGCATGGGCCATTCGCATGAGAACTTCATTGTGTTAAGTTTGAATGTATTAATTAATATAACATTATGTGTAACCATTCAAACAACCACAAATCTAATTACCAATTCAACATCGACTCATTAATGAAATATTAAACATTATCAATCACAAACAATCAATATCATTTCATTAATCATTTCACATTACATCAGAATCAGACAAACAAGATCTATTACATTCAAATCCTGATCTAGGGACATACATGTATCAACAAACTCCCCCTTGGACCAAATCCTCATATTTCTTGTACTTGTCCTCTTTTGTGACTCCCGCGTGAATCTCAAATGCGAAGCAGAGTCTTATGACGTTCTGGAACTGGAGGGCTTGTACAATATCCTGCGTATCATAGAACAGTGGCCACTTGTATAGAGTGTAGACATCATCGGCTGACAAGTTGGTAAGCCACATTGGGTCGAATACCCTGATAGTATCCATTTGGCCCTCTCTGTTTAGGACTATGACCGCTTCTCCTGTCCTCCAATCGTAGTACCACCACTTAAAGTGTGGAGTGAAGTCCTGTGGCATTTCCCTGAGCGGGATTCTTGACATTGTGTGCGGAGGACTCCACTTCAGCACTATCTTTGGCTTTCCAGTAATGGCATCAACTTCAGACCTTCTGATATACCTTGTAGGCTGTTGGGGTCTGAAGTTAACCCACCTGGTGTGGTACTCCTTCCTTAGGGCAGCCTCAAACCAGCCTGACATCTTTCTCGGGTCAGCATACAAAAGCTTTAGTTTGGCCAGCTGGTTGAGCTCAAAACCTGGTAGAGTCTTCAGATCATGTGGGAATCTGAAGTACTCTATGCCTTTTTCCCTCTTAACTGCATATACGTTAAGGTCCTCAAAATACGCCCACGCTATGATCCTTCCAGACACCTTATGATGTTTCTTGACTCTGTAGAGTTTGGTGTAGGCATCCTATTTCGGTGCAGCGCGTTGGGCTCTAACTTCTTCAAAACACGCAGCTCACTCAGCCTTTCGGATATCGACATCATCATTTGAGGCTTGGGCCGTTTCCTCTGTTTTCTCTGATTCTTGCTCCATTTTGTCTAACACCTCAAATGTATCGCTAACAAGGGATTCACCCAGATTGGGGACCACATTTCCCTCATTGTCAGCATACTGAGGGTAGTGCTCGGCAGTGACATCTTCAATCTCGATTTCATCAACATCGTTGAGCTCTTCGTCACTGGTCGAGTCGCATGTTGGAGCATCCTTCACTATCTCATCTGGATTGAGCTTGAAGATCTCAGCTAGTTGCTCATTTGATAGGTCGTGAATTATTTCCCCTTCTTCAGGGGTATAACTCACCGACCTCCTTACGATCCCTTGCAGATCAAGAATCATAGTCAACTGAGTCTTGACCTGCTGAAGGGGAGCAACATCGAACTCATCCCTTTGGTAATCAGGATCTGTTTGATTTAAACATTCAACACATCAACCATTAGTAATTAATCAAAACAGAAATGCATTAAAATTAATATAAACGTTGAATACATAGGTTTAAATACATGATTCAAATACAAAAGTAATTAAATACATAAACATCTAATCTTTACTTTTGTCCTGGATCATCGGCTCGTCACTTGGTGGAGCAGAGGAGGAAGCTGGTTGGTCTTGTCTATTCTTTGATCTCCTCTCCTGACCTGGAGCACAGGCCGATGCAGCTGCATCTCCTCCTTCTGCATCATCATCTTCATCCTTCTCCTCTGTCCGTTCTTCTTCAGTCCCCTCATCCTCCTCCGTCTCATCCTCATCATCCTCATCATCATCTTCATCATCATCATCACCATCATCTCCGTCTCCCTCTTTGATCTTCAGGGGCTCCTCTTTAGATCCCTTTAGCTTTAACATGATCGTCTTCTTCGCCTCCTCCAACTCCTCTATCTTCTTGTTTGATGTGACACTATGTGCTTGGAGTTGGGCTATCTCATGGCTCTGAGCAGCCATCTGTTGGGCCTGCTCCTCTATCACTCGGGCCTGCTCTGCGATCTGGTGAGACTGTGCAGTAGTTAGGTCAGCAAGCTGGCGGATCTGAGCCGACTTCTCCTCGTCAGCAGCTAATAAGCGCATCACCATCCTGTTGAGCGCAGAAAGCTGTTCCTCTACTCCGATTGGAGGTAGAGGTGATCCATAAGTATGAGAGGGATGGGCTGAGGATCCAGCTTGGTGGGAAGTGGTGGTGGTGGTGGCTGTAGTGAAGATGGGGCTGGGTCTGTGAAATGGTGGAGGTGATGTGGGAGTGAAAGATATGGTGGTAGATGGCATCTGTACAGTGGTGGGAGGTGTGGAGGTAGTAGTAGTAGCTGTGGTGGCTGTGGTGGCTGTGGTGGTGGATGGTGTGGCTGTGGTGGTAACGAAGGTCAATCGTCTCTTCTTCTTCTTTTTCCCGTGGGGCTGAGCCATCCTTTTCCTCCTCGTTCCCGTCGAGGTGGATGCTCCCCCTACAACACGGCTAGCTGACTCCGGTGCATAACTAGGATCATCAGTTGTCTCTCCTGAGTCTCTTGGGCGTTCACCAACCGCCCTTAGCCCATACTCTGTGGGAACAACCTTGCTTCCCACAGTTCTTGTTAGGGGCTCCTCGTCCGACTCCTCTTCCTCCACATCAGGAACAAAGTCCTGATGGAAACCAGCAGACTCGGCTATGTCTCCAGCTGGGGCAGACACTGGAGGTATAACATCGGAAGCTGTGCCTCTCGGTGGAGCAGGCATATCATCCCCAGCGTCTCCACTGTCGTCATTGTCGGAATCATGCTCTGGGAGCAATAGCCTCTCGTCATCTGAATCACTATCATCATGACGTCACTTGCGTCTCCCCGGCGCCACATATCTCTCATTGGCCAAATGGTCGATCAACCTCTTCACCTGGGGCTTTACCTTCTTGCCCCTATACACTCTCATACGACCCAAGGTCGTGTCATCCATAATCTCAAGCGCCACAGCATCATGGCTCTCCTTGGGAAGTAAAGGCAGCTTCTCGTTGAAGATCAGCTGCAGAAACCTAGGGTACATACAAAACCCTCCTTCCCCTTAGCCTCCAGGTTCTCCACCAAATAAGAAAAGATCATGCTCGAGAAGCTGAAGGGGTGGTTCAGCACCAGTGCCACGTAGGCATTCTGAATCTAGTCTGATAGGTCATCGAACCCACCCCTCCTGGAAGCAATACACTTCAGGATCACATGCGCCAAGTACTTGTACTGGGGGCACAGGTTGCTCTTGTTGAGCACACCTGAGTTTATGTCCCCAGCATACTTGATCCTGAGAAAGCAGCCTCGGACAGTAAGTGGATGTAATCTGGTGGGGTGATCAGTATCGTCCCCAAACTCAAGAACTCTCTGAATATCAGCAGCTGTAACCTCAATATCATGACCAAGAATGGAACTCCGTATACTGTAAGGCTCACGAGAACGATCAACGGAGGCATTCTCCCAGAATGCCTGGTGTAATGACCTGTAAGGCGTGCACGGTGTGGAAATGGCCTTATGTATCCGAGAGCGTCTAAGGAACGCAATAATCTCTGTAAACTCGGCCCCGTTCCGAGTCGTATGATCCAAATGAGCACATATGTTGTGCTTTGGATTAATGGACCATCTATCAGCCATTTTCCTGAAACACAAGACATAGAACCATTAGTACATAATACATCAAAATTCAGTTCGAAGTGTATTGTTTGAATTCAATCTGATTCATTCGTGCGAATGAATCATGCGACTGAAGTCAGTCGGTTGTCCTTTCTTGCGACTGAGCTCATTCGGGTGAATGTGACATACGACTGAGTTCAATCTGCTGACTGAGTCTGCGATTGGTTCAGTCGGCTGACTGAGCTCATTCGCATGGTTCATTCGGCCGATTGACCCAATCGCAAGATTCAATCGTGCGATTGGAGTTCATCCGGACGACCAGTCGTCTGTCCCACTGTTCAGTCGCCTGTGGTTCGAATCTTGATCAAAACAAATGATTTAACATGGGTTCCCGGTTCAATAGACTCGCCATCTAGTCACTAATAACCTGTTAAACTTAATTTTAACATTTTGCTTAGTTAGGTTGGTTATTAGGTCATTTTCAGTCTGGTTCTTGTTTCACTCGAATTTCACAGAATTAGGGTTTCATTTCTTCTGATTTCATTGAGATATAACTTCAATCTACCTGTATAAACAACAGCGAACATCAGAGGATCAATAACAATGTAAAAGCACGGTCTAGCAAAATTTTGGCAGAGTAACGGTAAGAAGTGCGATTTGGGAGCGATTGAGTGTGATGGGTGAAATGCGATCGACTGTGGCCCTTTAAATACTGAAGCTGAATTCAATCGGCCGACTGGCCTCATTCGCTCAGTTCATTCGGGCGACTGAATCTCAGTCGTGCGATTGGCCCAGTCAGTCGCATTCAGTTGGCCGACTGAGGTTCAGTCGGTCGACTGACTCATTCGCACTCTTTCATTCGCACCTTTAGTTAACCGAATGAGTCTCAGTCGGTCGACTGACTCATTCGCACCCTTCCATTCGGTCGAATGGATCAGTCTGATAAGCCATTCGGGTGAATGGCTCAATCTCATGTCCAGTCGTGCGAATGGGAGCCATTCGCATGGTTGGTCCATACTCATGGTCCAATCGTGCGAACGGGTCATACTTATTAAATTTTCTGCCATTTTTAACATTTTACATTTAAAACCCTTTTAACTTTTGAAATTTAACATTATGAGCATTTGATCATCTCAGACATGATCATTTTAACTTGAAAACTTTTTGATCACCTCAGACATGATCCTTTTAAACAATTTAGTCACCTCAGACGTGACCCTTTTAAAAACTTTGTCACCTCAGACGTGACCCTTTTAAACTTTGAAAACACATGTGGTCATCTTAGACATGACCCTTTTAGTGAGTTGAACCCATACTGATTTTCCTGATGTAGTCCAACAAACAAACAAACTAAAATGACTAACTAAGTTAGAAGATTAAACTAAAGTACAAAAATAAACTTGTTTTTGGCTTTTTGTGAGAGATAAATCCTAAGATAGAAATCTACGGGATTTGGTTCCGGAATAGGCAGCTTCAACTTAGATTGACCACACCTGGACCAATTCAATTTTAGAATCATACAGGCAGTCAAATCATTTGGGACTTGTTATCAAAATCTTTTGATGCTCAATTCTTGGTTTTCATGCAGAGTCGTTAGCAAGTTTAGGAAATCATACTGGAACTATTAGATTCCCCCATTGATTTGAACTTTCAAGAATTGCAGCCACAATGATTGTCAATATGTTTGTCCTCTTAAATCCATATACAGACTTTTGACACAGACTGGTGATAGTTTTAGGTTTAATTATTTCAACTAACATTTGTGGATCCCACACTTATATGGTAATCAACATTCCTCAGGAGCTTTTGAGCGGTCTACGAGTATTATTACAAGAAGAGACTATTCTTAGAGCTTTCATGGAGAAGCCAATCCTCAGGTCAGTGCCATCGCACAGCAGAGAGGCGGCAAACAACAATGAATTCTAGAATATCTAGGTTATGCTTATCATCAGGTCAGTGCCATCACGCAGCAGAGAGGCACACAACCTATCTCCTTGTTAGAGCAGCTTAATTTTATTTTGCACAAAATGCACCAACAACATAAGTCATTAGTTTGATAGCATTTGTCTTTCATTTTTTTCGTGCTTTGCTCTACTTATGGTCATCCGCACACATTCGTGGCGTTTACATGCTCATTACCCCTTATTGGAATATTGTTGATTGTGTTAACCAGTGATAAGATGGAAGCCCACAGTTAGTTGAACAACTTAGTTTGATCTTGAGATCACCAGTCAGGTCTAATCATCTCTTCTGTTGAATCTACCAACATATCATATGTGGTCTAGCAACCTCTAAGTCTACTCTCGTTGTGTTACCTTAGTAGTTACCAGTTTTTCTATCATCTTCCCTTTTATATTGCTTAGACTACATAGACTTATACTTTGAATCTTTGCATCTTTTTCTAAATTAAATTTTAAAGTCCCTCTTGATTTCTTCCTGTGTACTATCATTTTCCAAAGGTTTTGAATCAGTATCACAGATACGATCTACCTTATATTAGCTTTCCACTCCTTCTCCCTCAATTTTTTTTTAATGTTATTGGCTGACTTATTCTCCCCCTAAAATACTAAAATCATAACTGGTTTAATTATTTTAGGATTTTAATAAACAGCGAAATAACATGAATTTAATTTAAACAGAATAAAATAAATAAAGAAAATAAAATAAAGAAGACAAATTAACTAAACTACATCGGACTACACCTGATCCTCATCAGGAATGACATCACTCTTCTTTTTAACGCCGTTGACCTCTAGCAAATATTGAAAACGTGGTTTATCAAAGGCTTTAGTATAGAGGTCAGCGCGTTGAAAATCAGTATTAATTTTTACCACATCAATTTAGTTCTTTGCAAAACAGTCTCTTATGAAATGGTATTTAATACCGATGTGTTTGGTCTTTGGATGTTGGACCGGATTTTTAGTTACTGCAATTGCAGCAGAGTTATCAACAAAAATAGGAGTAGAAGAAAACTTTAAACCGTAATCCAGCATTTGCTGTTGAATCCAGATGATTTGTGAACAGCAACTTGCAGCAGCAACGTATTCGGCTTCACAGGTAGACAATGCAACCGATGTCTGCTTCTTACACTGCCAGGTAACTAATCTTCTCCCAAAGAATTGACACCCTGCTGATGTAGACTTGTAGTTCATCTTGCAGCCCCCGTAATCCGAGTCACTGTATGCAGTAAGCTCAAAGTCATCATCATGAGGATACCACAACCCAAGTGTGGGTGTCCCCTTCAGATAACGAAATATCCTCTTGACCCCGATCAGATGGTTAACCTTAGGCTTGGCCTGATATCTAGAACATAGACATGTAGCATACATGATATCAGGTCTTGAGGCTGTGAGATACATGAGGGAACCAATCATTCCTCTGTACATTGTGGCATCCACTAGATCTCCATTTTCATCAGGTGCTATATCATGATTAGTAGCAAGTGGAGTCCCAGCAGCAGAAGCATTTTCCATGTCAAAACGATTGAGAATGTCTCCCACATACTTGGTCTGATGTAGAAAGATCCCATGTGGTGTCTGATCCACCTGTAACCCGAGAAAGAACTTCATCTCCCCCATAGCACTCATCTCAAACTCTTTCTTCATAACTGCTTCAAACTCTTTGCATAACTCTTCGTTCTTTGAACCGAAGATTATGTCATCGACATAGATCTGTACGAGCAGTAGGTCGCCATCTTTTTCTTTGATGAACAGCGTGCAGTCAATGACTCCCCTGCGAAAGCTGTGCTTCACAAGATGAGTCGAGAGTTTCTCATACCAGGCTCTTGGATCTTGATGAAGCCCGTATAAAGCCTTGTCGAGTTTGTAAACTCTATCCTGATGATAAGGATCTTCAAATCCCTCGGGTTGACTGACATAGACTGTTTCTCTGATTTCTCCATGAAGGAATGCACTCTTCACATCTAGTTGGTAGACTTTAATCTTCATGTACGATGCATAGGCAAGGAAGATACGAATGGCTTCCATCCTTGCCACGGGTGAAAACACTTCATTGTAGTCAATTCCCTCGACTTGGCGAAATCCTTGAACCACCAGTCGAGCCTTGTTCCTGATAATGACTCCTTGGTCATCTTTCTTGCATTTCAAGACCCATTTGGTGCCAATGACCTTAGCACCTTTAGGTCTATCTACCAGAGTCCATACACCTAACTTCTTAAACTGGAGAAGTTCTTCTTGCATGGCACTCACCCACGCCTCATCATTAAGTGCATCACTGACGTATTTTGGCTCAAACTGCGAGACAAAACACCGATAAGCACCATCATGAATGTATCCCTTCTCCATAATCGAGGCGTAATCAGCTGAGTATAGCTGATTTCGGGTTTGTACTCCTGATCTGACATCCCAATGACATTGTCTAGGGGATGATAGACGTTTAGTCGTGATCCTGGAATAGTAGGAACAGCTACCTCAGAGTCAAGATTATGAACATTTGTTTCTGCATCTGAGGTAGTTGGAGTTTGAGGTTCCGAAGTCGAATGTGCATCACTGGTAGATGCTTGTGGACTTTCAGGAACTGGAACCTGTTCCTCCTGACTGCTCTGGTCATCTTCTTCAGCTTCATCGTCAGAGTAGGAGTCACTGTCGTCGACTACCCCCTGACTGAGTAGATGATTCTCCCTGTGAACTAGATGATGTTGAATCCTGAGATGGTGTATTCATGATATCATACATCATTCTAGTAGCTAACTCATCATCCGAAGGAGAGATAGGGATGTTGAATGACTTGAAGAATCCGTCATAGTCGAAAAAGTAGGCGGGTCCTTTGCCAGTAGGTGGTGTGGTACATCTCTGAACATCGACATTACACCACGCTTCTACTAGACCCGTTGAGTTGTTGTAAACTCGCTTGTTCGGTATGTTGTATCCTAGGAAGATTCCTTTATCAGCCTTCTCGCTGAATTTACCTTCTTGTGTCTTCTTCAGAAGTGTGCACGGTGCACCAAATGGCTCGAGATACTCCAAATTAGGTTTGCGTCTTTGTAGTAGCTCGTAACATGTGGATCGTTAAACATCCGAGCATGTTCTTGACGGAAGGATAAACAACAGCAAAAACAGAAAGACAATCAATAACACGAACTATAATATAATGGTTTCATTGATAAAACTCAACGATTACAAGCTCGTTACAACATAAGAATCAAGACTCTTGGCAAGGGGAGATCGAGCATGATCTCCCCTCTCATCTGGCAGCCCTAGGCCCCGGGCAGACTCTCTCCCCAAACCCTTAATCTCTCTACACATTGAAACTGGTATATATAGGCCTCGGCCCATATTAGATGCGACTGGGCCCATTCGTGCGATTGGACCATGCGTATGGTTCAATCGTACGACTGGACCATGCGTATGGTTCAATCGTACGACTGGACCATACTTATGGTTCAGTCTTACGAATGACCCAATCGCATCTCTCAGTCGCACGACTGGCCTATTAGCAAGGCTCAGTCGCACGACTGAGTCTCATTCGCATATGCTCCTGCGAATGACCCAGTTTCATGTGTTTACAACATATCAGGTGTATTATATTAAGCCTAGACTATTCGACAAGCGACGGACACACTATATATGACTATATATGCTCCAACAAATTCCCTCTTTAACTCCTTAGCCTTGATTGCCTTCTGCGAAGCATTCCCGTCGTACCTCTTTTCCAACTCATCCCATAGTTTCTTGGACTGCTTATTTTCTGAGTACTGGTGGAAAATGTCTTTAGGGATAGACTGTGTGATCAATACATAGACTCTCTTCTCTGCATTATACTTAACCTTCTGAGCGCAATGTCATCCCTCCTAAAGTTAGTTTTACTCCATCGGCTCCCACCGGCGTACTATACCCAATCTCGATAGCTTCCCACAGATTCGGATCCACTCCATTGAGATAGATCTCAAAACGTTGTTTCCAGTGGGGAAACTAATCTAACGTTAAGAGCTTTGGTGGTTTATTATGATTACCCACCTCACTCTCAAGTAACAGCAGGTTCTGGATCCTTGAGTCCTTTCCAGCAGTAAAGGCTGACATTTGATCTTCCATGTTGAATAACTTTAAGTCTACTAAAACAAACTGTCAACTGGTGCGACTGAAGGATGCGATTGGTCTATCCGTGCGTATGAACTATGCGACTGGTTCAATCGTGCGGTTGAACTAAGCGATTGGTTCACTCGTGCGAATGAAGCTGGTGCGTATGAACACTGCGAACGAATGGTTCAATCGTACGAATGGAGATGCGACTAGGTCCAATCGTGCGTATGGGCAATGAGAATGGAGTCCACTCGTGCGAATGGCTCACTCGTGCGACTGAAGCTGCTGTGTTGCGAAAATTTCTAGGTTAAACGTGTTTTAGCCGTAAAAATTCGAAATTTTGCAAACTCTAATCGCCTAAGTCCGTAGAAACCAAACTTTGATGAGCAGGGAACGTCCAAGATCACTTTTGACACAAAAGATTGCGTTTTTGATGTAAAAACACAAACTTTTTATCAATCTTGATTGAATCACACGTAATCAAGAGCCAAAGCTCTGATACCACTTGTTAGGACCTGGTATTTGAACGAAATACCTAGTGATTAGCGTGTAAACCAGATCAAATAGTGCGGAATCCTATTTGATTGGCGATCCAATCAGTGAGAACACACGAAGAATCAATAAAGAATTGAATCTAATGTTACAAATCGATTAGGAATCGATCTAATGTGTTCTATGAACTTGGAGAACGAATTGGGAGGCTTCTGGACGGCTAGGGTACGTCTGGAGTCGAAATAGAATGAATGCTTACGTTTTTCCATGAATTGGGTTGTATTTATAGGTTAGTATTGTTCATTCATGCGACTGGACCATAAGTATGGTTCAGTCGTGCGATTGGACCATGCGGTTGATTCATCCGCATGACTGAGTGTTCAGTCGTGCGACTGAGCCAATCTTATGTTACAGTCATATGACTGATCCAGTCTCCTGGTTCAGTCGTGCGACTGAGTCAATCGTATGAAGTTATTCATGCGTGTGGTCCATTCGCATGAGCCATTCGCATGAGAACTTCATTGTGTTAAGTTTGAATGTATTAATTAATATAACATTATGTGTAACCATTCAAACAACCACAAATCTAATTACCAATTCAACATCGACTCATTAATGAAATGTTAAACATTATCAATCACAAACAATCAATATCATTACATTAATCATTTCACATTACATCAGAATCAGACAAACAAGATCTATTACATTCAAATCCTGATCTAGGGACATACATGTATCAACAAAATCTTTTCAAAAGACTTTTCTTATATTTTTGAAAATCTTGATCTCATCGGAAGATTTAAAATTACCTTCGGAATAATTTATGTCTTAGTAAACAAATAATTTCTTCAGTAAATTTACCTTCGAAAGAAATTTCTGAAATATCTTTCGAAGCTTAAAATCAACTTAAGTACTCTGTATGTTTTCAAAGAACAAGTTTCTCCCGAAAGCAATTTACCTTCGGAAGTTTTTATTCTCCTTAGAATAAAAAATATATGAGACTTAATTCTCTTTCAAAGCAAAATTCTCAAAAACCTTTGAAATATCTTTCGAAGCCAATTTGCCTTCGGAAGCTTTTTCTTCAGAACTTCCGAAGCAAATAACCTTCAGAAGATTTCTCGACTTCCAAGAAAACTACTTTTTGGGTAAAAGTAAACTACTTTTCAGAGGTGGGACCGACATCTGGATTTCAAAGTTTATCCTCTTTCATTAACTTTGTCTCAAATCCTTTTCATATAAATGCCCAACGGTTCTCCTCTCTTTCACTATATTCCTCAATTACACTATTTCTTAAACCTAAATTCTCCCAAACCGCGTTTGTTCTTCATCTTTCTTCATCCTTAAGCTTCTAAAATGGCCAACCTAAACCGCAGAAACAACCCATTTTTCTCCTTGCAACTTCACAGGGAACACAACCAGGTTGCTCTGTTAAGCTCTGAGAAAGATGAAAGTTTCTCGGAGATTTGCCGTTTCTTAGCTCTATCCAACTACTTCACCTCCCTAACCATTGATCCTACTCTCTATGAGGATCATCTGCTTGAATTTTGGAAGACCTTCCAAGAGGTCATTATGGATGGGGAGAAGGCACTGTCTGCCACAGTGCAAGGGAGGACAATCTTCATCACTCCAGCCATCATAAACACTCACTTGCAGCTGGATGATGAAGAAGGTGAGTTGTCCTTCCCAAAGGAAGCTGTAAATCATTCCTTTGAGCAGATGGGCTATGAGGGAGATTTCTCTGTAAATACCTTCAGGAAAGGGAAGGTCTCATCCCAGTGGAAATACCTGCTTCATGTGGTTATCCACAGCTTGTCAAACAAGCATGGAGGGTGGGACCAGATTCCTAAGGATCTCTCCTTCATAGTATATGGAATGGTTCAACGGGTCAAGTTCAGGTACTCTCAGTTTGTTTATACAAATTTGCTTGCTAACTTGGACTCGTTAGAGTATTATATGTTTCCTAGACATGTTCAACACATTCTCAACTGTGAACTGGGCTCACAGTTGAGGGAAACAGATAATATTCTTAAATTGGGACAGATGAAGCGCGGCATCTTTAAAATTATGAAGAAGCAAACTGTAGGCTTCTCAGGGGTAGAAACAGCCCTTTTCCCAAAAATGTTAGAGCTCATTGCTGAAGGTGACAACCTAGCAACACAAGCTAGTGTTGAACCCACACCTTCTACTTCCCAACCACCAAAAAGGCCATAAATCACCCTCACCTACCAAAGAAAATCCAAACGAACCCCTGATCAAGCTATTGACACTAGAGCTCCCACTTACCTTGAGGAGCAAATCACTCCCATCTCTTTAACAATCAAGGATGAGGTTCCTTATGCTCACCCTGATGAGCTCATAAGCCAAACTACCTTAAGCCCTTACTCTAAGTCTTAACACTCAAGTAAACAACCTTCAGGGGACAGTTACCATCCCTAGACTTTAGACTTAAATCAACCCATTCCCAACCTCTCATTCTATACTGATGAACACTTAGGATTCAGTGGGTACCATAAGTCCCTCTACTCTTCCCCTACTCAAAGAGAGATGAGTACTCCTGAGTCTCCTTTGTCTAGCCCACATCAGTCACCCATCACTGAGGTGGATACTTCTAAACCTGTTAAGGATATCCATATGGAAGAGGCTCTCACTTTTGCAAGTGATTACATCATTCAGACCTCAACCATGGCAACTCAGCCCACTGACACTTCAACTGAGGCTGTCAATGTGCAGAGGAAATCCAGCAGCCAAGAACCTGAGGCTGGTGGTAAGAGAGAGGACTTTGGTCCAATCATCTCATCCCTCAATGATTCTTCTGATGAAGATGAGGGGAATCTGAGACTAAAGGAGCAAAAACATTCAAAAACATGCTCCTATTTAGTCTCTAAGGTTAGTCACCTTGAATCTCAGGTGACTACCCTGCACAATAGGGTCAATGATTAGCAACTTGAGATATCTTATCTCAGGGAAAAACTAGATGGGAGAACTTTAAGAAGAGCTCAACCAGGAACACAAGAACATGTAAATGTGATTGACCTAACTCCTAGCTCACCTATGCAAGAGGGTGATGCTACCAAAAAGGGGGAGAAAGTCATTACAGTCACAGAACTTGGGAGTTCTTCAGGGAGTATGGACATTCAGGATTCACCATCCTCGCTTGTAATTGTGCATACTCAGCAACTTACTCAAGTTCACATTGATGTGGACATTATAGACTCTATCATTAGGGGTCACTTTGAGGAAGGCATTCCAAGGGCTATGTCATCTCCACCTCAAGGAACTTCAAACTACATTATTGGATGGAGGTATGATGCTGATAGAAGAGCCCTTATTCTTCATAGAGTTCAAGGGCAGCAAGAAGTATTTGATTTTCAGACCTTGAACTACTATGAAGGTCTTGACCTGATCAACATGCCACTTGTCAACCCAAGTCAATCTAGACAAGCTGGCAGGCTGGCACAAAGGATTCAAGACAGAATTACTGAAGAGTTCAGTCTAAGAAGGAGACAAAGGCAATCAGGTAATGTCATTGGTTAACAGGATGTTGAGGCAGACCCTAAGATTAGCTTCAAAGGGAAAACCTTGACTGAAGGCCCAGTGATAGCGCCTGAGAGTCCTGTCACACCAACAACTGCTTCGGAAATTCATTCCTTCAGTGAAACACCTGCTGGTGAAGGTGTCTCACAACCTCTCTCTGGCCAGAGCTTGGATGCTACACCAAGCAATGAAGGCCAAAGCTCTCTCCACCCTGTGTCACAAAGGTATGTGGGTGACAAAGGGAAAAGGATCTTAACTCCTTAGGAGATTGAGGAGGAGGAGGAGAGAGAGAGGAAGAGGAAGCTAAGGGGAGAAAGTTCCTCTGGGTTTTTTGGCTTTATGCAAGCTGCAATCAGGGCTGCCCCCAGACCAAACACTCAAGAAGATGAGTTGAGGGCAGTCAGGATTACTTACCTGCAGACCAGGAACTATGACATAGATGAGATTATCTCTCTCCCCTTAGAGTAATTAAATGAACTGGCTGACATGGAAGTGTCAAGAGAGATGAAGGAAGCAGAGGATGCAAGGCTACTTCTCCAATTCAAAGAGGAGAAGAGACAGAAAAGGTTATACAAACATGCTCCAACTCTCTCTCTAGTTCAAGAAAGCCTTGTGCAAGAGGATGTGGCAGCTATACAAGAACCTTAGGTAGACAAGGAAAAAGATAGGCAAAACATGATCAACTACCTGAGTGCCACAGGTCTCTACTAGGCATCTGCACTTCTTCCCTTGTCCTTTGAGTACATTGAGTTTGAGAATCTCAAACATCTTGAACTTCAAGTGGTCAAAGAACAAAAGGCAACAAAGAAAAAGATGAGGGAAGATGCTGCAAAGTCAAGAGCCATCATCCAAAAGAGTATGAAGAAGTCTGCTGACAGACAAAGAATGATGAGCTTCTTGAAGCTGTATGGATTCTCCGGAAGGAGACTTGGCCCTATGTCTCTATCCATAATGGATGAGCATATAAGGGTAATCAAGCAGAAGATCAAGAGTGGAGAGCTGATTGACTTACACTCCCCTCCGAGTCAAATCCCACCTGAAGTGGATGTTAAGGTTGAACAACCTGAGACAACACAACCTGGACCTCCTGCTGAGCCTCATCAAGCTTCATCTTTTGATCCACAGCAGGGTCAAACTCCCTCTCCTTCTGAACCTGTGAGGGAGGAACACCCAAGTGAGAAAGACAAGGATGATCAACAAGGTGCTGCAGACTAGTCTTCTCAGTTGAAGTCTTCTAAGAGGAAGAAGAGGATGGCTTCCAAACCAAAGTCAAAGAAGAAAAAGCCTGAATCATCCACCTCTACACCTCAGGCTGAGTCAGATCAACCTGAGAAAGTGCATGAAGAGGCAGCCCAATCAACTCCAATTCAAGTGGCTCCTCTTGCAGCTAAGAGACCCATCTTATCCTTGACCTACACAACTAATCTAGAAAGATGGCATGTGATCAGAGATCAAGGTGTTGAGAATATCTATACATGGCAAGACATAATCAACTTACCTCTACATGATCTCTTTGAGATGAGAAGATATTATGAGAGTCTGAGTGATCCTGACCATTTGATGAAGAAGGGTATGGTTATCATTATCCTGAAGACTACCAACATCTAAAGATCTTCTAAATGTTTTGGTAGCATCAGCCTAGGGGGAGTTTGTAAGGATTCCTATAAGTCTGACGCAGCCAAAACATCCAAAGTCTCTCTGCATGCATGCATTGAAGAACAGAAGTAGAAATGATTCGGAAGTTTTACACCATGCACTAGAAATATTCTAAGTGTAAAATCTTCCGAAGCCAAGACCAACATCTTCCAAAGCCAAAAGTGAAGTATTCCGAAGCTTCAAAGACAAAGTCTTCCGAAGCCAAAGAATGAAGACAGATTTCTTCCGAAGACTTTTAGAGATATGCCTTTATATGATGTACTTTACCATGAAGCTGGACCACCTTTCCGCTACAACTCTGTAAAGTCACCAACTTACATGAGTTGGTGAAAAGGTCCATGCTTTTGGTAACAGTACATTGAGGTCTTGAGTCCATGCTTTCTACTTTATGTACTTTTATCCTTTTTGTAATATATTAGGATGTGAGCTATGACATATCATAGTCACTAGTCAAAAGGCAAATCTGCCTTTTGACTCTACATTTGATTTTGTAGTTGTCTAGTCAATTGTATCCAGCTGGCCTTCAAAGTATGGTCGGCTGTAGGATGTAGTATAAAGTATCTCAAGTACTTGTAACTTTCCATCGCATGCTTTGTAACATTTGTAATAGAACTTGAGAAGCAATATACAGCATTCTTGAAAACCAATTACTTGTGTTGTTTGCTATCTTATTTTGTCTCATATTTACTTGTGTTCTTAGCATCTTTCATTAACAAGTTAACCAGTTCCCTATTTGATTTGTTAAGTGTTCTAAGCAACTCTCCTCATTGTGTTATTGTGTTGTAAGTGCATACCCTTCACCGGTCCTGCAATAATGAATGGTTGTAGCTTGCTATGATCTTAAAACTAGAATAGAAGATTATGATTGATTGCAGTGTTTAGCTTTTATAGTACAAATACCTCATATTTGTATACTTTGATGATTGTTGGTTTTCCCCGGTTGATTTACTGTTACATGCTTATAATTGTCCAATATATCAAGTGAAAATGCTTTGAAAGAACTTAAAATGTTCATATATACTTCTATTATTTGTGTGTTTGATTATAGAAGTTAGTAAAGATTACACTTCTTTTAATTGTTGATTTTCTGAAGTTCTTGTTCTGACTGACCTAGTATCAGAACTTTGCCTTTTGATTTTGGTCTTAAACTCTTTAACATATCACTTGTTTTAGTAGATCTGTATATTAAACACTTAGTCTCTAAAATGGAAAGTGTACCCATGTCCATTAAACATGACTAGGAAAACGGTACTCTAACTAAACCTACCATGTTCACTCCACATGACTATGACACTTGGAAGATCCAAATGGAGGACTTCTTGAGAAGTCAAGATCAAAGGTTGTGGCAATCCATTCTCAATTGTCCTTTCATTACCATGGTGCAAGCTATTGGTGAAGGAGGTGGTATAATTCTAAAAGATTTCTCAAACCTAGAAGAAGACATAAAGAAGATGAAGGTGGATTCTAAAGAACTGTAGCTTATCAAGATGTGTATTCCAAACAAAATTCATTAAAGAAGTTCATAGTTGCTAATAACTTATGGGAAGCCTTAAAGGCTAGATATGAAGGCACAAAGGATATGAAAGAAAATACAAGATATGTACTGAAACAAAAGTTTGAAAACTTTAATTTCATAAGAGAAGTAACACTGACTACATCATATTTGAGATTTGTTAAACTCCTAGATTTCTTTTGGAAGTTGGAGTGAAGATAGTGATATCCATAGAAAAGGTATTGAGATCACATTTAAAGTCTTGGATAATCTACACTGTATCCATTAGAAGAACTAAAAATTTAAAGACCATGAGCCTAGAGTAACTATATAGAATCCTTAGTGCTTACAAGATTGACATGGATGTTGATGAAGAAGAACTCGACAGATACAATGATATATCCAGCACATCAAGGTCTTCAGTACTTCTAGCTCTCATTCATGAAGCTCACCAATCATAGTCATCTTACCATAAGATCCATATGCTAAATAATCAAGTATCATTGATAATCTACCCTAAGTCACCAACTATTGAAAGTTAACCAACTTTACAAATTGGTAGTTGGAGCTCAGTACCATTCATAATTTGTTCATCTCCCATCTCAAAATTCTCAAATTTAAAATTTGTCTCAAAAGAAAACATCTTTCAACTTTCAAAAAAGGATTTTAAATGTACACATCTAGATGATCTAAAGGAACGTGACAAATTATCAAATAGCCATGACTTCTTTCAAAGCTAAGCGGTTCCGAAAGATAACTAGAAGAAAGTTTCAAAGGCAAAAGACATGTGGGATTGGACTAGACAAAAGAACATTGAAGTGTTACAACTATAGATAAATGCATCACTTTTCTAGAGAATGTAAGGCACTCAAGTCTAATCTGTCTCCTCCAAGAACTTCAAACTTCAAGCCTCAGTCAAGTCGTAAATCTCTTTCACCTTGTTCTATCAAGAAACATTGTTTTATAGCAATTGATGAGGATCATATTGATTAAAGCTTTTAGATAGAAGATTTCTCACTATAAAAACTGCACTTATGGTAGGAAATTTGAACCCTTCATCTCAGGTAACATTTGAACTATGTTGTACTCCTAAATGCATTATAAAGGTGAATATGTATAGAAATCACAATCCAGAAATGATGAATGAAGTTGAATCAATCAACTTTTTTAAATCTAATGTTCAATAAACCGGAAAAACACAAAAGGAAAAGATAGAAGAGTTGGAGAAAATGGTTTTATGATTAATACATGTACAAACCAAATTAGAAACCTAGATTGAAGATCTTCTTGTAAGATTGAACTCTGCATAGGATGATCTGGCAAAAGTTTCTTATCACTAAAGAAAGCCAGTTGTTCAAAGGCATTCATCAGTAGCAAAGCAACCTAAGACAAAACACAAACCAAAATGGAGGCTGATAGAAAGAAAACCATGCATGTCAAAGTCAGTAGGTAGAACAAAAGGTTCTTTTCCATATAGATCATCAGTGGAGAAAAGATCATTTATAGATATAATATGAAGTCTAAGCAAGACATGCAAAATAGACAAATCAAGAAAGTCTGCAAGCCAAAAGCATAGATCTGCCAGTCTATATAAACCTCACGGCAAACACCTCAAGCCTTAAAATCAGATGTTAAACTAAAAGTGTTTAGTTACTTTTCTAAATATAAAAAAACCAAGACTAATTAGGCTTGGGTCCCTATTTGAAAATAACTTTCTTTCAAAATGTGTAGAAACATTTTATAAACCAAAGAAAACCTCTGGATTGGGGATCATGGATGCTCCCAACACATGTCACCACTTATGGCAGATCTTGCCTTCAAAATATAGGTACATATGACGGGGGATCTATTTTCTTTTCTAGTGATCAAAGGGGAGGCAACATTATTGGAAGAGGAACCATCAGTAGTAGAGGGGTGAGTTTTGACAAGTTTAATTTATGTGTTGAAAGAAATAAATTGTCATATGCTAAGTGTGTCTTAACCTTTTAATAAAAACATAACATTCTTTTCTCTATGCATGGATGTAATGTTTTAATTCCTAGGTTTGTAATTACATATGATAAAATATTATAAAGAACTCTTAAGAGAGACAATATGTACATGCTTAATATGAAAAATACATCTTTTGTAAGAAGTGTGTCATGTTTTATATTCAAGGCTTCTTGGATGAGTCACCTTTGTGGCATAATAGATTAGCACATGTAAATTTCAAGAATATGAATAAGCTTGTTAAAAATAAATTGTTAAATGGTTTGCCAAATAATAAGTTTACATGTGCTAATCATTATGTTTCTTTCCTAAAAGGAAAACAACATAAGTCTTCTCGAAAGTCTAAAGAAATGAATTCTATCATAACTTTTTTATATTTGTTAGAGATAGTTCACTTTGAACCTACAAGTGTAAAGAGTTTGGGTATAAAATCACATTGCTTGGTATAATAGATAATTTTATAAGATTTATTTAAATATTCTTTTTAAAAACCAAAGAAATTTCATTTATTATAAAAGTTAAAAATCATGTTGATCAAAATATTAAAATCATCAGATGTGATCAGCGAACTGAATTAAAAAAACACATAGTTGATTATTTTTGTGAATCTAAAGGTATTACCAAACATTATAGTGCTCCTAGAATTCCTCATAGTTGAAGCAGTCAGCGTTGCATGCTATATTTAAAATGGAGTTTTAGTAGTCAAGACACATGGAAAACCCTCTTATAAACTATGACATAATGTGAATCCAAGGATCAAAACATGAATTATTAGGTTAGATTGCATAAATAGTGATTGCGGAATTATCACTACTAGTTGTTTAATTGATTGATGATGAAATAACAATTGTAATATGAATCAATGAAGAACAACTGAGATAAATGTAAGAACAAATGAACATAATGAATAAGCAAACATGTTTGATTTAATTGTTTTTCATTAAAACTGATTAATGATTACAATTGAACATTTAATGATAGAATGATTGATGTTGTTGATTGCTAGGGTTCTAATGATGATTTGGTGTGTATTGTTATAATTGTTGTTATGGTTGCTAGGGTTTGTATATGGATCAAGGATGAAAAGGATACCTAAAAGTATGCACCTATGCCTTGTATTTATAGGCCTAGGGATTTACTATTAGGGTAACAGTAACTTTCTTATCGTGGTAAGAAAGTTACTCAGAGAATGTCTTGATGTGACGTTCTCTTACTAAAGTAAAGTCGTCCGCAAAAGTTGACTTTATGACATTACTTTAGTGTTTGACTTGATGACTTGATGTACTTGGGAGTAGTACATGCAGGTGTTTTGGTCTTCCGTAGGAATTCTGTTCTTTAGTATGAGTTTAGCCATCCGTAGGACTTTGGTCTTCCGTAGGAGTCTGTCACTTAGGGCTTCATCCGCAACAAGTTGTTCTTCCGTAGAAGATCCTTGGATGCACAATTCTTTGATGTTCCGTAGGTAGTTCTTACACTTAGTCAATTTACAAAAATTGACTAAGTATAATGTTATTCCTGCAATCACACATAAATCAACACATATTGGGTTAACCTATACATTCATTGCATACAAGAGAAGTAATATGTACAAGAGTTTATTACAAAAAGATGATTAAAGTTCTAAGCCTATACATTGAATCTAGACCCATTGAGACTAGATCTAACACATAAGAGAAGACTACTCATTGGGTTCTTAAGACCCTTTGTAAGGATTCCTACAAGTCTGATACAGCCAAAACATCCAAAGTCTTTCTGCATGCATGCACTGAAGAACAGAAGTAGAAATGCTTCGAAATTTTTACACCTTACATTAGAAATATTCTAAGTGTAAAATCTTTTGAAGCCAAGACCAACATCTTCTGAAGCCAAAAACGAAGTCTTCCGAAGTGTCAAGACAAAGTCTTTCGAAGCCAAAGAGTAAAGACAGATTTCTTGTGAAGACTTTTACATACATGCTTTTATCTGATGTACTTTACCATAAAGCTGGACCACCTTTCCGCTGCAACTCTGTTTAATCACCAACTTATATGAGTTGGTGAAAAGGTCCATGCTTTTGGTAACTGTTCATTGAGTTCTTGAGTTTGTGCTTTCTACTTTATGTACTTTTATCTTTTTTGTAATATATTATGATGTGAGCTATGGCATGTCATAGTCACTAGTCAAAAGGCAATCTGCCTTTTGACTCTACATTTGACTTTGTAGTTGTCTATTCTTATGTATCCAGCTGGCCTTCAAAGTATGGCCGGCTGTAGGATGTAATATAAAGTATCTCAAGTACTTGTAACTTTAATCTATGCTTTGTAACATTTCTAAAAGAACTTGAGAAGCAATATACAGCATCCTTGAAAACCAAATACTTGTGTTGTTAGCTATCTTGCTATGTCTCATTTTTACTTGTGTTCTTAGCATCTTTCACATAAGTTAACCAGTTCCCTATTTGATCTGTTAAGTGTTCTAAGGAACTCTCCTCATTGTGTTGTTGTGTTGTAATTGCATACCCTTCACCGGTCCTGCATTTGGTATCAGATCATTCCAGGCTCTTGATATAAGATCTCACCATCTTAAGATCCCTCACACACATAAAATACTTAACAACTCAAATGGCACCTACTACCAAAGCTGATATGGAAACTGGGACTATGACAAAGTCTCCACTGATCACTCTTGAAGACTTTGATACTTAGTGTTAAAGAATGGAAGGCTTTCATCAAGTCTCAAGACTCCAGGATGTGGGACTTTGTTGTTGAAGGACCTTACATACCAAGCACCACTTCTGCTACTGGTGGTGGTATGATTCCAAAGGTTGTAGCTGATTACTCTGAAGAAGACAGGAAGAGAATAGAGATTGATCAGAAAGCCATGATAGCCCTTCAAACTGCTCTTCCAAACTCCATCTACAGAGGCTTCAAGAAGTGCAAAACTGCCAAGCAACTATGGGAAGCGCTGAAGCTGATGTATGAGGGATCAAATGAAGCAAAGGAGAACAAGAAGGATCTCCTGAAGTAGCAGTTTGAAAACTTCAGCTTCAAGGTAGGTGAAACCATGACTCAACAATACTTCAGGTATGTTGAGATTGTGGATACTCTAATGGATGTTGGAGTAACCCTTGAGAACAGGGACATTGTAAGGAAGTTTATGTCCTCTCTTCCTAGACAATGGACAAATTATTGTGTTGTTATCAAAAGGACTGAGAACCTTAAGACTCTTACTCTCACAGAGTTGTATGGTATTCTTAGTGGCTACCAGATGGAGATGAATATGCAAAACTCATCTGGTAACTCTAGCAATCAACTGAGTTCAGCCCTCCATGTGGTTGAAAGGGAAAGCATTGAACCACAACATCATTTTATATGCTACCCTGACAACTCACAAAAGGGCTCTTTCATCACATTCCCAGAGACTCCAAAAGAAAGCTACACTCAAGGAAGTCCTTTCCAAAAGACAAGTTCTTCTCATGCCTTTGTCTCTGCAGATGAAACCACAAGCAGCTTTCTCTTCACCCTTGAAGACTTGGACTGTATCCATCCAGATGATCTGGAGTACATGGAGATATTTCAGCACATGGCTCTTCTCACTCACAGAGCCAAGAAGTTCTACAAGAGGACTGAGAGGAAGTTTCCAAGCAATGCAGCCAATGGAAAGTTTGGGCTGGATAAAAACAAAGTAAAGTGTTACAACTGTAACCAGATGGGACACTTTGCAAGGGAGTGTAAGGCACCAAGGAAAAATGGTGGCCAAGCACAAGCCAGACCAAACTACACTGAGAGAGCTCCCCAGAATGAGAAGCCAAAGCAGCAAGCTGCAGTTGTTGTTGAAGAAGGAGGCTTTGACTGGAGCTTTTAGGTGGAAGATGCATCACCAAACCAAGCACTCATGGCAGACCATGATGAAGCCAAGGTATTGGACCATCTTTGTACTTCTGAATGTATTGCTAAAGTTAATAGATACATGTCCTATAACTTAGAAATGAGATTTGATCTTGAGTCCTTAAATATCTTAAAAGCTCATTTTAAGAGAGCTGAAAATGATTATAAACTAAAGATAGAGGACTTAGAGAAAACCATTTCAACTCTTAAACATGAGCACACAAACTAAAGGACTCAGATCAAAGACCTTATTACTAATGCCAGGCTGATCTTGTGGTCAGCAAAGCCAAGGCAGAAAAATGTGTTCTTGAAGAAGAGACCTTCAAGAACATAATATCCTCATCCTTGCATGCAAAAGTTGTTATCAAAATAAGCAGGGACTGGGATCTAGTGAGATAGCTCCTCCACACACAATCTTGTCTGTAGGATCTCCAAGGTGTGGAACTTGTGAAGATGAGCTTCCCCTCATAGACCCCTTGACTGAAGAGGATGAAGAGGAGATGGTGAAGAATGGCTCTGAGAAGAGTGAAGAAGAGCATTCTAAAAAGAGTCACCATCCCTCTGAGGATTGTAAAGCTGTTGGGATGACCAAGTCCAAGAGAAAGAACCTGATCAGGAAGGCCAAAAGAAAGTCCAAGAAGGCTCAAGAAATCAAGGCAACCTTTAACTCTACACAGAAACAAGTTTTCATTTCTGAAGGATTTGAAGTAGTGAAAGCTGAAGACACTAACTTGAACTCCATCAACAAGAGTTCTGGTTCATGTCCAAATCATCCCATCATCAAGAAGAAGGCTGACCAGTTGTGCATCACTGTTGTACAACCTGAACCATCCAGCTCCAAAGGGAGTTCTATCCCCACAAGAATTGCCACAGCATCTGCAAAGATAAAGATGGAGAAGGAAAGTGATCAAGTTCAGCCTTGTTCACAAAAGAAAACCTCCTAGAAGGAAGAAAATGGATTATGTTATGTGTGGGAGTATGTAAGGCCTCGTTCCCGGGACGCTTACAGTTGGATCCTCATCGCACATAAAACATATAATTAAATTTGTATTTCATAAAACATCGCAGCGGAAACATTTAAAACTTTCTTCCATTTCAATATAATAGCTTTTGCCAAATAATACATCGTTATCCAATTACAAAATCCAAGTTGCATTACATCAGAAAATCATTATAAATGGATGTCATCCCAAAAGAGCCGAGTAGCCTCGCAGTGCCATCCTCAGCAACATTACCTGCCAACTTGAAACACATAAAAAGTCAGCGTTGCTGAGTAAGTTCTAGTTTTAATATAAAACATACTTTACTTTCATTAAAAACCGTTCGTTACTTTTGCATGATCACACATCATACGTACACATAGATAATATCATTATTATCTTCATTATTCGTTATTTCATTCACTTTTCATATCTTCCGTACCAATACCATATGCTACACCCCAAACTATATGGCTACTGGGCCGAAGTCTATCAATAGACAGCTATACATGGTGCCGCAGTACCAGGTAAGCGGTAGAGGTTCTATACAAATGGTCGATCACAAAGATGGACCCCGATGTGCATCCTTCTGGGGTCGCTAACCCACACACCGTTGGACTAACACCCTTCATTGGGTGTGTTCCTTCCATACATTTGCTTGCGAGCCTTTCATTACTTTCGTTCATTTTATGCATACCGCTTTTCATTATCTTCCACATTACATTACATAATACTTTTTGTTCATTCATTAACATTCAAGAAAAGCCACAGGAAGACAATCAAATAAAACCAGGAAAAATATACAACATCATCATACGAGGCATAAGATAAACATACATAACAACATACATAAACAATAAACCCACATCGACAACATGCCCCAAACACTAACTATGACCTCAAAAGTCAACTTACAGGAACCTCCGGGAACCTCTTATGTATAGCCTACCTCTACACAACTCCCCAAAGGTCAGAAGGTTAAACTAGGCTGTTTAGGGTGCACGAGCCCTATTTGGGCATAGGGACACCCTTCAGTCGCATGGCCTTCCATGCGAATGAAAACTTAGGCGAATGGACATCAGGCGAATGGACCCTATGCAAATGGACCTATGCGGATGGACCTATAGGCGAATGGCTCTTATGCGTATGGACTCTCAGTCGCATGACCTTCATGCGTATGGCCTTCAGTCGCATGACTTCAGGCGCATGGGCTTCAGTCGCATACCCTTCGTGCGAATGAACCTCAGTCGCATGGCCTCCAGGGGCATGGACCTCAGTCGCATATCCTTCAATCGCATACCTTACAAGCGCATGAACTTCAGTCGTATGACTTCCATGCGTATGGACCTCAGTCGCATGGCAATCGTGCGCATGGACCTCAGTCGCACGCCAATCGGCCGTATGGCCTCCAGTCGTATTCCAGTCGGTCGCCTAGCCCTAGCTGATGCAGAATGCAGTTCATCCCGAACGCAACTGCCCTTTTCGGCCTCCAGGCTATCCCAAACTCGATTTAAGCCTAAATCAACCATCCTAAACCTTAGAAACACCTACCACAACATCATTCAAGCACACACAAGCCCGAAAACCAACCCCACTCGCATTTTACGCAAACACATACACACGGGTCAAACACACACATTTCAAAAACACGTTTTCTATATGTTCCAGCCCCAAATCTATTGAAAACACGTAAAAGAGGGGTCCTAGAACTCACGGAAACGACCACAACGAGAAGAGCTTCGACTCAACACGCTACACTTCAACTTTCACGCCCGAAATCACGAAAACGAGCCCAAAAACCCTTTTTCTCCCTTTTCTCCTTCTCTCCTCTCTTTGGCTGAATTTTGCAAGTGTGGGGAGGGTGTGAGCTGCCCTCCCCTATTATTCCACTACTTATCCGATCTTTCTCTCATTGGTGGGTTTGGTCCCCCGACTTTGGACTTTATTTCTTTTTCTTCATTCGTCGGCTTCAAAATAAATAACCGGGTGTTACAAGTCCCACCCCCTTAAATAGGTTTCGTCCCCGAAACCTGTTATTCCTCGAACAAACGTGGGTAATGCTGTCTCATCTTTTCTTCAGTCTCCCACGTAGACTCGGATCCTTTCTTGTGCTTCCACTGAACACGCACAAGAGGAACCGTTTTATTCCTCAGCCTCTTCGATCGATGATTGCCACTGGTTGCTCCACATAATTGAGCCGTTCGTCTACTTCGATATCTTCCAGTGGAACAATCATATCTTCATCTGCCAAGCACTTCCTTAGATGAGATACATGGAATGTCAAGTGAATTCCACTTAACTCATCCGGTAACTCCAGTCTATAGGCCACCTCTCCTACTCAAGCAATGATTCGGAAAGGGCCTATGTACCTCGTGCTCAACTTGCCCCGCTTTCGAAAACGAATGATACCCTTCCAAAGTGAGACCTTCAACATAACCCGGTCACTGATATCGGTTTGTCAAGCCTAATCAAAAACAATTTATAACAGTCCAAACTCACCTAAGATTGCTAGGGTAAGTCGGGTCGATCCACAGGGAATATGTGGAAAGTGTGGTTCAACTCGTAAAGTCTAAAGGTTTATTGAAAATACTTTTAACTTAATTAAATTGCAAAAAGTACTTAAATCAAAAAGGAAAATTGATTGTAACTAATGGTGAGAGAAGTAATCCTCTCCGGGGTTCAGGTTTATGACTCAGACTTGCTCTTTTAGTTTAACGGGTCACATAGACATAACCAAATTAACTCGTTTTAAGATAATGAATTGAATGAAACTGTGTCTACGCACTTATCCGAATCATACCCTACGTTTGTTTTACCCAATCCCATCCACAATTGACGTTTACAGATGTAAAGAAATGTGAAACATTCAAGAACAGAACAATTGAATTGAAGATAAAACACGTATTTTAGAATCGCAAAACGATTAATAATGTTACTCGGTTTAATTCACCGTGTTCAAACATTAAGATTAACAAAAAACAATCAAGAACAAGTCATAGTATAAACCTTACCACCCGGAGAAGATCACGGGTGGATTAGCCGGACATGGAAACGAAAAACAACTCAAAATCGAAAGTAAACATCGTATCTAACATTAAAGATTCAAACCGAATGATAAAAATAAGATCTTGAGCCTTGAAATCGCCTCCGAAAGCCTCCTAGATCGATTGGGGTCGTTCGGGAACCTTGGGGGCGGCTTAGAGTGAAAAGTATTCCTTAAACCCTAATTTTTGCGACTTATAAGTGATTTCAGCGCGTCATCTACCGTAGGTCAGCTTTCTGCCGTAAGTCAGGTTAGGGCCATTCTGTTTATTTTTGAACTGATGCACCGTAAGTCATGTTTCCGCCATAAGTCATGGCCAATCAGCTTTGTCCGATTCTTGTTTTCTTCGTAACTTCTTCGTTCGAACTCCGTTTTCCTCCCCGTTTGCGGCTATGTTCTCGTAATTGAATCCTATATCACCTCATCTATCATGATCTTCATTTATCACCCATATACATTCTTCAAAACACGTCAAATCATCGCCTTTAACCTTCAAAACACCAAATCATCGTAGTTAACTTATTCAATACAATACTTTATATATAAGCTCATTAAACACATTAAAGTTAACTATTTAATCATGATAAACATCGTTCCAATCCCCTTACATCACATCCCCACACTTGTTTCTCGCTTGCCCTCAAGCGAGGTTGCTTTTAAAACTCAATAATATAGGTTAATTTTTTTTTCTTTTTCAAATAAGACACACAAATACTAACCATCACCCAAGGTTCAAAGTCATACCCGATTTCCAAACTCGATAATCATAACCCGTTAACAACCATACACCCTCTAACCCGTAGAATTTCCTAACTAGAGGTGCCAAAATCTAAGTAGCTCCCTTGCACATGGCACACCCCTCACAATAAGACTCTCCACTCAGCTTGATTTCTGAACTCGGCAGAAGATGTGCCGGTAATTTATGAACACTCAACAATAATGCAAACTAGTGAGCATAGGCTTGTAAGACAATCACCTCTCCACCCACTAACACAAGATATCACACCAATCATGAGGGCTTTTCAAAGGTTGTAATGTTAGGCTCAGGTTTGGGTAGGAGTAATTTGGGTTATAGTGACTAGGGTGATGGGATGATTGAGTTAACTACTTTATTCAACACTAAACAAAACTACTTCAAATACTTCAACTACAACTTATTTCAAAGCACAATCTTTTTTTTTCTTGTCTAATAATTCAGTCTTTCAAACTTAACTATTTCAACAACTTTTTTTCCTTTTTTTTCTTTTTTTTGTTTTTTTTTACTAATGAACCTAAATTAACAAAATACAATGGAGTGCACTCAACTTAGCTATCCCCAACTGCAACTTCAAACCATGATATTAAATCAAACTTAACACTATTACCACTAATTAACTCAAGTTCCATCACATGGGTAAACAAATGAATAGGCTAAACAAATGGATAATGGGTCAAAAAATTTAGTTTAAACAAATGAATGGGGAAAAGGCTCAAACTTGGCTACTAGTGAATAGATGTCGGATGGGTGGATCCTATGGGGTTATTCTATGGTTGATCCTATGCCTCAATCACTTCGATGTGAATCTCGGTCTCGAATCTCAAGATGCACTCGTCCCACAAGTTCTACCACTAAGTAGGCACTATTGCACTCTCAACAAGTAATTAGATATAACAATTTCAAAGAATAAGCTTCTCACATATGGAAACTGTGGAATTGGGTTACCGACATGACACATGCAAGTTTACTACACCCAAAGTTTGCCATCCCTAGTTGGGCATTCCTTTTCCAACTTCCACAAACCTACTGGGTTTAAACATTTAGAGAATCAACCATGACCAAGAACCTTAACCAATGATTAGTATTTTAAGAGAAAAATGTTAAAAATTTTAAAATTTGTCCAAATTTCCATTTCTCCAAAATGTGTCTATTGATGTT
This sequence comes from Flaveria ramosissima, assembly GCA_025215565.1. Classification (NCBI taxonomy): domain Eukaryota; kingdom Viridiplantae; phylum Streptophyta; class Magnoliopsida; order Asterales; family Asteraceae; genus Flaveria; species Flaveria ramosissima. The sequence goes on along the minus strand of CM046033.1, from coordinate 18,044,704 downwards.
TCCCCCATCCCCACACTTGGGATACATCGTCCCCAATATATGGTTGTTTCAAATTTAACATGACTTCTTGTGATCTTTACCAGCCCCAAACACTTTGTCAAGTGCAAAACAAAATAGCAAATAAAGTCAAAGAAAGTTCACATGGACCTGATGGCAGATGATTTGATAGTGCTTCAATATTGTTATATGGAGACTGTGGGTAAACCTGCCAAGCACCTCATCAAATATGCTTCTAAAATTCCACGGCTTCCCCACACTTGCATGTTTGCATTGGCTATCTAAAACTAAAAAACAAAACAAAAACTAAAAAATAATAAAACTCACTTTCGTAGGAATCACGGTTGCATTTAGCATATGCAACAAGCCTTTTAAACCTCTCGATTGGACCGAGTGGACGAGTGAAGTCTCGTGAGGGTTTCTAGTGAACACACCCACAAAGTTCAAAACAACTAAGAACATTAAAAATTACCAATATCTCGGGTTGCCTCCCAAGTAGCGCTAAGTTTTAGGTCTTCAGCCAGACCGTACCTGTCACCACTCATGGTGGTCGAAAGTGGTGCTTGCCTTCTGAGAGTTCTATAACTGTTTGCTTTTGTTGATCTAGTGGGTTCCTAATGTCATCAAAACATGGACCGAACATCATTGTATCAACTTGAGCATTTTTAGGATCAAGTGGATCACTAACTTTTTCCTTCCATTTTGGCTTCTCATGCTTTATTTCCATATTTATCACCGGATCTTTATTTTCTTTTGAATCTACAAACTCTTTCAAATCTACCTGCTTAGCCCTATCATACTTAAAACCATTCTCAAAATTTATGTATTCGCTTACATGTGAAATGTAGGGAGGAACACACACGTTAGTCACATTTGCATCAAAAAGTTTGTCATTAACAAAATAAGTGATTGACTTGGAAAACACATCAAAACGTAACTTACAGGTTTCACATGTCATATCAATTGTTCCATCCCGACAGTTGATTTGAGCATTGGCAGTTGCCAAAAATGGTCGACCTAAAATAACTTTTTGTTGCTCGTTTGTTCTCACTGGTGCATAGTCAAGCACCATAAAGTCCACCGGGTAGTGGAAATCTCCCAACTTGATCATCACATCTTTTACCATCCCCCGAGGACGTTTGCAAGTCAAGTCAGCTAACACCATGGTGGTGTCAACCTCCTGTAAAAGGCCAAACTCATATTGATCATATAACGCACCAGGCAAGATACTAACACTTGCCCAATAATCCAAGAGGGCCCTTTTTATCTTGAATTTCCCCACTTTAATTGGAATGACAGGTTCTCTTGGGTCATTCTCTTTTGCTGTATCGACTTCATTTTCCTTACCTGCAACTTGATTTGAAAAAGAATTAAAGTCGTTAGTGAAAATTTCAGAATTAGGAAGAATACTAACCGAATTAATGTGGACATTTTTCATGTTCTTTATGTTTGTCCCTTGATGTTGTGGATTCATGATCGTATCACTTGGTAGCTTCCCTGGATCTTTCCTAAGAGCTGCCACTTCTTCTGCTAGTTGACCAACTTGCTTGGATAAAGCCTCAACACTCTTGTCTCTCACTTCATTAGGTTTCTTTATCTCCTTCATAAATTCCAGAAGTTCCTTATTTGACGGCTCTCTAATTCCTCCCGATCCACCCTGGTCTTGATTATTTTGGTAGTTCCTCTGACCAGCCCTGTTATAATTCTCCTGATTGTATTGACCACTTTGACCCATTGACCTACTCTGATATTGTTGATGTGAATTACCTTGAAAGTTTGGGTTCAATTGGTTATCTGGATTACCATATCTGAGGTTTGGGTGATTCCTCAAACCAGGGTGATAAGTGTTATTATTGGTGTTGTTGTTGTATGGTCGCCTATCACCCTGCACATAATTCACTTCTTCCAACCCTTCATCAAACTCTGGACAATCTCTCGCCGTGTGTCCAGCTTCACCACATCCCTGACATATAACAAAAGAACTTGTAGCCTTTACTGTAGCCTTACCTGCTGACTGACCCAACCTTGAAGCTCTTCTATCCACATCATCAACCACATTCCTTGATCTCCTACGAGATTGAGCTTGTCTTTTTGAGTGTATACTCATCCGTTCCAGTAGCTCCAAGTCATCATCCTCAGTATTAGTCATGAAAGTTCCTGCACTTGTTGAATTCACATCTCGCATATCTTCAGCAGATAACCCATCATAAAAGGAAGAAATCAACTCCCATCGGGGAATGTCGTGATGTGGGCAGGTTCTCAATAACTCCTTGAACCTTGTCCAAGCCTCATGAAATGGCTCATCTGGTTGCTGACTGAAGGTACGAATGGCAGTCCTGGCCTCACATGTTTTCTGTGGTGTATAGTATTCCTCTAAGAACGCCTGCTGCATTTGCTCCCAAGTGTAAATGCTGGAAGGAGGTAGTGAATGGAACCACTTCTTCGCATTTCCTTTCAACGTAAACTGGAATAGAACCAACATCACTTCCTCTGGTGTGAAACCTTGTGCCCCGATGGTCTCACAGATGGCACTGAACTCATTAAGGTGCAGATAAGGTTCTTCTTTGGATACTCCATGAAACTCTGGAAGAATAGCCAAACTGTTGGATCTAATCTCAAATGACCTCCCTCTCACTTGCGGCCTAACTATGGGTGATGCAGCTCCAGCTATGGTGGGGCGAAAATGGCTATCAACCCCTTGAACTATAGCTTGGTGTGGTTGAAGCCCGGGGTTTTGATTTGCCCGAGGGAACTCTTGCCTTCGCCCTTGACCTCGGCCCAGGTTCTGCCTTTGCTGCCTTGGTTGTTCATTCTGTCTATACCGACCTGGATTGTTATTAGGTTCATTGTGTTGCACCTCATCTTCAGCATATTCCTCTTCATACCCATCACTTCGTCCATCTATGTCATCATCCCAAGTATGGATACTCAGCCTGTCAAATCTATCCTCTTCCTCCTCGAACCTGTTACCCCCCCTTTGTTGTCTTAGATTCTGTCTTGGAGGTCCATGTTGGTATGGGTTCTGCCTTGGTTGAGGATATAGATTTTGTCTTTGAGGTGGCAGATTCTGGTTAATTGGGTTTTGTGTTTGTGGCTGCATATTTGGGTATGGTAATGGATCATTTGGTTGGTTTGGTGGAGGTTGATCAAGTGGTGGATGTGGCGGTTGGTTATCGGGTGGATTTTGGTTAAGTGGTGGTGGTGGGTTGTGTTCCATCTTGTACTCTTTGACTGCACTTGATGATTGGGTTTTTGCACGGGATTGTGCTCGATTTCTTCGAGCGGTCTTTTCAACTTCTGGGTCAAAAATTAATGGAGACTTATTCCTTGCGTACCGGGTATGCATGCACGGAGCTGTCACCTGCACACAACAAGCACACCTAGCGTAACAACGAAAAAGAAATAAAATAAACAAACTAAACTAAGAATCAAACGAAACACTTTGCGCACTAATTCCCCGGCAACGGCGCCATTTTGATATCGGTTTGTCAAGCCTAATCAAAAACAATTTATAACAGTCCAAACTCACCTAAGATAGCTAGGGTAAGTCGGGTCGATCCACAGGGAATATGTGGAAAGTGTGGTTCAACTCGTAAAGTCTAAGGGTTTATTGAAAATACGTTTAACTTAATTAAATTGCAAAAAGTACTTAAATCAAAAAGGAAAATTGATTGTAACTAATGGTGAGAGAAGTAATCCTCTCCGGGGTTCAGGTTTATGACTCAGGCTTGCTCTTTTAGTTTAACGGGTCACATAGACATAACCAAATTAACTCGTTTTAAGATAATGAATTGAATGAAACTGTGTCTACGCACTTATCCGAATCATACCCTACGTTTGTTTTACCCAATCCCATCCACAATTGACGTTTACAGATGTAAAGAAATGTGAAACATTCAAGAACAGAACAATTGAATTGAAGATAAAACACGTATTTTAGAATCGCAAAACGATTAATAATGTTACTCGGTTTAATTCACCGTGTTCAAACATTAAGATTAACAAAAAACAATCAAGAACAAGTCATAGTATAAACCTTACCACCCGGAGAAGATCACGGGTGGATTAGCCGGACATGGAAACGAAAAACAACTCAAAATCAAAAGTAAACATGGTATCTAACATTAAAGATTCAAACCGAATGATAAAAATGAGATCTTGAGCCTTGAAATCGCCTCCGGAAGCCTCCTAGATCGATTGGGGTCGTTCGGGAACCTTGGGGGCGGCTTAGAGTGAAAAGTCCTCTTAAACCCTAATTTTTGCGACTTATAAGTGATTTCAGCGCGTCATCTACCGTAGGTCAGCTTTCTGCCGTAAGTCAGGTTAGGGCCATTCTGTTTAGTTTTGAACTGATGCACCGTAAGTCATGTTTCCGCCATAAGTCATGGCCAATCAGCTTTGTCCGATTCTTGTTTTCTTCGTAACTTCTTCGTTCGAACTCCGTTTTCCTCCCCGTTTGCGGCTATGTTCTCGTAATTGAATCCTATATCACCTCATCTATCATGATCTTCATTTATCACCCATATACATTCTTCAAAACACGTCAAATCATCGCCTTTAACCTTCAAAACACCAAATCATCGTAGTTAACTTATTCAATACAATACTTTATATATAAGCTCATTAAACACATTAAAGTTAACTATTTAATCATGATAAACATCGTTCCAATCCCCTTACATCACATCCCCACACTTGTTTCTCGCTTGCCCTCAAGCGAGGTTGCTTTTAAAACTCAATAATATAGGTTAATTTTTTTTTCTTTTTCAAATAAGACACACAAATACTAACCATCACCCAAGGTTCAAAGTCATACCCGATTTCCAAACTCGATAATCATAACCCGTTAACAACCATACACCCTCTAACCCGTAGAATTTCCTAACTAGAGGTGCCAAAATCTAAGTAGCTCCCTTGCACATGGCACACCCCTCACAATAAGACTCTCCACTCAGCTTGATTTCTGAACTCGGCAGAAGATGTGCCGGTAATTTATGAACACTCAACAATAATGCAAACTAGTGAGCATAGGCTTGTAAGACAATCACCTCTCCACCCACTAACACAAGATATCACACCAATCATGAGGGCTTTTCAAAGGTTGTAATGTTAGGCTGAGGTTTGGGTAGGAGTAATTTGGGTTATAGTGACTAGGGTGATGGGATGATTGAGTTAACTACTTTATTCAACACTAAACAAAACTACTTCAAATACTTCAACTACAACTTATTTCAAAGCACAAGTGATGCACCGTAAGTCATGTTTCCACCGTAAGTCATGGCCAATCAGCTTTGTCCGATTCTTGTTTTCTTCGTAACTTCTTCATTCGAACTCCGTTTTCCTCCCCATTTGCGGCCATGTTCTCGTAATTGAATCCTCTATCACCTCATCTATCATGATCTTCATTTATCAACCATATACATTCTTCAAAACACGTAAAATCATCGCCTTTAACCTTCAAAACACCAAATCATCGTAGTTAACTTATTCAACACAATACTTTATATATAAGCTCATTAAACACATTAAAGTTAACTATTTAATCATGATAAACATCGTTCCAATCCCCTTACATCAGTCACCCACCTGGAACTCAATCGGTCTGCGTCGTTTATCAGTATACGACTTCTGTCTATCCTTGGCTACCTTCTTGAAGGATTTGATCCTATCAAGCTTCTCAGTCGTAGCCTCGATTACCTCGACGCTCCCTAACTCCTTCTGACCAATATCACCCCAACAAACGGGTGTTCTACATCTCCTACCGTATAGCATCTCATAAGGGGGCATACTAATGCTGGCATGATAACTGTTGTTGTATGAGAACTCAGCTAACGGTAAGTGGTCATCCCAACTTCCTCCAAAATCGATAATACATGCCCGAAGCATGTCCTCTAATGTCTGAATGGTCCTTTCTGACTGACCATCAGTCTGGGGATGATAAGCCGTGCTAATATGTAAGCTCGTCCCCATAGCGTCGTGGAATTTCTTCCAAAATTTAGATGTAAACCGGGTGTCACGATCAAACACAATAGACACTGGCACACCATGACGAGTTACAACTTCCTGAACAGATCAGCCAACCTCTCAGATGAATATATCTCGCGGATCGGTAGGAAGTGAGCACTCTTCGTCAAGCGGTCAACAATCACCCATATAACATCATACCCTTTCGGGGTACGCGGTAGCTTCGTAATGAAATCCATGGTGATGTGCTCCCACTTCCATTCCGGTATATCCAAAGGTTGGATCTTTCCATATGGCTTTTGATGTTCCGCCTTCACTTGCAAACAAGTAAGGCATTTACTCACATACTCCACCACATCACGCTTCATACCCGGCCACCAATAATCTTTCTTCATGTCTTGATACATCTTAATGGCACCAGGATGAATGGAGTATCGAATCTTGTGAGCTTCATCCATGATCTTCACGCGTAGATCCCCTAAACGAGGAATCCACACACGACCGAATCGGATTCTAACACCAAGTGTGTTTTCACCCAACTTTGCGACCAGACCTCTCATTCTTTAAGAGTTAAGATGATCTTCTTTCAACACTTCATCTTGAGCTCCAAATGTGACCGACGTGATGATCACGTCGGTCACATTCAAAGAACGAGGAGGATCACGTCGCAATCATAGTCTTTTATGAGCTCCAACCATCTTCTCTGCCTCATGTTCAGGTCCTTCTGCTCAAAGAAGTACTTCAAGCTCTTGTGGTCAGTGAATATGGTGCACTTCGTCCCGTACAGGTAGTGCCTCCAAATCTTTAACGTAAAGACCATGGCTGCTAGCTCCAAGTCATGAGTAGGATAATTGACCTCATGAACCTTCAACTGTTAGGATGCATAGGCTATAACCTTTCCACTCTGCATTAACACACACCCCAACCCCAAGTAGGAAGCATCAGAATAAACCACCAGATCTTCACTTCCATTGGGTAATGACAGAACAGGAGCTTGAGTCAATCTCGCCTTCAATTCCTCGAACGCCTTCTCTTGAGCTTGACCCCATACAACCTTCACATCTTTTCGGGTCAACTTAGTTAGTGGAGAAGCGATCTTATAGAAGTCTTGGATAAACCTTCGGTAGTAGCCCGCCATACCCAAGAAACTACGGATCTCGGATAGCGTCTTTGGAGACTTCCATTGCATTACTGCCTCCACTTTTTTCGGGTCCACCATAATCCCGTCAGGATTCACCACATGACCCAAGAATTGAACCTCGCGCAACCAGAATGCGCACTTGGAGAATTTAGCATACAACTTCTCCTTTCTCAACGTCTCCATTACCTCTCGAATGTGACCGACGTGATCCTCCTCGTTCTTTGAATAAATTAGGATGTCATCAATAAACACGATTACCGATTTATCCAACATCGGTCGACACACTCGATTCATCAAACCTATAAAAGCAGTTGGCGCATTGGTTAAACCAAAGGACATAACGAGAAACTCGTAATGCCCATAACGCGTACAGAAAGCTGTTTTAGGAATGTCTTGCTCTTTCACTTTTAACTGATGGTAGCCAGATCGAAGATCTATCCTTGAGAACCAACTGGCACCTTGAAGCTGATGAAACAAATCATCAATCCTCGGTAACGGGTATCGGTTCTTCACTGTCAACTTGTTCAGCTCACGGTAGTCAATACACATCCTCATGCTACCGTCCTTCTTCTTCACAAATAAGACCGGAGCACCCCAAGAAGAGATACTCGGCCTAATAAACCCCTTGTCAAGCAACTCCTATAGTTGTTCCATCAACTCCTTCATCTCTGTAGCCGAATGGACATCAGGCGAAAGGACCCTATGCGAATGGACCTATGCGGATGGACCTATGGGCGAATGGGCTCCTATGCGTATGGACTCTCATTCGTATGACCTTCGTGCATATGGCCTTCAGTCGCATGACTTCACGCGCATGGGCTTCAGTCGCATACCCTTCGTGCGAATGAACCTTAGTCGCATGGACCTCTGTCGCATAACCTTCAATCGCATACCTTACAAGCACATGAACATCAGTCGTGTGACTTTCATGCGTATGGACCTTCTCATGGCAATCGTGCGCATGGACCTCAGTTGCACGCCAATCGGCCGTATGGCCTCCAGTCGCATTCCAGTCGGTCGCCTAGCCCTAGCTGATGCAGAATGCAGTTCATCCCGAACGCAAACTGCCCTTTTCGACCTCCAAGCTCTCCCAAACTTGATTTAAGCCCAAATCAACAATCCTAAACCTTAGAAACACCTACCACAACATCATTCAAGCACACACAAGCCCAAAAACCAACCCCACTCGCATCTTACGCAAACACATACACACGGGTCAAACACACACATTTCAAAAACGGGTTTTCTATGTGTTCCAGCCCAAAATCAATTGAAAACACGTAAAAGAGGGGTCCTAGAACTCACACAAACGACCACAATGAGAAGAGCTTCGAATCAACATGCTACACTTCAACTTTCACGCCCGAAATCACGAAAACGAGCCCGAAAACCCTTTTTCTCCCTTTTCTCCTTCTCTCCTCTCTTTGGCTGAATTTCGCAAGTGTGGGGAGGGTGTGAGCTGCCCTCCCCTCTTATTCCACTACTTATACGATCTTTCTCTCATTGGCGGGTTCGGTCCCCCGACTTTGGACTTTATTTCTTTTTCTTCATTCGTCGGCTTCAAAATAAATAACCGGGTGTTACAGAGTACCTCTCATCTTGCTAAGGATTGTGTTTACAATCCAAAGAGTACTCTCCATATGACCAAGAAAGAAACTTCAAAGAGTTCGGAGAAGAATAAGTAAGCTTCGGAAGGAAAATCTCTTTCCTTCGGAAGATCCAAAATGAAGAAGATGACAAGTGGAAACTTGCCTTCGGAAGAAAATTTGGTTTCGGAAGAAAGAAATACTTCCGAAGCACTGAAGCCTGCTGCAGTAAAAGCAAGATCTTCCAAAGTTCCAGTCATCAAAACTTCTGAAGTATTGAAGGTCAAGTCTAAGCTTCCAAAGGTGGTATGGAAGACAAAGAAAGACCAAGTGGCTGAAAGTACTTCATCAACTTCAGCAAATGATCCTTCTAGCATGACTATAGGATCAATTACTGTTGCATTGTCTTCAACTTCTTTTGATGAGCACAAGACCAATGAGGCTTGGGTTTCCAAATGTAACTAACCATCTCTTTTGTGCAGGAACATCTCAAGACAAACAGAAATGTATGGATCATTGACAGTGGTTGTTCCAGGCACATGACACGCAATAGGTCACTACTCCAAAAGTTTGAAATAATTGATGGAGGACAAGTTGCTTTTGGAGGAGATGCAGGAGGTTACATTAAAGGAAGGGGCAAGGTCATAAATGGTAAGCTCAGCATTGAAAAGGTAAACTTTGTCAAGGAGCTTGGGTACAATCTTCTTAGTGTATCTCAATTTTGTGATCAGAGTCATAACATGCTCTTTACTAAGCATGGGTACATTGTTCTCAGGCTCAGGGTGGCCATTCCTCATGAGCACATCCTACTCAGAGCTCACAGGAAAGGGAACATGTACAAGATGGATTTGCAAGAAACATCTCCCTCAAGAGAAGTTTCATGCTTTCTATCTAAAGCAAATAGTGATAAGTCTTTCCTCTGGCATAAAAGAATGTGCCATGTAAACTTTAAAAATATGAATAAATTAATTAAGAATGATTTGGTAACTGGAATACCAAAGAAAGAGTCTACAAGTGATGACCACTGTGTTGCATGCCTAAAGGGGAAGCAACACAAGGTATCTCACAAGCCAAAGGAAAGAAATTCCATCATTAATCACCTACACTTATTATATATGGATCTCTTTGGCCCCACCAGTATAATGAGTCTAGGAAGGACCTCTTATTGTTTGGTGATCACAGATGACTTTACAAGATTCACTTGGGTGTTTTTTATTAGAACTAAGGATGAGACCCCTGAGATTCTAAAGAATTTCATATTAAAGATTGAGAATCTATGTGATCACAAGGTCAAAACCATAAAATGTGATCAAGGAACTGAATTCAAAAATCAAATTCGTGATACATTATTTAATGAAAAATGTATTACAAGACAATATAGTGCTCTCAGGACTCCTCAGCAAAATGGTATTGCTGAGAGGAGAAACAAGACACTAATTGAAGCTACAAGAACTATGTTATCTGACTCTAAACTATCAATCACCTTCTAGGCAGAGGCAGTGAACATTGATTGCTATGTGCAAAATAGAGTTTTAGTAGTTAAGACGTATGGTAAGACTCCTTATGAACTTTGGCACAAGAGAAAACCCTTCATTGATTTTCTCAGGTCATTTGGATGTCCTTGCACCATCTTGAATACCAAAGATCAAATTGCCAAGTTTGTTGACAAATTAAATGATGGACATTTTATTGGATACTCTTCTCAAGCTAAAGCTTATAGAGTATACAATCTCAGAACTAGAGTAGTTGAGGAGTCAGCCAATGTGACTTTCAATGAGCACACTCCCAGTGTGAAAGGTTCTGGTCTGGATTGGCTATTTGATCTTGATTTAGTTACCAACAATTTTAACAAATCTTGTGAGCATGTTTAAGGATCCATAGATATACTACCTACAGGTGATCCTGACCCAAGATTTGAGCTAAGAAGACCTTCAAGCTACACATCTTCAGCTCCAGCGGTAACTAATCCTGCAAGTGAACCTTCTACCAGCACATCAATGACAAATCCTGCTGATACTTTTGGGGTGCCTTCAAATTCCAGCTTAAAGGAACAAAACTCAGATGAAGGAGCTTCAAATGTTGGAGAAAATGGTGGTGTTGAAAGTGATCAGGAATTTCTTGATGCTAATAACCACTCCATTGAAGACAACATCAATGATGTCACACACTAATTGGATCAAGTCAATCTTGATAAGTGTGCTGATGTGGAGGGTGAATCCTCCTTGCCAGATCAGAATTTCTCAAATTTAGATCTGTCTAAGCAACTTGTTGTGATCCCTCAGCTAAGGATTCACAAGTCTCATCCTACAACAAACATCATTGGAGATTTTGATTCAGGGGTGAGAACAAGAGGACAAACCCATGATGCAAATTTTTGTCTTCACTCTTGTTTCTTGTCACAAATAGAGCCAAAGAAGATAAAGGATGGAAGTTGGGTTGAAACTATGCAAGAGGAGCTTCTTCAATTCAAAAGGCATAAGGTTTGGAACCTATGTCCTCTTCCTCAAGGGAAGACTACCAAGGAACCAAATGGGTGTTCAGGAATAAGAAGGATGATGGAGGACTTGTCATCAAGAACAAGGCAAGACTAGTTGTTTAAGGGTATACTCAAGAAGAAAGAATTGACTACACAGATGTTTTTGCTCCTGTAGCAAGACTTGAAGCTGTTAGGATATTCCTAGCTTTTGCTGCATCCAAGAACTTCAAGGTCTACCAACTTGATGTCAAGTGTGCTTTTCTCTATGGGGTGATTGATGAAGAGGTGTATGTCAGACAACCACCTGAGTTTGCAGATCCTGATCATCCTGATTATGTCTGCAGGCTTGATAAAGCTCTTTATACGCTGCACCAAGCACCAAGGAAGTGGTATGAGACTCTATCTCAGTATCTCTATCAACATGGGTACAAAAGTGGTACTATTGATGGAACTCTCTTCATCAAAGGAACATGAAACGACATAATGCTATTTCAAGTATATGTAGATGACATTATTTTTGGGTCAACTAATCCAAAGCTCTGCAAAGACTTTGAGAAGCTGATGAAGGACAGGTTTGAAATGAGTACCATGGGGGAACTCAATTTCTTTCTAGGAAATCAAGTGAAGCAAGTTGATGATGGTATCTTCATAAGTCAGTCAAAGTATGAACAAGACATACTTAAAAGGTTAAACGTGACTGATTGTAAGGTTGCTAAGACACCCATAGCTAGGAACCACTCCCTTGGACCTGATCTTGAGGGGGAGTGTGTTGATGAGCATCTCTACAGGGCAATGATTATGTCTCTTATGTACCTCACAGCTAGCAGGCCTGATATCATGTTTGCTACATGCATTTGTGCAAGATATCAAGCCAACCCCAAGATATCACACCTAATCACTGTCAAAAGAATTTTAAGATATCTCAAAGGTGCTTCATCACTTGGCCTTTGGTATCCAAAGAATTCTGACTTTAATCTGTATGCTTATACAAATAGTGACTATGGTGGTTGCAACATGACTGCAAAGTCTACATTAGGGGATGTCAATTTCTTGGTGGAAGGATAGTCTCTTGGCAATGTAAGAAACAATCCTGTGTGTCTGCATCAACTGCTAAGGCTAAATACATTGCTGCTGCAAGCTGTTGTGCTCAAGTGCTCAAGGAGACTCCCATCCACATAGACAACAACAGTGTTATCTCAATCACAGAAAATCCTGTGCAGCACTCAAGGACAAAGCATATCAAAATCAGGTATCATTTGATTAGAGATAACTTTGAAAAGGGATTAATCAAACTAGTCAAAGTTAACACAAATGAACAATATGCTGATCTGTTCACCAAAGCTTTTAATGAACAAAGATTTAAATATCTTGTATCAGCTATTGGGATGATTAACTTTGAATAGCTTTTCTTAAAACTTAATCATATTATTTCTAAAACCTGTGTGTCCTAAGTTGTCTATTTTATCACCTTCATAAGCCCTTTGTTTTCTTTGGAAGAAAATCTTTTCAAAAGGCATTCCTTAGATTTTTGAAAATTTTGATCTCTTTATCCTTCGGAAGATTTGAAATTACCTTCGAAAGAAACTTATGTCTTAGTAAACAAATAACTACTTCAGTGATTTTACCTTCGGAAGAAATCTCTGAAATATCTTCCGAAGCTTAAAATCAACTTAAGTACTTTTATGTTTTATAAGAACAAATTTTCTTCCGAAAGCAATTTACCTTCGGAAGTTTTTATTCCTCTTAGAATAAAAACTCTGATTATTAAATCTCTTCCGAAGAAAAATTATCAAACATCTTTGAAATATCTTTCGAAGCCAATTTGCCTTCGCAAGCTTTACTTACGAACTTCCAAAGCAAAATAACCTTCGGAAGATTTCTCGACTTTCAAGAAAACTACTTTTGGGCAAAAGTAAACTACTTTTTCAGAGGTGGGACCGACATCCGGATTTTAAAGTTTATCCTCTTTCATTAACTTCGTCTCAAATCCTTTTCACATAAATACCCAACGGTTCCCCCCTCTTTCACTATCTTCTTCAAATTACAGTATTCCTTCAACCTATATTCTCCCAAACCATCTTTGTTCTTCACCTTCCTTCACCTTTAAGCTTCTCAAAATGGTCAATCTAAACCATAGAAACAACCCTGACTTCTCCATGCAACTTCACAGGCAACACAACCAGGTTGCTCTGTTGAACTCTAAGAAAGATGATAGTTTCTCAAAGATTTGCCATTTTCTGGCTCTATCCAACTACTTCACCTCCCTAACCATTTTCTCCTACTCTCTATGAGGATCATTTGCTTGAATTTTGGAAGACCTGTCAAGAGGTCATTATGGATGGGGAGAAGGCATTGTCTGTCACAGTGCAGGGGAGGATAATCTTCATCACTCCGGCCATCATCAACACTAATTTACAATTGGATGATGAAGAATGTGAGTTGTCCTTCCCAAAGGAAGCTGTTAATCATTCTTTTATGCAGATGGGCTATGACGGAGATTTCTCTGTATAGACCTTCAGGAAAGGGAAGGTCTCATCCCAGTGGAAATACCTGCTCCATGTGGTTATGCACAGCTTGTCAAACAAGCATGGAGGGTGGGACCAGATTCCTAAGGATCTCTCCTTCATAGTGCATGGAATGGTTCAAGGGGTCAAGTTCAGGTACTATCAGTTTGTTTACACAAATTTGCTTGCTAACTTGGACTCCTTAGAGTATTACATGTTTCCTAGATATGTTCAATACATTCACAACTGTGAACTGGGCTCACAGTTGAGGGAAACAGATAATACTCTTAAATTGGGACAGATGAAGCCCTGCATCTTTAAAATATTGAAGAAGCCAACTGTAGGCTTCTCACGGGTAGAAACAGCCTTTGTCCCAAAAATGTTACAGCTCATTGCTCAAGGTGACAACCTAGCAACACAAGCTAGTGTTGAACCCACACCTTCTACCTCCCAACCACCAAAAAGACCACAAATCACCCTCACCTACCAAAGAAAATCCAAACGAACACCTGCTCAAGCTATTGAGCTTGTGCAGGCCCCCGTACACTCCCCCAAACATGAGGAAGTGGATACTAGAGCTCTCACTTCCCCTGAGGAGCAAACCACTCCCATCTCTTCAAGAATCAGTGTTGAGGTTCCTCGTGCTCAGCCTGATGAGCTCACAACCCCAACTGCCTTAAGCCTTTACTCTGAGTCTCAACACTCAAGTGAACAACCTTCAGGGGATAGTTACCATCCCCAACCTTGAATTCTATACTGATGAAGACTTAGGTTTCAGTGAGTACCATGACTCTCTCTTATCTTCCCCAACTCAAATAGAGATGAGTGCTTCTGAGTCCCCTATGTCTAGCCCACATCAGTCACCCATTACTGAGGTGGATCAACCTAATCAGGAGATCCATATAGAAGAGGCTCTCACTTCTGCAAGTGATTACATCATTAAGACCTCAACCATGGCAACTCAGCCCACTGACACTTCAACTTAGGCTGTCAACGTGGTGAGAGAGAGGACTTTGGTCCAATTATTTTATCCCCCAATGATTTTTCTGATGAAGATGAGGGGAACTTGAGACTAAAGGTGCAAAAATTGTCAAAAGCATGCACCTATTTAGTCTCTAAACTTAGTCACCTTGAATCTCAGGTGAATACCCTGAATAACAGGGTGAATAATCAGCAACTCGAGATATCTTATCTCAAGGAAAACCTAGTTGGGAGACGTTAAATGATCAGCAACTTGAGATATCTTATCTCAGGGAAAAACTAGCTGGGAGACCTTTAAGGAGAGCTCAACGAGGAACACAAGAACATGTGAATGTGAGTGACCTAATTCCTAGATCACCTATGCAAGAGGGTGATGCTACCAAAAAGGAGGAGAAAGTCATTACAGTCACAGAACCTGGGAGTTATTCAGGGAGTATGGACATTGAGGACTCACCATCCTCACTTGCAATTGTGCATACTCAGCAACTTCCTCACGTTCACATTGATGTGGACTCTATAGACTCTTTCATTCAGAGTCTCTTTGAGGAAGGCATTCCAAGGGCTATATCATCCCCACCCCAAGGAACTTCAAATTACATTATTAGGTGGAGGTATGATGCTGATAGAAGAGCCCTCATTCTTCAAAGAGTTCAAGGACAGCAAGAGGTGTTCAACTTTCAGACCTTGAACTACTATGAAGGTCTTGACCTGATCAACATGTCACTTGTCAACCAAAGTCAAACTAGACAAGCTGGCAGGCTGGCACAAAGGATTCAAGACAAAATTACTGAAGAGTTCAGTCTAAGAAGGAGACAAAGGCAATCAGGTAATGTCATGGGTTAACTGGATGTTGAGGCAGACCCTAAGATTAGCTTCAAAGGGAAAACCTTGACTGAAGGCCCAGTGATAGAGCCTAAGAGTCCTGTCACACCTACAACTACTTCAGCAATTCATTCCCTCAGTGAAACACCTACTGGTGAAGGTATATCACAACCTTTCTCTGACCAGAGTTTGAAAGCTACACCAAGCAATGAAGGCCAAAGCTCTCTCCACCTTGTGTCATAAAGGTCTGTGGGTGATAAAAGGAAAAGGATTTTAACTCCTGAGGAGATTGAGGAGGAGGAGAGAGAGAGGAAGATGAAGCTAAGGGGAGAAAGTTCTTTCGGGTCTTCAGGCTTCATGCAAGCTGCAATCAGGGGTGCCCCCAGACCAAACACTCAAGATGATGAGTTGAGGGCAGTCAGGATTACTTACCTGCAGAACAGGAACTATGACATTGATGAGATTATATCTCTCCCCTTAGATGAACTTAGTGAACTGGCTGACATGGAAGTGTCAAGAGAGATGAAGGAAGCAGATGATTCAAGGCTACTTCTCCAAATCAAAGAGGAGAAGAGACAGAAAAGATTATACAAGCATGTCACTACTCTCTCCCCAGTTCAAGAAAGCCCTGTGCAAAAATCTGTGGCAGCTACACAAGAACCTCAGGTTGACAAGGAAACAGATAGGCAAAATATGATCAACTACCTGAGTGCCACAGGTCTCTACCAAGCATCTGCACTTCTTCCCTTGTCCTTTGATTAAATTGAGTTTGAGTATCTCAAACAGCTTGAACTTCAAGTACTCAAAGAACAAAAGGCAACAAAAAGAAATATGAGGTAAGAGGCTGCAAAGTCAAGAGCCATTATCCATAAGAGCATGAAGAAGTCTGCTAACAGACAAAGGATGATTAAGCTTCTTAAAGTTGTATGGATTCTCCGGAAGGAGACTTGGCCCATGTCTCTATCTAAAATTGATGAGCACATTAGGATAATCAAGCACAAGATCAAAAGTGGAGAGCTAGTTGACTTACACTCCCCTCCAAGTCAAGCTCCTCCTGAAGTGGAGGTTAAGGTCAAACAACCTGAGACAACACAACCTGGACCTCTTGCTGAGCCTCAGCAAGCTTCATCTTCTTATCTACAGTAGGGTCAACTCCCTCTCCTTCTGAACTTGTGAGGGAGGAACACCCAACTGAGCAAGACAAGACTGATCAACAAGGTGCTGCAGACCAGTCTTCTCAGTTAAAGTCCTCAAAGAGGAGGAAGAGGATGGCTTCTAAACCAAAGTCAAAAAAGAAGAAGAAGTCTGAATCATCCACCTCTATACCTCAGGCTGAGTCAGATCAACCTAAGGAAGTGCATGAAGAGGTAGCCCAATCAACTCCAATTCAAGTGGCTCCTCTTGCATTTGAAAGAGCCATCTTATCCTAGACCTTCACAACTAATACAGAGGGATGGCATGTGATCATAGATCAAGGTGGTGAAGATGTCTACATATGGCAAGACCTATTCAACCTACCTCTACATGATCTCTTTAGGATGAGAAGATACTATGAGCATCTGAGTGATCCTGACCATCTACTGAAGAAGAGCATGGTCATCATCATAATGAGGACTGTCAAAAGCTGAAGATCTTCAAATGTTTTGGTAGCATCAGGCTCTGGGAGTTTGTAAGGATTCCTATAAGTCTGATGCAGCCAAAACATCCAGTCTTTCTGCATGCATGCACTGAAGAACAGAAGTACAAATGCTTCGGAAGTCTTACACCTTGTATTAGAAATATTCTAAGTGTAAAATCTTCCAAAGCCAAGACCAACATCTTCCGAAGCCAAAAATGAAGTCTTCCGAAGCTTCAAAGACAAAGTCTTCCGAAGCCAAAGAGTGAAGACAGATTTCCTCCGAAGACTTTTAGATACATGCTTTTATCTGATGTACTTTACCATAAAGCTGGACCATTTTTCCGCTGCAACTCTGTTTAATCACCAACTTACATGAGTTGGTGAAAAGGTCCATGCTTTTGGTAACTGTACATTGAGGTTTTGAGTCTGTGCTTTCTACTTTATGTACTTTTATCCTTTTTGTAATATATTAGGATGTGAGCTATGGCATGTCATAGTCACTAGTCAAAAGGCAATCTACCTTTTGACTCTATATTTGTTTTTGTAGTTGTCTAGTCTTATGTATCCAACTGGCTTTCAAAGTATGGATGGCTGTAGGATGTAGTATAAAGTATCTCAAGTACTTGTAACTTTAATCTATGCTTTGTAACATGTGTAAAAGAACTTGAGAAGCAATACACAGCATTCTTGAAAACCAAATACTTGTGTTATTAGCTATCTTGTTCTGTCTCATTTTTACTTGTGTTCTTAGCATCTTTCACATAAGTTAACCAGTTCCCTATTTGATCTGTTAAGTATTCTAAGAAACTCTCCTCATTGCATTGTTGTGTTGTAATTGCATACCCTTTATCGGTCATGCACCCTTAAGTTGTCCTTGCACTCAATACCAAATATAATATATACAAATTTGCTAAGAAATTAGTACATTGGTATTTTGTTGGATACTACTCTCATTCTAAAGCTTACAGAGTATACACCATTATTGCCAAAACTACCGAGGAAATAAATAATGTTATTTTAATTGAAATTGCTCTAGTAGTATTGGTTGTACCCTGAGTTGAATGTTTAATCTTAATAAATTCACTAAAACTTTTTACCATTTGCTTGATAATGTTTTAGAGACTTCAATAAGTCCTTCAATAGATGCATCATTAGGTAACATGGATGACTACAATGTTTCAAATCCTTCATCTACTAATTCTGTAACATCTACTCAACATTTTGAAGATGCTAAACATACTTAAAGAATTTATTCTACAAAAATACTTGCTAGTAGCCCAAATATGTTGTATCATTCATCTAACATGTAAGAAGACTCAATTGATAAAGAATCATATGCTGATGAGCATATCACCATAGAAGGACATGCTAATAAGACCCATATAATGCACCTACCAAATGTGGTAGTAATTCAGTAGTTTATCCATCAATCGAATGTTTTGAAACTAATTTCTTAAACCTTGACTTGTCTCAAAACTTCTGGTAATACGACGACTCAAAATCCACAAAAAGCGTCTAATTGAAAACATAAACTGAGGTGATGGGTATTGTGTATCAGCTTTAACCATTGAAGTGGTGAACTTTTTTATCAAAGTTTCAAACTTTTGCTTAGGTCTAAGAGCGGAAGCATTACACAAGATTTTAATTAACAATTAAATACCTAAAGCAGACATCTAATTACAAATTATTCAAACAATAGTAAAAACACAACCATAGTTTGACGAGCAAACCAAAAGCTTTATATTTTGAAATCAACATCTTCCTAGTTGACAGATTCATAAAAATATCCAACCTTGCAATGTTTGCATGCAAAATAAAAACATGTTACAACAACGGTGGCGACGATGTTTAGTGGTGGTCTTATTGGTCATGATCAAGATGACGAAACGCGAAGGGGGGTTGTTCTTAATGACTATAAGGGTAGTTAGGGTTAGGAGATTACAATTTCCCCTAATCCCATATTTATCTTTTGTATATTTATGTTTTGAAACCTTGTTTATTAGCCTTTAACAACCTTTGATAATTAGCATTTAATTATCAACAACCCTTATGGTTTATGAATTAACATATTCTTAAATACACCTATAAATGTATAAAGGTTTAACTATTAAAATTTAAAGTGTTTATACCATTTTAATAATTGTTTCACTAAATGATTAATCAATGATTGTTTTCTAAATAATCAAACATCATTAATTTAATTTATATTTCGTGAACCATAATGTGTAACAATTAGACGTCATATTTTTGTTGTTGTCTAAATTGTAACTTAATGGATTGTACCTTGATAGAAATATTGATATTATCAATGATCGAGCATCTAAATATCCAATAGTGTTGAATCATGAGAAGAATGAAGCTACCAAAAGTTTAGTACTTGCTCACAAATGCCAAAATCTTTTAAGTTTTGAACTACTGTGAATCAGCACTTGTATAGCCTGATGAACTGTTGATTTACTGTTGTACTTGACAAGACTATCAATACTAAAGAGTAGGGGCGACAACATACTCCTACAATGTATAGGACATGTCCACTAACTCCTGATCAAGGGGGAAACAATATATCAGCAGTAGTATCGAGCCATCAATTGATTTTTCATGTATCTCATAGCCAGGTGACCAAATATTATATTTACTACATGTCTTTGCTCAAGGTAAAGTTTCTCCAAAAGTGTCACACATGATAGCTTCCAAGATAATTTTGAAGTATCTTAAAGGGGAAGCTAAGTTGGGATTGTGGTACCCTAAAAGTACCAACTTCAATCTCTATGAAGGATACAACATCAACAAGAAATCCACCTCAGGAGGATGATAACTTCTAGGGGGAAGATTGGTTTCAAGGAAATGCAAGAAACAAACCCGTGTGTCTACATCAACTGCCAAAAGTATAATACATTGTTGCTTCTAGTTGTTGTGCTCACGTGCTGTGGATTCAAACTCAACTTAGAGATTATGGGCTAACCTTCATGAACACTCTCATTCACATTGATAACAACAGTGCTATCTCAATCACCAACAATCTTGTTCAGCATTCAAAGACAAAACACATTAATACCAGGTATCATTTCATTCATGATTATGAAGAAAAGAAGATTATTAAACTAGTTAAAGTTCATACAAATGAACAATATGCAGATCTTTTCATAAACGCATTTGATTAAACAAGATTTAAAGACCTTATATATGCTATCGGGGAGATGAACTTTGTATAATTTATAATCCACTTAATATGATCTGAAATGTAATCTGATAAAAACATTGAAATTGTTTTCTTTTTATGACAAATTTGTGCATCTGCCGAATTTTATGGTTTGGCAGATAAGTATATTGCGGCATTACAATGATCCAGTAGGGCCCACTTTTACCTTCCAATAAGTAGTGGTGCCTTAATTTTTCTTGAAAAGACTATTCCATCATAATAAAACCATCAAAATTACAGCTATGGTGGTAAAAATTTTCAAATATTACCCTCAAACTATAAATCGACTCTTCTTTCACCATTATCATCTTCTAGAACACATGTTTATCCAAAGAGAACATGGAACCAAAGTGCTAATTGTTGTCGTACAAGGACTAATGATCACCATCTCTCGTGCCAAGATTCGTTACCATCTCATGCTACATGACGCAAATGGAAAATCCCCCTTCTCCAAAGAAGTGGTAAGTTCCACATTCAAAGAAATAGGATATGAAGGATCTCTCCCGACTTCCACCTTCTCCAAATCACTGTATATCATAACCGGAGAATATCCTTCATATTATTTTACATTGTTTGTCAAACAAATCTAGCAGGTGGAATCAGGTTTGATTAGGTTTACGTGGGCTATCCATGGACTTATAAAATAACAGAGTTACAATTTTTCAAACTTTATATTTCAAAATCTCTATAAAAATGTAACTAGAGCTGACAAGTTCAAATTTCTAATGTACCCAAGATTCATTCAACTAATCTTAAATGAGGAACTGGATAAGAAATTAAAACTTGAAGGAGATGTGGATGCCTTAGGAACTTTAAACAAATATATTTTTTTATAAAGATCAATGCTACACTAAAATTATTTTTGGGTAAAATGACTAATCTATTTTCCCATATGCTACACCCTCCACTACTGATCCCACACCCTTCACTTCAAAGCCCAAAATGAAAAAAAAAGTGAACCCATGCATCATTAATTGAGAAGACGCATGATCCTATATCTCCTCTACCAAAGAAAGCAAGGCGGGAAACTTGGGTCCCAGCTAAGTTAAGTTGTCAGCCTCACCAAAAAAGTGAGCCCATGCATCATTAATTGAGAAGACGCATGATCCTATTTCTTTTCCTTTTTCTGAGCAGACCCAAAAAAAACCTATTAGCCCTAATTAGAGTCCCAACACTCTTTTGAGCAACCAAAAAAGGATTCCCAAATGATTGAGGCAACTTTTGAGGCAGAAGTCTTATTAGAAACTAGTTCACATCGCACGCCACTAGACTTATCTACTCAAATTCCTATTCGCATGTCTCCTACACAGGATGAGGATGTCTCTACTATTATTCAGCATGGCCTATTGTCTTCCCCTTCCTATATATTACAAATAGTGGAGACTGATGTGTAGGTAGAAACATTTGACCCACATCCTTCACCAATAGAGATTGACTCTAAGGGAGAAAAGGTTAATGTGGTAGAGGTTGTCTCTACTGCTGATCCACTAATTGGTCAGTAGGATAGAGAAAACATCATTAGGACCTCAACCCTGACAACTCACTTTGAGGGTGTACTTTAAGGAGTCATTCCTTGAAGATAGAAATCCAGGGCCCCAAGAAACCACCTCTGGTGGTGAGGGTGAAGAGGCTCGCCCTAGGACCTCATCAAGTCCCAAGGATTGCACATTTGTGGATGAGGGAAGTATGGAATAAATTCATGAAATGACGGCACATAACCGTGATACTACCCAAAGACTAACTACCCTACAAGCAGAAAATGCAAGACTTTAAATATATGCTTAAAGGGCCATAGTACTTGAATTTTTTGTTAGTTATATTTTTAGTTATATTTTTAGTCATAAATTAGAATAATTTTAGAGTACATTTCAGCATATATTTTGCATTAGTTGCATGCATTTTTCATTTATTCTATAAAATAGTAGTTTTTGTGGGATGAAATCTACTTTTGTATATTTTTGATTTTGAAGGTTAATTAAATTGCTGGAAAAGAAGAGAGGAGCTTAAAAAGGGAATATCATCAAGTTTGGAAACTCTTAATGGCTCATAAAGCATCCAACTTTAAATCCCTAGAAAGAAGGAAAGTTTGTTGAAACAAAAAAGAGGATAAATAGGGCTGCAAACTAAATAAAAGAAATATCTTGGAGGGTGGCTAGGACATTGATCAAAGGAGGAGACTTTTTGGAGGCTGTAGAAGAATCGATCAAAGAATCCTCTTGGAGGTTGATTTTTTGTGGAGATTAAGAAGTCAACAAGGGGAGCACTAGTGGGGAATTAATGTTCTTGGATAATTAAGAAGGCATTGAGGCTATTGTTTGTTTTTGGGTTTTCATAAGTTTTTAATTTTTTTTTTTTTGTTTTCATTAACCTAGCCACCATGTTCGGCTAGGGTATCTTTGATTTCAACATTAAGGTTTAATTTCTATGATTTTGGTTTGAACTTATATGAAGCGATTATGAGATGTTTTTATTTTGATGGTTTGTTTGTTGATTCTTAATCTTAAACCCGGATCTAATCCAGTATATATTAGATTATTAATAAAATTGGCCACTTTATTAATTTTTCTAATAAAGTTCTTTAAGTTTTAAAACCCTAACCAAGTTTTGATTTTTGATATAATGAACAATTAACGGTTTGAGTTTGTCTATGAATTCATTCTCGTTATAGAATCACACAATCTAGTTGAGCATACCGAACGGCGTGTGTGTTTAATTATAATCGATATTTCTATCGTTGCAACTCGCACGCTAAGATCCAAACGGTGTGAGCTTAGATTAGCGGGTGAGATTGATTAGACGTTAGATAGAGGAGATATCCAAACGGCGTGATGTCTAGTATCAATACAAATCATTAATTGAAAATTGTCATTGCACCGTAATCGTTAATGATCGTAAGGCAAATCAAATCAAGAAATTACCTTAGTGTTGGAATTAGTTTTTATATTTGAATTTACTTCACCATTTAGTTAATGTTTTTAGTAATCCCTTTCTAATAATTAATAAATACAAAAAAACGACAATTTTCGTTTTTCCAGCAGAACCTCAACACGGCCGCGTGGAATTTCCTTAACAGTTTTGACAAGGCCGTGTCAGCTCACTGGAATTTTTTCTACTTTTTGCAATTTACTTTTAGTTTAAGTTTTTAGTTAAACCCCCACCTTCCTTAGCCTATAATCAATCAAAGTAATTGTGCTAAAACATTTTTGGTATAAAATAATTGACATGTATCCCTAAGGACACGAACCCTACTTCCGCTCATACTATTTTTAGTGTGTGTGACGGTAGGTTCACATTATAATATTTTATTTGTTGGATTCGACACCCAACAAATTGGCGCCGTTGCTGGGGATACGGCGATTCTAATCATTTTATGCCAAGATCTTTTCGTACAGGTACACCACTCGAGATTGATTCGGAGATTGAAAAAACCGCAAAGAGGTTAAGGAAGCAAGCGAAGCTCCGAAAGAAGTTAGCAAGTTTCCCAACACTTATTACTTCACCTCCAGTCACCGACATTTGGCAAGATATACGCTTGTTAAGTGAATCCGAATCTGAAACCGAATCATCACAACCTTCACAAACAACCACCACTCCACCACAATCACCTACCCATCAAGAACCACCTTTACCCGAACCAACCATGGCAGCTCCATCCAAACAAACCCTTAGACAATGGGCAACCCACGATGTTACCCAACAACCCCTCTGCATAAACTACCCAGCTATGGTGAATTTTGAGCTGAGATCCGGTTTTATCCACTTGTTACCACTATTTCGAGGCCTTGACAATGAAGACCCTCATAAGTTTCTCAAGGAATTCCATGTTGTGTGTTCGGGAATGAAGCCACACAATGTCACTGTAGACCAAATCAAGCTTAGGGCCTTCCCTTTTGCTATGAAAGATTCGGGTAAAGAATGGTTATATTACCTACCACCGGGGTCGGTAAACACATGGAATGATCTTGCAAAACTGTTCTTAGATAAGTACTTCCCGGAAGTCAAAGCCTCTATTCTACGCAAGGAGCTCATTGAGATCAAACAAGCAAAAAGAGAAGCTTTGCATACTTATTGGGAAAGATTCAAGAAGTTATGTGTTTGATGCCCACAACATGGCATCTCGGAACATCACCTACTTCAGTACTTCTATGAAGGGTTAGCACCACTAGAAAGACGTTTGATAAATGCCTCTAGTGGTGGAGCTTTACTTGATAAAACACCAACCCAAATCAGAGCCTTGATATCCTTTATAGCTGAAGATACCAAACATTATTCTCAAGGAGATGGATGGTATGATGATGTACCACGGGCAGTTAAAGAAGTGAGCACTCCTCACATTGAAAGCCAACTTGCTGAGTTGACTAAAGCTGTAATGCAGCTTACAAAAGGCAAGGAAGCTGAGCAAAAACCTCAAGCATGTGGAATATGCTTACAATTTGGACATCCCACTGACATGTGTCCCACACTTCAAGAAGCTGTTGAAGAAGCACAAGCAATAGGAAGTTATCCAGGGCAGAATTCAAGATCCTATGAACAAAAAAGAAATAACCAAAATTAGGGACAAGCACCCAATGTTGGTTATCCACAAAGAACCCTATAATTCCATAAAAGACCTCCATTTCAGATGCAAAACAATCAACAAAATTTTCAGCCTCGACAACAACAATTAGGGAACTCAGGGATGTCTATGGAAGATATTCTCAAGAGTTTAGCAACCAACACACACACGTTCCTGCAGGAAACAAAGGCAAGCATCAAGAACTTGGAGCAACAAATAACTCAACTGGCCAACTCGGTAAGCAAGATAGAGTCTCAAGGTAAGCTACCCGCACAAACCGAAACAAATCCTAAGTATAATGCTTGTTCAATTACCTTGAGGAGTGGGAAGAGCTATGAAGGTCCGAAAATACAAGACGAGGAAGAGGAGATTGTGGTTGAGAAGAATGACGTGGAAAAGAAGGACAAACCAAAACATGATGAAGCTAAGGCAAAGTACACTCCTCCACCTCCATTCCCTTCAAGACTAAAGGTACACAAAAACAAAAGGAAGAACAAGAAATTATGGAGTCATTCAAGAAGATAAAGGTAAACATACCAGTACTTGATGCTATAAAACAAGTTCCTAGATATGCTAAGTTTTTAAAAGAACTTTGCACATCTAAGAAAAAGCTTAAAGGTAATGAAATAGACAAGGTAGGTGAAAATATTTCTGCAGTTTTACAAAAAAGAATACCACCAAAGTGTAAGGATCCGGGTGTCTTTACGGTTCCTTGCAAATTGGGGAATCTTAGCATACCTCGAGCCATGCTCGACCTTGGAGCCTCCATTAACGTCCTACCATACTCTATCTTCAAAACACTTAATGTAGGAGCGTTAAAGAGGATCGGGGTAGTCATTCAATTGGCCGATCGTTCCATAGTATACCCAAAAGGTGTATTAGAGGATGTATTAGTCCAAGTGAATGAATTGTATTTCCAGCAGATTTTCATGTTTTGGACATGGAAGATGATGATATCTCGAATTAAAGTTCCATTTTGTTAGGAAGACCATTTTTGAAAACCGCAAAAACAAAAATTGATGTTTATAGTGGCACTCTTTCAATGGAATTTGATGGTGAGGTTATCCATTTTAATATATATGATGTTATGCGATATCCAAGTGATGTTTCTTCTTTGAATTGGTTAGATGTTATTGAACCTTTAACCGATGATTGTTTTGAGCTATCTAACCGTGATTTCCTAGCAATGGTGTTAAATAGAAGCATTGATGAAGTAACAGCAAAAGAGCTTACTGAAAAGTTCAAGCTTGGGGAAGAGTTGATGGAAGTAGTAACATTTATAGAGGAACAGAAGAAAGCAAGGTATGAACCACAAAAAAATGCAACTTCCGACTACTAACCAAAAGCTTCTTCCATCTATTTTGCAGGCACCCAAGCTAGAGCTTAAAGCCCTTCCCAATTATCTAAAGTATGCATACCTTGGAGAGAAAGAAACTTTACCAGTGATCATATCTAATAAGTTGACAAGTGAGAAAGAAAAAGAGTTGATCAACACACTCAAGCAATACACGGAAGCAATTGGGTGGACCATAGTTGACATAAAAGGTCTGAGCCCATCACTTTGCATGCATAAAATCCTTATGGGGGAGGATTACAAGCCAACAAGAGAAGCACAAAGAAGATTGAACCCTCCAATGATGGAGGTCCTGAAGAAGGAGATTCTCAAGTTGGTAAATGCGGGCATGATCTACCCTATTTCTGATAGCAAGTGGGTAAGTCCCGTGCAAGTTGTGCCTAAGAGAACAGGTATAACTGTGACTGAAAATGAACAAGGTGAATTGGTCCCCACTCGTGTCCAAAATGGGTGGCGGGTGTGTATTGACTATAGAAGGCTAAATGCCTTAACTCATAAGGACCACTTTCCATTACCATTTATAGATCAAATGCTAGAAAGATTAGTAGGTAAGTCCACTATTGTTGCTTAGATGGGTATTATGGTTTTCATCAAATACCCATTGCACCAGAGGACCAAGAGAAAACAACTTTTACATGCCTTTTTGGCACGTTTGCGTATCGGCGGATGCCCTTCGGGCTTTGTAATGCACCCGCCACGTTCCAAAGGTGCATGGTAAGTATATTTTTTGATTATGTTGAGGAGATAATTGAAGTTTTTACGGATGATTTCACCGTGTATGGGAATTCTTTTAAAGAGTGTTTTAAAAACTTGACTAAGATTTTAAAAAGATGCATTGAGACTAATCTTGTTTTAAATTATGAGAAATGTCATTCCATGGTTGATCAAGGTCTTATTTTAGGTCATGTTGTCTTTTTAAAAGGTTTAGAGGTTGATAAAGCAAAAATTGATGTTATTAAATCTTTACCATATCCTAATAGTGTGCGTGAAGTGCGTTCTTTTCTTGGTCATGCAGGATTTTACCAAAGATTTATCAAAGATTTTTCCAAGATAACAAGACCAATGTGTGAGCTCCTACAAAAAGATGTAGAATTTGTGTTTTCTGAAGCATGCAAGCAAGCCTTTGATACCCTAAAGACTTCATTGTTTTAGTGCACCGACAATCCAACCGCCGGATTGGAGTTTACCATTCGAGATCATGTGTGATGCAAGCAATCATGCGGTAGGAGCGGTATTGGGTCAAAGGAAGGATCGAGTACCACACGTGATCTATTATGCTTCAAGAACCTTGGACCACACTCAAAGCAATTACTCAACCACTGAAAACGAGCTTTTAGCCATTGTTTTTGCTTTAGAGAAATTTAGCCAATATTTAATAGGTACTAAAGTAATTGTATATTCTGGTCATGCAGCTTTGAGGTATCTCATGACTAAAAAGGATGCCAAGCCGAGACTTATCAGATGGGTGCTCTTATTTCAAGAATTTGACTTAGAAATTAGAGACAAAAGTGGAAAGGAAAATCTTGTGACAGACCACCTAAGCAGGATCATAAACAATGAGGAACTAATGCCCTTAAATGACTCATTCCCTGATGAAGATCTATTTTCTACTCAAATCACCACTCCTTGGTATGCCGATATTGTAAACTACAAAGTGGGAAATACTTTTCCCTTTGATCTTTCCCTTGTGCAAAAAGATAAGATAAAAAGGGAAGCAAGAAGATATGTTTGGGATGAACCATACCTTTGGAAGTATTGCGCCGACCAAGTTATACGAAGATGCATCAACATGAGTGAGGTACCTTCTATTCTAGAATTTTGTCACTCTCAAGCTTGTGGCGGGCATTTTGGCCCATAACGGACAGCACACAAGGTACTCGATTCAGGTTTTTATTGGCCAAGCATATTTCTTGATTCATATATGTTTGCAAATCTTGTGAACAATGCTAGAAAACAGGTAATTTAAAACCTAAAGATCAAATTCCCCTCACATCCATTCATGTATGTGAAATCTTTGATGTATGGGCATTGATTTGATGGGTCCCTTTCCATCTTTGTTTGGTAATGTTTATATATTACTAGCCGTGGATTACGTCTCTAAATGGGTAGAGGCAAAGGCCACAAGGACTAACGATGCTAAAGTTGTTTCAGGTTTTATTAAAGCTAATATCTTTAGTAGGTTTGGCGTACCAAGGGCATTCATAAGCGACAGAGGAACACACTTTTGCAACAAGACAATCGAAGCACTTTTCAATAAATATGGCGTTACACATCGTGTGTCAACGGCTTACCATCCACAAACAAATGGTCAAGCCGAGATTTCTAATCGGGAGATAAAGTCGATATTGAGAAGACGGTTAACCCAAATCGTAAAGATTGGAGCTTGTGTTTTGATGACGCATTGTGGGCATATCGCACAGCCTATAAAACACCCATAGGTATGTCACCTTTTCGTCTCGTATATGGAAAGTCTTGTCATCTTCTAGTTGAACTAGAGCACAAGGCTTTTTAGGCCATTAAGCAATTCAACATGACGATTGATGAAGCCGGGGTTTATCGTAAGCTACAAATTCAAGAGTTGGAAGAAATTCGTAATGATGCTTTTGAGAACTCTCGAATTTACAAAGACAAAACCAAAGCATATCATGATAAGGTAAACTGGCGAAAATCTTTCAGCGTAGGTCAAAAGGTTTTGTTATTCTCATCAAAACTCAAGTTATTTCCTGGAAAATTACGGTCCCGCTGGGTCAGGCCGTTTGTGATTACTAATGTTTTTGCTCATGGTGCAGTGGAAATTACAAGTGAGAAAACAAGAAAAACGTTTAAAGTGAACGGGCATAGGTTAAAATTGTTTTATGAAGGATTCCCAAAAGAAAAAGGTGACTTGATGGGATTGGAGAATCCAAACTACAAGCATTAAAAAGGACTATGTCTAGCCAAAGACGTTAAAGAAAGGCGCTATGCGGGAGGCAACCTGTATTTTGTTTGTTTTATTTCTATCTTTCTTTTATTTAAAAAAAAAACAAAAGGATGGTTGTCAAACATTGTCAAACAGTAAGTTAAAAACGACCACGTAAGAATACTTGACAAAAAAAATCAAAACAGACACGTCAGGTTTTTGTTTAGCTTAGAAATTCCAGAACGTTAAAACGGTCGTGTTAGGTTTAGCACGTCCGCATCGAGCTTCTGTTTGATTTTAAAAAATATAAAGGAAGGGGGTATTTTATATAGAAGCACTAAATCTAAACCCTCACCCATTGCCATTCCACTCTCCCTCTAACTCACCCCCACGACCACCACCGCTCTGCACTCACCGCCGCGCCGCCCCATCTCACCGTCGTCGCGCCGACCATCGTGGTGACCACACACACCGGTCGCCACCACGCCACACCACCACACCACTCGCCACCATCGCGCCTGCGCTCGGTCGACCTGCACAACCATCCATCCTATCCTCGTCACACCAACCATCACCACTACGGCGACACCACCCACCTTCTACCCTCTCCAATCGCCGTCGGTCAGCGTACATCCCAGCCCATTCCCCCTATTGTCCAACACATTAATCTTCGTTTCCACTCCAGGCAAGAATCTTAAAGATTGAATTTTGTGCTATCAATAAAGTTGGTTGTATCTCTATAATTAGGCAAATTGAATTTTAGACCCATCAATTGTCGTCTGCATATTCAAAAACAGGGTTTAGAGGTATGTTTTCTTCTCGCCTAGAACATGGTTGAAGTATGTATATATGGTACTATGCTGATGCTTGATGGTTTATTGGGTTTGATTTCAGTTGTGAACTTGGTTTATATGCCCTGATCAGTTAATCCTTTTGAATTCTTTGACTATTGTTAGGTTTTTTGGTTAACTCAACAAACACCTAATATTAATTTGATGGTTTGGTTACTAATGCAGGGCTAACAACTCACTTATCAGAATGGTTCGCAAGAAAACACAAGTCCCGTTGTCAGCTTCGGTGTGCAGACACGTGGGAAACGCTTTGCGCGCACGACAGGGAGCATCTTCTAGCCAACACAAAGCTGGTACGTCACGACGAACCCCAAGATCCATAACTACAGCACCAAACGATGATAATCTGGTATTCATTGATGAGGATCAACGAAAGAGGTTCAATTCTCTACACAAACGGGTTATGGTTAACACCAGATTTGTAGACGATGATGCCATGAAAGCAATCAGGGTTTTTAGTGGTGTGAAGAAACTATTCATTAACATCGGGTGGGAAGGATTGTTTGATTGGGATGATGAAGGCTACAAACAAATGACCACCGAGTTCTTAAGTTCGATCGAATTCAAAGACGAGTGCTGCACTTTTGGTTGTTTAATGACTCTTACAATCTCACTGTTGATCAAATATGTGGTATGATTCGTGGTCCGACTCGGGATACATTCGCACCCGACGCACCCACTCATCCCGAGTTCAATGCTAAAGACTTTTGGGTGGCCATTATGGATAAGTGGATGTACGTTTCCACTAATGCAAAAGCATCACATATCATAGATCCAACACTTCAAGTTGCACATCGGCTCCTCTCTAACATCATAGACGCCCGAAAAGACACCGGAGGCGTCACCCAACATGAGCTCAACATCCTATTGTGTATGATTAACCCGCAGCCACAAAAGCCAAACTTTACCCTTTATCTTTGCGACAAGTTAATACACATGGCGCAATCTACGTCTGGACAGATTCATTGTGGTTCCATCATCACCATCCTCGGACGTCATTCCATAGCTAACCTACGTCTACCAATTGCATTGGAAATATTAAAAAGGCTGTGATACCCTGACATGGTTCAAATGGAGAAAATGCAGTTGTTCAAAATCCATTTTCACACCCAGATTTGGTTGAAGGGAACTCGGAAGAAAAGGTACCTCGTGATCTCCGAAGACACTCATTATTTACTGTTGTAAGGCCCCGTTCCCGGGACGCCTACAGTTGGTCATTCATCGCACATAAAACATATAATTATATTACATTAAGAAATCATTGCAGCGGAAACATTCAAAAATGACATCACGTTTCATTATAATTACTTTTGCCAAATAATACATCATTATCCGGTTACAAAATTCATGTTTGCATTACATCACAAAAGCTATATAATTGGATGCCATCCCAAAAGAGCTGAGTAGCTTCGCCGTGCCATCCTCAGCAATCATTTACCTGCCAACTGGAAAATGCAATAAAAGTCAGCGTTGCTGAGTGAGTTCTAGTTTTAATAATATAACTTACTTTACTTTCATTAAAAACCATTCCTTTATCATGCGGTCATGCAACATACGTATACACAGATAATTTCATTATTATCTTTCATCTCATTCATTATCTTCCATTCTTTTCGTTCATTCTGTCTTCTGAGTCTTTTGCGACAACATGGTCGCTCACCTCAATGGCAATCTCAATGATTGCACGCTATCCGAGTCTTTTGCACCCCTAAGGTTGCTCACCCCAATTGCCCATCACGATAGCAAGCTATCCGAGTCTTTTGCAACAACAAGGTTGCTCACCCCAAGGCAACATTACGATAGCACTTTACTCGAGTCTTTTGCAACGACAAGGTTGCTCACCTCATAGGCAATCTAAATGATTGCACTTCATCCGAGTCTTTTGCAACACAAAGTCGCTCACCCCAATATATATGCTTGCAAGCCTTTCATTCGTTCATTCATCATTCATTAATGCATGCATTCTTACTTCATGTTCCTCTTTCATTATCTTTCGCTTTACATTACATAATACTTCATTCATTCATTCATTCATTCGTTAACAGGACATGTAAAGCCACAAGAAAGATAAGCATACATCATAATAAGGAACATATCATATACATTCATCATCATCATACAGGGCAATATCATACATTCATAATATGCATAAACATGCAACATCATCATCATCATGTCCTACAGGTTCTCTAAGGCCATAACCATCCTCTTACATGTTCTTACGGGTTACTTTACGTCAGAACTTACATCTGCACCTTTCCCCGAAGGCCAGAAGTCAAACTACACATTCCTTCGAGTGCAACAGCCTTATTCGGGCGTATGGACACCCTTCAGTCGCATGGCCTTCATGCGACTGAACATCATGCGACTGGACTCATGCGGATGGTCATCTATGCGGGTGAACATTCAATCGTGCGTATGGACCTCGTGCGAATGGGATTACTGCGACTGGGCACCTATGCGACTAACCTCATGCGAATGGACTCATGCGACTAAGCATCTATGCGACTGAACCCTCAGTCGTACAACCCTCATGCGACTGGACTCCCAGTCGTGCGACTGAGTCCCAATCGTGCGAATGACCTTCAATCGCCCTCATTCGGCCGTATGGCCTTCATTCGGTCGCCTAGCCCTAGCTGATGCAGAATGAAGTTCATCCCGAACCCAATCTGCCATTTTCGGCCTCCAAGCTCATCCAAACCCATTCTAAGCCTAAATCAACCCTCCTGGACCTTAGGAATGCATACCTTAACACCATACAAGCACACACAAGCCCGAAATCATACTCTAAACACCTCATACATAACACACCCAAATGGGTCAAACATACACACACATAAAAACGGGTTTTTAACATCTTCCAGCCCCAAAATCAGTTGAAAACAAGTAAAAGAGGGGTCCTAGAACTCACACAATCGAGCACAAAGACAAGAGCTTCGATTTGGCTTGCTACTCGACGGATTTGGACACTCGAATCACCCGAAACACCACTTTTTCTCCTTTTTCTCCTCTTTTCTCTCTTCTCCTCTTTGTGAGCTGAAATATGTGAAGTGTGGGGAGAGTGGGCTGCCCTCTCCCTACACATATCACCACATTACCCGACTTTTCTTCGTTGGCGAGTTTGGTCCCTCGACTTTGGACTTTATTTTCTTTTCTTTCTTCGTCGGCTTCAAAATAATAAATTTCCGGGTGTTACAACTGTCCTTGGCTGAACCGGTGAAAGCAACACGATGGCTACTCCAAGGGAAGTACCAACAAGGTTATGGAGATTAAGACGATGATTAAATGAAGAAGATAATCGTGCCCCGAGAAATGCATCAGCCGCTCCTTCCCCAACGGATCATCATGAGGAGTACATGGCCCGTTTCACCTCATTTGTTTATTCTTGTAAGGATTAGTGTTGACATTTATGAAACTTGTGGATTTATTTATGTTTGATTCTTTGATTTCATTAATTATTTCTTTTATTTAAAAGTTAATAATTTAAACTATTAAATTGAACATAATAACATTACTAATAGATTATAATAATAATAATAATAACAATAGAAATAATAATAAAAATAATAGTAATAATACTAATAATAATTTAAAAAAAATTACTAATCTTTGAAATGTTTAAAAACTTAAAATAATTAAGTTAGGGGGTATTTTTGTCATTTTATAAACTTTAAAGAAAGTTATTTGCATAAAATAATAAACTTTGAAAACTATAGGGACTAAATGTGTAATTTTTGAAACCCAAACCAAATTTTCCCCAACCCCCGTTTTCCGGCCAAATTCCGGCCAAGCTCCGGCGAGGCCCAAATCAACTTAAATCTTTCAAATTCCCACATCAAATCGTTCCATTCGGTTCGTGTACATGATTCGAACATGATTAGTCACTTAAATTGGGTTTAAAACACCGGTTACTAAGATCAAACGAGTTCGTAACCGAAAGCTTTAATCCTAGGGCCGTTCGATCATTAAACCTCAATAAAAATGCAATTAACTCAACATAAACGGTCCTCTATCAACCCTACAACTCTCATTTCATCTGAAACAAACATCAACATCAAATTCAACCCCCTTTGAACGTCGCGACCTGCAATTCACTCGTGGACCTCTATCCAAGTCCTCTAACCCACAATTGAAAAAGGGCTTTTCATCATCGGATCTATTAGAAGCATCCTGTAGAACGAATTTGAGTATCATTGGTATTTACGACCTGATCAAGCTACGACACTAGCCGCGACCATTTCTCACCTGTTCTTCAACGATTCGTCCTCAAAACGGGTAATTGAATACATGAATATGCTCGAAATTCAGTGGGGAATCAAAGCCCCATGTATGTTGCAACACACGATTGTGATTTAGCCTTCAAATTGGTTCGGTTAGAAATTAGGGTTCAAAGGCATTTGGAGGTTTTGTTTATATGGTTTTTAAGAAATAAAAACCAAATGATACCAAGGCCACGGCCCTGGTTCACTGGTTAGAAACTTACCCTTACAACCTTGAGGTCCCGGGTTCGAACCCGGGCTCACTCATTCATTTTTTTAAAAGGTTTTTCAGCCTTAAATTAATTTTAGAAAATTTTTAATAAATATAAAAAATGGATTTTGTAAACTCTAAATATTTGTAAAGGCAACAAATCATTTTCTGTATGTTTAAACAATTAAATAATTTTTTTAAAATATTTTAACAAAGGTTACTTTTGGTTATTTTTATGAATTGTAAATAGTAAAGAATAAATTATTATTGGTTCAAACGTTGCTTTTAGATTATTGCTTAAAGCGTGTTAATTTCATTTAGTTATAAAACTTTATTTCAACTTTATATCTAAATTCTTCAAGTTATTATAAATATGTTCTCCTTCATATCTTTATATAAAATATAAATATATTTCTTTTCATTTATTACAAGAAAATATAATTGATTTCCATTCGTTAAATATAAATGTTGACAAAATCCCAAATACCAAATTGAAACCCTAGTTCTCGTTTAACCATTAAACATATTATTAAACTTAAAAATCTTGTAAATATACATTTTAGGTGCATTGTGAAGGACTACGTTGAAACGACGTTTATTATTCTATTTAATCCTCAAATATATACTTATTGATCATGTGAGTATTTCTATACCCTTTCTTCATATTTTCACCCTTTGGGGTGAAACATGTTACCTTATAATCATTGCACTTGTAAATTCGTTTGATTCTTGTAAACCCTTGGCAATTCACTTATATGTTGTGGTTAGTTGATCTTTGTAATTACCATGTATTGACGATTATATGTACAATCATTAACTATTGCTAGCCTGGCGACGTCATAGATTTATGGGCCTGACAAGCTTGCTGGGTTAATCCAAGTACACTTAGCTAATCGTATGAACTTGTAAACGTGAGAACTTGTAAACTATCAAGGTTTGATTGTGCATCTGTCTTACATCCCTAGTTACTTTGTTCACTAATTTCATAACATGAATTGCCACCTTTTATATACTTATGTATTGAAAACTATAGAAATCTCACCAACTTTATGTTGACCCTTTTATTTTTAACATGTTTCAGGAAACGCGCAAGTTTGATTGCCACTTTTGAAGCTTATTCACACCTAGGAATGGACCTAGTTATATAAATAGATGGACATGAAATATTTCTTTTATGCATGTTAATTTCTTTATTTAAGACTTATGTTTGTAATGTTACCTTTGGAACTTATGAATAATATATTTGAGTTTATTAATAGCGTTATGTGGCTGTGAACGATCTTAACCCTCACATCTCGACGTTTCCGCCGTCAAGGTTGGGGTGTGACAGATTGGTATCAGAGCCCACAATTATAGGGATTTAGGTTATTAGAAATGGTGACCTAGACTATAGCGTATGCACGAACCTTATAGAACCATATTTCTATCTTGTAAAAAATATATGGTTTGCATGCTACATAATGCTATGCCTTCTTATGTGCAACTTGATGCCTTAGTATAGTATTGCCTTATGAATGCTTAAACCTTGTTACCTGTCTCCCCTAAACTTTTCTTTGACTCTTTGATTCTCCCCGAACATGAAGCTTCTTAATCTTATTCTCGACGACACGTGGGTTTGTACGCTTTATATTTATGGTTTAAATCTTTAGACTTTATGTCTAATCTATACAAATCTCATCAAGGTTTTGATTCCATGAACCTAAGAAATATTGTATGACACATAGACACCTGTATTCTGGATTTCCTGGCAAAAAGCCTCCGGGCTAAGGAAAGTGTTTCGCATAAATCTTACGGGACTAGTTACGCTTACCTGGAGATTTCTGGGATGAGTGATAAACTATGGTCAACATACACAATTTTCTAAGGCAAATGGGTCAATTTACCTTGACGTGTCAACGTTTCCAAATGGTAATGCGTTACCAAATAGAACCATTCCATGTGCCTTACAACCTTTGACTTATTCTTGTTTAAAACTGTTATCCTTGTTATCCTCATTCCCGTAACTAACTCATTTTGTATATCCAGCATGTCTCGTCGCCATGGAAAGCGTGGAAGTTCCGACCGTAAGCTAGCCGCCATGATTGCACGACAAATGGCTGCCGTCATCCCAACCATGGTCGATGAACTCAATAGCACCTTGATGACCAATTACAGTAACAATGGAAATGGTCAAGGAGAAAACAGCAACAACCAAGGCAGAAAGAATCGCACATGCACCTTCAAACATTTCAACTCGTGCAAGCCCACTAGTTTTAGTGGAAAAGAAGGAGCCACTGGACTTCTCGAGTGGTTTGAAAGTATGGAGAACACGTTCATCTTTAGTGAGTGCCCCGATGAGTTCAAGGTTCGCTATGCTGCAAGTGTCCTTCAACAACGGGCACTAACATGGTAGAATAGTGAAAAGAGAAACCGAGGGGCTGAAACTGCCTTGGCATTGCCTTGGGAAGAATTTAAGGATAAAATGATCCAAAAGTTTTGCCCAAGGAGCGAGTTACAAAAGTTGGAGGAGGAATTCTGGAATCTCAAGCAAGATGGTGGAAATCACTTGGCTTATTCCACCCGGCATCACGAGTTGAGCATGCTTCTACCACACATGGTGGACATTGTGCCCCGCAACATTGAGAAATTTATCAAGGGAGTACCACCTCAAATCCAAGATGTTGTGGTGGGTAGTAGGCCCACAACTTTGGAAGAGGCAATTACTATCACCACACAGCTCACTGAGAATCATATTAGGGGTGGCACTATGTCGGTGAAAAGTGCCAAGTCTGCTGCAAAGGTGACACCCGAGGCAACAAGGGAGGTAAAGACCGAGTCATCCTCTCAAAACAAGAAGCGTAAGTTCACCCCGACACGCAACTACTCTGTGACAGCACCAAATGCTCCTCAAAAACAAATGGTGGTTGCGAATCAAGCTCCCGTGGCTAGAGCTTATGCTGGGCCATATCCGATGTGTAATACGTGCAAGTACCACCACGCGAGCAACATTCCATGTCGAGTCTGCTCACTGTGTGGGAAGTATGGGCATTTGGTGGCTACTTTCCTTCGCGCGCCAAACAACACTGGGATGCTTACCAACCGAACCTGCTATAACTATGGTGAACCTGGTCATATTCGTCCGCAATGTCCTCGCAATGCGGGAATCGGCTCGTGGAAGGGCTTTCAATATCAACGCCAATCAAGCTCAAGCCAATAACGACATGGTGAATGGTACGTTGTTGAATTTCTTTTTAATCGTTCTTTGTCTTGTAAAAATTCCTACCTGTGTTCATCATACCAATAATAGGTTACTACCAAACAGGTATGTATCTTGTAAATAGTCATTATGCTTCCGTATTGTTTGATTCGGGTGCGGATAGGAGTTTCGTGTCCTTGGAGTTCGAGCCTATACTTTCTAAGCCACGTGTTAATCTAGAAAGATCCTTTACGGTCGAAGTCGCCGATGGAAAATCGATCGACGTTGATGTCATAATACGCGATTGTACCTTGAGCCTTAACGAACACGAGTTCTTCATCGACCTTATTCCTATGGAATTAAGAAGCTTTGATGTTATTATCGGCATGGATTGGTTTGCCAAGCAACACGCGGAAATCTTATGCTTCGAAAAGTGCATTCAAATTCCCTTACCGTCAGGTGATACTCTAAAGGTCTTTGGGGAGAAGCCATCCCAAGGACTCAAACTTATGTCTTGCATCAAGGCCCGAAAGTGCTTAAGTAAGAACTATGTGGCCTTCATGGCGTATGTAGTTAATACAAAAGCCAAGGGTAAGGAACTGAAAGATATTCCTGTCGTGCGAGATTTTCCCGAAGTGTTTCCCGAGGATCTTAAAGGGTTACCTCCTGTGCGAGAAGTAGAGTTCAAAATTGACTTGATCCCTGGTGCGAACCCTGTGGCTAAATCACCTTATCGTCTTGCACCGTCCGAAATGCAAGAACTGGCTAGTCAACTGCAAGAGTTGACCGATAAGGGATTCATTCGTCCTAGTTCTTTGTGTTGTTCGTGAAAAAGAAAGATGGTTCTTTCTGTATGTGTATCAACTACCGAGAACTCAACAAGCTCACCATCAAAAACCGATACCCTCTTCCTCGAATCGATGATCTCTTTGATCAACTTCAAGGAGCAACCCAATTCTCAAAGATCGATCTACGTTATGGGTATCATCAATTACGTGTTCACGATGACGACATTCCAAAGACCGCTTTTCGTACTCGATATGGACATTACGAGTTCATGGTTATGCCTTTTGGCTTGACCAATGTACCTGTCGTGTTCATGGATCTCATGAATCGAGTATGTAAACCGTATATGGATAAGTTTGTGATCGTGTTCATTGATGACATTCTTATTTATTCCAAGACGAAAATTGATCACGAGATGCACTTGCGACAAGTTCTCGAACTTTTAAAGAAGGAGCAACTATACGCCAAGTTCTCCAAGTGTGAGTTCTGGCTAGAAGAAGTTCAATTTTTAGGGCATGTGGTGAATAGCCAAGGAATTCATGTTGATCCTGCTAAAATAGAAGCCGTGAAAAATTGGTGTGTTCCCACAACCCCAACCGAGGTTCGTTCTTTTCTAGGCTTAGCGGGATATTACCGTAGGTTCATAGCAAACTTTTCGAAGATTACTAAGCCATTAACGGCGCTAACCCAAAAGTACCGATATATAGAATGGGGACCCGAACAAGAAGAGGCTTTCGAGACATTGAAACGCAAGTTGTGTAACGCTCCTATTCTCACACTTCCCGATGGAAACGACAACTTTACCGTGTACTGTGATGCTTCAAATCAAGGTCTTGGTTGTGTTCTCATGCAACGAGGAAAAGTCATAGAATACGCGTCGAGGCAATTGAAGGTTCATGAAGTGAACTACACAATTCACGATCTTGAACTTGGTGCTGTGGTTTTTGCTTTGAAGATCTGGCGACACTATCTTTATGGGACGCATGCATAGTCTACACCGATCATAAGAGTCTCCAACACGTGTTCAACCAAAAGGATCTCAACATGAGAAAAAGACGTTGGATTGAGTTGATTAGCGACTACGACTGTGACATTCGCTATCACCCTGGAAAGGCGAATGTTGTAGCCGACGCGCTGAGTCGCAAAGTCCACAACAAGACTGTCTCGCTTCAAGAAATCCAAGATCGAAGAAATGGTTTGATACGTTAGGGAATTTATACCGAGATTCATGTGGATGTCAACGAGGCTACTATCATGCTTCAAAACATAAGGATTGATAGTGATCTCGAGTTATGCATTTGCGAGGCTCAACAAGCGGCGTTAACCGACGAAGGGAAAGATGAAGATTTGGTGTTTAACGTTCGGTCACAACTGGAGACAAAACCGAACGGCATGTGGTACTTCTTGAATCGAATTTGGATCCCGAATCGTGATAACCTTCGACACTTCATTATGAACGAAGCTCATCAAACCCGATATTCCATTCATCCTGGCTCCGATAAGATGTACATGGACCTGTGTGGTCAATATTGGTGGGCTGGAATGAAGAAAGATATCGCGTCTTATGTTTCCAAGTGTCTCACATGTGCAAGAGTCAAAGCCGAGCACCAACGACCAAGTGGTTTACTTGAACAACCCGAAATCCCTATGTGAAAAAGGGAACATAAATCCATGGATTTTATAACCAAGTTACCTCGTACTCCGCGTGGTCATGATAGTATATGGGTCCGAGATACATAGCTCGCATCTACATTGACGAAATTGTGAGTCGTCATGGCGTGCCGTTGCACATCATATCCAACCGAGACGCTCGTTTCACTTCGCACTTTTGGTCGTCTATGCAAGAACTCTTGGGTACTCAATTGGATTTAAGTACGGCTTACCATCCTCAAACTGATGGTCAAACCGAACGAACAATTCAAACCCTCGAGGATTTGCAACGACTATGTGTCCTTGACTTTGGCGTTGACGGGGATACGCATTTACCGCTTGCGGAATTTTCGTATAACAATAGTTATCACTCGAGTATCAAGATGGCACCATTCGAAGCACTTTATGGTCGTAAATGCCGATCACCGATCTGCTGGACCGACATTAGAGAAAACTTCATCACTGGTCCTGAACTCATACAAGAAACGACTGATAAAGTCTCCACAATCCGCAAGAACCTTGAAATGGCAAGAAGTCGACAAAAGAGTTATGCCGATAAGCTCCGTAAGCCGTTGGAGTTCCAAGTTGGCGACATGGTTCTTCTTATGGTTTCACCGTGGAAGGTGTCGTTCGCTTTGATAAGAAGGGGAAACTGGCTCCAAGATTTGTAGGACCTTTCAAAATCCTGAAAAGGATTGGGAAAGTGGCTTATAGACTGAAACTACCTTCCGACCTTAGTGGAGTTCATCCTGTGTTCCATGTCTCAAATTTGAGAAAGTGTTTGGCCGACGAGAGTCTGCATGTTCCACTGAAAGACATTCAGATCGACGAGTCATTGCACTTTATTGAGAAACCTGTTGGAATAATGGATCGCATTATAAAGAAGACTAGAACCACAACTACTCCAATTGTCAAGGTTCGAGCTGAGTTCACTTGGGAGCGTGAGGACCATATGAAGGCAAAATATCCGCATTTGTTCGCTTAGTTCATTCTTAATTTCATGACGAAATTCTTTTAAGTTAGGATACTGTAACATCTTGAATTTTTGTTAACTAAGAGTTAACTTTGTTTATTCTTGTAAGGATTAGTGTTGACATTTATGAAACTTGTGGATTTATTTATGTTTGATTCTTTGATTTCATTAATTATTTCTTTTATTTAAAAGTTAATAATTTAAACTATTAATTTAAACATAATAACATTACTAGTAGATAATAATAATAATAATAATAACAATAGAAATAATAATAAAAATAATAGTCATAATACTAATAATAATTTTAAAAAAATTACTAATCTTTGAAATGTTTAAAAACTTATAATAATTAAGTTAGGGGGTGTTTTTGTCATTTTTAAACTTTAAAGAAAGTATTTGCATAAAATAATAAACTTTGAAAACTATAGGGACTAAATGTGTAATTTTTGAAATCCAAACCAAATTTTCCCCAACCCCCGTTTTCCGGCCATATCTCTGGCCAAATTCCGGCCAAGCTCTGGCGAGGCCCAAATCAACTTAAATCTTTCAAATTCCCACCTCAAATCGTTCCATTCGCTTCGTGTACATGATTCGAACATGATTAGTCACTTAAATTGGGTTTAAAACACCGGTTACTAAGATCAAACGAGTTCGTAACCGAAACCTTTAATCCTAGGGCCGTTCGATCATTAAACCTCAATAATAATGCAATTAACTCAACATAAACGGTCCTCTATCAACCCTTAATCGAATACAACTCTCAATTTCATCTGAAACAAACATCAACATCAAATTCAACCCCCTCTGAACGTCACGACCTGCAATTCACTCATGGACCTCTATTCGAGTCCTCTAACCCACAACTGACAAAGGGCTTTTCATCATTGGATCTATTAGAAGCATCCTGTAGAACGAATTTGAGTATCATTGTTATTTGCGACCTGATCAAGCTACAACACTAGCCGCGACCAGTTCTCACCTGTTCTTCAACGATTCGTCCTCAAAACGGGTAATTGAATACATGAATATGCTTGAAATTCAGTGGGGAATCAAAGCCCCATGTTTGTTGCAACACACGATTGTGATTTAGCCTTCAATTTGGTTCGGTTAGAAATTAGGGTTCAAAGGGATTTGGGGGTTTTGTTTATATGGTTTTTAAGAAATTAAAACCAAGTGATACCAAGGCCACGGCCCTGGTTCACTGGTTAGAAACTTACCCTTACAACCTTGAGGTCCCGGGTTCGAACCCAGGCTCCCTAATTCATTTTTTTTAAAATGGCTTTTCAGCCTTAAATTAATTTTAGAAAATTTTTAATAAATATAAAAAATGGATTTTGTAAACTCTAAATATTTGTAAAGGCAACAAATCATTTTTTGTATTTTTAAACAATTAAATAATTTGTTTTAAATATTTTAACAAAGGTTACTTTTGGTTATTTTATGAATTGTAAATAGTAAAGAATAAATTATTATTGGTTCAAACGTTGCTTTTAAATTATTGTTTAAAGCGTGTTAGTTTCATTTAGTTATAAAACACTATTTCAACTTTATATCTAAATTCTTCAAGTTATTATAAATATTTTCTCATTCATATCTTTATATAAAATATAAATATATTTCTTTTCATTTATTACAAGAAAATATAATTGATTTCCATTCGTTAAATATAAATGTTGACAAAACCCCAAATACCAAATTGAAACCCTAGTTCTCGTTTAACCATTAAACATATTATTAAACTTAAAAATCTTGTAAATATACATTTTAGGTGCATTGTGAAGGACTACGTTGAAACGACGTTTATTATTCTATTTAATCCTCAAATATATACTTATTGATCATGTGAGTATTTCTATACCCCTTTTTCATATTTTCATACTTTGGGGTGAAACATGTTACCTTATAATCATTGCACTTGTAAATTCGTTTGATTCTTGTAAACCCTTGGCAATTCACTTATATGTTGTGGTTAGTTGATCTTTGTAATTACCATGTATTGACGATTATATGTACAATCATTAACTATTGCTAGCCTGGTGACATCACAGATCTATGGGCCTGACAAGCCTGCTGGCTTAATCCAAGTACACTTAGCTAATCGTATAAACTTGTAAACGTGAGAACTTGTAAACTGTCAAGGTTTGATTGTGCATCTGTCTTACATCTCTAGTTACTTTGTTTACTAATTTCATAACATGAATTGCCACCTTATATATACTTATGTCTTACAGGAATGGACCTAGTTAAATAAATGGATGGACATGAAATATTTTTTTTATGCATGTTAATTCTTTATTTGAGACTTATGTTTGTAATTTTACCTTTGGAACTTATGAATAATATATTTGAGTTTATTAATAGCGTTATGTGGTTGTGAACGATCTTAACCCTCACATCTCGACGTTTCCGCCATCAAGGTTGGGGTGTGACACCAAGCCTCGAGACGACGCTGAATTCAAAGCTTGGGGAGAGGTAATTTTAATTTTTTTCTTCTTACTTATCATTCAATTTCATATTACATATTGTATTTAGGGTTACATCATAGTTATGGTAGTTTTAGGACTGTATTGTATATAGTTAATCATAGTATTAGTATGCATTATCAAAAAAAAGAAGGTAACACCTCCGTAGCCTCGGGAAAGATTTTGAGAATAACATGAAAAATGGTATTACCCTTTATTATGCTAATCGTAGGTTGCGTATACAAATAGGTTGACAGTAATAAATAGATACATGTGCTCTGTTATGCTAGTGCCCTTTGTTCTTGGGTTTACAACGATAAAACATCTAATAGTCATGTGTGCCTAATAGCGATCTGATCATATAAGGAGACTGAGACCTAACAAAAATAGGTTGAGAGCCGAGTCCATATGAAAAAAAAAAAAAAAAGAAAAAAAAAGAAAAAAAGAGAAAAGAAGTTAGTGATATGATAAATAAGCCGCAATAATGGCAAAAAATCATTTGCGATCTCGTGTGGTGAAAAATTGACCACTTGCTCTCTATAGTCCTTGAGGTTATGAAGGTTTCCACCGTATGAAGAAAGATGTTGGCACACTTAAATGACTAATTTAACATGGATTAATTGATATGAAACGATGAATCCAGAACTTAAGAGTTAGAGGATCATAACTAGAAATTTGGGCACATTTGTTTGTAAAAATCTTGAAACCCAAATTTGCCCATGACAACTGAAAATTAGCATAATAAGGTGATTTCATGCTCATACTTCTTACGCGGGGCTAAGGTTGGTATTGCCAATATACTATTTATATAGCTATCTGTTCCTTTTT
Organism: Flaveria ramosissima; assembly: GCA_025215565.1. Taxonomy (NCBI): domain Eukaryota; kingdom Viridiplantae; phylum Streptophyta; class Magnoliopsida; order Asterales; family Asteraceae; genus Flaveria; species Flaveria ramosissima. The sequence goes on along the minus strand of CM046033.1, from coordinate 18,000,410 downwards.
CACTTCTCGAGATATTCCTAGTCTTGACTATCTTGAGGACAAGGAAAGGTTTAAGCTTGGGGAGATTTGTTAGTTATATTTTTAGTCATATATTATAGTAATTTTAGAGTATATTTCAGCATATATTTTGCATTAGTTGCATGCATTTTTTATTTATTTTATAAAATAGTAGTTTTTGTGGGATGAAATCTACTTTTATATTTTTGGTTTTGAACGTTAATTAAATTGCTGGAAAAGAAGAGATGAGCTTAAAAAGGGAATATCATCAAGTTTCGAAACTCTTAATGGCTCATAAAGTATCCAACTTTAAATCTCTAGAAAGAAGGAAAGTTTGTTGAAACAAAAAAAAGGATAAATAGGGCTCAAACTAAATTAAAAAGATATCTTGGAGGTTGGCTAGGGCATCGATCAAAGGAGGAGACTTTTGGAGGCTGCAGAAGAATCGACCAAAGAATCCTCTTGGAGGCTAATTTTTTGTGGAGATTAAGAAGTCAACAAGGGGAGCACTAGTGGATAATTAATGTTCTTGGATAAATAATAAGGCATTGAGGCTATTGTTTGTTTTTGGGTTTTCGTAAGTTTTTATTTTTTTTGTTTTCATTAACCTAGCCACCATGTCCGGCTAGGGTATCTTTGATTTCAACATTAAGGTTTAATTTATATGATTTTGGTTTGAACTTATGTGAAGCGATTATGAGATGTTTTTGTTTTGATGGTTTGTTTGTTTGATTCTTGATCTTAAACCCGGATCTAATCCGGTATATATTAGATTGTTGATAAAATTGTCCTCTTTATTAATTTTTCTAATAAAGTTCTTCAAGTTTTAAAACCCTAACCAAGTTTTGATTTTTGATATAAGAAACAATTAAGGGTTTGAGTTTGTCTATGAATTCATTCTCGTTATAGAATCACACAATCTAGTTGAGCATACCGAACGGCGTGTGTGCTTAATTATAATCGATATTTCTATCGTTGCAACCCGCATGCTAAGATCCGAATGGCGTGAGCTTAGAGTATCGGGTTGGCTCCAATCAACAAACTGCAATTGATTGGACATTAGATAAAGGGGATATCCGAACGGCGTGATGTCTAGTGTCGATACAAATGATTAATTTAAAATTGTCATTGCACATTAATCGTTAATGATCGTAAGTCAAATCAATAAAAAAAATTACCTTAGTGTTGGAATTAGTTTTTATATTTGAATTTACTTCACCATTTAATTAAAGTTTTTAGTAATCCCTTTTCCATAATTAAAAAATACAAAAAAATATCAATTTTCGTTTTTCCAGAAGAACCTCAACACGGCCGCGTGGAATTTCCTTAACAGTTTTGACACGGCCGTGTCAGCTCACTGGAATTTTTTCTGCTTTTTGCAATTTACTTTTAGTTTAAGTTTTTAGTTAAACCCCCACCTTCCTTAGCCTATAATCAATCAAAGTAATTGTTCTAAAACGTTTTTGGTATAAAATAATTTACACGTATCCCTGAGGACACGAACCCTACTTCCGCTCATACTATTTTTAGTGTGTGTGACGGTAGGTTCACATTATAATATTTTATTTGTTGGATTCGACACCCAACATTTGCAAATTTTCTGCTAAGAGCTTTTGTAGATAGAGTTATTGAGGTAGAGGCTAGGCACAAAACTCTATAAGAACAAGCTGCAAGAGTTGCTTCATTAGAATCTCAATTAAGCAGTTTTCAATAAGTAGATGCTAGGGCAATCGACCTTGAATTTAAGGTTGAATTCCTTCAAGAAACCATTAAGCTTCAGCAGTGAATCATCATAAGCCTCCAAGTCTCTTTAGCATCATAAGAACCTTTGGATGTGCCTTCTTCCACCCATCTAGTGTTATCTGGAATCTGAGATAATACTACAAAAAGGGGGGAAGATAAGCCTAAAGAAGTTGCAGATATCTTTTTGTATCCGGCTGATAAAGTTGTAATCTCTCACAACCAAATTTATTTCCTTCAAGATGGAATGAAGTTTATGAACCTCTGTCTGGAACTGAAGTCAAACTGAATGATCTAGTAGACAAATATGGATATGACAGCATAGTGGAGGAGAAAATGGAATTTAAAAGATTAAAGAAAAGATGGAACCAAAATGTTTGACTTGGAAAGGAAAGGATGGTTGAGCTTAAAAGAACCGGTACTTCTTCTTTCTCTCTCAAAAGAAAAATGTTAGATCTAGGACTTATAGGTCTAGATCAATTTATATAGGCTTAGAACTTTAATCAATTCTTGTAATAAATATTTGTAATTGTCATTTATTATGCATGCATTAATTATATATGCTAACCCATTTATGTGTGTTATGGATAATTGCAGGTACAAACATAATACTTGGACAAGTTCTGAAATTGACCAAGTGTAAGAAACATCTACGGATGAACATTTGTTCTTCCGTAGATATATTTCTTACAAGTAACAAAACATCCGAAGATCATCTGCGGATGAACAAATCAACGAGTTCAAGTGAATCAGTTTGAGAATTGCTGCGGATGAACAAGTTTGCTTCGGAAGAACAAGATTGCTTTTGAAGAATAAGACGTCTGCGGAAGAACAAGACTTCTGCGGAAGAACAAAACATCTACGGAAGACAATATTTCTGCGGAGTCCAAACACTTGTATAGTACAAGTGTTACGAGTCAACAAGGCAGTTATGCGAATCCCAAGAAATCCGATGATTCCTTAAAGAAAACAATTCAAATCCCAAGAGATCCGGTGTTTCCTTTAATAGAAACATCATTGTCTATATAAATGGATCCTAGGTTTCGAATTAAGGACGGCAACAACAATAGCAATACAACAATTCCACAACCAGCAAACATCCCATCAAATCTCTCAATCAAACCCTAGCAGCCGTCACATCATCCATCACCAATATTTAATATCATTCATTCATTATTTGTAATCATTAACATGTTTTAATGAAATACGTATTATTCATTAATTGTGTTTCTTTTTAGTGTGTTCTTGCATTTTTGTTGATATTGAAATTTACTGCAAAACGATTAAAACAAGCTAACGTTGATTCCGCAAACGTTGACCTGCCATCAACCGACACTGATAATTCCTGATTGCGATCCTTGGATTCACAGGTGGTATCAGAGCCAAGTGCTCATTGATTTAGATCAATTGATCTATCAGTATTAGTTGTGTTTAATTGTTTTAAATTCTGTAGATTTGTCAGATGTTACTGATTAGATCTATTGTTTATAAAAGGGATTTGTGTGAAACTTGTTTGTCGTTCAATAGTAGTCGGTGAGATTAACTTGAATCTATATTCAAATCAATTGAATAGCAGATCCTGTTGATCATCTTCATTAATTAACATCTCAGATCTTAATCAATCATGAGCAACTTCAGTGGATCATCTTACCAACCACCGAAGTTGGAAACAAAAGCAGACTTCAAATCATGGAAGATCAAGTTTAGGAATCATGTAAAGTATACAGATTCTGACTTATGGGTATCAATAACAGAAGGTCCTTATATTCCACCCACCCTTGGGCCGGATTATAATGATAACAATCAACCCATCAGCACAAAAGATCTTTCACCTGATGATATTAAGAAGGTTAAAGTTGATATCAAAGCATATAGCTTGCTTAGTATGGCTTTGCCAGAAGAAATATTGATCAAATGTGAAAATTACAGAACAGCAAATTTCTTGTGGAAGATTCTTCATACACTTCGTGAAGGGAGTGATGAAATCCGAAGCATTAGGAAAGACACCCTTCGTTCACAATATGAAACTTTTCATCATATCAAGGGTGAATCAATTCCTCAACAACTCCACAGGTTTATGCAACTTGTCACAGAAATGAACATTCTGGAGTTGAAATACACAAATGAGGAATTGAACAAGAAAATGCTCCATACTTTACCAGAAAGTTGGAAGCAAACCCGTATCCATGTTCAAGAATACCATAGATCCCAAAGCAGTCGGACTAGACACACTAGTGGCTAAAGTTGAGGCTCTTGAACTGGATGAGAAATCAAGAAACAAGAGTATAAGAACTCATGTATCACCGTATCACTTTAAAGAAACAAGAAGTGCTGGAAGTGCTTTCATATCCAGTAATGATGGTGATAACTCTTGTACTTTGAGTGAAGATGAAGAGGAAGTAAACTTCTATGCATCAAAACCTCCTAAGAAATCTTTAAGTCAGGAAAAAAAAGAAAGATCTGATGATCAAAGAGACAAATCATCTGAAAAACCATCATCCAACAATCAATCAGAGTCTATCACTGTCATTCTAGACTCTGAAGAACAAAAGGCATCTTTTGCAGCATTCAGTTCAAGCTTTCAAGCTTATCTAGGAAGTACATTGCCAAATGCCAACATGTGCCAACAAGATTTAGAAGAACTGCCTCCGGATGTAATGGAGGAAATGGATCTTCTATGGCAAATGGCAATGATTGCCTATAGAGCCAAACAATATCTGAGAAGAAACAAGAATTTGGCTGCTGCAAGTAAATCATCACGTATAAGAGTTGATAAGTCAAAGGTAAGATGCTTCAAGTGCAATCTCTATGGACACTTTTTTAGAGAATGCAATCAACAAAATTCTGACACAACACAACATCAGAATCATCAGGCAAAACAACCCTCATCAACTCAAAAATATATTAGACAGCCACAACTGACCAACTCATCCCCACTAGCCACCAATTCACCAGCAGGAACTAGCAACTCTAAAGACTCTGGGCTGATCATTCTTCAAGATGGAACCTGTGACTGGAGTGTGTATGAGAAGGAAGTCTTAGAAGAAAATCAAGCTCTAATGGCTCACATGGAAAACAAAGTTCCACCCATGGCAAGTGAGGTAAGAGACAGGTTATGTTCATCAATATGTGTTGTGGAAGTAGAAAGATATAGAGTCCATGCTCAACAATTAGCTGATAAAGTTAAAGAAACAATGATTTTGAATGAATCTCATGTAAGAGAACATAAACTATATCAAATTAAAATTAACTCTTTATAAAAGGATTTAGACAAAATTGTTTCTGAAAATTAGAGTTTGAAAGCACAAGTTGAGCATCTGACCACTTCCTTAACCAAATCCATGGCTGATCATGCATCAACTGAAGTGAAACTTCAGGAGTTTCAGCTCTCATCTCTGCAATATGAGAAATTACTAAATTCTCATATTGAATCAAAGAAAAGGTCTGGGTTGGGATACAATGCTGTGGCACCATCAATTAACAATAACTATGTTTCTTTGCCTGAATCAATGACTAATAATCTTTCAAAACATTTTGTGCCTAGCACCAATATAGGAACTAGCTCAAATCAACAAAACATTAATAATAAGGTGAATGAAACTGAGTCTTCTGAATAAGAAAATATTAATCAATTTAATTCAAAATTTGACTTAGATGAGTGGGATGACTTGGATGATTCTGATGAACATGATGCTGATCTTTTGAATAAGGGTAAGAATGTTGTGTTTGAAACAAATATTCCAAAAGTGCTTGAAGAAACAAAGTTGCCATGCCCTCCTAAACAAAGAAACATGCTGAAAACCATTTGCAAGAGAATAGCTCAGTTGAATGAAGGTCTTCAAGAACTAAATCAGCAACAATACTCTGCTTCTACTAGGAAAGAGAGAAATCCAAGGAAAAAGAAAAGAAAAAGGCTTCAGCAGATCATCAACGGAAGAAGAACCTCTTTCCTGTACAAGATCTACGGAAAAAGAAAACTTCAGTAGAAGTTAATGATGATTCAGTAGATCCTCTACGGAAGAGGAATTCAGCAACAAATAATCAAAATGTGCATAAAGTTGAAAAAGAAGAAGCACATCCAAAGCTGAAGAAGAAAGAACAACATCAAAATTCAGCAAACCACAAGAATGACTCTGAGAAAGAAACAGATGAAAAGTATTGCAAATGGTGTGATATGAAAAATCACAATACTGAAGATTGTTACTTCAGTAGCTACTGCTCTATTTGCAATATGAACAATCACATGACTGCTGATTGCTACTTCAACAAACATTGTGCTATCTGCAACAAAAATAACCATTCCACTCAGGAATGTTATTTCAACAAAAAGAACAAGACAAAAGGCACAAAGAAGAAAGAATCAGATAAGTCTGAATCAGATACACAATCTACTGATTGTGAAAAGGGTTCAAAACTGAAGAAGTCTGAACAAAAATCAAAGTCAAAATCAATGGACAAAACATCATCAAGTGCTCATACATTGAAGAAAAGACCAACTTTCCAGCAGTCAAAAACACCTCACAAAAGGGTAGATTTGACTGATAAGGAAACAAAGGATGATGATGCATTCTTTGATAATTTGAAAAGGGAAATCATATACATCATTCAAAAACAAAAGATTGTGAGACATTTAATCATAAAGTTTTATTATCAAAACCAAAGTCTCAAATGAACAAAATTAAGATGGATCAAGAAGAAATTGGGAAACAAGAACCTACTTCATCAACATCCCGTTCAACATAATCATCCTCATCGGAAACAACTCAGAATGAAACAACCAAAACTAAAATTGAAACTTCAAGACTTGTTCAAGAAGGAGTAACTATTTTAGACACTGTTGACAAACCCAAGATCATTAAGACTTGGGTTGTCAATTCTAACTGATTTATTTTTGAATGCATGAACAATATTGGAGAGCTGACAACAAGTGGTATGTTGACATTGGTTGTTCCAGGCATATGACAGGAAACTGTTCTCTTCTCCATGATTTCAAACATAAAAATGCTTCTTATGTGGCATTTGGTGGGGATAAAAAGGGAGGTATAATTGTTGGTGAAGGAATGATAACAAATGGTGTGCTCAAATTTGAGAAAGTAAATTATTGTGAAAATTTACAGTATAATCTACTAAGTGTGTCTCAAATTTGTGATCAAAATTATATCACATTGTTTAATAATACTAATTGTTACATTCTTAAGCCAGGATTTAATGTTCCAGAGGAATGGGTCCTCCTCAAAGCAGCAAGAAAAGGAAACACTTATGTTTTGGATATGAACAACACATCCCTCACAAAACATGAAACATGCCTTCTATCTAAGTTATCAGAAGATGTATCTCAACTATGGCATAGAAGGCTTGTCCATTCTAACATGAAGAACATGAACAAATTGGTGAAAAATGACCTGGTCATTGGATTGCCAAACAAAGAGTTTCATTACTCAACTCATTGTTCTTCTTGTTACAAAGGAAAACAACATAGAGTGTCACATAAATCCAAACTTATCAATACTAATACTACACCACTCAAATTGCTTCACATGGATCTGTTTGGTCCTATCAATGTGATGAGCATTGGAAAAAGGCAATATTGTTTGGTGATAGTTGATGATTTCACAAGATTCACATGGGCCTTTTTATTAAAAAAAAAAGTGAAACATCAGAAACATTAATGGACTTTGTGATCAAGATTGAGAATCAACTTGATACAAAAGTTAAAATTTTTAGTTGTGACAATGGTACTGAATTTGTCAATTTTGAACTGGATTCCTTTTGCAGGAGCAAAGGTATTGCAAGGCAATTCAGTGCACCAAGAACTCCACAACAAAATGGAGTTGCTGAAAGAAGAAACAAAACTCTCATTGAAGCAGCCAGAACAATGCTAGTTGATTCACAATTGCCCATCACATTTTGGGCTGAAGCTTTGAATAATGCATGCAATGTTCAAAACAGAACATTAATTGTCAAAGAACATAACAAAACTCCTTATGATCTCTTGTTTAAAAGAAAACCATACATAGGATATCTTAAAGTCTTTGGATGTCATGTATCTGTTTTAAACATAAAAGAGTCATTGGGAAAATTTTCAGAAAAAGCATATGATGGTTTCTTTGTTGGATACTCTTCAACATCTAAATCTTATAGGATTTATATTCCATAACATAACATTATGGAAGAAACTCCTAATGTATCCTTTGATGAATCTGTATTCACTAAGTCAGTTAAAGGTTCATCATGGTTGTTTGACATAGATGCTCTAACTAAATCATTTAACTATGATCATTTGGACATTGCAGGATCTGATGAAGTATGTTATCCATTTGTTCCACCTCATATGACTGAAGTAACATTATATGCCGATCCTCCAAGGATACACACATCCTCGGGTGGAAACACGTCAGCAGCAGCTGCAGACACTTCATGTGGAAATGAACATGGTGCATCCGGAGATGTGAATGTTGTCCCTTCAACAGATCCATGTTGTCAAGTAAATACAACAAACATTGGAAATGTTTCAAGTCCTCACTTATCCGGAGAAGTTCCTGTAACTCCTACGGAAGAGCAAAATGATTCCGGAGAAGTTCCTACGGAAGAGCAAAATGATTCCGGAGAAGTTCCTACGGAAGAGCAAAATGATTCCGGAGAAGTTCCTAATGAAGAGCAAACCGATACTGGAGATGATCCTACAGCCCATAAAGAAGACACTTATGATCCTTCACCTCATGTTGAACAATTTAACTATTTTCTAAACTCTAAACCTGGGTTGGATCAGTATGAGGCAATGGAAATGACTAACCTGGAATCATCTATGCCAGTTGAATCAACTCCATCAATGAGAATCCATAAGACTCATCCAGTCAACAACATCATTGGAGATCTTACAAAGAGAACTACGAGGCCAAAGTGGTACTGCCAACCTTTGTCTCTTCAGTTGTTTTCTTTCTCAAGTGGTCCCTCCAAACATCACTGCTACTCTAAAAGACAATAGTTGGATTGAAGCTATGCAAGAAGAGCTTCAACAATTTAGAAAGCAAAAGGTATGGTCTCTAGTTGATTTGCTCGAAGGTCAACATCCTATTGGAACAAGGTGGCTATACAAAAACAAACTGGATGATTGAGGGATTATTGTAAGAAACAAAGCAAGGTTGATTGCACAAGGATACACACAAGAAGAAGGAATAGACTATGATGAAGTTTTGCACCAGTTGCAGGAATTGAGGCCATAAGAGTGTTTCTAGCTTATGCATCATATAAGAAGTTATGGATGTCAAGTGTGCATTCCTATACGGGAAGATTGATGAGGAAGTTTATGTATCAAAACCCCCCGGTTTTAAAGATCCTCACTATCCTCATAGAGTATACAAGCTAGATAAAGCCTTGTATGGTCTTCATCAAGCACCAAGAAAGTAGTATGAAACACTATCATCTTTCTTGCTCAAACATGGCTACAAAAGAGGAAATCAGACACTCTTTCTTAAACAAGAACATCAAGATCTCTTAGTTGTTCAAATATATGTTGATGACATTATATTTGGCTCAACTAATAAGAGATTGTGTGTAAATTTCGAAGAGCTGATGAAATCTGAATTTTAGATGAGTTCAATGGGTGAATTAACCTTCTTTCTTGGTCTTCAAGTTCATTAAAAACCAGATGGGATATTCATCAATCAAGAAAAATACATACATCAAATTTTGAAGAAATACAATCTTGATGAAGTATCCTCATGCAAAACACCAGCATCAACAATTGACAAGATTGTTCATGATCCTTCAAGAAAATCTATTGATCAAAAATTATATAGATCAATGATAGGTTCACTTATGTATCTAACTGCCAGTAGACCTGATATTATGCTTGCTGTGCGTATGTGTGCTAGGTACCAATCTGATCCAAGGGAGTCTCATCTGAATGCTGTAAAAAGGATCTTCAGATACCTCAAAGGAAAACCAGGACTTGGTCTTTGGTATCCAAAGGATGGTGACTTTACACTCTACTCATACTCAGACAGTGACTATGGTGGATGTAACAGTAACAGAAAATCAACAACTGGTGGTTGTCAATTCATCGGACCAAGGCTAGTATCATGGTAGTGCAAGAAACAAACCAATGTATTTGTATCCACAGCTGAGGCTGAGTACATAGCTGCTTCAGCTGGTTGCTCTCAAGTCCTTTGGTTGCTTCAGTAAAGGCTAAGTAGATAGCTGCTTCAGCTGAGGCTGATTACATAGTTGCTTCTGCTGCTATGTTTATAACTGCTAATCCTGTGCAACATAGTAAAACAAAACATATTGAGATAAGATATCATTTTCTGAGAGATTGCTCAGAAAAAGGTTTAATTAAGTTAGTCAAAGTGGATACTGTTGGTCCATATGATCGATGAACAGTACAATTGATTGAATAGTTTGATCAATATCACTTATATAAGCACAATAACAAACAATTAAGAGTAGAATAAGAAGAATCAAGACATATTTGAAATGCAAATGAACTAACTCACTCAATATCAATAAGCACAATGTATTTCAATAAGCAACTGCTTGAGAATGATAGTTTGCAACAGAATTCCACGTTTTGGGTTTTGCAAACTTATCATGCAAAATGAAATAACAAAACTATATATAGCAGTCATAGTTTCGCTGACAGTTTCGCTACAAGCGAAACTGTTATGCCGAAACTATAGTTTCGCCCGGCAGAACATAAGTTCGCCGGGTGAACCAAAACAGCAAACTGTGAGCGAAACTATAGATTCGCTCACAGTTTCGCTGGACTGCCAAAACTGCTAATAACTATCAAAATACAAACTGAAACTAACACAAGTCCTATTACATTGAAAAGTAAACATCTATACTAAAGTGAGTCCAACCTATCATGATCTTCAATACTCCCCCTAGGTTGGACCTCACTGTCTTCACTGCTCTTCGTTCGGCTCTTCAGCTCCCGTTTCCTCAGCTGCTGTTGATCTGTCTTCAGTTTCTCCTGCAGCAATGTCTTGAGAAGCTTCAGCCACTGATTCTCCAAGATTAGTTCCTGCCTCATCAGCTTCATGTGAATGACCACTAGCTCTAGCAAACTGTCTAGTTAAGTCTTGAACATCCATAGCCAAATCATCTTGTGCTTTCACCTTTTCAGCCAAACTTTTCACCTCTGCCCGAACTCCCCTTATTTTGTTCGCCACATTCATGAACAAGCTTGCCTCCTTCCTTGTTTCCTCACCTGCCCCCGCCTTTATATGATTTTCACAGAGGATCAAAAGATCTTCATCACAAAAGCTGAATAACTCCATTGGGTCAAACACCCTAAATTCTCTTCCTTGTTTAACTCTAATCACAGCCTCCCCGGTGTTATTATCATAGAACCACTTCTCAAAGTCCTGTAAACGAGGAGGAAGAGGATCAGCCAGTCTTACCCTGTTCACAGTCTTAGGCGGTTTAACTCTAAGCACAATTCTCCCTTTCCCTGTCTCCCAGTCTTTGTCTTTCTTGGATCTCTTTCGTTCAGCCTTCATAAAACCAAATGATTCAAAATTATCATTTAGACCATTTTTAATCTCCTTCTCCAGAAATTCTGCCCTTTCACTTAAATTAGCATTAATCAAAGGCAATGTAGCTAATCGTCTCAGATCCCACTTAGGCAAGGTCTTAAACGCCTTCCTCTTGAGCATGTAACTGATATTGCCTCCTCGTCTTTTAATCAAAAACATCTTCAAGAAAGGATTATAACACCAGCTGATTATTTTCTTGTCAGCTTCCTTTCTGTTCAAACCCTCTAAATTTTGAAACAGAGGGGTAAGTTCTTCAGCCTCCTTCTCTTTTATCAACCAATCACTTTTATCCATTTCAAACACATCATTCTCATCCTCTCCCTTCTTAGCCACATACACAAGAGGTCTTTCATCTACTTCATAGAATTCCGGCTCAGAATCATAATCAATCAACTGCTCATCCTCCTCTTCTTCTTCATCAATCAATCTTTTACCTTTATCTGATGTCTCCTCATGAGTAGCTTTAACAATCACTTCTTCTCCCATAATATCTGTATCAAAGTCAAACTGTAGATTAACAAACTCAGCCTCTACAATCTCATCTTCATCATTTCTACCAGCCTCTTCATCCTCTTCTCTTTGAATCTCTTGTTCTCTTGTTTCAGTGTCAGCTGCTCCAGAGGTGCCCTCTCCTACCTTTGATGAGGTACCAACATTCAAGAATGGGTACTTAGCTAAATCAGTCATATCATCTAACTCAGACTGAGTTAGTTGACTGGGTAGGCCAGCAGCAGCCTTCATCTGTGAGATCTCTTCAAATAACTTCTTAATCAAGCTGTTCTGATCAATCAACATCTTCTTCATTCCATCCATGATCTCATCTTTCTGTTGTTCCCGAATCTCTTGATTCACCAGTTTGGTCTTTATCATACTTAACTCATTAGCCAATGAAGTATTTAGACCACGAATCATATCCTCATCAAAACCAGCACTTTTCTTTCCCAGCTGTGAAACCCTCATGTCTATGTTTTGATCTCCGTTCAGGTTCTACAAAATCAGTCCTCTTTTTAGTCCTTCGTTCCTTCTCACCCTTATCTCTTCAGCTTGTGTATCAATGTCTTCTTCAAAATCATAGTCTTTCTCCTTTGCATATCTCTTTCGTTTCTTAGCTGCATCAGCTTGTTTCACCCGTGTTTCCTCAGCTCTTTTATTTTCAGACTCATCCACTCGTCTGATATAATTCCATCGCTCTGGTGGATACATGTTCTCCCAGAGATGGGTTATTTTACCGCTGAAATCATGGCGTATAGCACAGCAATCTGCAAATATCCGAGGGTTCATCTGAACCAATCTCTTAACTTCACCGTGTTTAGGAACATCAGGAATCAAATCATCAATCATCATCTGAATAAAACGAGGATATAACAGCCATTTATCCTTTTTCACTGCCATCACGTTTTCTGCCATACAAGCGAAGATCAATCTAGCAATATTTGCCTTCTCTCCTTTGCAACATATCACCATTGCTTTGGCCCAGTCAAGATTAAGTCCATCTGATCCACCCTTACGGTGATCTAAGCACATAATAAACACGTGAGCTATATATCTCCATTCTTTAGATAGAAATGACTTTTTAATCTCTTTCCTCGATCCAAAAACTGGTCCCTCGTATCCCATTTGCCGGAAAGATTGGAATACTTCAGATTCTGTCATATCAACCTCATCACCAGTATCATCGTCCAGTCTAAGAATCCTCGACACATCTTCAGCAGTAATAGATATATCATGAGCAAGTACCCTAGCAGTGATCCTCTGAACATCTCCTCCGGTGTTGTATTCCGCCGACCTCCAAAAATCTCTAATGTGAAGATCATATATAGTGGGAGAATGAGAAATAGCATATGCAATGGGTGATCGTTGGAGCCATCGAATACAATCTCGAAATCCGGCCGCTTTAGGCAAAGTATCATCTAATATCGCAGTAATATTATTCCTCTCGTCAAACTTTAGATTCGCCATAATAATCTGAAAGGATCAACAAATAAATTTGAATAAGAAATACTGAAAATAAGAAAAATTAAGACACAAACAAAAAATAATTAATTTCGGCAAGCGAAACAACAGTTTCGCTCACTAATACATGATTGATTCGCTGAATTAAAGACAATTTCGTCAAGGAAATCAAACAATTTCGACAAGCGAAACTATAGTTTCGCTCATAGAAACTTGTTAATTTCGCAGAACAAAAAGTATTTTTGACAAGATTAGAATGATTCAAAGTAGTTTCGCAATTAGTTTCACCAGAAATTAATTTAGATTCGCTGTTACAAATTAGTTTCGCTGACTTGAGAAATTATAGACGAAACTGTGAAATAAGGATTAGCCTTTGCGAAATTAGATAAGATGTGCCGAAACTGTTAAGTTCGCTCGGACAGCATAACTTTACAGTTTCGCTGAGAAACAGTGAACTTTCGTTCAATTTCGCTGAAACTTCGGTAGTTTCGCTGAACGAACAGCGAAACCACCGAAGCGACAAATCCAAATCGCTTCACAGAACAAAGATATAATCCAGATTAAATGCTCAATTCAAGTTCGAAACTCACATCTTAAGATAATATCACTCAAAATCGGTCTAAAAACCAATTTCAAATCAATATCGCCGTGAAAGTAGCCTAAAAACCCTAACTGTCAACTTGAATCAGACTTGCGAAGTTATGAAGAAAATTTCGCAAAATTGACTTATATAGTCAATAGTTTCGCTGGCAGCGAAACTATAAATTCGTCAAGCGAATGTACAGTTTCGCTCAGTGAAACTGTAATTTCGCTAAAAGATAACTGGTTAACAACTTATAAGCTAACCTAGCGAAATTGCAGTTTCGCTTAGCGAAACAGTCAGCGAAAGAATAATTTCGCACCAAAATTTTATTTATTTTTATTATTATTTTTTTTTTATTTTTATTTTTTAAATTTTTATTTAATTTTTTTATTTATTTATTTTTTTATTATTATTATTATTATTATTTTTATTATTATTTTTTTATTTTATTTTATCAATAATACTCAAGGGAAGCACATCACATAATGAGATCTAAAATAATCAGAGATCACATTCTCTAAATATTTTAGAACATAATGATGATTAAAAATCATCTACCAGTCATGAGATCATACTGAAAACAAGATCTGATCACAATCTGCACAGAAATCACAGAAATTAGAACAAATCAATAACGATTGCTGATATAATTATCCACTTTAAACTCATGCCTTATCCTTTTTCAATCAACAGCTTATGATTCATTTAAGGTTCGATTAGATGCTTTAGAATGCTAAGACCCCACAATCATTTGGTAAAAACCCTCACCCAACCTCAGGATTTATTGAATTATGAATCAATCTTCATAAAGCAAACTTTTGAAAAATATATAAAAGATTCTACACAAAATATTTCATTCTGAGAGAAATTCATCGATAAGATGATTTGACATAATTATATCAAAATGGTGAGAGCTCCAGATCTATACTCACGTATAACAGAGGAGATAACCATTTGAACATGTGCTGATGAGAGCTCCAGGTCAGTACTACCGTACAGCAGAGGAGATCATCACTCCAGGTCAGTACTTTCGTACAGCAAAGGAGATAAGCACAGACACAAGACATCTTAACACAAAAAAATAAAACAGCAGAGAATGATGACTAACAAAGCACAATGAACGAAAGATTCATTCTCAATCCATTTTTGTCAGGACTCAGTTTTTGTTCAATCCAAAATGAATGAGTAAATCCAGGCATTCTTAAGCATAAAGTTTAATTTAATCATAAAGCTGCCGTCTACTTCATTCATCAGGCTGAGTCTATCAAGCATATCGTCAAAGAATTTGATCCATTTCCTTATTTTTTTTTATTATGAAACAGAATCTAGAGACAGTTACTATCATTTCTCATAGAATTACTGGTCATGTAGATAAGAAATATTTAGAGAATATACAATCATTTCTCATCATGTTAAATCCGATCTCAAAATACTGATATTACTCCCCCAAATTTTTATTTTCATATGTCAATAATTATAGAAAAATTGGAACTAAAAAATTTTATTTTGTTTTTATTTGTTTTTTTTTTTTTTAAAAATTATTATCAAAGAAATAGAAAATAAAAATTTAAAAAGATATTAACCCAAGCATAGAAATCAATTCATAAAAACGAGGTTTGTCAAACGTTTTTGTGAAAAGATCAGCCTTTTGATTTTTAGTGTCAATGGGAATAATATTAATGAAACCCTTCTCTTGAGCATCACGAATCGCATGAATTCGGGTTTCAATATGCTTTGTGCGAGAATGATGAATAGGATTTTTAGCGATTCCAATGGCAGCCTCATTATCACAGAATAAAGGTGTATGAAGGAAATTGATTCCATAATCAATCATTTGGTGTTGTATCCAGAGAATTTGAGAGCAGCAGCTAGATGCAGCAATATATTCAGCTTCCCCTGTAGAAAGAGAAACTGTTGTTTGTTTCTTGCTCTGCCAAGATACCAGACAATTACCCAAATATTGACATCCTCCAGACACAGATTTTCTGTTTAACCTGCAACCATTGGAATCACTGTCAGAATAAGCATGTAAATCAAAATTTCCACCATATGGATACCACAGTCCGAGACGAGATGATCCTTTGAGATAACGAAAAATTCGTTTGACAGCTTTCTCATGAGATTCCTTTGGAGCCGACTGATATCTAGCACAGTAACCAACAGCAAAAGTGATATCAGGACGACTTGCAGTAAGATACATGAGAGAGCCAATCATAGAACGAAAAAGATGAGGATCAACTGGTTTTCCATTCTCGTCTGGAGTGAGACACGTCTGAGCAGTAAAGGGGGTCAATTCAGTAGACGCATCATCCATTTTAAATTTCTTCAGAATATCTTTAATGTACTTCTCTTGATGAATAAGAATTCCGTCTTTCTGTTGTTCAACTTGCAAACCAAGAAAGAAGCACATTTCTCCCATCATGCTCATTTCAAACCGTTGGCTCATCACTTCTTCAAACTCTCTACACAACTTAGAGTTTGTAGATCCAAAAATAATATCATCGACATATACTTGAACAAAGATCATTTCACCATTCACCTCCTTTTTAAATAAGGTCATATCAATGGTACCACGAGAATAACCATTGCTTAAAAGATATTGTGTAAGAGTCTCATACCAGATTCTGGGTGCTTGATGAAGTCCATACAAAGATTTATCAAGTTTATACACTTTATCAGGAAAATCAGGATCTTCAAAGCCTGGTGGTTGACACACATATATTTCTTCATCAATGTCGCCATAGAGAAAAGCACATTTCACATCCATCTGGTACACTTTGAATTGTTTATGAGCAGCATGAGCAAGAAATATACGGATTGCTTCAAGACGAGCAACTGGAGCAAAGACTTCTGTATAATCAATACCTTCTTCTTGAGCAAAGCCTTGCACGACAAGTCTAGATTTGTTTCGCACCACCACGCCCCGATCATCTGGTTTGTTCTTGAATACCCATTTTGTACCAATTGGATACTTGTTGAGAGGTAAATCAACTAAAGTCCAAACCTTAAGTTTCCTGAACTGTTGAAGTTCCAATTGCATAGACTCTACCCAACACGGATCTTGTAAAGCAGCATGAACATTCTTAGGAACAATTTGAGAGATGAAGCATGAGAAAAGACAAACATTAATCAGACCAGATTGACTTCGAGTACGAACACCATCAGAAACAGATCCAATTACATTATCAAGTGGATGATCTTTCAAAGTTTTATAATCTCCAGAAGAAGAAAGATAGTTGAAGAAGTATCAGCCGCCGGAGAAAGAGTAGATGAAGGTGAAGATGGAACAATGTCAGGTGATGAATCAGGTGAGTTAAGAGATGTAGGTGATAAAGAATCAGATAATGGTGCTTGATCAGGCATCGGAGACGATGAGCTGACATCAATTGAAACAGCATCAGTTACTTGTGGAATTGATGAAACAGACGATGAAGATGATGGAATAATATTCGTTTGAGTACAGGGACTTGACATATCATCATCGAAAACTGGCAAATTGAATGAATTGAACACAGTATCAGAATCAAAGAACCATGCAGGTTCAGATTTAACTTCAGTAGGATTTGATTCTTGCCAATCAACATAAAAGGACTCTTGAACAATACGTGTTCTTTTGTTGTAAACTCGATATGCCTTTTGTGAAGAAGAATATCCAACAAAGTAACATTCATCAGAAACAGCCCCAAACTTAGTCTTTTGAGCTTGAGTATTCAGAAGCGTACAAGAACATCCAAATGGGCGAAAGAAATCAATTAGTGGCTTCCTCTTATGAAAAAGTTCATAAGGAGTCTTCACTTTGTCTTTCACAATTAGCACTCTGTTTAAAACATAAGAAGCACAATTAACAGCTTCAGCCCAGAAAATGACAGGTAGTGATGATTCTATCAACATTGTACGAGCAGCTTCCACAAGAGTACGATTCTTTCTTTCTGCAACTCCGTTCTGCTGGGGTGTTCTTGCAGCACTAAATTGTCTCACGATCCCTTTTTGAGCACAAAATGAATCAAGAATCTGATTTTTAAATTCAGTGCCATTGTCACTTCTTAATCCCATAACTCTTTTCTTACTGACTGATTCAATTGAAATGATTAATTTCTGCAGTTCCTCAGCAACTTCACTTTTGTGAGCAAGAAATCTCACCCATGAATAACGTGAAAAATCATCTGTAACAACAAGACAGAAAGACTTTTTAGCAATGGATTTAACACTAATTGGCCCAAATAAATCAGTATGTAACAACTCTAGAGGACTTGATATGCTATTTAAAAGTTTAGGCTTATGAGATTTCTTATGTTGTTTCCCTTTGGCACATGCCATGCATTTTTCAGACACAGAGAAATCTTTTAAAGGAAGTCCTCTAACAAGATTGTTCTTTACTAATTTATTAATTATCTTAAAATTGACATGGCCCAATCGACGATGCCACAAGAGTGACTCAGATGTTGATGCTTTTGAAAGAAGACAAGTTGCAGTAGCTTTTGACTCATTAGAATTCATATCAAGAAGATATGTATCGTGTTTCCTTGGAGCACGCATGAGAATTAAATCTTCTGGAACAGCTATCTCTGATTTCAAAAATAAACACTCGTCAGATTTAAATAGAACTGGAATATCTTTATCACAAATTTGAGAGACGCTCAGAAGATTAAATGCCAATTCAGGAACATGGTTGACTTTTTCAAGAGTAAGAGAGCCATTAGTAACTTCTCCTTGTCCAATCATTTTTCCACCCTTCTTGTCTCCAGCAAATGCCACATATCCTCCATTGATAATTCGATAATTAGTCAACAAATCTTTTAATCCAGTCATGTGTTTGGAACAGCCGCTATCAACATGCCACAGACTGTTTACACTCTTTGAAGAAGATCCCTGAAATGAATAAACAAATCATTTAGCCAGGAGTAATAGGGACCCAAGATTGAACAACCTTTGTTTTCAAAGAAGCTGATTTTTTATGAAAGAAATTATTAACCAATTTTGTCAATTTATTCCCAAAACAATTTCTATTAGAGGATCTTTCAATCAAAGGGCAATTTTTGATAAGATGATCCTCTTCACCACACCAAAAACAATGATGTTTGAATCTAGATCGATGATGTGATGAGGTAAAAATAGGATCAATAATAATCTCCTCATCACATTCAGACAAACTAGAATCAACATCACTGAATGTCTCATACATCTCATGATGTTTTTGTTTATTTGACTCAGAATTATTCTTTACAAAATCATAGCTTGATTCTTTTGAGAAATCAGTAGAACTCGTACCATTGGTACTAGTTTCAGAAGAAGGAGAACTGCATTTTTCTGAAGATGTCATATTTAATGGTATAAAAGATGGAATAGGTTGAGAGAAGAACTTTTCAAAAGAATTAGTTTTAAGTTGCTCAGTTGTGTTATGTGAAACATCAGATTCTTTTAGTGAAACATCAGATTCATTCAATTCAAAACCAGAACAAAAATCATCACTATTAAGATTTGAATTACAAGATGAAATAGAACAATCAGAAGAACATGAGACATTCAAGTCTGTTACATTTGAACTAGAAACAAATACTGAATTTAAACTAGACTTATTATCTAAAACAGACTGCAATTTTTCAGGTGTACTAGAACTAGTGCATCCAAGCCCACTAGTTGGTCCATAGTCGTAGTCTTCACGAATGTACTTAGAGTTATTCCCAACTAAACCTGCAGACATACTATCAGTATCTGATTTGATTAAATCATTAGAAGGATGAGGAACAGGCATAGGAGAATAACAATATGTACTAGGAGGAGGATAAACCTGTACATTTTCATAGCCCAAACCAGTTTTAATTCTTGCTCCCCGTTGAGATTTACAAAGATCATCATGTTTCATTCCAGAAATAGTCCATTTATCTAACTTTGACTGAAGTTTGCTTGCTTCAAATTCAGCCAGAGCAACTCGTTCAGTCAAAGTATTAATCTCTACATTCCTTTCCAAAACAATTCTTTTTAAATGATCAGTTTCTTTTAAAGCCTCATTTAATTTCACAAAATATTTTGATTCATTCAATTTAAGTTCATCATTAATTCGTTTTAAATCCTTTTCATTATCAATTAACAAACGATTAGCCTTATAAACCCCAAAAAGTCTAATTTTGCAAGCAGATGAACACATATCCTGTATTACCTCATAAGGAAGTCCCATTACCATCTTTTCGGCAGCTAAAGCTTTATCGCACATGCATACTGGAGTACTCGATTTCCTTTCCTCAACAGTAGCGGCCGCACCATCCTTCTCTTTTCCTTTCACAGCTTTTGAATCTGTAGCTTTCTCTTTCTTCTCTCCATCATCTTTCTCTTCTTTCTCTTTTACTGAAGATACATTCTCTCCTTTGAATTCTTTAAACAGCACAAACTCATCTTTCTCAATTTCCATCTCATCACTTTTCACAATCTCAGCAACTAAAGCATGATTTATTTCAGATCTGGTTTCTTCCACCTCTGCACTCCAGTCAAAATTAGAAATCAAGGCTGACTCCTTTTTCGAATTTCCCTCTTCCTTTACTTTCTCTGTCAATCTTGGCACTCCAGTGTTACTAGGATCTGTTACAATTGGTAATGGACATTCACGTTTAAAATGTCCCAATTGTTTACAGTTGAAGCATCTCAGTTTTGACTTGTCAAATCCTAGTTTTGAGGTTGATGATTGACCACCAAAGTTCTTTCTTCCCGTTCTTTCCATAAACCTCCGAGCTCTTAAAGTTAACATTGCCATTTGCCATTGAATGTCAGTCTCTTCCAAATCATCAGGATCAACTTGATACATATCCTCCATAGTCATTCCTTTACCCTTCAACTCACCAGCAACAAGAGCTTCATAGCTCTGAACAAACATTCCAAAAAGAGCCATTGTTTCTGATGGAATAGTAGTTTCAGCATTCACCTTAGAATTTCCCAATTCCTTTCCAACATGATTACTACCACTTGAGAAATTGCTTGAATTGCTCCCTCCTTGAATTGGATTCTGAATGTGAGAGTTTGCAGCGGATGACAATAAAGCAGCATTTTGAGAAAAACCAGGTGTGGGCATCATAGTCTGGTTAAATTCTCTTCTTTTCATATCCAACTCAAAAGATTTCAATTTATTAATGATATCCATCAGCTTGTAATCTGTAAAACCTCTTTCTTGTTTGAGCATCCTCACTTGAAGACTCCATTGTGGTGGAAGAGAATCGAGAAGTCTGTTAACTTGTTCGCTGTTGGATAGTCTTTCATCATATTTCTTCAGAGTGCTTGAGACAGTTAAGAATCGATTTGTAAGATCTGTCAAACTTTCATTCTTATACCCTACAAACAAGTTAAACTCCTTTTCAGCTTGAATACTCTTGTCTTTCACCAGATCTGCATTCCCATCAAAGAATTCACAGAGAGCATCATAAAGGGATTTAGCATTTTTATGCTCTGCAAAACGATTGTAGATGTCAGGAGCTAAGCAGAGAGTTAGAGCACCAAATGCTTTTTGATCACGATCAATCAGTTTCAGATCTCTTTCAGTATAAGAAGATGGATCTTTATTCTGAGAAACGACATCACCAACTGTAACCGTAGGTATATGAGGACCTGAAATAATCGATTCCCATTGATTATGATCTGTATAGAAAAAGAAAGCCTTGAGACATCTCTTCCAATCTTCAAAATTATCTCCATTAATGAGTCTTGGAGGTCTATTAGGAGCAACACTTTCAAGATCCGCAAGTGTGAGAGTAGTTAATTTTGACATGATAATTTCGCAGAAAGTTTGGTAATTTCGCTGGTAAGTTCGCTGGCAAATTCGCTAACAACTTCGCTGAGAAAGTAAGCCTGCTTAATAATTTCGCTACAACAAATACTTTCGCAAACTCAGACACTTTCTCTTGAAATTTCAGCAGCACTTTCGCTTGAATCAAAGACAACAATTGCTTAGTTTCGCTGCTAATTTCGCAGGAAACAAGCTTGAACTTTCGTTCAGATATAGTTTCGGCAGCACTTTCGCTTGATTCTTGATCAAAAACACTGCTGAACTTTCGTTCAAAAGATACTTTCGCTGAAATTCTAAAAAACAACTTCAGATCCAAAATAAACCATAGTTTCGCTGAATGAAGATCGCAGTTTCGCTGTAAGAACTGTAATTTCGCTCGTCGATCTGAAAACCCTTTTTCACCTTAAAATCAATCCAAAATCATCCAAAACTCAATCAATTTGAGATCTGATGATTGTAGAATCTTCCTCAATGAAGAACAAGCATAATTCAATCAATTTCCATCCCAAAAACAGCTGATAATTCGATGAAAATTGATTGAACCTAGATATTGACCAAAACCACCAAAACTCAACAAATCAAGAGCACTAAGGCTCTGATACCATATTGTTGGTCCATATGATCGATGAACAGTACAATTGATTGAATAGTTTGATCAATATCACTTATATAAGCACAATAACAAACAATTAAGAGTAGAATAAGAAGAATCAAGACATATTTGAAATGCAAATGAACTAACTCACTCAATATCAATAAGCACAATGTATTTCAATAAGCAACTGCTTGAGAATGATAGTTTGCAACAGAATTCCACGTTTTGGGTTTTGCAAACTTATCATGCAAAATGAAATAACAAAACTATATATAGCAGTCATAGTTTCGCTGACAGTTTCGCTACAAGCGAAACTGTTATGCCGAAACTATAGTTTCGCCCGGCAGAACATAAGTTCGCCGGGTGAACCAAAACAGCAAACTGTGAGCGAAACTATAGATTCGCTCACAGTTTCGCTGGACTGCCAAAACTGCTAATAACTATCAAAATACAAACTGAAACTAACACAAGTCCTATTACATTGAAAAGTAAACATCTATACTAAAGTGAGTCCAACCTATCATGATCTTCAGATACAACAAATCAGCTTGCTGATTTATTCACTAAAGCCTTTGATTCAGTCAGATTTAATTTTCTGATTGAGTCTCTAGGCATGATTAACTTAGATTAATCAATCTGAACAAACAAAATACTGTGTGTAATGATGCTTCAGCATGACATATGCATGGGAAATGATAGTACACTATATCTGTGCTTATTCCTGAATTCATAAATAACAATAAATCTAAGCAACTTTCTTGATATGTGAGTAGATTCATCTTGAGTGGAAACTACACTGAGTGCATGCCAAACATAATGCTAAGTGATTGTTTATGGGAAACTTCATTTTGAGAATACAAAGTGAGTCTTATTCTAATGTGACCAAATCACTCATCTAAACAAACTATGTAAAAACACTTTATAATATCTATCTTTGCAAATCATACTCCCTCTGTTTTGTGTGAACAAAGACCTGGGTGTATGATCACCATACTGAATATCATTTACAAAAGGTGAAAAGATCATGATCCTTATCATCCCTCTGTTTTGTGTGAACAAAGACCAGGGTTAAAGGCACCTCTGTTTTACGTGAGTAAAGACCTGTGACCTGATGATAATCATATCTAAGCTCTCAAAAGAATCCTATGTGATTAATTGTATATTGATCTAGAGCTTTTACATCATTGCATTAATGAGATGCCCAATGCATCTCAAGATAGATCTTATAACTTAAAGTACATAGTTCTTAAGTGTGAAAAAGTGATGATTTGACTTGCAAAGGGAGGACAAAATCTTTGTGAATTGAATGTGAAGCCCATAACAGTTATTTCCAAATCAATATGAAAACATGATAAATAGCATGCCTAGTTGATACATGAGCTCTTGTATGGATTTAAGTGGAGAATATACTTGCAATCAGAACTTTATTCAGGTATCAATTCAACAAAATAACTCATCAGGAAGAGGCTTAGTATTATAGTATGATCCCATCATATGTGTATATATGCTTGAGCATCAACATACAGTTAAATATCACTCATGCTATTCTTCTTAGAAATTTATGATAAATACTTAATGTCATCATTAATCACAAATTTAGGGGGAGTAGAAGTCATGAAGTTAAGTTTATCAATCAGCAGCTTTGTCTATTTCATTATCAATTTGAAGGAATTGGAATCTGAGCACCATCTTAGCTCCTGGATACATGAAATTTTCTTTAAAATCATTTTAAACTTGTGCTAAATTGTCATGAATACAAAGTCAACAAGGTCTAAAAGCAATAAATGGTTCTAAGCAATGGACTTGGACCATACAACAATATTTCTCTACATTGTGCCATCTTAAGCATTAGCAGAAGCTACAGTGTGGAAAATTTAAATGTTTATCCGTAGATTGGTAAACTACGGATAATTGGTCAAATTCTGAAATTGACCAAGTGTATGAAACATCTACGGATGAACATTTTGTTCTTCCGTAGATATATGTCTTACAAGTAACAAAACATTCGATCATCTACGGATGAACAAACTACGGATGAGCAAAGATCAACTACAAGTATGATATCAGAAGACTGTTGTGTCTTACTTCTACAACAAGATCATTGCCAGAGTCAAGGAGCTTTCTGTTTTGAAGGATTGATTACAAGGATCTAAGCCTAAGGGGGAGTATTGTTAGATCTAGGACTTATAGGTCTAGATCAATTTGTATAGGCTTAGAACTTTAATCAATTCTAGTAATAAATATTTGTAATTGTCATTTATTATGAATGCATTAATTATATATGCTAACCCATATATGTGTGTTATGGATAATTGTAGGTACAAACATAATACTTGGTCAAATTCTGAAATTGACCAAGTGTAAGAAACATCTACGGATGAACATTTTGTTCTTCCGTAGATATATTTCTTACAAGTAACAAAACATTCGAAGATCATCTGCGGATGAACAAATCAACGAGTTCAAGTGAATCAGTTTGAGAATTGTTGCGGATGAACAAGTTTGCTTCGGAAGAACAAGATTGCTTTTGAAGAATAAGACGTCTGCGGAAGAACAAGACTTCTGCGGAAGAACAAAACATCTACGGAAAACAATATTTCTGCGGAGTCCAAACACTTGTATAGTACAAGTGTTACGAGTCAACAAGGCAGTTATGCGAATCCCAAGAAA
The DNA here is from genome assembly GCA_025215565.1 of Flaveria ramosissima. Lineage (NCBI taxonomy): Eukaryota > Viridiplantae > Streptophyta > Magnoliopsida > Asterales > Asteraceae > Flaveria > Flaveria ramosissima. The sequence continues at coordinate 17,975,565 of CM046033.1, read as the reverse complement.
TCCGATGATTCCTTAGTAGAAACAATTCAAATCCCAAGAGATCCGGTGTTTCCTTTAACAGAAACATCATTGTCTATATAAATGGATCCTAGGTTTTGAATTAAGGACGGCAACAGCAATAGCAATACGACAATTCCACAACCAGCAAACATCCCATCAAATCTCTCAATCAAACCCTAGCAGTCGTCACATCATCCATCACCAATATTTAATATCATTCATTCATTCTTTGTAATCATTAACATGTTTTAATGAAATACGTATTATTCATTAATTGTGTTTCTTTTTAGTGTGTTCTTGCATTTTTGTTGATATTGAAATTTACTGCAAAACAATTAAACCAAGCTAATGTTGATTCCGCAAACGTTGACTTGCCATCAACCGACACTGATAATTCCTGATTGCGATCCTTGGATTCACAAAAAAGGATTGATAATTAGTACTGGGACTTGAAGTAAATCTAAAGTTATCTGCTAAGGAAGAAGCCCTACTACTTATAGTGCTATAGGAAGTTGCAAAAGAGCTGAAATCAACTGATGATGCAACTGCTAAAATAGCCAAACAAGAGACTTCTTAAGTAGATGACTCAACAGGCAGAATGATTGTCTACACTAGAGGAACCCAAACCATAAGGATTATATGAAAAGACATAGTGTGTCTCTTGAAGAAGAAGCAAGCCAACTTCATAAAGCTCAAAAGGACACACCTAAGTCTAAGCTCAAGAAATCAGCTGAGGTGATATTTGGTCAACCAAATGTTAAAATTGAAACCTTAATTAATTCTAAGGTGAATGTGGAAACATATGGCCTAGAAGTCACCAAGGATGCCGAGATAGTCCAGACAACCATTGATGATCCCAAAGCAGTCGATGAGGCATCAGGTTTACATACTGGAACATTTAGTAGTTAGACATACTGCAATATCTACCTTAGAGTTAAAGTTACAACATGTTTTGACCTAATACAACATTCGAAAATATGTTAAGCATGAATGTTCTAGACTAAGAATGATTAGATTGTGGCATCAATCGAAACTAACAAAATTTTAATTCTATCTCTATCTACATTAGTTTGGCAAACACAAAAGTAATAAAAATATCACCAATCAATAGAATATCAAGTTAATCTTGAAAGAACACTTATTGAGGGATCACTTCTTTAATAACAATAAACTAATGGCAACCCCATCCATCTCATAACAAGGGAGATATATGATGATCTTTTATGTAACACAATAATTGGTAATAATAATAAATAATATATTATTCAGAAATAACTTGATAGTTCTATACAATAGTATTAGTAATCATAAATAATACATCAAGTAGTATTATAATTCTATAAATAAAAAAGCGACAAAAGCTGTTATGGGCAGTGAAGCCTAGCGGCTTTTTCACTGCTACATCTGTCTATTTTCCAACCTGTCCAAATTTGTTACCTCTAATAAAACTTAATTTTGCTTTAATCAGCGATTAAGCTAGACCCGAACTTAGATATAATTGATGCTTTACAATCCACTCCATTAGGGCATGGTTGGTTCCGAAAACTAAAATTGTTACGGCCAAAATCATCATAATCTAGATTCAACATCAAACAAGTTAGAAATTTGAAGCACATAAAGATGTAACAGCAAAGCAAAAAAAATTAATGAAGCATATATGTCCACGAGAAAAAGACATGCATGGGCAAGATTTGAGGAGCATTTCAACATAATTGAAGACGTCAGTAATAAATTACAAAAATCTTGAAATTAATAGACCAAGTTTGAATTTTAGGGATTCTTAACTTTAAGAAACTATAATATCATTATATCCTGATTGCTCATACTATCAACAACCCATCAAAATATATTCAATTAAGAAATAAAAATAATATGTGAAATGCAGGGACCCATGAAATGAAAAAAAATTACTTTTCTTACAACACAGAATGAAGATAAGAATGACAAGAATTAATAGCTAGAATAATACAGTACCCCATTCGACCTTGTTTCATCCCTATTATATATAGCTTCATAGTTCCATAACAATTTAAAATAAAACAACTTGAATAACATCTTCATTGTCGAATAAATCATACCAAATTGACACCCCCAAATCTGCTCTACAAAATTTCATCTTGAAACCATTCATAGACGGCAACATACTACCTTTTAAACCTATTCAAAGTCACATATTGAAACCCTTATAATACATAAATCAATAAAACTTGAATTAAATAGTATTTGAAACACTTCAAGAAATTTTAACCGATAAATTAAATCTGGAATTCACCATCTACGAACGCAACCAATGATTTCGTGAAAAATAAAAGTAATAGAAAGTGGACGTGGGGATGTCGAAAATAAATAAACCATCCAAAGGAAGATAAATTTAAAGGATCAGTCTATATTTTAATAATGACTAACATGTTAATCAACAAGAGGACGTTAAGCAAAAGCAAAACTTCCGGTTTCTCAATTTGTAATTATGGAGAATGGTGTTATAGACTTAATTAATCAGGTGTTGAAAGGCATTAGAAACCGCAAGATAAAAATAGACAAAGCATATGGTAGTACAAATCGCAGACTACTAAAGCAGCGGGTTTGAGAGACAAATTCTTTAAGGTTTCATGTTGCCACTAGATAGAGAAGGTAGACCTTGAGATTTTTTATGTTTGAATGAAGTGATGGGTCAGACCATAGAAAACGGATCAAATTAAAAGAGAACCTCGTGTAATTTTAAACCCATGTAGCAAGGCAGGAAAAGTGAATTGTTAAGGGTGTAGAATGTTGCCACGTGTTTCTAAAAACTTTATTTTATTAGAAAAGAGAGTTTTGTGTATTCGATATATATGATATTTTCTAAGTTACAAGGTATATATAAAATTATATTTTCATTTCATTTCAGTTAAATGATTTAAATAGTTATATATTGGTTCCCCATTATAAGGATAAATTACTACATTTACTTCAAAATGTAATGATACAAATAAAAAAAACTTTATCAAGATAAAAACAATGTACAAGAAATATTCTCTAATATTTAATATATAAAGAGTCAGATTTTAAAGCGTCTTTTTGCAATTCGAATATCTTTTATAATATTAAAACATTAGGAGCCTACTTGTATCTTGTTATTTATCTTGGTCGTTGGGTTATGGCTTCCTTCTAGTTTGAGAAAATATGATAATGACCCTCACTAATAGCTTATTTTTCTAAAAACAACTTATACACTCATCTAAATTTCTCCTAATATACACCATAATTAATTTATATCGCTCAATCATAGACGGTACTTCAACTCTTAATCTCAAAGAGAGTATAACCCTTAACTCCAATAACTTTGTCATTGGATCCAACCTCATACCCTTAGACTAAGAACACACGATATATGTAACTTATTACAGCTTACAAGTTAATTTAGTTCTCCCGTCTTTAAACACACCCTTAATGCAGAACTATAGATATTAGGGGAACTATGATAACAGAATAATACAATATGTGTTTACTTTAAACTTCATAAGAAGAGTTGCACACACTCGTGATAATTTCTAGCCTAGTTACACACTATCAACCATCATTGCCCTAGTTTGACATACTAGTGACCATCGTTAGGCGTTTCCTCCACACCGTCACTACCATGACACATATAGAAAAAACTCTAACCGTCATTGTGGGTCTATCATACCATTGCTATAGTTGCTATCATCTTAAAAGCATTTCATGTTGTGGTACCAAGTGTTAAATCAACTTTATAGAATGTATCAAATTCTTTATTTACATTTATGAACCTCTTCATTCTTTTTGTTGTGTTTTCAATGCCCTAATTTTCCTGATCTTGGGATGAGAATGAAGGTTTTAAAATTCAGCTCCTAGATATCTTTTTTAATTCATATAAAGTTCACTATGAGGTTGAAATAATAAAAAGTTCAATTAGATCATTTGCAAAGAACTCAAGAACATGCGTGTAAGTATGTTATCAAAATAGGGTACCGGATTCAGACCAAAGATCATTCTTATATAGCAAGAGACCCATAACAATTATTTGTTGAGTTGTTGTAACTTTTTATGAAAGATGATAACCAATGGTTATAACTATTGATTGTTATGTACTTACATGATATGAACAACTCCATCTCAACAACATAGCGGTTATTGCTAAGCTACCACTACCGAGTTACAAAAGTACAAGACTTCAGACTATGAGTCATTTGACATCAAACTGTTTGGGGTGATATTTTAATTTAATAAAATAAGACTAAATTGTAATGGGCCTAAAATTTTAATTGAACAAAAACGAATAAATATGAATAGACGTAAGTGAATGAAGTTAAATGAATGTTTACAAACATAAATGAACATACACAATATCTGCTCATGTGTCATTCTTTTAAATAGAACAATTTTTTGTTAGTGTTCATTTGTTATTATATAAGCAAAACACAAACAAATTTCTCGTTGAACAGTTTGATAATCTTTTGTTTATTTACATGCCCATGTTTAAGTGTCCATTTATAGTGACATCCCTAAAGTACTTACAACATTATGTTAATCAATTACAACTACACGTGTCCATTTTGTATTTGAATAACAAAATGAAAAAACAAGTATCGAATTCAGTTAACTGCTTTAGTTGTTCTTTCTATATGACAATTAAAAAGTGATTATCTTTCATGATCATAATTGCCTATAGCCTTCATTTTGGCTCTTAGTTTACTGATTCTAATGACAAGTTATCCTTATCCATTTGATATACTCGGTTTGAACCAAAATTTTGAATGTCAAGCTAACAAATATCCAAGAATCAAAATAACTGACCTAGTAAAAAACCTAATTCCACCGTTGATCGTCTTAAAATACACGAGTCACATCTCGGATCCTTGTACATTTCGCATGTAAAATAACTTTACCCCCTTTGTATACATGCACACACATGTCGAAACATAGAATAAAAACAAAGAAAAGAGAAGGATCATTCGAAACATATTACAAATCCTCCGGGCCAAATTGTGAAATAAAGTAAACCCCTTTGACAATTGACAGCAATCCAAAAGGTAGGATATATTATTATTATATTGCGTAAGAATCTAACAAGCTACAAACATTTGATCCCTTTGAAGGGGCATATATTGGTAAACAAATCCATAGTCCATACACAATATATATTATATATAAATATATACTGTGTGTTTGTGTGTGTGTTGAATCTGAACATTTTGAGTTGAAAATTGCACCTGTGATTGGTGAAATGGTGTCGGAAACTGCGATAGATCTGTTGAAAATCGAGCTTCCGGTGGATGATGAGTCGGTGATGTTAACAGGTGATGTCCCTATCGGTCTTGTCCTCGTCGATATCGTTAATGGCTTCTGTACCGTTGGTGCTGGTAATCTGGTATAACTTCTTGCTTTCGCTATCGATCGCTTGTTCATTTGTCGCTCGTGGTTGTGAATTGCGGTTGTATGTTGTGGTATATGATCAATTGCAGTCTTACGTTCTTCTTTTTTGTGCGCTATAGAGTGTTGATGATTAGGTGTTGAGGATTGCTTTAGGTCCGATTGGTATGTTTGGAGATCTGAAGTAAATAGTTGTGGGACGTGTGAATGTGTGATCGTGTTTGTATGTGTGTTGTAGCATGTTCATGAATTTGGTTCTACTGGTATAAGCTGTTAGGAACCTTTTGGGTTCAGTGATCCAAAAAGTTTTAGGTTTGAGATACAGCAGAAGGTGTTACTGTGGATACCAGCTCCTTATGTACTTATCCCTCATGGTAAAAACTAAAAAGTTGTCTGGGGAGTTTTTAGATTTCTGAAAGAGAAGATGATCTTGTTGTTTAGGTAGTATTAGCTTTTGAAAATTGGTTATTGCTTGAAGTGTGAATCGTATGAGCAAACTTAATGAGTGAGGAAGAGAGTATTTCTGCTTGATGCTTTTTTTTCAGAAACTGGTAAGCGCGTTGGTTTCTGAGATCTAATGAGTTGATTTTGAACTTAAATTAAGAACTATTGAAGGAACTGACGCTGCAAGATGAATGTTGTTGCCTTGTGGGAAGGCGTATTTATCAAAGGAGATGATGGCCTTCAAAAACATTACTTTATTGTCAAACTGATCTTTGTTTTGACTTAATATTAGTAGGAGTCATGTGGGATTGTGAAACTTTAGCAACGTACCAGGAAGTTGAAAATAGTGGTAAAACTTGCCAATTTTTCTTATTGATGAAAAAATGAAATACTTTGTAACAAGAGCTCACTATCAACTTTTACTGAATTGGTCCTTCTCTGCTTTTTATTGAACATATTGCATGTAACTTTAGTGTAAGATTATGCAAGTTCTTTGACTGCTTTATCTAACTTTAGAATCTATATATAAAAGAATAGGTGATGCACCAAAACAAGTTTACAGCCTCGAAACATTTTATATCTAGATCAGTATCTTTTGATATTCAAGCAATGTGTGGATGGGTTTTTCAGGACCACTAGGCATTTTTTGTTGTATATTTCTGTTTAATTCGTGTTGTTAATCTGTATAAAAGGTGATTGTAACTTCGTTTTGATATAATGTCACTCATGGGCAGGCTCCAAAAGTACCTGATAAACAAATATCTAGAATGGTTGACGAGTCAGCAGAACTTGCTAAAGTGTTTTGTGAAAAGAACTGGCCTGTGTTTGCTTTCCTTGATACTCATCATCCAGATGTCCCTGAGCCCCCGTACCCTCCTCATTGTATAGCTGGGACAGATGAAGCCAACTTGGTTCCTGGTAATTCTGTTGGATTCTTTTCTTTTTGTTTTTTTTTAATTTGTGCTGCCTTTTGTGTTCTGATTTTGATTCCACCTCTGTTTTTTAGCTCTGCAATGGTTGGAAAAGGAATCAAATGTGACCCTTCGACGTAAAGACTGCATTGATGGATTTCTTGGTTCTTTAGAGAAAGATGGATCCAATGTCTTTGTGGATTGGGTGAAAAAACACAAGATTGAAACTGTAAGTGTTGTGCATATTTGTTTATTAACTGATGAAATAAAAAAAATTGATATCTTCTCTACTTTTCAGATATTGGTTGTGGGCATATGCACAGATATATGTGTATTGGACTTTGTGTGTTCTACGTTATCTGCAAGAAATCGTCGTCATGTTACACCTCTAAGGGATGTGATTGTATATTCTGGTGGGTGTGCAACTTTTGATCTTCCACTTCATGTTGCCAGAAACATCCCCGGTGCTCTTGCTCACCCTCAGGTACACTCATTATTTGCGTACACTATCCTAATCACAAGTGTGTTTTAACATTGACATTAGCAGCATGCCAGCAAATTATACATGAAAATAGAACCGCGCGGATTAAAATGTCTATTAGGAGATTGTTAAAACTAGCTATATGATAGTGTGCTCATAAACCATTCAAGCCGAGTAACCTGTCCAAACCAAAGCAAGTCGGTGGGGTTGAGATTTAAACATTTTGTTTTACAGTTTGGTTTTAACGGGTTGGCATTAGTGATTTGGCTGTATAAACCAAACAGGCTGTTAGGCCGTTAAACCTTTTCTTTTATTATTTAATTTATTTATTTTTTTGTAATATGCAGTTATGTATTTATGTATTATATTCATGAGCAATCTTTATTACTTTAAAATTTCTAATACTACAATGATTCTTAAAAAGTAAAAAAAAGTTAGTTTGAACCGCCAAAACTGCCAAACCATTAGAACCAGCTCGTTCGATTTGTCGTTTCTCGAAATTGTAGTTAGCGGTTTCGTTCAAAGTTTTTGTCCAGTCTCCAAACCGAACTAGACTATGAACACCCATACTAGTATATGAATATTTTTCGTAAGAGATTTTTATATATGATTATTTATTCTACACCACAATAATTAATCTAGTCCATTACGTCATTAATGGAACCACTAAACCGCATCGCGTCATATAGTTTTATAGGGATTTGTTCATTGTAGAATCGTAAGGAAACACATAAACACTTGTATTTTGTGCTAAAGATATATGTAGTGAATGAGGGAAAGAGAGATGGTTATGTGTTTACATAACCACCTTATGTATGTTAGTTAAATCAATAGGTAGAGGCGTTTATGTGATTCTTGCAGTTTTGTACTTCAACTACTTAGGTATATAACAATCTATTAGTGATATTAGTATGGTTGTCATGTATGTTAGTTAGTGATTGTTATGTTAGTTCATGGTTGTTGAGTGAGTTAGATTCTAGTTGAGATATTCTTCTAGATTCTTCTATCGGATCCTATATGTAGCCCCTCATTTCTCTTTTGAATAATAAGAAACACAATCAGATACTCACATAACGTCTTTACAATCCTCGAGTTTTATATTCATACATGCACATGTTTAATCTGCCAAACATGAATTTATATGGTTGAAAGGGCAACATGGCTGTAATAGTATCTTTGTTGAGAGATTTAACTTCTCTCTAATATATAATTGTTTTTAAAAATCATAAAATTTTACTTACCACTAAACATCGAATCCTGCAACAACAGGAACTCATGCACCATATTGGCCTTTACATGGCAAAGAGCAGGGGAGCTAAGGTGGTGTCAAAAGTTTCATTTGCAGCATCAAAAAAGGCATGACCACAGTGACTTGCCCATGCTTATAATCTCTGAAAATCTATCAGATTTACCAATATCGTGTAGTTTGTCTGCGTATATATGTTGTTGACCACAGTAATTGTGATTGCATAGGTTTGTTGTGTAGAAACTTAAATATATTGTTTGGTTGAAGAACATAGTACATGTAAATCTACAGTTTTCTTGATCATATCCTATGCCATTGTTAGGTGATGTTTATGTAAACAACTCCAGATCTGACAAGAATTACACAGGATTTAACCTCAGATGAACCAGATGGCAATAAGCATTGCTGGAATAAACTAAAAACTTTACACTGAAATACTGTCAAAATATAAACTTCATCAATAGGATGAAGAACTTACAAAAACTTTCAAGATCAACTGGTGGAACACCCACAGATCAAAAACTAAATAAGAAGTTTTATTAATTTTTTGTTTTTTATTTTGCTTTATTATTTAACATCTATATTAGTGTTTCATTATTGATTGATAATATTAATGTTTAAGACAAATCTCAATATATTGTTTGTCTATGTTTTCCGTATCTCTATTTTGATATAAATTTTACTACAAGCATAATGAAGACAGACAATAATAAGCATAACAAAGTCTTTATCTTTGATCCCATCACTATTGGAAGCAAGAGCGTTGACATATTCTTGAGCACAACTGAGGTAAGCACATGAAGTTTCATCTCAATCTAGTGAAATTGTGTCCTAAGTGTATATTCTTTGGAAGAGGTGTGAGGAGCATAGGACCTTTCTAGGACAATTCAGAGATCACGAGAAGTTGTACCTTGAACGTGTCGAAAATAGGCATTTGAGATGGTGAAGAGAACATATACGAGCATGGCATCGTTGGAAGTCCATCGTGGATGATTGGGCTTATTCTTGGGTGCAAATGTGGTGTCAGTTGGTGTTAGAGACGGACATGATATTGTTCCATCCACATGTCTATATAAGTCAGTAATAACATAACTAGTCTAATATCTAAAATATATATAACATCCATCTATAGTGTTATATGTCAGATATTTGAGTCCTTGGATGTCATATTTGGTTCTAAATTGGTGTTAGAACTTAGAAGTGCCATTTGCAGCACCAAAGAAGGGGTGGTCTTGACTAGTTTTCTATGTTTATAATTATGTTTCCTGTTACTTCTTCCTATATTATCGAATGAAGAACAAGTGTCGTTTCAAGATGATAATTTGCAACCGACTAAGCCAGTGCGCCCAGTGCCATGCTTTCTTCATCTATACTTGAGATAATTACGTCTAGGAGATTCAAGATGACGATTGGTTTTCTGTTAATGATTAGTTCATCGACCTCAAGACTCTTCAGTTGTTCTATTTGTATTGACAAAGTTAAAAGTCATTCTAATTAGGAGCTAGTATAAGATAAAGAAACTGATAGCACGAAATGGGAAGTTGCTTTGTTATCTTATACTTGCATGCTTTTGATTTAAACACCCAGTTCCTCATATTATGAACAAAAGGGAAATAGCACTTCCATTGTGAACATGTCGATATTATTTATACGATCAGACCATAGAAAGACTTACATACATCCATCTTTACATGCTGCGGGTTCTTTTATGATGGCCTAAGCATGAAAAGAAGGAGAACTTTTGCTTCTTTGATTTACTCCCAAAAATCAATGATCTCAAGGTTAGCGATCGCTTTGATGACCTTCTCTTATGCGGTTGATTCTGATCGGTCAAATCACCAAACTCCTTTTCTAGTCTTTCTAGAGTCTGCTCTATTTCATGTTTTAGGACAATGGCATGATCCAAACCTGCTTCAAGTTCCTCATTAACTTTGTTGTTTTCTTGTTTCATGTTCAATATTTCACCTTTGAACTTCGCAGCGTCATGTGTACTGAACTCTGCAGCACCATATGTTATCTCCTCCTGGATGTTGGACAAACACGAGTCTATCGTCTCAAGTTCATCATTCAGCGTCGTGCTTTCATGTAACCAAGCTGTAAGCTTAGTGTTTATCTCCCTAAGATGCTTGTATATGGGCTTGATATCTGATATCAAATCTGTCGGAAGCATAGATGTGCTTGATTCACCTGCGAGTCTCTTGGCTTTGATTCTTTTAACCGCTTGCTGCAGATCTTTGACTTGTGTCTTGAATTTGCGCACTTGGCGAAACATATTGCTGAATCGCAACCAGAGGTCAAGGTTTTGATCAAGAATTGCATCAATATCCATTCTTAGTTTCTCTTCACTTGCTGATATAAGTTGAGGTTGATCAATGAAGTCTATTGACGGTATGTCTACCTTATCTTCACCTAAACTTTCTTGAAGACCCTGCAACTTTTCTATCAGCAACTGAATCGTGTTATCCCTCTTAACAATGGCGGATTTCATCGACGATAGGGTTCCTTGGTTTCTTTTCTCTTCTTCACTTAGCTTCTTCTTGGTATCCTTGTAGCATTTCAAGATTGCTATATACTCTTCAAGAAGAATATCGTCTTTGTTTTCATAGCCATTCAACAACATTTGCAGCCAACTCTTTTCGTTATTATTTCCCACTTTTGATTCAAGGTTAGCGACATTTTTCTGATACATCAACGCAGCTTTTTCGGCTTGTAGGTTCTGGATTTGTTTCTGTAGATCATCGTTTTCTTTTCTCAGCGTGTCGGTAAGAGCAGTTTGTGATGTAACAGATGTCTCTAAGCTCATCATCTTGTTCACGAGCTTGTCGATCGTCCCTCCCAATTCAACATCGTTGTTTTCTTCTTCGTTGTTAACTTGGTCGAGGTTAAATTTGTGTTTGAGGGACTCAAGTTTCGCCTTAGCCTCATCGAACTGTTGTTGCACTACTTTAGCGTCCTCACTCAACAACAACTGATCTTGATCATCTTTGTTTGCTTTGACATTTGTCTTTAAAGTATTGTTGAGGGCACCCTTAGCAGGAGGTTTAGGGGCTTTGGGGATTTTGGTTGCTTTTCTAGAGGCCTTTTTGGGTAATTTTGAAGGACCAACTGTGTAGTCGTCATCATCGTCATACGTGACCTTTTCGGGGCATATCGAAGCGATGGTTGTGTTGGCCTTTTGCAACTCGGTTGATAGTTTATCGTACCGTTGTGCTAAAGATCGATAACCACGGACGGTTTCCTCCACGAAGTTTATGACCTCTGGCCGGTGTTTATAGTACATTTCTGCCCTTCGAGCAAAAGAATCGCCATCTTTTTGTATCAAGTTCAGAACATGCTCGACCTTGTCTTCCATATCTACAAACAATCAAACAAAACCACATTGCATTAAAAGTTTGAATGATATAACACGTAAATTTTTTAAAACGATTAACTCACACAGCCTTCAATCCTACATCTTTCAAGTAGAATCGAAAATCACTTGAAGATTATGTACATATCAAGGGCTTGAGATTGCATTTGCAAATGGTTATATGATGATCAAATTATCCAATTATAGTAAAATTATATGAATTAGTTATTAAGTTATTTCTTAAAAAACAATTACAATATCAATTAACAGTTACAACAGTCACATAATAATTTTCAAAATGCATTAAAGACTTACAAGATATTCAATGAACATGATAAAACAAAGTCTAGATAATTAACCTTGAAGATTTTGTTCGAGCCATTTGGACTGCTTGGTTCGAATGTGACTAGCCCACCACCACGAATACCCGTTGCCTGTTGCTCTTTCGGTCATCTCCAATCAAACCCGCTGATCTTCTTTCCTTCCTCTCTCACTCCCGGTTGCTATTTATCTCGATCTTACACGGGAGAATGTAAGATCGAGAGGGAGGGGAGGTGATGAAACCTTTGGTTCAGAGGAAGGAAAGTTGGAGTGTAAATGTGTAGCAAACAAAACAAAGAGCAAAAGGGTAATGGGATTAATTAACAACAACTAATAACTAATACTTAATATTCTTGAAGCAAATTAGGAAAGATTGGAGGTTGATGAGGCAACTTATAAAGGGAACTAGTTTCTCAAAATAGAAAGTATAAATGTGGATATATAAGGTTGAGAGGCAATTTAGGACTCAGAAATCTTTGCACAACCTACAAATATATAGTGGATGGGGAATGCTTTTTTATATCTTTTATTTGATCCAGTAGTTTCAAAGATGTTTTAGAATTTATTGTGGCATTTATTTATAATCTGTTTCTTTACTATTTGTCTATTAAATTGTATTATTTTGTTAGATATGTTTTTGTTCTTTCTTATTTATATTATCTACAAAAATATTTTTATTTTGAAGAAAAAAATTGTATGGATGTTATACCTTTATAGGCATACTAGAAAACAGTTAGAGATGTATTCATGAGAGACGTAAATCGATGATCGTGGTATCCACTATTGCTTGTGTATGCAACTTTATTCCCATTAATGTCGATCAAAAATCATGTCATACAAGAATAACCACTTTTGTAACAGATTTTACCCGTGTACCATCAATAAACTTGTGATGAACTCACAAAAGTTAATACATATAGTATTCACTTTATTAATGTATTTGTTATAAAGCAAATGTTATCAACGACAAGCAAATCCATTTCAAATCCTTCAGCGAAATGATTACCATAATCCTTCTAAAAAGATAGCATTGGTAAATAATTTACCACGTGACGGACGGGTATTATGAAGGATAGATTGCTTATAGAAATTAAATGTAAGTTCACATGTCAACATTGCTAAAGGAACAATGACGGGTTATTCACCGAGACATGACTAACAAAATTATACCTACTTTGATTGTAAAAGAATAAATACAAAAGACGTTGGAAAAATATAAAAAGAAAATACCATAAAATCTTTCCTTTTTAATAAAGAAATTTAAAAAGAAATTATAATAATAACAAAAAATATGATGGTTAAAAGTATTGTGAACATTACTATACCTTAAAAGTAAAGGTTGGTGGTTTGCCACCGGCCTTTACTCCGACTTTGTTGTAATTAAATAATTTTCTCACAGACTTATTCATCAAAGATGTTGGTGGTTAAGTTGTTAGAGCCATCTGTATTGAACTTGAGTGTGTTTAATCGAATCCTTTTCTTTGTGTTTTTGTTTTTGCTATTTAGATTTTATTCTTTCCTTTGCGCGACATTGGTTCGAGGTAAGAACCCCCTCTTTTTTTTCTCACCCATGTTTTGTGTTTCACATGTTTAACAATCTTTAATTAATTAAAGTTCTTACGTCTTCTTATTGTTTGTTATTTAAAATCATTAGCTCACATGTAATATTGTTTTCTATGTATGTTTTAAACTCTAAAACTAAACAAATGTAATTTCATACATTTCTTCTATTTGCTTAATCATGTTAATCTGCTTAATCATGTTAATGTTATCGTTGCAACGTGCATTATGGTTACATAAAGATTGGTCTTTTCTATATAAATAACAAAATTGATATTTTTTCACATGTTTAAGTGCCGCAACACAGGTGACAGGTTTGTAATACTGCTCTAAAAAATAACGTGTTACTTTATTAATAGTTTGCTAACACAAATCAAATATCTTTTTACACTTAAGTTACATATGTTATCAACGCTCCCTTCAACGTAACTGTTTGCGTCAACGTTTCAACAGTAGTTTTTTTACGGGTTTACACCTCTACTGCAACGCGCGGGTTATAAAAACTCGTTTTGAGTCTTAAAATCAAAGTCTGTCACATGATAAGCTGAACTTGTTTTTTTTATTCCTCACTACACGTATTTATGTTAAATATAGGCATAAGTAGGGCTGCAAAGGAACCGAACGATCACGAACAAGGCCTTGTTCGTGTTCGTTCGTTAAGAAATAAAGTTGTTCATGAACTGTTCACGAACACTTACCGAACGAGATTTCTTGATCGTGTTCGTTCATTAAGAAAATGAACATGTTCATGAATTGTTCACGAATACTTACCAAACGTAAATGAACACAAACAAAAGCAAACAAACACAAACAACTGTTTTTGAACATGACGATCACGAAAAAGCTCATAAACACAAACAAATACAAATGATTATAAATTATTTTAGAATAAAATTTACATTTTTATTACAAAAGTTACACAAAATCAATCAAAATAAATAAGTAGTTAACATAAATATAAAAAAATACTTGATATAATACTCATAAAAATAACTAACACGAAAATTCAAGAATATAAACGAACACATTATCGAACGTTCACGAACGGACATTAACAAACATAATCGAACACATTATCGAACGTTCACGAACATAAATGAACGAACGCGGCTTGTGTTCATGTTCGTTCGTTTAGCTAAACGAACCGAATTTTCTTGTTCGTGTTCGTTCATTTACTAAACAAACGAACATAAACGAACTTCCCGTCGAACGATTCACAAACTGTTTGTTGAACGTTTAGTTCGTTTGCAGCCCTAGGCAGAAGCACTACAACCAAAAGGTTTTGCAGCTTGATGGTTTTGCCTTTTTTCTCCCTTTTTTTAAAAGACAATTATTTTTACATTCCTGTTTTTTCCTCTTATATGCCACCTATTATTTTCAGATTTTTTAATTTAGTTTTTTTATTAACTCTTTGGTTCCCTATTTATTTTTCGAAATTCCCAATGTATCAAGCGACTGATTTTTCTTCTCGTTTAATTTAATACTATTACAAATAAACTTTTCATTTCTTATTTTGTTTTATACATTTTCATCGTAACATAGTGAAAATTTCTAGCTTTTTTATTAAATTTTGAATCAGAAACAATAAATTTAAAGAATACTGATTTTATACCAAAATACAACAAAAATAAAACTATATTGAAGGTCCCAACGGGCGAGTGAATATAAGATTACCACCCATTTGTAAAACACAAACTACAAATGATTAAATTACTACCCTTTTTGTCCTTCAAAAGGTAGAAAAAGAGAAATAATCCTAAGCGACGTCGTTTTCAGTAAAACGGTAACTTGTTGGGACCATTTTAAAATAAATATATTGCGATTCAGTTACAACGGCTACCTGCAAACCACATTTACTCCTCAAAATTCTTCAACAATCTGATCACATTCAACAATCAATCCAACAACAATCACTCGATTCATCATCTGTTAATGGAATAATCTTAAACTCCGATCATCAGGTACACTTTTCTTTCACCTTTTTTCGGTTTTCACCATCAAGTATTCGAAAACCTAAGCCAATAAGGTGTTTGTATTCATTATATATGATGTTTGTTATTGATTAATGCTGTTAATTCACTGTTTCTACATGATTCTGATTTTTCTCCGTGTGTGTTCGTGAACGTTAGTAGATTCGAATCCCCTGTTTTTGAAATTAGTTTTCGAACGTAGGGTTTATAATTTATCGTGTAATCGTATCATGATGCCGTATTGTAGGTTTTTGTTAGACAATGAAAGTTTTTGGAGCTGAGATGGAGCTATATGACTTTAAGATAATTGTTGAAATGTTACTTCTTTTGGGGTGCTTTTTAGTGAGATAGAGGTTGGTTTGAAGTTGTAGGTTAAATATATCTCTCAAATTGGGGTTATTCTTTAACTCTGTTATGAACAAAAGGATATTGTGTGTGTAATCCTGTTTTGTTCTCTGTTGTTGATTGATGTTGTTAATCCCTCATGATATATGTGGATTTTTCTCTCTGATTCTGCATTAACATTACAATAATCGAATCCCCCGTTTTCGGAATTCGTTTTTGACTTAGGGTTTATAATTCTATCTAGTAAACAGGTCATATTGCAGTTTCTTAGGTCTTAATTAAACAACAAAAGGATTCTTGTAAGATTTAAATGCTGAGAAGTAACAATTGGACTTTAAACTAGTGGAAGATCAGTAATTTATCTGTGATATTAAGAGGAAGGTTCTTTTGATCTTGATGCAAGAATTTGGTACATAACTGTTGAAATTTTAGTTCTTTTTTGGTCATTTTTAGTTGGATTGAGGTTTGTTTGAACTTAGAAGTAAAATATATATCTAAAATTGGGTTAGTTCTTTGAATCTGTGATGAACAAGAGGATATTATAGTGTTTATACTGACTGCAAGCTTAGTGTTCATGGAAAATATGCAGAATAGTTCATGTTGCTAATGATACTGGGTTATCACAGGTTGTTAAAAGGAGTGAATATGACTGAAAAAGTTTATGAAGAGCTAGATGATGCAAAAGCTGAAATCGAAAAGCTTAAATCCGAAAATCTTGTGAAAGCGAATCTCTGTGACAACTTAAAGAGATCAAATAGTGATCAACTGAAAAGAATCCAAGAACTCAATCAGAAACTCGAAAAACAAGCACAGGAGATAGATGCAAAGGCTGATGAAGCTTATGCTGCAAAGCAGTCAATTGAAGAACTTGAGTGTAAATTTAGAGAAAAAGAGAAAATAATTGCAAGTTTAACTTCTGCTAATGATAAACTTCGTGTTGATTTTAATTCAAAGCTTAGGGAATGTGAAGCTGAGAAAGAAAAGCTTGTTTCCTCACTAGAGGAGGCAAATGCAAAGATTGTAGATCTTGAGGACCAAAATCGTGCTTTAATGGACAAGATTGAGGTTCTGAAAGAAGGGATTTTATCAGTTTCACAGAAGAAGTGTGCCAGTGAAAGCAAAATGGCTAAAGCTTCCAAACAAATGAGAGAACGAGGTGATATGTTTGAAAAGTTGGAAGAAGAAAAAGTGAAGCTTGAAGAACAGCTTAAATGGAAGAATGAACAATTCAAGAACTTGGAAGAAGCCCATGAAAAGCTTAAACATAATCTCCGCACAAAGGAAAAAGAGTGGGATATGGAGAAATCTACATTTTTTGATGATATATCCGCACTGGAAACAAAGTTAGATTCTCAGATTACTCTTTCAGAAGATCTTAAAAACCGATTAGAGTTTTGTAAACAAGCTCTGGCTCATGAAGAGAACCGAAGAAAGTGCCTAGAGATTGAGTTTTCAGAATCCAATTCATGCTTTGTAGACACAAAGTCCAAACTTGAAAGCTTGATGATTGAGAAAGAGTGTGTTCGTAAGGAGATGGAACATAAGATTCAAGAAATGAAGGAAGAAAATAAAAAACTGCTTCTCTCTCTCAAGGAACTTAAAGAATCCCAGATTCGAGAAGCAAGTAACTCTTCTTCTATTGTAAAGCTTCAAAACAAGATTAAAACTTTGGAGGAGATTAATATTTCAAGAGAAGCAGACTGGACCTCTCAATTTGAAAAAACTGTTGCAGAACTAAATTGTTGCAGACTCGAGTTAGAAATTAAAGAGACTCGTTTGAAGGAGATTACAGCTGAGGTGGATGATTATAAATCTCTGGTGTTACAGTTAACAATGGAGAAAGAGGAACTTGCACTCATGATGGTGGCATTGAAATCCACACTTTTGGAGGCCAGATCAAAGTTCGATGAGGAGAAGCTTTTGTTGCATAAGCAGATAGAGAGTTATGAAGTTGAACTGATGCAAACAAAGAGTGAGCTGATGAATGTTACTGAAATGAAGGAGATTACAGCCCAATTGGATGACTACAATTCTCTGGTGTTACAGTTGACAATGGAGAAAGAGGAATCTGCACTCATGTCGGTGGCATTGAAATCCACACTGTTGGAAGCCAGATCAAAGATTGATGATGAGAAGCTTTTGTTGCATAATCAACTGGTGCAAACAAAGAGTGAGCTGATGAATGTATATGAGTTGTTAGATACGGCAAATGAAGAACTGGATCAGATATATTCTGAAGTAAATGAAGTCGAATTTGAGCTACACACATGGAAATCGGCTGCTGCAAAGCTAGAAGTCGATTTGGAAGCTAACCATCGTACGAGAAGGGAGGTAGAAGCTTCTCTTTTGGCTCAAGTGGCTATTGAAGTCAACCTCAAAGAAGATTTAAAACAAAAAGAAAAACGAATCCACAATCTTGAACAAGATATTAAAGAATTGAAGCAATACAACATGCTTTGGAGGAAGAAAGAGATGGAAGAGTGGGAGAAAGAATGGGTGGCAAAAGAACTCGAAGCTGCAATTCTTGCACAGTTAGAATCTGATCGAATCCATGAGCATGAAAAGCAAAGCCTGAATCAGCTTGTAGAAGAGAAAGATCAAAGAATTAATAACCTGCAACAGATCATGAGTTCATTAGAGAAAGAATTCGATGATTCAACCGCTTCTTTCTCTTCACAACTAGCAAAAATGCAAGCAGAGATGAATCTGTTCCATGAAGCTTGGGAGAAGATGAGAACAACTCTGGTTCTCAAAGAGATTGAAGTCCAAGAAAAGGGTTTGATGATCATAGAACTGGAAAAAGATTTAGAAACCCGAGTCCAGTTTGTGAAGAAATGTTTGTCAAGTGTCAAGAAACTGTCATCAGAAAATGAAAAGTTGATGAGTATCATTGACAGCGCGTCCGAATGGATAAATAAGTTATCGAGAGAAGACGGGCAAGTGATGGGGGCTTTGAGGAGTATAATGTCGGGTTTTGATGAGAATCGCGATGACGGAAATGGGTATTTGGGGTTGAGAGACCGGTTTGATCCTGTGAAAGAAAACAAGAATGTCAAGAATGTTTATCAGTCTTCTCCCAAAAGGAACATGGTAGAAAATATTGTTGATGAACGATCCCCATTAAGAACTATTAATGGATAGATGAAGCTGTTTTCTGTATTTTTTTTTTTTTCAGTACATCATTATCATTGGAATACGATTTGTTGAAGTAACATAACCAAAGATTTATCTGTTCAAGGTCTTTTAGGTACCTTCAGATTATTCTCCTCTCTTTGTTTTTGTACATGGTTGCTTTTAATGAATATTTTCTTTTAAACTTGTATTTCTAGATGATGAATACTTGAAAATTAAACTTTTTATGTTTACTTATTCAAAATTTAAATTCTAATATATATATTCTTAAATTATTGATACTGATTACGACGTGACCAGGTATTTTGGACCGGTCCAAATGGTTAAACTAGAAAGCAAGTAGAGTAGACGATTTAATAATAACATGTGTTGTTCTTGTAACATGGCTAATTTTTCTTATATTTTTTAGTTAAGTTTAGTTTTGCTCGTTGAGATTTCTTAAAATAACTATTTTCATGGAATAGATTAAAAATATCAATTTAGATTCAAAAGTTTCATAAGTTATTTTAATTTCAGTCCAAAAGTTTTATCAGTTATATCAACTTGATTTAAAATAATTAAAATTTTGGAGTGAAATTAAAACAAAATATGAAACTTTTAAAGGTAAATTGATGTTTTTAATATGAGAAAAATAGTTATTGTTAACAGATTTGAAGGAGCAAAACTGAATTTAACTTTGTATTTTTATACATATATAATAAGTTTACTTATTACAAGAGCAACCTTACCTAGCATATAGTTTGTATTATGATTTTCATATATAGTTTACTTATTAATACATATTACGTGTTTCACACTACACCTTGCGACAAAAAAATATTACAATGTACAACCTCTGCCTCATACTAAACGTAATCGTTTTAAGGAACAATGGTAAATGAATTATTGAACCGGTACTATGATCCGACTCATAATCAGTTACTTGTTGCGACTGCAAACCGATATCGGTTCCCTCGCTAAATCAACGAGTATCCAGATTTTTTTATCATTACAGCCTTTGAATGTTATAACGGAAAACATGCCCATTCAACAATTCATGTTACGGCTGCTAACGACATTGTTGCCCACCAAAACAACAAACATAACAAATGCTTTTACATTTTCCAACAACATCAAATTTGAGGCTCGAAGTAGAAATTCCGCATGATCATAGCTTTCTAGCATCATGCTCCCCATCATCATCGGGTTACTACCGGAGCCGGATAGCCACTTTGACAATGTCTCAAATGACCCCATTTCAATCATAAAGTTGCTTGTACATAGAACGAATAAAATAAGAATGTTTTCACCAAGTTTTCTGTTATTGTTATCCTATACAAAATACTCTACCTATTTACAGGCATGACTACAATAAGAATAATAATGACAATGATGCCCTCATGATTACACAAAATTTCTCGAATTCAAACAATAAAAAGTCTTTACCTCTACTTACTTGATTGCACTCATATCTAGTTCTTTTTGTTGGATCGGTTTATGGATTAACAAGACATTTTTAGTGATCGGCAGATGACAAATGCGAATTCTAAGTCAACTGTCTTACTAAGAAACATAAACACTTTAAGTAAAAGTACTGACAATATGTTATTTTAAAGTATTCACTTGATTAATATTTCTTGATTACAAAGAGTAAACATCAGTAGATAATAAGTGGGTTAATAAGTTAACCTCAAAACTATACAAGTGACAGGGTTTTATGCTAAGAAAGCTAAACACTATGAATAAATTTCTTTACATCTATTCCTGGTTTAAAATAACATATTTACATCATAGATTGACAATCAGCACATCAGATATCAGCAGCTTCTAAACAATGTTAATGTTATAATGGTAAAACTAGTGATGCATGAACTATAAAAAATATTAATAATAATATAGCAAGACTGTGTTCGAAGTAAATATACTAAAACGGTCTATTTAATGGTGTGATTTGTATAAAATTAAGATCATACAAAAAGTTAAGAAGGTTTTAAAAAAATAAATTTTTTAGAGTAAATTATATGTGTAAGGATTCCTGAAGTCTGATGCAACCCAAAACAGCCTAAGTGTCTCAGCAACATGCACTAAGTACTGAAGTGAAGAATGCTTCGGAAGTTTTACACAAAGCATTAGAAAATACTCTAAGTGTAAAATCTTCCGAAGCCAAGACCAATATCTTCCGAAGCCAAACATGAAGTCTTCCGAAGCTTCAGAGACAAAGTCTTCCGAAGCTTCAACCTATGAAGACAGATTTCTTCCGAAGACTTTTAGTACACATGCTTTATCTGATGTACTGTTCCATAAAGCACCTTTTCCGCTGCGTCTCTGTAAAGTCACCAACTTACATGAGTTGGTGAAAAGGGCCTTGCTTTTGGTAACTGTACATTGAGGTCTTGAGTCTTCAACTTTCCACTTTATGTACTTTATCCTTTTTGTATTGTATAAGGATGTGAGCTATGGCATGTCATAGTCACAAGGTCAAAAGGCAGATATGCCTTTTGATCCTACAATTGATTTTGTTAGTGTCTAGTCAATTGTATCCAGCTGGCTTTCAAAGTATAGCCGGCTGTAGGTTGTAGTATAAGTATTTCAAGTTCTTGTATCTTTTCTTTATGCTTTGTAACACTTGTAAAAGAACTTGAGAAAGCAATATACTGCCTCCTTGAAACCCATACTCTCTTGTTCTGTCTCTTGCTTTACTTGTGTTCTTTGTATCACCTTTGGTTACCCAGTTCACTGTTTGATTAGAGTTTAGTTAATCTCCTCATTGTGCTGTTGTGTTGTAATTGTGTTAAAGCCCTTAAACGGTCCTGCATTTGGTATCAGAGCTTTCTAGGCTCTTGATGTAAGATCTAACCATCTTAAGATCCCTCACACACACAAAAGCTAAACTCTTCAAATGGCTTCCATCTCAAAGACTGATATGGAGACTGGAACCATGAACAAATCCCCACTGATCACTCTTGATGATTTTGACACCTGGTGCATGAGGATGGAAGGCTTCATCAGGTCTCTTGATTCAAGAATGTGGGAATCTGTTGAGAATGGACCTTTCATACCCAGCACCCCCTCTGCTACTGGTGCTGGTATGATTCCTAAAGATGTGGCCAACTACTCAGATGAAGATAGAAAAAGAGTAGAGATTGACAGGAAGGCCATGACTGCTCTTCAGACTGCTCTCCCAAACTCTGTATACAGAGGTTTTAAGAAGTGCAAGACATCCAAACAGCTGTGGGATGCACTGAAGCTGATGTATGAAGGCTCCTTTGAAGCCAAGGAGAACAAGAAAGATCTTCTGAAGCAGCAGTTTGAGAATTTCACCTTCAAAGCAGGTGAAACCATGACCCAACAATACTTCAGGTATGTTGAGATTGTGGATACCCTAGTGGATGGAGGAGTTCCTCTTGAGAACAGGGACATTGTAAGGAAGTTCATGTCCTCACTTCCTAGGCAATGGACACACTACTGTGTGGTGATCAAGAGGACTGAGAACCTTAAGACTCTTACTCTTACAGAGTTGTATGGGATTCTCAGTGGATACCAGATGGAGATGAACATGCAAGGTTCATCTGGCAACTCCAACAATCAAATGGGTTCAGCCCTTCATGTGGTTGAAAGGGACAGCATAGAACCCCAACATCATCTCATATGCTACCCTGACAACTCACAAAAGGGTCCTTTCATCACCTTCCCGGAGACACCAAGGGAGAACTTTACTCAAGGAAGCCCATTCCAAGAGACAAGTTCTTCTCAAGCCTTTGTGTCTGCAGATGAAAGCTGTGGGAATTATCTTTTCACTCTTGAAGACCTGGACTGTATCCATCCAGATGACCTGGAATACATGGAAATAGTTCAGCAGATGGCTCTCTCACTCACAAGCCAAGAAGTTCTACAAGAGGACAGGAAGAAGATTTCCAAGCAATGCTACCAGTGGTAAGTTTGGGCTGGATAAAAGCAAAGTTAAGTGTTACAACTGTAACCTTATGGGTCACTTTGCTAGGGAGTGTAAGGCACCTAAAGCAAATGGGGGCCAAACACAACCCAGACCAAACTTTACTGACAAAGCTCCTCAGGCTGAGAAGACAAAGCAACATGCTGCTGTTGCTGTTGAAGAGGGAGGATTTGACTGGAGTTTTCAGGTGGAGGATGCTTCTCCAAACCAAGCACTGATGGCTGACCATGATGAAGCCAAGGTATTGGAACATCTTTGCTCCCCTGAATGCATTGCTAAAGTAAATAGATACAGGTCCTACAACCTAGAGATGAGATCTGATCTTGAGTCATTAAATATATTAAAATCTGATTTTAGAAAGTCTGAAAATGATTACAAGTTAAAGATAGAAGACTTGGAGAAAACCATTTCAGTACTAAAACATGAACATACAGATTTTAGAACTCAGATCCAAGATCTCATCACTAAGTTAACTGAGTGCCAGGCTGAGCTTGTGATCAGCAAAGCCAAGGCAGAGAAGAGTGTTCTTGAAGAAGAGACCTTCAAGAACATGATATCCTCATCCCTGCACAACAAGGTTTGTTATCAAAATAGACAGGGACTGGGATCAAATGAGATAGCTCCTCCACACACAATCTTGTCTGTAAGATCTCCTAGGTGTGAAACTTGTGAAGATGAGCTTCCTCTCATAGATCCTGTAAGTGAGGATGATGAAGAAGTGATAGTGAAGAATTCCTCTGAGAAGAGTGAAGAAGAGGATTCTTCCAAGGGCCACTATCTTCTGAGGAGAAGAAATCAACTGTGATGACCAAGTCCAAAAGAAAGAACTTGATCAGGAAGAGCAAAAGGAATGCAAAGAAGGCTCAAGAAATCAAGGCTACTTTTGATGCTAAGCAGAAACAAGTTTTTATCTCTGCAGGTTTCAAAGTAGTAAGGACTGAAGACATCAACCAAGACTCCTCAGCTAAGAGTCATGGTTCTTGTTCAAATCATCTCAGTGCCAAGAAGAAGACTGAGCTGCTGTGTACCACTGCTGCACAGCCTGGACCATCAAACTCCAAGAACAGTTCACAGCCCAAAGGAACTGTCTCAGCATCTACCAAGATGAAGGTGGAGAAGGGATGTGACCAAAGCCAGTCTTTCTCTCAAAGGGAGACTTCTTTGAAGAAGAAAATGTTGTGTGTTATGTGTGAAAGTACTTCTCACATTGCCAAGGATTGCCCATACAATCCTAAAAGTACTGTCCACATGACTAAAACAAAGACTTCAAAGAGTCTCAAGAAGTCTCAAGCTTCGGAAGGAAAGTCTGTTTCCTTCGGAAGCTCCAAATCAAAGAAGAAGGTAAATGGAAAATTACCTTCGGAAGCAAAGTTGGTCTCGGAAGAAAGGAGTTCTTCCGAAGCACTAAAGTCTGCTGCAGTGACTGTAGATTCTTCCGAAGGATCAGTCATCAAAACTTGTGAAGTTCCAAAAGCTTCTAAGGTTTTGAAGGTCAAGTCCAAGACTCCAAAGGTGGTGTGGAAGTCTAAGAAAGACCAAATGACTGAAGTTTCTCCATCAACAACAGCTGAAGATCCCCATAGTACAACCATAGGATCTATTACTGTTGCATTACCTTCTATTACTATTAATGAGCCCAAGACAAGTAAGGCTTGGGTTTCCAAATGTAACTAATCATTTTCTTTGTGCAGGAACAGCTCAAGACAAACAGGAATGTCTGGATAATTGACAGTGGCTGTTCCAGGCACATGACAGGCAATAGGTCTCTACTCCATAATTTTGAGAGAATTGATGGAGGACCAGTTGCTTTTGGAGGAGATGAAGGTGGTTACATTTCTGGAAGGGGCAAGGTCACAAATGGTAAGCTCAGCATTGAGAAGGTAAACTTTGTTAAGGAGCTTGGGTACAATCTTCTGAGTGTATCCCAATTTTGTGATCAGAGTCATAACATGCTCTTTACTGAGCATGAGTGCATTGTTCTCAAGCCTGGTGTGGTCATTCCTCATGAGCATATCCTGCTCAGAGCCCCCAGAAAGGGAACATGTACAAGATGGATTTGCAAGAAACATCTCCCTCTGGAGAAGTTTCATGCTTTCTATCTAAAGCAAATAGTGATGAGTCTTTCCTATGGCATAAAAGAATGTGCCATGTAAACTTTAAGAACATGAATAAATTAATTAAACATGATCTGGTAACTGGAATGCCAAAGAAAGAGTTTACAAGTGATGATCATTGTGTTGCATGCCTGAAAGGGAAGCAACACAAGGTATCTCACAAGCCTAAGGAAAAGAACTCCATCACTACTCCCCTACACTTGTTACATATGGATCTCTTTGGCCCCACCAGTGTAATGAGTTTAGGAAGGACCTCTTACTGTCTGGTGATCACAGATGATTTTACAAGATTCACTTGGGTCTTCTTCCTTAGAACTAAGGATGAAACCCCTGAGATTCTGAAGAATTTCATCTTAAAAGTTGAGAATCAATGTGATCACAAGGTCAAAACCATAAGATGTGATCAAGGAACTGAATTCAAGAACCAAATCCTTGATACATTTTGTGATGAAAAAGGTATTACAAGACAATATAGTGCTCCCAGGACTCCTCAGCAAAACGGAGTTGCTGAGAGGAGAAACAGGACACTTATTGAAGCTGCAAGAACTATGTTGTCTGACTCTAAACTGCCTATCACCTTCTGGGCAGAGGCAGTTAATACTGCTTGCTATGTGCAAAACAGAGTTTTAGTAGTTAAGACACATGGTAAGACTCCTTATGAACTTTGGCACAAGAGGAAACCTTTCATTGGTTTTCTCAGGTCATTTGGATGTCCCTGCACCATCTTGAATACCAAAGATCAAATTGCCAAGTTTGCTGAGAAATCAGATGATGGACATTTCATTGGATACTCTTCTCAAGCTAAAGCTTATAGAGTATACAATCTCAGAACTAGAATTGTTGAGGAGTCAGCCAATGTGACTTTCAATGAGCACACTCCTTGTGTGGCTGGTTCTGGTCCGGATTGGCTGTTTGATCTTGATTTAGTTACCAACTGTTTTAACAAATCTTGTGAGCATGTTTCAGGATCTGCAGAAAATCTAAATACAGGTGATCCTGATCCAAGATTTGAGCTAGGAAGACCTTCAACTCATACATCTTCAGCTCCAGTTGGAACTACTTCAGCAAATGAGGTTTCTATCAGCACAACAATGACAAATTCAGCTGATACATCTGGCATGCCTTCAAATTCCAGCTCAGAGGCCTCTCAACCAGATAAAGACACCTCACTTGTAGAAGACAACAATGGTGATGGTGATAGTGATCAGGATTTTTGATGCTAATAACCATACCATAGATGACAACATCAATGATGTCTCACACTCATTGGATCAAGTTAATCTTGATAAGTGTGATAATGTGGAGGGTGAATCTTCCAGACCAGATTTAAATTTCTCAAATTTAGATCTTTCTCAACAACTTGCTGTGATCCCTCAGCTAAGGATCCACAAGTCTCACCCCACCACAAACATCATTGGAGATGTTGTCACAGGGGTAAGAACAAGAGGACAAACCCATGAAGCAAATGTTTGTCTTCACTCTTGTTTCTTATCTCAGATAGAGCCCAAGAAAGTTGATGAAGCTCTAAAGGATGGAAGTTGGGTTGAAGCTATGCAACAAGAGCTGCTTCAATTCAAAAGGCAGAAAGTTTGGAACCTTTGTCCTCTTCCTCATGGGAAGACTACCATTGGAACCAAATGGGTTTTTAGAAACAAGAAGGATGATAGAGGAATCATCATCAAGAACAAGGCAAGACTAGTTGTTCAAGGATACACACAAGAAGAAGGGATTGACTACACTGATGTCTTTGCTCCTGTAGCAAGACTAGAAGCTGTTAGGATATTCCTGGCATTTGCTGCATCCAAGAACTTCAAGGTCTACCAACTTGATGTAAAGTGTGCTTTCTTATATGGAGTGATTGATGAGGAGGTTTATGTCAAACAGCCACCTGGTTTTGTAGACCCTGATCATCCTGATTATGTCTGCAAGCTTGACAAAGCTCTTTATGGGCTGCATCAGGCACCCAGGAAGTGGTATGAGACACTATCTGAGTATCTCTGTAAGCATGGATACAGAAGAGGTACTATAGATGGAACTCTCTTCATCAAAGGACAGGGAAATGACTTATTGCTGGTTCAAGTATATGTGGATGACATCATCTTTGGTTCAACTAATCCAAAGCTCTGCAAAGACTTTGAGAAGCTGATGAAAGACAGATTTGAGATGAGTTCAATGGGAGAACTCAACTTCTTTCTGGGAATTCAAGTGAAGCAGGTTGAAGATGGCATCTTCATAAGTCAGTCAAAGTATGTTCAAGACATACTCAAGAGGTTCAATATGACTGATTGTAAGATTGCTAAGACACCCATAGCCAGAAACCACTCCCTTGGTCCAGATCTTGAGGGGGAGTGTGTAGATGAGCACTTATACAGGGCTATGATTGGGTCTCTTATGTATCTTACAGCTAGCAGGCCTGATATCATGTTTGCTACATGTATTTGTGCAAGATATCAAGCCAACCCTAAGATGTCTCACTTAATCACTGTGAAAAGGATTTTAAGATACCTCAAAGGTGCTTCAACACTTGGTCTATGGTATCCAAAGAATCCAAATTTCAATCTGTATGCCTATACAGATAGTGATTATGGTGGTTGCAATATGACTGCAAAGTCTACATCTGGGGGATGTCAATTCCTTGGTGGAAGGGTGGTCTCATGGCAATGCAAGAAACAATCCTGTGTGTCTGCATCAACTGCTGAGGCTGAATACATTGCTGCTGCAAGCTGCTGTGCTCAAGTGCTTTGGATTCAAAATCAGATGCTGGACTATGGATTTAACTTCAAAGAGACTCCTATCCACATAGACAACAATAGTGCTATCTCTATCACTGAGAACCCTGTGCAGCACTCAAGGACCAAACACATCAACATCAGGTATCATTTAATAAGGATAACTATGAAAAAGGATTAATTAAACTAGTCAAAGTTCATACAGATGAACAATATGCTGATCTGTTCACAAAAGCTTTTGATGAACAGAGATTTAAGTATCTGATATCAGCTATTGGGATGATTAACTTTGAGTAGACTTTTTATTAAAACTAATTCTAATTATTTCTTCTTAAAATATGTGTGTCCTAAGTTGTCTAGTTCATCACTTTCATAAGCTCATGTTTTCTTTGGATGTAAAATTCTTTTTGAAGACTTTCCTTAGATTCTTGAAAATTTTTGATACTTCGGAAGATAAAATTTTATCTTCGGAAGAAAAACATGTCTTCAAAATACATAACTGTCTAAGAGATTTTACCTTCGGAAGAAGTCAAATTCATCTTCCGAAGCTTAAAATTCTTATCTCAGACACTTATTTATTTTTAAGGACCTTTTCCTTCCGAAGCAAAATTAACCTTCGGAAGCTTTGTTTATTTCTATACAAAGCATTCAAGGGTTTATTTCTCTTCCGAAGCATAAATCTTCAAGACTCTCAGGAAAATCTTCCGAAGCCATTTTAGCTTCGGAAGCTTTTTTCATCAAAACTTCCGAAGACAAATAAACTTCGGAAGCTTTTCGAATTCCAAGAAAACTACTTTTTGAGCAAAAGTAAACTACCTTTTCAGAGGTGGGACCGACTTTCGGATTTCAAAGTTTATCCTCTTTCATTAACTTTGGTTCAAATCCCTTTTCATATAAATACCCAACGGTTCCCCCTCTTTCCCACTATCTTCCTCAATTCTACTGTTTCTCTAACCTAATTCTCTAAACCGCCTTTGCTTTCTACCTTTCTTCACCCTTAAGCTTCTGAAATGGCCAACCTTAACCGCAGAAACAACCCTGATTTCTCCATGCAACTACACAGGCAACATAATCAAGTTGCTCTGTTAAGCTCTGAGAAAGATGCAAGTTTCTCAGAGATTTGCCAATTCTTGACTCTGTCAAATTACTTCACCTCCCTGACCATTGATCCTACTCTATATGAGGATCACTTGCTTGAATTCTGGAAGACCTGCCAAGAGGTCATTATGGATGGGGAGAAGGCACTGTCTGCCACAGTGCAAGGGAGGACAATCTTCATCACTCCGGCCATCATTAATCAACATCTACAGCTGGATGATGAAGAAGGTGAGGTGTCCTTCCCAAAAGAAGCTGTTAATTCTTTTGAGCAGATGGGCTATGAGGGAGATTTCTCTGTAAAGACCTTTAGGAAAGGGAAGGTCTCATCCCAATGGAAATTCCTGCTCCATGTGGTTATCCACAGCTTGTCAAACAAGCATGGTGGATGGGACCAGATTCCTGAGGATCTCTCCTTTATAGTTCATGGAATGGTTCAGGGGGTCAAGTTCAGGTATTCACAATTTGTTATACTAATTTACTTGCAAACTTAGACTCCTTAGAGTATTACATGTTTCCTAGATATGTTCAACACATTCTCAACTGTGAACTGGGCTCACAGTTGAGGGAAACAGGTAATATTCTTAAATTGGGACAGATGAAGCCCGGCATCTTTAAAATAATGAAGAAGCCAACTGTAGGCTTCTCTGGGGTAGAAACAGCCCTAGTCCCAAAAATGTTAGAGCTCATTGCTCAAGGTGACAACCTAGCAACACAAGCTAGTGTTGAACCCACACCTCTTTTGTCCTTACCATTAAAAAGACCAGAAATCACCCTCACCTACCAAAGAAAATCCAAACGAACCCCTGCTCAGGCTATTGAGTCTGTGCAGGCCCCCAAATACTCAACCTTACAGGAAGAAGTGGACACTAGAGCTCCCACTTCTCCTGAGGAGCAAACCACTCCCATTACTTCACCTATCAGGGCTGAGGTTCCTCAAGCTCACCCTGATGAGCTCAATAGCCCAACAACCTTAAGCCTTCACTCTGAGTCTCAACACTCAAGTGGACAACCTTCAGGGGACAGCTACCATCCCCAGCCTTTGGATCTCAACCAACCAATTCCCAACCTATCCTTTTACACTGATGAAGACTTAGGATTCAGTGAGTACCATGAGTCTCTCTTCTCCTCCCCTACTCAAAGAGAGATGAGTACCTCTGACTCTCCTCAGTCTATCCCCCATCAGTCACCTATTACTGAGGTGGACACTTCTGAACCTGTTCAGGATGTCCATATGGAAGAGGCTCTCACTTTTGAAAGTGATTACATCATTAAGACCTCAACCATGGCAACTCAGCCCATTGGCATCTCAACTGAGGCTGCCAGTGAGCAGAGGAAAACCAGCAGCCAAGAAACTCAAGCTGGTGGTGAGAGAGAGGACTTTGGTCCAATCATCTCATCCCCCAATGAATCTTCTGATGAAGATGAGGGGAATTTGAGACTAAAGGTGCAAAAACTGTCAAAAACATGCACCTATTTAGTCTCTAAGGTTAGTCACTTGGAATCTCAGGTGACTACCCTGCAAAACAGGGTCAATGATCAGCAACTCCAGATTTCATATCTGCAGGAAAAACTAGCTGGGAGACCTTTAAGGAGAGCTCAACCAGGAACACAAGAACCTGTGGAAGTGATTGACTTATCCTCCAGCTCACCTATGCAAGTGGGTGATGCTACCAAAAAGGGGGAGAAAGTTGTTACAACCACAGAACCTGGGAGTTCTTGAGAGAATGGACATAGAGGACTCACCATCCTCACTTGCTGTTGTGCATTCTCAGCAACTTCCTCAAGTTCACATTAATGTGGACTCTATAGACTCTCTCATCAGGAGTCTCTTTGAGGAAGGTATACCAAGGGCTGTCTCATCTCCACCACTAGGAACTGGCAATCACATCATAAGGTGGAGGTATGATGATGACAGGAGAGCCCTTATACTTCAAAGAGTTCAAGGCCAACAAGAAGTTTTTCAATTCCAAAGCCTGAGCTTTTATGAAAGACTGGATTTAGTCAACTTGCCACTTGTCAATCCAAGCAATTCAAGACAAGCTGACAGGCTGGCTCAAAGAATCCAAGACAGGATCCTTGCAGAGTTTACTCTAAGAAGGAGACTTAGGGAATCAGGCAATGTCATCGGTCAACTGGATGTTGAGGTGGACCCTAAGATTAGTTTCATAGGGGAAACCTTGACTGAAGGCCCAGTGACAGAACCTGAGACCCCTGTCTCATCATCAACAACTGCTGCTGAGGTCCAAACTCCATCTGAGACACCTGCTGGTGAAGGTGTTTCTCAGCCTCTCTCTGGCCAGAGCATGGAAGCTACTCCAAGCAATGAAGGCCAAGCCTCAATCCACCCTGAGTCACAAAGGTCTGTTGGTGACAAAGGGAAAAGGATAATGACTCCTGAGGAAATTGAGGAGGAAAGAGAGAGAGGAAAAGGAGACTAAGGGGAGAAAGTTCCACTGGGTCATCTAGCTTCATGCAAGCTGCAATCAGGGCTGCTCCCAGACCAAATACTCAAGATGATGAGTTAAGGGCAGTCAGGATTACCTACTTACAGACCAGGAACTATGACATTGATGAAATCATCTCCCTCCCCTTAGAAGAGTTAAATGAACTGGCTGACAGGGAAGTGTCAAGAGAGTTGAAGGAGAAAGAGGATGCAATGATACTTCTCCAACTCAAAGAGGAGAAGAGACAGAAAAGACTTTACAAGCATGCTCCTACTCTCTCACCAGTTCAAGAAAGTCCTGCACAGGAAGATGTGGCTCCACAAGAACCTCAGGTAGATAAAGAAGAAGATAGGATCAAGATGATCAACTACCTGAGTGCCACAGGCTTCTATCAGGCAGATGCACTTCTTCCCTTGTCCTATGACTTCATTGAGTTCGAGTATCTAAAGCAACTTGAGCTTGAGTTAGTCAAGGAAAGAAAGACAACTAAAAGGAAGCTAAGGGAAGAAGCTGCAAAGTCAAGGGCCATCATTCAAAAGAATGCAAAGAAGTCTGCTGACAGACAAAGAATGGTGAGCTTCTTGAAGCTATATGGATTCTCCGGAAGGAGACTTGGGCCCATGTCTCTATCCACTATGGATGAGCATATTAGGGTGATCAAGCAGAAGATTAAAAGTGGAGAACTCATTGACTTGCACTCTCTTCCAAGTCAAGTCCCACCTGAAGTGGAGGTCAAGTTTGAACAACCAGAGACACCTCAACCAGCACCTCCAGCTGAGCCTCAGCAAGCTTCATCTTCTGATCCTAGGCAGGGTCAAACTCCCTCTCCTTCTGAACCTGTGAGGGAGGAACACCCAACTGAGAAAGACACTGATGATCAACATGGTGCTGCAGACCAGTCTTCTCAGTTAAAGACATCCAAGAGGAAGAAGAGGATGGCTTCTAAACCAAAGACTAAGAAGAAGAAGCCAAAGTCATCTACCTCTGCACCTCAGGCTGAATCAGATCAACCTGAGGAAGTGCATGATGAGGCAGCCCAATCAACTCCTATTCAAGTGGCTCCTCTAACTAGTGAGACACCCATCTTGTCCTGGACTTACTCTACTAATCCAGAAAGATGGACTGTTATCAGAGATCAAGGTGTTGAGAATGTCTACTCCTGGCAAGACATAATCAACTTACCTCTGCATGATCTCTTTGAGATGAGAAGATACTATGAAAGTCTTGATGATCCTGACCATCTCATGAAGAAAGGAATGGTCCTGATTGTACTGAAGACTACCAACATTTGAAGATCTTCCAAGTGTTTTGGTAGCATCAGCCTAGGGGGAGTTTGTAAGGATTCCTGAAGTCTGATGCAACCCAAAACAGCCTAAGTGTCTCAGCAACATGCACTAAGTACTGAAGTGAAGAATGCTTCGGAAGTTTTACACAAAGCATTAGAAAATACTCTAAGTGTAAAATCTTCCGAAGCCAAGACCAATATCTTCCGAAGCCAAACATGAAGTCTTCCGAAGCTTCAGAGACAAAGTCTTCCGAAGCTTCAACCTATGAAGACAGATTTCTTCCGAAGACTTTTAGTTACATGCTTTATCTGATGTACTGTTCCATAAAGCACCTTTTCCGCTGCGTCTCTGTAAAGTCACCAACTTACATGAGTTGGTGAAAAGGGCCTTGCTTTTGGTAACTGTACATTGAGGTCTTGAGTCTTCAACTTTCCACTTTATGTACTTTATCCTTTTTGTATTGTATAAGGATGTGAGCTATGGCATGTCATAGTCACAAGGTCAAAAGGCAGATATGCCTTTTGATCCTACAATTGATTTTGTTAGTGTCTAGTCAATTGTATCCAGCTGGCTTTCAAAGTATAGCCGGCTGTAGGTTGTAGTATAAGTATTTCAAGTTCTTGTATCTTTTCTTTATGCTTTGTAACACTTGTAAAAGAACTTGAGAAAGCAATATACTGCCTCCTTGAAACCCATACTCTCTTGTTCTGTCTCTTGCTTTACTTGTGTTCTTTGTATCACCTTTGGTTACCCAGTTCACTGTTTGATTAGAGTTTAGTTAATCTCCTCATTATGCTGTTGTGTTGTAATTGTGTTAAAGCCCTTAAACGGTCCTGCAATATGGATGGTCCCTGTGGTTATGTTGAAATTTTGAATTTGGTCCTTAAAGTTTAATATCTTTGAATATAGTCCCTAACATTTCTTTCGTTTTCATATATGGTCCCTAGGTCTGTTAGTTAACCGTTAGTGATGTTAAATATTGTAAAAAATAGCATTTTACTCGCATTAGCCATCTATTTAATTGACCTTTTAAATTATAGTATTATTTTTATTTAAGAAAATTTTATATTTTTTAAAATTTTTTATTTTTATCTAGTTTTTATAATTTCATTATTAATAAGATTATTATTTAATAAAATACGTTTTAAATACACAAATAAAAAACTTTTTAAAAACATGTTTTTTAAAATGTTTGGTTTTTAACCGTTCATTTTTTATACATCATTCTAAAACCTTTTGATTTTTTAAACTCGTTGGTTTTCTAAAGTTCTTTTTTTGAAACCATTTAATCTTTTAAAACATCTTTTCTTAAACAAATTCTTACTTTTTTAAACATTTTTAAAAAATAATTCAGTTTTAAACGTCTTTATAAAAGAAGACATTTTTATAAGGGTTTAAAAAAACCCGCACATTGGTTTTAAAAAAAATTAAAAACCATATTTAAAAGAAGACAGTTTTTTTAATATTTTTTTATTTATGCATTAAATAATAAACATATTTATAATAAAATGATGAGTAAATAGTCAAAATCGTCCCTGAGGTTTGGGTAATTTTGCCAGATTCATCCAAAAAGTTTCTTTTTCTCAACTGGATCCCCGAGGTTTCAAATTTGCTGCCATTTCCGTCCATTTTATAAATCATGTAAAAAATTAACATTAACTAAGGGGTATTTTAGTAATTTATATTTGTTTTGTTTTCTTCTATGTTAAGAGAGAGAGTGTGTGGTTATCTAGATATCATCATCATATTCATCATCTCCTTCAATGCTCCCATTAACCATTAGGTCCACACTCCTACCACCAGACTTCCATCATCACCACATCTTCCATCAATTTGCCCACCATCACAAACAACCATCACATTATGGACAAACAACCATCACTTTCACCATTCTCTACCTGAGAACCAGAATTGACCCCACCACTTAACACAACAACCAGCCACCACAATCACACTTGCAGCTTGCAAACCAAAATTGACCATCATAATTACTACACCACCACAAACAACCACCCCACCGGAATTATTTACACTCAAACCCTCTTTTAAAAACTCCAAATCACCATCTCCACCACCATCGAACCATTACCCACTATCACCATCGTCATCTTCATCATCTCTGATATAGGGGTATGGGGATGAGTGGAAGTTTGGGGCGGCTTAGGCGGAGATAATGGTGACTAACGGTGAAGATACAGATTAGAGGTCGGTGGTTGTAGATGGCGTTAGAGGAATCGGGTTGTAGGTATCAAGAGTGGGAGGTTAGGTTGCAGTGGTGAGTATGGTGGTCGTCGGGTTGGTTAAGGTAGAGGGTCAAGTGGGTCTATTACAGGTTGAGTGTGGGTTGGGATGATATGGGTTGCGACGAGTTACGGTGGTGAAAGTTGAACACGTGGTCGGTGATGGTTAGTGGCTGTCGGGTGGTGCTAGGCTGAAGGCGGTGTTATGTTGATGGAGTTGGCCGGCTGAGGTGGCTGACGGTGGTGGTTGTGGTGGTCAACGGCGAAGCCGGTGGTGGTCAACGGTGAAGCCGGTGGTGGTAGTTGTGATTGTCAATGGTGGTGGATGGATATGGCAAAACAAATAAAGCAAAGATGTAAAATGATGAAGTTACCCCTTAATTAACATTAAAAATGGATGAAATTAATGTATTGGATGGAAATGACAACGAATTTGAAACCTCAATGGTCCAGTTGGAAAAAAAAAAATTTGGATGGATCTGACAAAACTACCCAAACCTTAGGGACGATTTTGGCTATTTACTCTAAAATGATTATAATATAATGAAATTACATTTATGATCCTTACAAGTAAAAATGTTATTTTGACAAATTTAACATCACTAACTGAACTAATAGAGTAGGGACCATTAATAAAAGATAACCATAACATTAGGGACTATATTCGCAATTTTAAAATCTTAAGGACCAACTCCAAAGTTTTAACCAAATCACAGGGACCATCCATGTAATTTACTTTTTTTTCCAAAAAGGGAGAGAAATTTAAAAATAAGAGAAAAAATGTTATATATCAGTGGTGTAACAGGTATAAATAGTTAATTACACTGCATAATTATGGTTATATGTGTTCGTTATATAATAATTAACAAGTTATCACAATAAATATGAGTTAACAATCATTCATTTCTCTATATAACTTGATTGTCTACTTTTATTTGAAAGATAAATTAATATATGAGTAAATTACACGAACAGTCCTTATGGTTTTCGTGTATTGCAACTTTAATCCCTACTTTTAAATAATTACAGACGAGGGCCTGAAGTATGCATGTTTTGCACACACGTAGTCCCTAGCACTAACATATGTTAACTTAACCAGTTAAGTCTATGTGCAATGGCCATAGTACCCTTAACTTTAGAATAAATTTACTTAAAATCATATTAAATAGTGGGACCCACATTAAAAAAAAACAAAAATAGATCAAAACAATTACCACACCCACCCCTCTCCCGATGCATATTCCGACAACACCACTACCACCTCCGATGACATACCAGCATCCACTGCTATCAACATCACACCCCTATCATCTTCATCTCTACATACCATCATCACCACCATCGCACCCTAAGCCATTTTGTTCTCTTAACCACCATTAGCACCATCCCATCCTTCTTTTTGAAAGACCTTCTTGTACACGTCCTCGAGGGCTGTATTTATGGCAATCATCACTTGGACACCCCCATTGAAAGAACATAAACCCGACCACCCTAAGCAACTCTCTAAAACCTTCATACTTGATTTGTAACCACCATCTCAGATCTCGCTGGTCAGATATGAAAGTTATATTTCTGAAACAAAAAAGTCTTCATTCTCATTTCGGGTCTTGATTTTCCAGTGCTAAAAGCAGGTATTTGGTGACGGTTATGACTAGTGGTGGTGTCGTTGGCAGGTGGTGGTAACAGCGACCAGTGGTAGTGGTTATGACCGGTGATGGTGTTTGATGTCTTATATGAAGGTGAAGAGGTGGTGGAGTTGAGTGATGAAGAAGAAGACGAAGATGTTGAAGATGAAGATGAAAAAGATGAAGATGAAGATGCAGGAAAAAGAAGATGACAAAGAGGAGGTGAGGCGAGGTGAGGTGGGTGGGGTAGGGGGGAGATAAGTAATAATAATTTTTTTTAAGTGAATTGTCGTTTTCCTCCCCGTGGTTTGATAACATTTGCTATATTCGTTCAAAAATGTTTATTTTTGCATTTGACTCCTCAAAGTTTGGGAGACGTTGCAATTTTCATCCAAAAATATTAGGTTCATTGTTTAAAATGTTAAATAGTCACCGTTAAAAGGGCACTTACGTGAATTTCATATAAAACAAAATCTTAATTTATGTTTACGTGTTGCTAATAAAATTTTTTACCACGGAATTTATGTTTTTTGAATGAAATAACAACTATTTCAAACCTTGGGGAGACACATGTAAAAAAAAAACCTTTTTAGATGAAAATATCAAATATGATCAAACCACAGGAAAACGACAATTCATTCTTTTTTTAAAGTTTAAGGATGTTTTGGTAATTTCACATTAACTTAAGATAAACTTAATTTTTGTTAGTGTCAGAACCGTTAGCACTCCTTGTATAATATATGTCCCGTGTAATTTACTCTAATATATTATGAAGTTGTGTCACGTGTAAGTTGTAACATGGAACCCAATCTATGATACCAGCGAATAAACTTCCGGTTGGAACTCAACAACAAAGACGAACGCTTCATCTTCCGGAAAAACGACGATTCTTCATCGCCACGCCAATTTTTCTCCCATTTCTTGCCAAACAGGTTATCAATTTGTTCTTGACATTGCATAATTCTTCCAATTTTTAAAATTCTGTATCTGTAGTTTCTCAATTTGCTTGTTGTTCACCTAATTCCGCAAGTTTATGTGGATGCTATTAGCAATTACTTATTTTTCATCATCATGAACTTTTGTGATCGTTCTCTAGAGGAAAGTAATCCTGAAAGTTTATAAAATAATTGTTCTAGGGTTTAGAACGGCTCATGTCTGTATGATGGTGATTTTACTCTTGTTGGATCCCAAAACTATGCCTTTTTCTTTAGATAGACTTTCAGCCTGTAATAATCTATCATTTAGAATTATTGGTGAGTTGCTCACTTTCAGTTTTAGCATGAGATGGAACAGTTCGTGAACCTTTTGACGGGAAGTTCGTTTATGTTCGTATTGTTAATAATTGAATGGACACGAGCAAGAAAATTTTGTTTGTACAGTTAAACGAACGAACATGAACAGAGGTTGCGTTCATTCATTTATGTTTGTGAACGTTCGATGACGTGTACGTTAATGTTCGTTCGTTTATTTAAAAGTTATGTTTGAGATAATTATGTTAGGCACTTATTTATCTTTGGTATATATTACATAATGTTTGTGATTCTAATTATAAATTAATATATGATGGTTTGTGTTTGTTTTTTTTAGGAAATTTCGTTTGTATTTATTATGTTCATGAATATTTGTGTGCGTTCTCTTGCCTTCGCTTGCGTTCGTTTGTGTTCGTGAACAGTTCATGAACAGATTTATTTTCTTATTGAATGAACATGAACAAGAAATCTTGTTCAATAAGCGTTTGTGAACAGTTCATGAACAAGTTATTTTCTTAATGAACGAACACAAACAAGACCTCGTTTGTGTTTGTTCGGTTCCTTTGCAGTCCTACCTCGTCCCATTGGTTAATAGGGTATTCATGAGTTTTACGTTTCCAAAAAAACCCATGGCTTAGCCTAGTGGTATTGATGATTGCGCCCGCAAATGAAAAAATATTGTTGATTAAAAGAAAAAGGATACCAAAAAAGAAAAAAGAAACTTTTAGCTGATTTGTATAATCTTTCGGTCTGCCAGTAGCAGAGGCAAGGCTGTCAAACAAATATTTTGTCATCACCCATCTGTTCTGGACTTCTAGGTGGAAGCTGAAGTAATGTTGCTGGGTTGTGTATCTTATGCTGAATGTTTGTAATTGCATTCTCATCCGATGATGGCTATGACGGGTTCTTTGAACTTTTCTCCCAAATGGAGAATTTATAAGAACCAGCGGTGCAACAAGCAGCTCAAGGTATAGATATGTTGCCCCTTGTTTGTAGTAATTTATTTTATGTTTGCTTGCACTAATATCTTTCACAGAATGTCATTTGTTCTCGACAGGGCTTGATTGAAAGCAACAAGTTACATATTTTACCTGCCAGTCTCTCATCAATTGCTTCTGTATGCTTCTCTCCGGCTTACATCTTTGTAGCAGTCATCAATTGTTAATGTTTTTGTTAGTTGGTGTCTAAGTTATATATGTGAATTTCTTGTAGCAACAAGATTCCTTGAGTATCAGTCTTTCAGTGCGATTGCATCAGCCATTGGGCGCTGGTCCTAATCGCTGTAATCTACTTAAGTGCAATTGCTCACTCAATCCAGTTCAAGCTTTTGGGACCTCTGCTGTGAAGAATGTTGCTTTAGCCTTATCAAGGTAATTAGTAGTCAATCTTGTTTAAAAAACACTTTTTCAATAAGTTTGACAATTGACAGAAGATATATTAAAAAACAAAAGCTTACCGGCTTGATAATTGGTTTAAAACTTACTGCAGTGGGTTTAAAGGTAGATCTATAATACTGAAGCTACTTCCAGCAGTGGGTCTTGTTGTGTTTGCGGTGTGGGGTCTTGGGCCACTAATGCGTCAGACCAGAAACATTTTTCTTCATGTTTGTGCCTTTTCCCATCCCCGTCTAATTTTTTTAGTTTCTATGTTAAGTTTTCTTGGTCCTTCTGCTTAAAGTTTAATTTGACATTTTTTCAGAAGAGTGATGGGAGTTGGGGAAAGAGTAATACGCATTATGTTATGACTTCTTACCTTCAGCCTTTGCTGCTATGGACAGGAGCAATACTTATCTGCAGGTGGGTTCTCTAAGAAATTTTCAGGGAAGATATGGAAGTCAATACTTTCAGTTATTGCACTGATGTCATCTAAACATTGTGCAGAGCTTTGGATCCAGTTGTCTTGCCATCAGAAGCCAGTCAGATTGTTAAGAATCGGCTTTTAACTTTTGTGAAATCATTATCGACCGTGCTTGCACTTGCTTACTGTTTATCCAGGTGAATTCCCTATTTCTTTCTTTTTCTAATAGCAGTTGGTTATCTTGATTTGTTATTGATTGCAAGTTCTGTTGTTATAACTATTTCTTTGTTTAAATCGAAAATGCAGTGCACTTCAACAAATACAGAGCTTTTTCATGGAGACCAGTGATGGTAGCAATACAAGAAATGTACTTTTCCAGAAAAATGATTTTTCTGAGATCAATAGGTTTTTGTTTATTAATATTTTAGTATTTGTTTTGGCTTTGGCAGATGGGATTCCAATTTGCTAGCAAAGCTGTATACACTGCAGTATGGGTTGCTGCTGTATCACTTTTCATGGAATTGCTAGGTTTTTCTACCCAGAGGTGGGTAACAGCCGGTGGTTTTGGGACAGTCTTGTTGACTCTTGCTGGTCGTGAGGTGAATATCACAGCACATGCATATTTATACACTTATACATATATGTGTATATATGTATATGTGTATATATGTATATATCATGCATGCAACTATTACATTACAATCCTGTTTCATGTTCTATCATTCACAAAGAGTTGATCATTAAATTATCTCTGAATGTAGATATTCACAAACTTTCTCTCAAGTGCTATGATTCATGCAACTCGTCCATTTGTTGTCAATGAGTGGATCAAAGCAAAGATAGGAGGCTATGAAGTTTCTGGAACTGTAGAGGTTTGTTCATTCTTGGCGGCATTTAAAGCAAGCATTATGCAATTCAACAATATTTTACAAGATAAAACTTGCATATATTTTTATTTTAATCAACATGATTTGTTCCCAAACGTTTCTTTGATGTGGGTCCGCTTGTTTTTTTATGTCTAGCATGTTGGCTGGTGGTCACCTACGGTTGTAAGAGGTGAAGATCGTGAAGCCATTCATATTCCAAACCACAAGTTCACTATGAATGTAGTGAGAAATATGACCCAGAAGACTCATTGGCGTATTAAAACTCATCTAGCTATCAGTCATTTAGACGTCAATAAGATTAATGTAAGTACATGTAAGGGTGACAATTCCTCACAAGACTTGAAACATGACAAAAAAATAATAAGGTTTTGAGTTGTCATATATAACCCGTTTAATGGGCCGTGTTTGGGTTGAGCTATTTTATTAAATGAGTCGTGTTCGGATTGACATGTTTAACCCATTTAGTTATTAATCAACTCGTCAATCCATTTAATTAGTAGGTCGATCCGCCAACCTGTTTACAATCCGTTTACACATTTTTTACTACCCTTTAACACCTATTGCAGGTCTACAGCTTGATTACAACTTGTTAACAACCTGCCAACATGTCAACTTGTTTGACTCATTTACATCAATGCGTTAAACCGGTTGTGTTTGGGTTACATGTTTTTTAAGAGTGTCTAGGTTAGGGTTGATGTCTTTGACATAATATATATATGGATTGTGTTCGGGTTCAGTGATTCAACTGACATGATTGACACCCTCACACATGATTCATCATTTGGTATGCCATTTTTCTTTTGCTTAACTCTATGGCTTGTTACTTGTACAGATTATTGTAGCTGATATGCGGAAAGTATTGGCAAAAAATCCTCAAGTAGAACAACAAAGATTGCATAGAAGGGTCTTCCTTGAAAACGTTGACCCTGAAAATCAGTCCCTTCTGGTTGGTGTTATTTCTATTTTCTACAAAGTACAAAGTATCATAATATCAAATATATCCACTTTCAAAGTTCTGACATAAATACTATGCCCTAAGGAATTAGGTTATGAAAGTTTGAAGAGCAAGGATAAAAAGAAGGGTATAATTTTGTATTTAATGAAATGGGTAGCCCTGTTGTCAATAGCGGCTATAGCGACCGCTATAGCGCGCTATGTAGCGACGCGACCATCCCTCGCTATTTGCAGATAGCGACTGCATAGCGGAATTTTTTATTTATTTTATTTATTTTTTATTTTTTTTTAACTTTTTTTATGTTTTTCTGATAAATATGAGATTTAGATGATTAGTAATAGAGTGTTTTAGTTATTTTGGGGATGTTTGCTTAGATTTTCTACTCCTTTATTGCTAAACATGGTTATTTCTTGAATGTAAAACATTCTTACATATTATTCTACTTAATCGCTAAACACGAAATAGCGGTCGCTATTTACCGCTATTCGCTACGTAGCATATAGGTGGCTTGTCGCTATTTACCGCTATTTTTTTGCTGCTATATATGATATTATGCAAGTTTTGAAAGTGATAATCGTCTCCTTATATGCCATGCAACTTGTTAGTTTTCAGTTATCGTAACTACTGTTATGCAGATTCTGGTGTCTTGCTTTGTAAAAACTTCTCATTTTGAAGAGTACTTATGTGTAAAGGTTAGATAATTTTTGTAACTTGAGCTCAAATATTTTCTCTTTCTTTTTACGTGTTTTATAATGTGTTTTTTTAATATACTTTTTACTTTTTTTGTATGAAAGCAGGAAGCTATCTTGTTGGATCTTCTGAGAGTGATTAGTCATCACCGAGCTCGACTCGCAACACCAATCCGCACAGTTCAGAAGTTCTATAACGACTCCGATTTGGATAGCCACCCTTTTGCAGATTCAGTCTTCACTCGTGGCAGAGCGCCTTCAAATCGCCCCCTGTTATTAATCGAACCCAGTTACAAAGTCAATGGAGAAGAAAAGTCAAAAGGTCAAAACAACAAGTCTTCAATAAAGTCAAACAACAAATCAGAAGGGAAGAGTGGAGGTGCTCCATCCGACTCCAAAACCAAAGATAGGTCAACTCTTGATGTCAAAACCACCGATAATAAAGTAACATCTGATCCAAACGATAAAATGCCGCCAAATCTCGAGACCAGCAGAAGAGATGAAGATGTGGATGATATAAAACCGCACAACAAAGCGGTTGAAAGTGATGGCGTGACAGAACAAAAGGCATCACGAGCTGCAATGGAAGAAAATATTGTTCTTGGTGTTGCTTTGGATGGTTCAAAGAGAACTCTTCCTATCGAAGATGGAATAGGTACTGCTTCAGCTCAAGTAAAGGAACCGAGTAACAGCGCGAACACGAAAGGATCAACTTCATCAGAGAAGGATAAGAAAGATGGAAATATCCATAGCTCTACGACTGCCGATAAGAAGTAAACGAGTTACTTGAGTAGTCAGGAAAGATCTGTTTCCAGTTGATATTTCATGCTTTCTGTTTATCCCAGGTACATAGTACAGAGGATATAGTACAATATGATTAGTTAGTATTGGGTGTAAGTGTAATTGTATAAAATAACAATGTCATTATACAATATAAACAAGTATAATTCTTTTATATCGTTTTACTTGTATCAATCCATGTTGTTTGGTGGTGGTCTTTATGTGCAGTGGGTGAGCAGTAGCACTGTAAATATTAGTGGATCCGAACAACCAGGTGCGCCGACATGTTCAAAGTCGTAAAGCTTGTTACAACTTTTCGATTAGCGGGTCACAACTAAGTTTTTTTAAAATTCATTTTAACTGATGTACGAGCAAAGACCAAATACATGAATAGATCCAATATATGAAAAGAACGAATTTGAGAGCAGAGGTTAGTGTAACTTTGACCCTCTATATGAACTTGTCAAAGCTCTATTTCAATGGATGAACTCATCAACAAATGATTTCGTGTAGGACAAGACTGAAACATATGGGGTTGTGTGGTGAGACAGATCTTAGTTGATTTTTAAAACCCAAGGTTTGACGAGATGGGTCAACCCGTGCCTGAGAGGTCACTTTGGTTTTGCTAGGCACAATGGAAGAGGGTGGCGTGTGTAGGGAGTCGGTTCCGATGTTTTCCTATTTGGTGTAGAGTTTTACAACAACATGGTCAACAAGATGGAAAGAGATGAAGAACATGTCTAACTGAGAATTTTTTTTAGAATAATAAGAAATTAAAAAGAAAGGGACCCATCAAATCACTTCAATAAAAACCATTGTATTTATTGTTTTCTTTCTATTTTTTTTAATTTGATTTCATTCTAATTTATTTACTGTCATACGAATATTGTTTATTT
The DNA here is from genome assembly GCA_025215565.1 of Flaveria ramosissima. Taxonomy (NCBI): domain Eukaryota; kingdom Viridiplantae; phylum Streptophyta; class Magnoliopsida; order Asterales; family Asteraceae; genus Flaveria; species Flaveria ramosissima. The sequence goes on along the minus strand of CM046033.1, from coordinate 17,931,712 downwards.
ATTATTAACTAGACTAAATACCCGTGTAATACACGAGTTCAATCAGTAAAAATTGTTTTTGATTAAAAAGGTCCGCAAGATATAATATTGTTGTTAATACTTTGTATATATTTATTATGTTTAATTTTTAACATCATCTATATATAGGGGTTTTTTTAATCAATGTTCATAAATCTAAATAGTGTATAATATGGAATGAAATGAACATATAAATAAGAACTTTAGGTAGTAAACAAATTATATTAAACATTAGAACATCCATAAACATTCGAAATTTCTTTTTATACAAAATTTGATATTTTGTCAAAATTTAATTTTTGTTTGTAATTTTACCATCATTAAAAAACCTAAAAAAATAACCAAGAATCTTTCTTGAAAAACCTTAGGTGCGAGGAATACTTCTCCAACCGGCAAGAGCACGCGAGCCTAAGGTGATTATTTTTTTGGATTAATGTTTCTTCTCTGTAGTCCTCTTTAAACCCTTTATTTATTTATTTATTTATTTATTTATTTTTGTTATGATAATAGTTTTTGAGTAATCTTTAGCTACACAATTAGCATACTCAAAAGCATTATTTCGTCATGATACTTAGTTAAGCACAAGAGTCGCTTTCATTTTGCCCGTCCATGGGTGACTATTAACAACGGGTCATGAACCGCAGTCAGACCGAAAAAATTCTAATTTTTTTTCTTTATATTTACAGAATGCCCAAAAAAACCTCCAACGCAAGACTCGCCATTTGCCGACCGGTAATGGCTCGTCGGTTTGTGGCATCAACTCTCGAACTTCCTATGCGAGCGTCGAACTAAGATCTAAAACAAAGTTTTCTTGCACTTATTCATCTTTTTTTGATTTAAAATATACATGATTGATTGATTGATAATGCTATCCAAAAACCCACCCCATCACGTTGGTAAACAAAAAACATAAATTTCATGAAGGGAGACCAATAACACCTAGAGATTAGATCCATCTACTCACCTATATCCATTTAATGTCATCGTATCGTTCAACAAACTTCTTCACTCCATTCAATACCCATTTTCCTCCATTAATCATTCAATTCCAACAGCCTATAATTCACTCCATCACTCTCAATCTCACTTCAAGCATACAAACTCAACAATGGCGGGAGCTTTATCTCTTCTTCGACGATTATATCTCACCGCTTACAATTGGATCGTATTCGCCGGATGGTAAGTTCAGATTCAAACTTTAATTTCGTCTTCTTTCACTTATAATCTTCGTTTGATTCATGTTATCTTTGTTGTTTGTTCCTCTGTTTTGTTGTGTTTTAGGTTTCAAGTGTTGTTGTTGGCGTTGATGACTTTAAAAGATTCAGGGTATGAGCATGTTTACAGTAACGTGCAGAAGCCCCTTTTGTTTGCTCAATCCGCTGCTGTTTTAGAGGTATTGCAAAACCCTTAAAGGAGTTGAGGTTTATTTGTTTGAATTAGTAGGATATCGATTTGATATTGTTCTTTTTAATTTTTAAAGAATACTTGATGCGTGATAGTGGGATCATTTGAATTTGAAACATGATTACATGATAACAACTTTGTTAAAGTATGTGTTTATGTTTTCCAATAATTGAAATCCCTACAAAGTATTGGGTTGTGGCTGAAATCAATCACTGACTTTGTTCAAGAAACGCGAGTCTGATTAGTGTGATCATTAATATACCATCTCTATTTACCAAAGGGTCAGTAGCCCAATGCTATCGCGTGTGTACGTAGTGATGTGATGCAGATGAGGTTAAGGGAGGTCAATGCTATAGATTTAGGAGTAAAATTTAGATTGCTGTTTATGTTTGCAGTACTAAAGAAAACCACTCTACTTCTTCAATTAGGATGAACTCCATGGATAATTGCGTTTTGATTTTATTATTTTACTTATCTGATATCGATTAGGGAAGTTAAAATTTTTTTAAATGATTTGGTGCTTGGTTAATTTTTCAAAATTTGTGCTTGGTTGGTTACATACAGATCTATCTGTTTCTTTTAAGTAATATGGTATATGATCTGATCTATGGTCAGAATTTGTTTCATGTACTTTTACTCATACAGTGACATCAAGGAGAGCTTGAATCCTGAACCATCGATTTACACTGCATAAATACATCATAATTGTAGTGTCACAATGTGTATAACTTAGATCTCTTAAAGTCAATTGAACTTTTGAAAACCCAACTGGAAGGCCTCAATATCATGATATTAAAGCTAGGCCCATCAGATAAACATGTGCCGAATTGTGCATAAAGTTATCAGTAGAAAGATTTGAGTCTTCAAAGATGGTTGTAATTTATGATTTCACCATGGGTGAATTTTGACTTGACTTCCTTTTCTTTTCTTGTTTGCTTACCTTTGGAACAGATTCTACATGGTCTTATAGGTGAGTTTTTGTCTCATTGATAAGCTATTCTTATATTTGTATGACTTTTTTTATTCAATAAACGAGCGTTTCTTGTTTTTTTGGTATCAAAAGGTTTGGTTAGATCCCCGATTTCAGCAACGCTGCCTCAAATAGGTTCAAGATTGTATTTGGTGTGGGGAATACTGTATAGTTTTCCTGAGGTTAGAAAGCCACCTACTTTATTTTTGGTTATTGTTTTATTTCCATACAATTATATCCGGAAACAATGTTTGATGGTGATAGGTTCAAACACATCCTCTTATTAGCTCTTTGGTCATCAGTTGGGGTATCACTGAGGTGAGTGTTGTATGTTTGCTAATTTTCAGTTTTATATGCAAGAAACTCGTGTCAACATTTTAGGGTTTAATGATTAACAATTTGGTATAATTTTTATAATCTAAATTGGTGATTCATTAGGAAGAGTTCAACATGTTCTAAACATATGTTTATGGGCTTGATGATTAGATTATTCGGTACTCTTTCTTTGGCACAAAGGAGGCGTTCGGTTCAGCTCCATACTGGCTCTTATGGCTCAGGTTTGCCTTCATGCTTTGGTCATCCAAGGAAATATTATTATTTTCCGTTGTCAATTTATAGTCTTCATGTCCTATGAAAACTATAACATTTGACCATAGATTAGTGTAAATAAAATGTTCATAAGACCCTCTAGTTTTGTGTGGATGAAATGTTTACAATTTTTTATGGCCTCGGGCCCAAGATTTTGTTCGTTTCATAATTGTTATTATGTTATGCAAGAGTTGCAACCTGCAAGTGGTGGTATCTTTAGTAATCTTTTATGGTTACAACTTACAAGTGCAGGTATAGCACTTTCATGGTGTTGTATCCATCCGGCATTGCTAGTGAAATCGGTTTGATCTATAGTGCACTCCCTTATATGAAGGTAACATGTTTACATCCCTATTATTATCTGCCTGTAGTGAAAATGGTAAAATAAAAAGACCAAAGTCCATGAGAAGGGTAAAAATTGATCAAGACAAGTCAATGGCTACAACTAGACATTGACAGTTTTGTAATATAATGGAAGTTAATTACGATTGGGAGGGCAATAAAGTTAACTTTTTTATCTAGTTTCAATAATTATAGTATTTATTATCTTTAATTCAAGTACAATAATCGTCGTAAATTTATTAAAATCTTTTTTCAAAAGTATTGATGAACTAGTGCGTACGAAGTTGTGTTAAAAATGGTGTGCCTAAAACAAGCGTGTGCCCATGTGGAGGACTGGAGGCTTAGGGCCTCTGTGTCTTTGTTGTCGGAATTGTACTTTTATATTCAAAACACACTTACCCATCATCTTATGTACACGTGTCACGGCATGGCATGATGGTTTCTCATGCTTTTCTCACTTGTAACCAAAAGTAAATATGAGATTCATAGAATGAAGTGAATGGGATTTTAACTCTGAATTGGCTCTTTTTCTTCAGGAATCTGGATTGTATTCAGTAAGGATGCCTAACAAATGGAACTTTTCATTTGACTACTTTTATGCTGCAATTGTGGTGCTTGCAATTTATGTACCAGGCAAGTTTATATATGATAATCAGTTGATACCTACATAACTCATAGGTTGTAGGTTCTTGACCTTTTTATATATTATTAATTATTTACCATATAACAACATTTATGCAGGAATTCCGCACTTGTATGGCTACATGCTTGGACAAAGAAAGAAAACTCTTTTAAAACCGAAAAAAGAGTGATTTTTTGAACGTTGTAATGTACATTAAAAGTCAGGATAATGTATAAGAGGTCACCCGATTATTTTGTATTTTTCATTAACGTCACCCTACTATTAAAACTAGTATGCATGCCTCCCGAACATGTATTCAGTTTTTTTTTGTGAAGTGAAAAACTCATCAAATGATGAAAAGAAATTGAGGGAAGTTTATCATTCAACAAGTTTTTGCTTGGATTTAGCATAAGTAAAACACGATACTTATTTAGGGAAGTTTATCATTCAACAAGCTTTTCATGTGAGGGATATTAAAGATTCTCTTACACATTTTATTGTCTAGCTAACCTCATACGTGCACGCTCTCCATCTCTTTATACTCTCAACCAACTCTCAAATTCTTCCACCATAGGCCGTAACAATTAACTGCCTCCACCACTTGTCGTAACAACTGCCACCTCCACCACCGGTTATCTCCTCCCCTCGGCCATCTCCGACCACCATTTGACCGACGATCAGCTAATTCAAAACCATCTTTGAAACATTTTCGGGAATAATGTTGGATGATTATTATTAAAGTATTGTGCTACTAATCGATTTCAAGTATCTTCATGATCGTCTCCATGCACTTATCTTAAAATCTTTCTACTCTAATAAAATGGTAACTAATTGTGACACATGTCATCACCACATTAATTCTCATAAAATTTTCCCGCTTCTCTCTCATATTAATTACTAATAATTTTATTTAGTCCTTTTTTACATTAAAAAAGTATTTTAATAAACTAAGAAAGAAATCTTTTTATTAATATTTTAAAGAAACAATTTTTTATATAAGAAATTTTTCTAAAATATGTAACACCCGATTATTTATTTATTTTGAAGTCGACGAATGAAGAAAAAGAAATAAAGCCCAAAGTCGAGGGATCAAACTTGCCAAAACGTGAGAAAGTTCGGAAGAGAAGGAGAATAAGAGGGGAGGGCAGCCCACACCCTCCCCACATCTCCAAAATTCTGCAACATAGAGAGAAGGAAGAGAGAAAAGGGTGAAAAGAGAGAAAATGGTTGGTTCGTGTAGATTCGAGCGGATAAAATCGTCGTGTAGCGAGTCCAATCGAAGCTCTTCTCGTTGTGGTCGTTTGTGTGAGTTCTAGGACCCCTCTTTTACTTGTTCTCAAATGATTTTGGGGCTCGAAAGCATAGAAAACCGTTTTTGAATGTGTGTGTGTTTGACCCATTTGGGTGTGGTTGTGTGTGATGCGTTTGGTGTTTGTTTCCGGGCTTGTGTGTGCTTGTATGGTGTTGTGGTATGCATTCCTAAGGTTTAGGATGGTTGATTTAGGCTTAGAATGGGTTTGGATTAGCTTGGAGGTCGAAAATAGCAGATTGGGTTCGGGATGAACTCCATTCTGCATCAGCTCGGGCGGCGACCGACTAGAGGCCATACGGCCGACTGAGGTGCGATTGAGGTTCATTCGCACGATTGAGGGTTCATTCGCACGATTGAGGGTTCATTCGCACGATTAAGGATTCATTCGTACGATTGGGGGCCAGTCGCATGGGGAGTCATACGACTGAGGGTCCAGCCGCATAGGTGCTTAGTCGCATTAGTTTCAATCGCATGGGACTCATTTGCATTGAGTCCATTCGCATGAGGACAGTCGTATAGGTGCTCATTCGCATTAGTTCCAACCGCATGAGGTCCATACGCACGACTGGGTGTCCATTCGCATAGATGTTCATCCGCATGAGTCCAATCGCATGATGTTCAGTTGCCTGGAGGCCATGTGACTGAAGGGTGTCCATACGCCCAAGTAGGGCTGTTGTACCCGCGGAAATGTGTAGTTTAATTACTGACTTTCGGGGGAAAGTGCAGATGTAAGTTTTGACGTGGAATTCCCGTAAATTCATGTAAGATGACCGTTAAGGCCTTAGAGGGTATGTTAGGCATGATGATGATGATGTTGCGTATTTATGCATGATTTATGTTATGAATGTATGATGTTGCCCTGTATATGTTGATGTTCCTGATTATGATGAATGTTTATCTTTCTTGTGGCTTTACGTGTTATGTTAAAGAATGAATTGAAAGTATTATGTAACGTAAAGTGAAAGATGATGAAAGAGAAACATGATTAATGCATGCATTAATAAATGATGAAAGTAAAGAAAGTCTTGCAAGCCTTGTGTGTCGGAACACGCCATTAAAAGGTGTTAGCCCAACGGTGTGTGGGTTCGCTACGCTGGGAGGATGCACATTGGGGTCTTTCTTTGTGATTGACCATTTGTATAGAACCATTGCTGCATACCTTAGGTACTGTGACCACGAGGTGTGGTGCACCGTTATAGAAGTTCTATGATAGGCCTAGGTCCAGAACCATGAACAGAAATGTATTGCATATGGCAATGGTACACCTAAACTTTACCTTAGGTGCTGTGGCTATGAGGTGCGATGCATCGTTATAGAAGGTCTATGATAGGCCTAGGTCCAGTACCATGAACAGAAGGGTAATGTTTATGGTTTGATGGAAAGGAAAAGTTGTAATGATGAAAGAATGTAAAAGTTAAAGAATGAATGAATGATGAAGATAATAATGATATTATATATGCGTACGTATGATGTGTGATCATGTAAAAGTAACGAACGGTTTTAATGATAGTAACGTATGTTTTATTATAAAACTAGAACTCACTCAGCAAGACTGACTTTTATGTGTTTCCAGTTGGTAGGTGAGCATTGCTGAGGATGGCGCTGCGAGGCTACTCAGCTCTTTTGGGATGACATCCATTTATATATGGCTTTTGGGATGTAATGCAACAATGTATTTTGTAACTGGTTAACGATGTATTATTTGACAAAAGCTTTTATAATGAAATGAGATGTATATTTTGATAATTTCACTGCCATGTTTTATGAAAGTTAAATGCAATTATATGTTTTATGTGCGATGAATGACCAACTGTAGGCGTCCCGGGAACGGGGCCTTACAAGTTGGTATCAGAGCCAAAGTTTAAGTGAAACGGGTAAATTTTCAAATAAACCTTAACTTAAACTGAAAATGGGACGAAATGGGAATGAGATGCCAATCTGAGTAGCTGCGTGCCATCAGGTATTTTTTTAATGATAACCGATATTATGTGCGCATGTTATGTGGTTTATATGTTGTATGTAGATTTATATATTGATATAGTCAGGATAGGTAATGCTCGGGGTATGAAGAGTAAAGTAAGTGGCTAATCACACTTGGCCACTGTAATTTGGGACTTACTATACTTGACATAAACTAAGCTATTCCCTTGAATGACCGTGTTGGTGTTTGAATCTTTCAGTGTGATAGAGAATGGCCGGTGGTAGATCTTCTAAAGCTTCTAGGGGTGGAGGTCGTGGTGGGCCTGATGCTGAACCGCGACCCAAAAGAGGAAGGCCTAGAGTTGAAAAGGTGGTTCCTGAAGAACCTGAGACCACTCATCCGGAGGCTGGGGATGAGAGTGCTAACTTGAGGGCCTCGGTAAAGGATGCTGTTGTTGAAGAAGTGCATCAGGTCATGCAGACAATCTTACCGTCTGTGGTGACCGAAGTTATCAAGACAATAAAGGAAGGAGAAAGAAAGGAGAGAAACAGGGCCTCGGGGGAACGGGAGCAACCGAAGCCTGAAACGATTTTCTCTGATAATAAGGAAGAGGAAGAAGATGGGCCCGTGCAAGAGGTGATACGAGGTTGTAACTATGGGGCGTTTATGAGATGCAAGCTCCCTAATTTCGATGGAAACAACACTGCTGCTACTGCTCACCGGTGGGTGAGGGAAATAGAGGATGTTCTTGATATCAGCGAGTGCCGGAAGGACCAGAAAGTGAAGTTTGCTACCCACTCGTTTGTGGACTCAACTTTATGCTGGTGGGACAATATTATCCAAGCTGAGGGTAATTGGGCAATCAGGAGAATGAGATGGCCCGAACTGAAGAAGTTGGTGATTGAGAAGTTCTGTCCTCACCGGGAGACGGACAAGGTTGAGAGGGAGTTCCTGCAGTTGGAGGCGGGAACCATGACACACCAGCAGTACACCACGAAGTTCAACGAGATGGCACGTCTGGTGCCGGATCAGGTGACGCCTCTGTCATGGAAGATTAAGAGATAAATTCAGGGTTTTCCGGTGGATATTCGCAGGCATATGATCGCTGCCCGACCGAGCACGTTTAGGTCGGCGGTGGATTTGGCGAGGAGATTGTATGATGAGCGAACGGTGGTGGTGACAAAGGGTAGCAAGAAGGGTGGTGGTGATCGGAACTGGCATGGGAAGAGGTTTGGTCGGGGTGATGCCTCGACGGGTAACAAGAAGGCACGGGTGGACGACCGCCGTGTGGTCGCATCGGGTGCTGGTATGAGGAAGTGCGGTAAGCGTGGGAGAGAGCATAGTGGGGAATGTAGGCTGGGGCTGAATGTGTGCTTCAAATGTGGGAAGGCGGGGCATATAGCCAAGGACTGTCGTACGGTCCGGTGCTTTAACTGTGGCATGGAGGGCCACATGAGTAGGGATTGTAAGAAGCCGAGGGCTGAGGGTTCCGGATGAAGAAGATGGGAAGTGAAGGACCGAGAGCAAGCGTCAGGGCATTCACTATGACACAGGAGGAAGCTAGGACGGACCCTGATGTTGTGTCCGGTAAGTTTCTAGTGAACCAAACTTTAGCTTCTGTGTTATTTGATTCTGGTGCTAGTAAAAGTTTTATTTCTGTTGCTTTCTGTGCTAAGCTGTCTGTTAGTAGTAGCCGTGTTGATGCGCCCTTTGATGTAGAAACTGCCATAGGTAAGTCTACCAGGATTTCTGAGATGATAGAGAACTGTGATGTGGAGCTAGAGGGTCATAAGTTTCCTGTTAGACCGTTTGTGATGACCTTAGGTGGTTTCAATTTGGTTCTTGGGATGGATTGGTTAGCGGACTACGAGGCGAACATTGTGTGTCGCAAGAAGATGATTCGGCTGACAGCGCCTGACGGGAGTTTGGTGACGGTTTATGGTGATCGGGTCACGACGATTCTGAAAGTAATTTCGATGGCGGTGGCGGGAAAGTGTATGAGGCGTGGGTGTAATGCCTACTTGGCCTATGTAAGGGATGTGGATACGCCAACACCACAACTAGCCGATGTACCGGTTGTGTGTGACTTTCCAGACGTGTTCCTAGAAGACTTACCAGGAGTGCCACCTGACCGAGAGATCGAGTTTCAGATTGATCTGATACCAGGTGCCCAACCTGTTGCCAAGGCATCGTATCGGTTGGCTCCAACGGAGATGAAAGAGTTGATGGAGCAGTTGCAAGAACTGCTTGATAAGGGGTTCATTAGACCGAGTATCTCTCCTTGGGGTGCTCCGGTCTTATTTGTGAAGAAGAAGGACGGTAGCATGAGGATGTGTATTGACTACCGAGAGCTGAACAAGTTGACAGTGAAGAATCGATACCCCTTACCGAGAATCGATGATTTGTTCGATCAACTTCAAGGTGCCAGTTGTTTTCAAGGATAGATCTTCGATCGGGCTACCATCAGTTGAAGGTGAAAGAGCAGGATATCCCTAAAACAGCTTTCCGCACGCGATATGGTCACTACAAGTTCCTTATCATGTCTTTTGGTTTGACCAATGCGCCAGTTGCTTTTATGGATTTAATGAACCGAGTGTGTCGGCCGATGTTGGATAAATCAGTGATCGTGTTTATTGATGATATCCTGATTTATTCGAAGAAGGAGATAGAGCATGCCGGTCACATTCGGGAAGTTCTAGAGACGTTGAGAAGGGCGAAGTTGTACGCCAAGTTCTCCAAGTGCGCGTTCTGGTTGCGCGAGGTACAGTTCTTGGGTCATGTGGTGAATCCTGACGGGATTATGGTGGACCTTGCAAAGGTGGAGGCGGTTATGCAATGGAAGTCACCAAAGACGCCATTCGAGATTCATAGCTTCTTGGGTTTGGCGGGCTACTACAGAAGATTCATCTAAGACTTTTCTAAGATCGCTTCTGCATTAACTAAGTTGACCCGAAAAGATGTGAAGTTTGTATGTGGTCAGGCTCAAGAGAAGGCGTTCGAGGAATTGAAGACGAGGTTGACTCAGGCTCCAGTTCTGTCATTACCCGATGGGGTGCGTGTTGATGCAGAGGGGAAAAGTTATAGCCTATACATCCCGTCAGTTGAAGGTTCATGAGGTCAATTATCCTACTCATGACTTAGAGTTAGCAGCCGTGGTCTTTGCGTTAAAGATTTGGAGGCACTATCTTTACGAGACGAAGTGCACCATATTCACTGACCACAAAAACTTGAATGTCACACCCCCGCTAAAAGCGAAAACACGGGGATGTAACGAGACCGGGATCGTCATAACACATGGTAAGCGATAGAGAGCAATATAAATAAATGATGACATGCGTGTCATGACGACACCCGACAACAAGGGGACTTGTGTCGTGTTTAGTCAATGTTCACGACAACATAGCCATAAGCAACATGATAATGATAACACATAATCACATATGAAGAAAATGTAAATGTTATTTCCCACAACCCGGGAACAAGTTACAAAAGTTGATAATTGTTTACATGCGTTCACATTGTTCAAAAGATTGATTAACAAAATGAGCTAAGTCCCAAAAATGCATCCTAGGGTCTCCACTAAGGCAGCACACCTAGATTCCTGGACTTGCATGATCACCTGAAAAGATATGCTTAAAACGGTCAACATAATTGTTGGTGAGCTCGCAGGTTTATGTAGTAAAATGTAAGTGATGCTGTAATATATAGCGCGTCGGAATACCGTGAATACAGTTATTACACAAGTAAATATCACATGACATGAGCTTTGCAACCAAACCTAGCGACGTACACAAAGAAATTGTCGGCATATATTCACCCAAGGGCCCGTTCCTGGCCACTGATGGTACCAACTAGTATACCATCGAACGAGGGTGGGGGTGTCAACCCAGTAGTACTACCAATACCTAACCGTCGGTTCCCACACTGGAATTAAATAGTTGCAAAGATAGAACCACACAGCAGACCCAAGCATGTATCAAATAGTACTTGCAACACAGTATCACGTTGATTCCTTGTATGTAAAATGTATGTAAGTGTACAGCATAAAAATTGTGTAAGCATACTCTTCCCCCAATTTGTAAATGATTGAAATATTGTATAAATGTAAAAAGGGGCCACGAAACTCACTTGTTAAGTGGTAAGTATGTATGAGTGATGTAATCCCAAATGTTGAATGCAAATAAACAGTCAAACACCTATTGACAGTTATTGTACAGCATTAATGATATGATATATGTATAAGCGCGCAATAATGATGGGTCGGTTCGGGTCGTATCGGATGGGTCACGCACAACACACACAGACTGACACACGTACTAGACCTTATGTAGATCCAAGTACAAGACATTGTCGCCACTAATGATGATGTTTAAATAAAGTATCGTTGTTTATTGAAGAAGTATTGAATAAGTTTCAATAGTTGAAAGTCGATTTGGTCGTTGTAAAAGCGTTAGTTTAATTTGCTCAAAATAATTCCTGTGCCCTTTCTCACGTTGACTTTAATTTTCGTGGCCAAACAATGGCATTATTGTGTTAGTGTTACCTCGACACCACACGACATACTCACGCCACGCACAAGGGGTCAAACACAACAATTTCAGTCGCATACAAGGCCAGACGCACGACTCAACCTCCATTCGTGCGAGTCAACCCTCAATCGTGCGAATCAGCTTCATTCGTACGATTGAGCCTTCATTCGTATGATTGGCCTTCAGTCGTACCACACAACACCCAATCGCACGACTCAACTTCCATGCGCACGAATCAACCTTCAATCGTGCGAATTAGCTACTTTCGTACGACTGAACCTTCATTCGTGCGATTGGACCCCAGTCGTGCGAATCACATTCATTCGCACACATTCAGTCGGTCACCTGACTCAATCGCACACAATCACTCAATCGCATGACTCATTCGCATACACTCAATCGCACGCATGACTCAATCGCACACAGACACTCAGTCGCACAACTCAGTCGCACGACATGCCTAGTCGCACAACTCAGTCGCGCGTTTGACTCAGACGCATGATCCAGTCGCACGACCTACTCAGTCGCACGGCTCAATCGCATAGATGACCCAGTCGCCTGATCTGCAGAATCGCGACTGTGGTCGGGAGGAACAGCCCCTGAGCTGCTCTAAACACGGGTTTTACACCACAAGGACCTCCAGAAACACACAACAAACATACACAAGCATAAAACACAAGCAAGGAGACCTCACACGCACCCATACGACCTTGTGTGTTCGGATTGAACCCGAACACCCGAAACCCTAGTTTGGACAGTCGTGAAAAGGCTCAAAAATGGACAACCAAAGACAACTACCTGCTAAGAAGGGGTAGTCTATGCTGTAGACGGTGTCAAGACGAAGAAAACGAGACCTCTCGGGTCGGATTTGGTGCTAAAATGGAGATTTTGTGTGTGAAGAGGAGATGAAGATGAAGAAGATGGTGAAATGGTTTCTAGGGCTGATAAGGGGGTATTTATACCCAGCCCAAGTTTGCAAAATTACAAGTTTAGTCCCTGCACTTAACCCCCGAGTTTTCCCAAATTTTGTTCGGTTGAAAAACGACTTTGTTAGGTGTTTTATTTTAATTGTAAAAGTTCATTTAGTGTTGTCATGACTTAAGAAATGGTTATATTAAAACATTTATTATATTTATAACATGATATATTTAACGTTTTCAAAAATGAAAGTTTTAAAGGTCTTCACACGGTTATAACGAATGCACACACAACGATAATATTGCACACATGATATCCACATAATGAGTCAAATAATGATGAGGAATGACCAAATATAGAATAGATGACGGACAAACACGTCAATTGACGGACCTTAAGGTGACGGATGTCACAGTATCCCCCAGTTGAGAGAATTTCGTCCCGAAATTCAGCTGGAGTTAGGTCCAAGAGTGTCATCCTCGAAAAGATGTGGATATTTGAGTTTCATCTGATCTTCACGTTCCCATGTAAACTCTGGCCCTCGTTTTGAACTCCACCTTATGCGAACAATAGGTATCCTACTGCGCTTCAGTTGCTTGACCTTTCGATCCATGATCTCAATGGGTTCTTCAACAAAATGAAGCTTGTCGTCAATCTTGATTTCCTCGATTGGCACGTGAAGGGATTCATCGGCCAAACATTTCTTGAGGTTTGACACGTGAAAAGTATCATGCACACCGCTAAGCTCTTGTGGCAACCTTAATCGGTAAGCCACTGGACCGATCCTTTCAGTGATCTCAAATGGTCCAACGTATCTTGGGGCTAACTTCCCTTTCTTTCCTAATCGAACGACTCCTTTCCAAGGGGAAACTTTGAGTAACACACGATCCCCAACATTGAATTCTAGAGGCTTCCGACGATTGTCGGCATAGCTCTTTTGACGATCTCGCGCGGCTTTGAGTCGATCTTTGATTTGGAAAATCTTGTCTGTTGTTTCCTGGATGATTTCTGGGCCTGTCAGTTGACTCTCACCAATTTCGGCCCAACAAACGGGAGATCTGCATTTTCTTCCATACAACGCTTCAAATGGAGCACATCCAATGCTTGTATGGTAGCTGTTGTTGTAGGAGAACTCAATCAACGGTAAATGAGCATCCCAGCTACCTCCAAAATCGATTACACACGCTCTCAACATGTCCTCTAGCGTCTGTATAGTGCGTTCACTTTGGCCATCTGTTTGAGGGTGATAGGCTGTACTCATGTCTAACCGAGTACCCATCGCTTTCTGCAGTGTCTGCCAAAAACGTGAAGTGAATCTGCTATCTCGGTCGGATATGATTGACACCGGCACCCCGTGCCGTGTCACGACCTCTTTGATGTACAATCTTGCCAACTTATCCATCTTGTAATCTTCTCGGATAGGCAAGAAATGTGCTGACTTCGTCATTCGATCTATAATAACCCATATCGTGTCATGACCGCTGTTTGTTCTAGGGAGTTTGGTAATGAAATCCATAGCTATGTTCTCCCATTTCTACTCGGGAATTTCAGGTTGCTGTAATAATCCCGATGGCTTTTGATGTTCAGCTTTGACTTTCGAACACGTCAAGCATTGGCTGACGTATAAGGCAATGTCTTTCTTCATGCCTGGCCACCAGTACAGATCCTTAAGATCATGATACATCTTGTCTGCGCTAGGGTGAATAGAATATCACGTCTTGTGGGCTTCATCCATGACTAAGGTTCGAACACCTCCCCATTTGGGTACCCATATGCGATCCATGAAGTACTGATTACCGTCATCCTTGCGAATCATCTGTTTATCTAACCCCCGGAACTCTTCTCCCGCAAGGTTCTCTTCTTTCAATGTCTCACTCTGTGCAATCTGAATCTGAGATTTCAAGTTGGTTTGGATGGTCAATCCCAACGCTCGTGTACGTAGTGGTTTCACACGTTCTTTACGGCTTAAGGCATCAGCCACCACGTTAGCTTTCCCCGGATGATACCGGATTTCACAATCGTAGTCGCTAAGAAGCTCTACCCAACGTCGCTGGCGCATGTTGAGTTCCTTCTGATCCAGAATATGTTGAAGGCTCTTATGATCAGTAAAAATGATGCATTTGGTGCCATACAAGTAATGCCTCCATATCTTGAGTGCAAATACTACAGCGCCCAACTCAAGATCATGAGTGGTGTAGTTCTTTTCGTGCACTTTAAGTTGTCGAGAAGCGTAGGCAATCACCTTGTCCTTCTGCATCAATACACATCCCAATCCTTGATGTGATGCATCGCAGTATACCACAAAATCATCTGTTCCGTCTGGGAGAGACAGTATCGGCGCGTTGCACAACTTCTCTTTCAACGTTTGGAACGCTTGCTCTTGTGCATATCCCCAGTCAAACTTCTTGTCTTTCTGAGTAAGCAGGGTTAACGGTTGCGCGATCTTTGAGAAATTCGCAATGAAGCGACGATAATAACCGGCCAATCCTAAGAATTGCCGTATCTCTGATGGTGTCTGGGGCGTATCCCATTTCTTCACCGCTTCGATCTTGCCGGGATCTACGTGAATCCCGTCCTCATTAACCACATGACCCAAAAACTTTACTTCCCGCAGCCAAAACTCACACTTTGAGAACTTGGCGAAAAGTTTCTCTTCGCGTAGCAGCTCCAGAATTGCCCGAAGATGTTCTACATGATCCTCTTTTGATCGGGAATAGATAAGTATATCGTCTATGAACACGATCACGAACTTATCCAAGTAAGGTTTGCACACCCGATTCATTAGATCAATGAACACAGCTGGTGCGTTGGTCAACCCGAACGGCATGACCAAGAACTCGTAGTGCCCATAGCGAGTCCTGAACGCAGTCTTCGGTATGTCGTCCTCGAAAACCCTTAGCTGATGATAACCAGAACGAAGATCGATCTTTGAAAAATACGAAGCTCCTTGCAGCTGGTCAAATAAATCGTCGATCCTGGGGAGAGGATATCGGTTCTTCACCGTTAACTTGTTCAGTTCACGGTAATCGATGCACATTCGGAACGATCCATCCTTCTTCTTGACAAATAGTACCGGTGCTCCCCACGGTGAATGACTCGGTCGAATAAAACCCTTCTCCAGTAGTTCCTGTAATTGACTAGACAATTCTTGCATCTCAGATGGCGCTAGTCGATATGGCGTTTTCGCTACCGGTGTAGCTCCAGGAACCAACTCAATACGGAATTCCACCTGTCGTGGAGGAGGTAAACCAGACAAGTCATCTGGAAATACTTCTGGGTAATCCCGTACCACTGGAATATCCACCAGCTTCCTTTCCTCGTCTTTCTTTTCAACTACATGAGCCAGAAAAGCGTAGCACTGCTTTCGTAGACTCTGGCGTGCTTTCATGCAGGAAATCAACTTTAAGCTCTTACCCGGTCGTTCTCCCTGAACCTTGAGTACTTCCCCATTAGGCATAGGGATACGTACTACTTTGTCTCGACAGACAATCTCTGCTCCATTCTGCGACAACCAATCCATACCCACAATCACATCGAAGCTCCCTAACTCGAAGGGTATTAAATCTATCTCAAAGGTATGATCCTCCAGCGTCAACGAACACTTCCTAATAATCTCATCGGCCTGAGCAACCTTACCATTGGCCATTTCTACGGAGTAGCTAGTTTCTAGCCTACTAGGACTCAAATCAAGTAATTGCACAAACTCAGAAGATATAAAACTATTGTCTGCTCCAGTATCAAATAATATAGATGCGAAGTGATGATTGAGTAAGTGCGTACCCGTGACAACATTCGGGTCCTGACGAGCATCATTGGCTCCAATGACGAATGCACGTCCCCGAGCTGCGTTTCCCTGAGTAGCCGGGCCTTGATTCCCAGCGATAGCCAACACCTGCTGCTGGTTGTTCCCTTGCTGACCCGGTGCCAGATTCAGCCTGGGGCACATATTCCTGTAGTGATCGGGGCTCCCACATTCAAAGCAAGCCCTTGCATTCCCGGCGGGGTTAACCGCGTTGACGGGTGCTACAAGATTCGGTGCAGTTCTGCAATCTCTTGCCAAATGACCCGGGCGCTTACAGTTAGCGCACACCCGGCACTGCGTCCCTGGGGGATGATGATAATTGCACCTTTCACATTTGGGGTGCGGCCCCACATACTCTCTTCTGGCCTGAGACACGGCCACAAAATTCCTGGTCGGCTTAGACCTCTTCTCAAACCTTCCGGCACTCGACCGGCTCGATTCCCCAACATCCTTCCTCTTCTCGGCCCCTCGGCCCAAAACCCCTGTCCTAACCATCTCATCAGTCAAAGCGCCAGCTTTCAGAATTGCGCTCTGAATAGTAGGAGGAGCGGCTGCTGTAACCATCGCTCTAATTTGAGGCGCGAGTCCCCAAATGTACCTTTCAATCCTCTTTGATTCCGGCGTAACCAGATGCGGAACCAATCTTGCCAGCTCATGAAAACGATTAGTATAAGCTGCATGCCGCCCCCACCATAGCATAATTCCAGAACTCATGCTCCAGCTTCTGCATCTCGTTGAGAGGGCAGTATTCCTCGGTAATCAAGGCTTTGAACTCGTCCCACGACATTTGCATCGCAGACTCTCTTCCTCGTGCTTGAATCTGGGTGTTCCACCAGGTTAGGGCTTTACCCTGTAGAGAACAAGTAGCGTACTTGATCCTCTGGCTGTCGAGGCACTCACTGATGTCGATCACTGCCTCCATCTTTTCCAACCACCTGGTTAGGGCTATCGCCCCACCTTTCCCATCGAATTCCCTTGGCTTACAAGCCACGAACTCCTTGTATGAACATCCCCGACGAGCATTAACCACCCCAGTCTCGATACCGGCAGTACCACCATTTCCGGTTTCCTGGTTGCTCTCGTTTCCAGTCGGGTTTCCGTTTCCCGTTTCAGTTTCTATCCCACCTTGGGCTCCATCATCGTTGCCACCATCCCCGCGAGGGTGGTGTTGTTGAAGTGCGTCGCTCACTTGGGCCACGATAGTAGGAATCAGCGCGGCCAATTGCTGAGCGATCAGGGCTGCCATGTCGGCGTTCCCCGTTCCTTGACTGTTACTGGCAGGGGCATCGTTTGCTCTTGTTGCTCTGCCTCTGCCTCGGCCTCTGCCCCTTGGGGCTTCACTCCCGCCACTACTGCTACGGGTGACTCTTCGAGGCCGCATATTCTAATCATAAAAGAGGTAACATATAAACTTTAGTCACCATAAGATACAATTGTATTCCACTTATCAAATTCCAAAGTTCATGTTCCGGTCGGCCAGACCACCATGCAGCCCATTTCAAGCATATTCTCGGTATACCGGTGATGTTTATATATAGGGTTCCCCGCAGCGTTCCCACCACACCCACGATGTACTGAGAATGATGCCTGATCCGGTGACATGATATCCGACTTTCCTTTACATCATATCCATAATAATCCATCATAACAGTTGTAAGTCCATGCATACAATCACATTTAGTCTAGCGGAGGTTGTCTATTTCCTCATCTTTCGAGGTTTCAGACATATTCCTCCTCAGAGTTAATCTCAATGTCCAAGGTCAAGCGCAATAACATGATCTGTGATGATCTCTTCGGGTTTAATACCCGGATCTGATAAACTAACTCGGCGCGCAGAGGGAACGGAAGATCCAATAGAAGCATCCCCATATAAGAGTGAGCACAAGGGCTCTCTCATAGGGTAGAAAGATCACATAACAAATAGATGAACAAATCAAGCAGCGAGGAACACATACACGAGATATAATATGCATACAGAGTCCTAGCATGCAAATCTACATGAAGGTTCCTAGGTTATAGTCTAGGTCAAGCGTATTGCCAATTCTCTATAACCAATGGCTCTGATACCAATCTGTCACACCCCCGCTAAAAGCGGAAACACGGGGATGTAACGAGACCGGGATCGTCATAACACATGGTAAGCGATAGAGAGCAATATAAATAAATGATGACATGCGTGTCATGACGACACCCGACAACAAGGGGACTTGTGTCGTGTTTAGTCAATGTTCACGACAACATAGCCATAAGCAACATGATAATGATAACACATAATCACATATGAAGAAAATGTAAATGTTATTTCCCACAACCCGGGAACAAGTTACAAAAGTTGATAATTGTTTACATGCGTTCACATTGTTCAAAAGATTGATTAACAAAATGAGCTAAGTCCCAAAAATGCATCCTAGGGTCTCCACTAAGGCAGCACACCTAGATTCCTGGACTTGCATGATCACCTGAAAAGATATGCTTAAAACGGTCAACATAATTGTTGGTGAGCTCGCAGGTTTATGTAGTAAAATGTAAGTGATGCTGTAATATATAGCGCGTCGGAATACCGTGAATACAGTTATTACATAAGTAAATATCACATGACATGAGCTTTGCAACCAAACCTAGCGACGTACACAAAGAAATTGTCGGCATATATTCACCCAAGGGCCCGTTCCTGGCCACTGATGGTACCAACTAGTATACCATCGAACGAGGGTGGGGGTGTCAACCCAGTAGTACTACCAATACCTAACCGTTGGTTCCCACACTGGAATTAAATAGTTGCAAAGATAGAACCACACAGCAGACCCAAGCATGTATCAAATAGTACTTGCAACACAGTATCACGTTGATTCCTTGTATGTAAAATGTATGTAAGTGTACAGCATAAAAATTGTGTAAGCATACTCTTCCCCCAATTTGTAAATGATTGAAATATTGTATAAATGTGAAAAGGGGCCACGAAACTCACTTGTTAAGTGGTAACTATGTATGAGTGATGTAATCCCAAATGTTGAATGCAAATAAACAGTCAAACACCTATTGACAGTTATTGTACAGCATTAATGATATGATATATGTATAAGCGCGCAATAATGATGGGTCGGTTCGGGTCGTATCGGATGGGTCACGCACAACACACACAGACTGACACACGTACTAGACCTTATGTATATCCAAGTACAAGACATTGTCGCCACTAATGATGATGTTTAAATAAAGTACCGTTGTTTATTGAAGAAGTATTGAATAAGTTTCAATAGTTGAAAGTCGATTTGGTCGTTGTAAAAGCGTTAGTTTAATTTGCTCAAAATAATCCTGTGCCCTTTCTCACGTTGACTTTAATTTTCGTGGCCAAACAATGGCATTATTGTGTTAGTGTTACCTCGACACCACACGACATACTCACGCCACGCACAAGGGGTCAAACACAACAATTTCAGTCGCATACAAGGCCAGACGCACGACTCAACCTCCATTCGTGCGAGTCAACCCTCAATCGTGCGAATCCGCTTCATTCGTACGATTGAGCCTTCATTCGTATGATTGGCCTTCAGTCGTATCACACAACACCCAATCGCACGACTCAACTTCCATGCGCACGAATCAACCTTCAATCGTGCGAATTAGCTACTTTCGTACGACTGAACCTTCATTCGTGCGATTGGACCCTAGTCGTGCGAATCACATTCATTCGCACACATTCAGTCGGTCACCTGACTCAATCGCACACAATCACTCAATCGCATGACTCATTCGCATACACTCAATCGCACGCATGACTCAATCGCACACAGACACTCAGTCGCACAACTCAGTCGCACGACATGCCTAGTCGCACAACTCAGTCGCGCGTTTGACTCAGACGCATGATCCAGTCGCACGACCTACTCAGTCGCACGGCTCAATCGCATAGATGACCCAGTCGCCTGATCTGCAGAATCGCGACTGTGGTCGGGAGGAACAGCCCCCGAGCTGCTCTAAACACGGGTTTTACACCACAAGGACCTCCAGAAACACACGACAAACATACACAAGCATAAAACACAAGCAAGGAGACCTCACACGCACCCATACGACCTTGTGTGTTCGGGTTGAACCCGAACACCCGAAACCCTAGTTTGGACAGCCGTGAAAAGGCTCAAAAATGGACAACCAAAGACAACTACCTGCTAAGGAGGGGTAGTCTATGCTGTAGACGGTGTCAAGACGAAGAAAACGAGACCTCTCGGGTCGGATTTGGTGCTAAAATGGAGATTTTGTGTGTGAAGAGGAGATGAAGATGAAGAAGATGGTGAAATGGTTTCTAGGGCTGATAAGGGGGTATTTATACCCAGCCCAAGTTTGCAAAATTACAAGTTTAGTCCCTGCACTTAACCCCCGAGTTTTCCCAAATTTTGTTCGGTTGAAAAACGACTTTGTTAGGTGTTTTTATTTTAATTGTAAAAGTTCATTTAGTGTTGTCATGACTTAAGAAATGGTTATATTAAAACATTTATTATATTTATAACATGATATATTTAACGTTTTCAAAAATGAAAGTTTTAAAGGTCTTCACACGGTTATAACGAATGCACACACAACGATAATATTGCACACATGATATCCACATAATGAGTCAAATAATGATGAGGAATGACCAAATATAGAATAGATGACGGACAAACACGTCAATTGACGGACCTTAAGGTGACGGATGTCACAGTATCCCCCAGTTGAGAGAATTTCGTCCCGAAATTCAACTGGAGTTAGGTCCAAGAGTGTCATCCTCGAAAAGATGTGGATATTTGAGTTTCATCTGATCTTCACGTTCCCATGTAAACTCTGGCCCTCGTTTTGAACTCCACCTTACGCGAACAATAGGTATCCTACTGCGCTTCAGTTGCTTGACCTTTCGATCCATGATCTCAATGGGTTCTTCAACAAGATGAAGCATTGAAAGAATATCATCTTAACTCTGAAAGAATGAGAGGTCTGGTCGTAGAGTTAGGTGAAAACACACTCGGTGTTAGAACCCTGTTCGGTCGTGTGTGGATTCCTTGTTTTGGGGATCTACGCGTGAAAATCATGGATGAAGCTCACAAGACTCGATACTCCATTCGTCCCGGTGCTACAAAAATGTACCAAGACATGAAGAAAGATTATTGGTGGCCGGGTATGAAGCGTGACGTAGTGGAGTATGTGAGTAAGTGCCTTACTTGCTTACAAGTGAAGGCCGAGCATCAGAAGCCGTATGGGAAGATCCAACCTTTGGATATACTGGAATGGAAGTGGGAGCACATCACCATGGATTTCATTACAAAGCTGCCGCGTACCCCGAAAGGGTATGATGCCATATGGGTGATAGTTGATCGTCTGACGAAGAGTGCTCACTTTCTGCCGATCCGCGAGACAAATTCATCTGAGAGGTTGGCTGATCTGTTCATCAAGGAAATTGTAACTCGTCATGGCGTGCCGGTGTCTATTGTGCCTGATCATGACACCCGTTTTACATCCAAATTCTGGAAGAAATTCCACGACGCTATGGGGACGAGGTTACATATTAGTACGGCTTATCATCACCAGACCGATGGTCAGTCAGAAAGGACCATTCAGACATTGGAGGACATGCTTCGGGCATGTGTTATCGACTTTGGAGGAAGCTGGGATGACCACCTACCGTTAGCTGAATTCTCGTACAACAACAGTTATCATGCCAGCATTGGTATGCCCCCATATGAGATGCTATACGGTAGGAGATGCAGAACACACCCGTTTGTTGGGGTGATATTGGTTAGAAGGAGTTAGGGAGCGTCGAGGTGATCGAGGCTACGACTGAGAAGCTTGAAAAGATCAAAGCCTTCATGAATGCAACCAAAGATAGACAGAAGTCGTATGTTGATAAATGACGCAAACCGATTGAATTCCAGGTGGGTGACCAGGTTATGTTGAAGGTCTCACCTTGGAAAGGTATCATTCGTTTTCGAAAGCGGGGCAAGTTGAGCCCGAGGTACATAGGCCCTTTCTGAATCATTGCTCGAGTAGGAGAGGTGGCCTATAGATTGGAGTTACCGGATGAGTTAAGTGGAATTCACCCGACATTTCATGTATCTCATCTAAGGAAGTGCTTGGCAGATGAAGATATGATTGTTCCACTGGAAGATATCGAAGTAGACGAACGACTCAATTATGTGCAGCAACCAGTGGCAATCATCGATCGAAAAGAGAAGAGGCTGAGGAATAAAACGGTCCCTCTTGTGCGTGTTCAGTGGAAGCACAGGAAGGGATCCGAGTCTACGTGGGAGACTGAAGAAGAGATGAGGCAGCATTACCCACGGTTGTTCGAAGAATAACAGGTTTCGGGGACGAAACCTATTTAAGGGGGGTGGACTTGTAACACCCGGTTATTTATTTATTTTGAAGCCGACGAATGAAGAAAAAGAAATAAAGTCCAAAGTCGGGGGACCAAACTTGCCAAAACACGAGAAAGTTCGGAAGAGAAGGAGAATAAGAGGGGAGGGCAGCCCACACCCTCCCCATATCTCCAAATTTCTGCAACATAGAGAGAAGGAAGAGAGAAAAGGGTGAAAAGAGAGAAAAGGGTTGGTTCGTGTAGATTCGAGCGGGCAAAATCATCGTGTAGCGAGTCCAATCGAAGCTCTTCTCGTTGTGGTCGTTTGTGTGAGTTCTAGGACCCCTCTTTTACTTGTTCTCAAACGATTTTGGGGCTGGAAAGCATAGAAAACCCATTTTTGTATGGTGTGTGTTTGACCCATTTGGGTGTGGTTGTGTGTGATGCGTTTGGTGTTTGTTTCCAGGCTTGTGCGTGCTTGTATGGTGTTGTGGTATGCATTCCTAAGGTTTAGGATGGTTGATTTAGGCTTAGAATGGGTTTGGATGAGCTTGGAGGTCGAAAATGGCAGATTGGGTTCGGGATGAACTCCATTCTGCATCAGCTAGGACTAGGCGACCGACTGGAGGTGCGATTGAGGTTCATTCGCACGATTGAGGGTTCATTCGCACGATTGAGGGTTCATTCGCACGATTAAGGATTCATTCGTACGATTGGGGGCCAGTCGCATGGGGAGTCATACGACTGAGGGTCCAGTCACATAGGTGCTTAGTCACATTAGTTCCAATCACATGGGACTCATTTGCATTGAGTCCATTCGTATGAGGACAGTCGCATAGGTGCTCATTCGCATTAGTTCCATCCGCATGAGGTCCATACGCACGACTGGGTGTCCATTCGCATAGATGTTCATCTGCATGAGTCCAATCGCATAATGTTCAGTCGCCTGGAGGCCATGCGACTGAAGGGTTTCCATACGCCCAAGTAGGGCTGTTGTACCCGGGAAAATGTGTAGTTTAATTACTGACTTTCGGGGGAAAGTGCAGATGTAAGTTTTGACGTGGAATTCCCGTAAGTTCATGTAAGATGACCGTTGAGGCCTTAGAGGGTATGTTGGGCATGATGAAGATGATGTTACGTATTTATGCATGATATATGTTATGAATGTATGATGTTGCCCTGTATATGTTGATGTTCCTGATTATGATGAATGTTTATCTTTCTTGTGGCTTTACGTGTTATGTTAAAGAATGAATTGAAAGTATTATGTAACGTAAAGTGAAAGATGATGAAAGAGGAACATGAGGAATGCATGCATTAATAAATGATGAAAGTAAAGAAAGTCTTGCAAGCCTTATGTGTCGGGACACGACATTAAAAGGTGTTAGCCCAACGGTGTGTGGGTTCGCTATGCCGGGAGGATGCACATGGGGGTCTTTCTTTGTGATTGACCATTTATATAGAACCATTGCTGCATACCTTAGGTACTGTGACCACGAGGTACGGTGCACCGTTATAGAAGGTCTATGATAGGCCTAGGTCCAGAACCATGAACAGAAAGGTATTGCATATGCCAATGGTACACCTAAACTTTACCTTAGGTGCTGTGGTCATGAGGTGCGGTGCATCGTTATAGAAGGTCTATGATAGGCCTAGGTCTAGTACCATGAACAGAAGGGTAAGGTTTATGGTTTGATGGAAAGGAAAAGTTGTAATGATGAAAGAATGTAAAAGTTAAAGAATGAATGATTGATGAAGATAATAATGATATTATATATGCGTACGTATGATGTGTGATCATGTGAAAGTAACGAACGGTTTTAATGATAGTAAAGTATGTTTTATTATAAAACTAGAACTCACTCAGCAACACTGACTTTTATGTGTTTCCAGTTGGCAGGTGAGCATTGCTGAGGATGGCGCTGCGAGGCTACTCAGCTCTTTTGGGATGACATCCATTTATATAAGGGTTTTGGATGTAATGCAATAATGTATTTTGTAACTGGTTAACAATGTATTATTTGGCAAAAACTTTTATAATGAAATGAGATGTCTATTTTGATAATTCCGCTGCAATGTTTTATGAAAGTTAAATGCAATTATATGTTTTATGTGCGATGAATGACCAACTGTAGGCGTCCCGGGAACGGGGCCTTACAAAATATCACTTTTTTTATATAAAATATTGAAAAATTAGTGGTTTCAAAAAGTAAAAATTTTAAAAATAAAAAATAATTAAAATTGGAATCTATTGTAAGGAAACTTTTGAAAATGATAATTTTTAAAACGGTTTCTTTTGAAGAAAAATATTTAATTTATTTTTTGAAAATACAATAAAGTTTAAAATGTTAATATCATTGTTTATCACTTATAGTGCTTACTAATATGTAATTCCAATTGTATCTTATCTTTGAATATCATTTTATAATTAATAAAAATTTATTTTATTTAATATTTTATTCATTCAACCCGTGTAATACACGGGTTTACTAAAGCTAGTTTAAACATAAACTAGTATTAAGCCCTCCCGCGTTGCGACGGGGGCGTAAAACCATGCCAAGTAACATTAATGTTATATCACCGGCAACGACCACCAACACATGAAATGTCATATTTAAAAAAACACAAAAAATATAAAACCAAACGGAAAATAGACGTAAAAACGTTTAATAACACACGTGAAACGTATAAAATTAAAAACTAAGTTGATCCAAGACCCGTGCATTGTGCCAGAACCGTTAAAGGGAAAAAAATAAGCGTAAACGTTGAACCATACGCGCACGTTATGGTGTCTTAACTTGTAAAATTCGTAAAACGAAAAATAATAAAATATGAAAAGTATAGGGGACAAAGTTGAGAGTGAAAAAATATAGAGATTAAAATGTAAAAAATGTAAAAGTAATAGGGTTAAAAGTAAAAATTTTAAAATAAAAAAACCAAAGGCACAACCCATTAAACATAAAGTGCAACACTTGATACATAAAAAAAGTTAGTAATTAGTATTATACTAGTATTAAGCCCCCCGTATTGCCACGAGGGGCGTAAAACCATGTCAAGCAACATCAAGGACACACCATCGTTAGCGACCACCAACCAAAACATAGAACCAATGTCACACCACCATTAGGCGAAACCTAAAACATATAAAACAATAATTAAGTCGATCTTGGACCATCGCGTTGCAACGGAACCGTTAAACGGTAAAAAAACAAAAATAAACGTAAAAACGTTGAACTACATGGACACTGTGACGTGTTAACTCACAAAATGCAGACCGTAAAGATTTAATAAAATATAAAAAGTATAGGGACCAAAGTAAAAAGTAAAAAAATATTTGGGCTAAATTGTAAAAGATGTAAAAGATTAAAAAAGAATAAGACAAAAGTTGAACACAACCCCTAATACATGTTGTACAAACCCATATTGCATTAGAAAGTTGGTAATTAGTATATATATAAATATATAAATATTAATATTTTAAAAATCTAACGTAAGACTAGGTGAGATTTCTCGTTTGCACTTTGCTGTGAACTTTCAAAATCCAGGTTCGTTAACAACCTTTAGGTCTGCTTGTCGAATTTAGACTCAGATATCGTTTTTCACTTGCCGCACAAAACACTAAACGCAAATTTATATCATCACAACTGCTCACTTTTACCGACATAGCGCTACACTGTAACCCAGATAAGGCATTGCTCGCGAACACGATCTTAGGCAACAAAATAACTTGGCATTTAGGGTCAATAACATCAGAATTCATAACCCTCTCAGATAAGCCTTGCCCATCATCATAGAGTAGCATAACCATCACCAACAAATAAACCATCAACCAAAGGGTATCATATGTTTTCATACGGTTTATAGTGGTCACGAACATGGCGAAAGAAACTTAAGGGAAACTTTCGTTGCTATATCAAAGCATTAGTTGTTTGTTTTGCGTTTAACACAAAAGGTTTGTCGCTTAGATGAGAGGCTAGTCATCCTCATAGAGTGTAACAACCCACACTTAAAAATTACTGTTTATCGCTCAGATAAGCAACAAGAAAATCAAAACCCAAAACCAGGGAAAAGCAAAAAACCAACGACATGAACAACAGCCTCGCCGCCACGGTAACCAGCCAGGACGGCCGATTCAATACTGTTCCATCCCTTTGGAGAACACCACCAGCATAAGCCCTAAAAGGGTGAAACTATGCTAAGAGAATACGATCGGAGTTATGAAAAAATAGTGGAAATAGTGTCGAATTGTTGATAAAAGTTTAAATGTAAGGATGTTTGTGAATGATAAATCATTAAAGGAAAAACGATTGATTAAAGAACCGACGTATTTTAATGTGAACAGATAACTTGGTGCTTTTTTAGCCTCTTCCACTGGGCAAATTTGATATATAAAAAGACCGACGTTGTCAATATGTATGTTCTATGTTGCACATAGATGCCCAACACTATTTAAGATTGGTAATATTAGGCCCTCTCAAATTATTTACAAGCAACTAAACCTTATAAACATCCTAGTAGGATACTTTCTATTAATTTAAAGAACATATACTCTCCATTTTCATGAAGAGTTTTGTCCTCTTCACTTGTGTACCTTCATATATTTAATTTGAAATGTATAGAGTTTCTAGAAAATCCCTTAACTTAATGTAGTGTTCATCATGAGAGTCTAATTTCTAGTTTGGCAACATTAATAGCTTAACTAAGTGCAACATTACTTAATGTAGTGTTCATCATGAGAGTCTAACATCCAAGATACCCATCAATAGCTTAACTAAGTGCAACATTACTTAATGTAGTGTTCATCATGAGAGTCTAATTTCTAGTTTGGCAAAACTAAATCTCAAATGTTAAATTCAATAAAAAAGTGTTTATATATTACAAGTATACTTCGAAGACAGAAAAGACTAAAAGAACGTACCTGAAGCTTGATTTAACTTCCGCTTTGCGTGGGATCCATGGAGGAGTGTGATCTGTTATCTCAAGGACATAAAATAGGAATCTTAATTATCAGTTGGTCCAAATACCAGCCTTAAGGAAAGAAAAGAGTAAGCTGATCAACATATTAATCCAACATTTATAAAGTGATAAACACAAATCACCCTTAAAGTTGCAAAGCAATAGCATTCATAACATATAATCCAGACACGAAAAACCAACATCTAAAGCAAAACATAGCGAAAACGAAAGATCCAAGTACCCAACACAAAAAGCATAACTAAACTGTTTCGCAAACGCAAATTCAAAGCTAAACACAAGCCAAAAGACATTTAGTTCATAAAAAGGTTGTTCATATCTTTAGGAATGATTGAACTGCCCCATCACCATAACTTTCGCCTGATTCCCTACATCTCGTCATCACTACGAGTTTCTTGATCAACGTTCATTGCATCCACCACTTCTTCATCACTCTCAGGTAATACATTCAGGTCAAAGGGTAGACCCCTGGACTGTGAACCAGCTGAAACATTGTTTAGGTTTTGATTGTCTTCAACTTCATTGTCACTCATGTTCATTTCGGCGTCTATGTTGGAACTTCCAGGCTCTTCTCGCACAGCGTTAGAAGTTCCTACGTGATCACTCGCAGATTGGTTCGGTATATTTTGCATGGGTTCGCTATCATGTCCCATGCAACCTTTGCACATACACATAGTTCGATGGCGGGGGTGCTTCTTGATCCATCTCAGTGGCACCGCTAATGGGACCATATTTTGTGTCTCTGTGACCTCAGTTTCCATTGGTTCGGATGGTTCGGACGGTTCAGATGGTTCGGATGGTTCAGATGGTTCGGGTTCGGGATCCCTTATCACAATACCTGAGTTTCTTGGGGTTCTTTTGGTCTTGCACTTTCGCATGGGCTTACTAGTACTTGGTTTTAGAATGCCCTGCAGAAAAGAGTTGAGTTCGATAAAACAAAAAAGAAATCATTAATAAAGTCATTGTTTTAAAAACTTTTTTTTATCCCAAGCATGTTTATTTATATTCATTTCGTAGGTAATATGACTTTAGACATATTATCAGCTGATTAGCTACATACACTAGTGAGATAATTAACGACAAAATTTAAAAAAATATAAAAAAGATGTATATTTTTTCTATTACATTTGGATTTTGTGGATCCATATTATCATTGGTGATAGTCAATTTTCTAGTAGTGTTAAGTAAAGTTGATCACTTTTAACGCTTTCAAGCTCATAGAATTGAGTACCTTGCCAGGCCTTCTTTTAAACCGTTGTTTCGCTAGGTCAGAGGGAACATTACTACCACGAGGTGAGTCTAACTGTTCAGGAGCTCTTTCGACTGCTTCAAGCCTCTTTTTCTGTTTGTCAGCAACTTTTCCTGTCAAACCGACTTTAGAAGTCTTTCTCCTAGTCCCTACACGACCTTTGGCAATGACTATGCCTGGTTGAACCCTTGTCACAACATTTGGTTTCCTTGTCCTCTTGTTCTTCGAAACATGTTTACTTGTAGATGCGGTATCATTGCCCTATAGATCACAACAATCAACGGCTGAGAAACTGATTACTAGTTCACAATTTGCTTGTTAAAAACTCTTTAAATCTGCCCTCGGTTTACAAAGAAGTGTATATGATTGAAATAAGAGCCAAATGAAACTTCTAATGACAATAAATGGGTGTTTTTTTTCCTTAACAAAACAATGATGTAGTAGAAAATTATTTACTAAGTAAATTATTTACGAAAAAGGTGTTGTTGAAAAAATTGTTTATCTAAATGAGTGTTTTCATTAATTGTTTTATTATTTATCTAAAACATTTATGACAAATAAAAGACTTATGAAAGCCAAACATTTTTAAAATGAATTTTTTTTGAAGTGAATGACTATAGAAATGACGTTAACTATGAACGTTGCAAAAAGTACGTTTAAGAAATCGAGATATGTTTAGGAAAACGAACGGACATAGAACTTTTTTAAAATAAACTAATACTTAAAATGACATCTAGAAAAAGCGAACAGTGTTCGAAAATGCAAAGGACGTTAAAATATTATTTATGATAAGGAACGATTTATAAAGTAATTTAAAAATAAAAACAATAATAGATCGCTTAGTTACAAATGAAGAAATTAAAAAAAAAACATGCATTTTAGTAAATAAATTCCTACTACATGTTTTTAGTAAATATTTTCCCCACACACTTGGCAAATATTTTTGTCACCTACATTCTTTTAGAAAAAAACTTTCAAAATATTAACGTTTTAGCCTTTTGTAATAGACCAACCTGGTTAGAAGAGGATTGACCCTTTCGGTATCCAATTACAAGCTTCCCATCAGGAATTAATTTGCAAAAGGTAACTGAAAAAAAACAGTATAAATCATTACGATATAAGCATAGAAATAAAACGACAAACATAATCTAATATATAGATATTATGATAAGACCATCCACAATGTTGAGTGGGGATGGGTGTCGCATCAACTAGGGCCTATCATGGGAGGGGTGGGCGACGGCCCAGGGACCGATTTTCTCAGAGACTCGAAATTTTCTTATTTATTTTTATATATTATATAAGAAAAATGTAAAATATAAGGTAGCTTTTGCTTGTGAACTGTAGGAACTAGAGTTGTGAAATTATCACATAAGAAATATTATACTTGCATTAAATTATCATGTACAGGTGAAATTCTTACGCATGAATACTTCCTACATGGTAGTTCGACCGTTGCATGACAATTCAATCCCATAAATTAATAATTCCAACATTTGCGTAATAATTCCATCCGAAATATTTCTTCTTTTAAAATAATATTTTACCCTTTCCAATAAAAAGTACTTAAATCTAGTAGATCATTAACAAACCCATACATGCTGGCCTTCTCTTGGACGTCCTCGCCACTGCAGCCCTTTCGAACGTCATTCACATGTAGGAGGACGACCCTCAGGCCCAGGGGCGAAGCTTCATTGGGGCCGGGGCGGGGGGCCCTCTCTTTTTTTTTTTGTCAGTAATGTAAATTTTCGGCTCGATAGTGTAAATTTTCGGTCCGGTAATGGAATTTTTTTAATAAATATAGAGTCTGCCCCTTAAAATAGTTTACTTTTACCCCTACCCCTCTAAGCTTTGGTTCAAGTTCCGCCACTGCTCGGGCCACACATTTATTAAAATAAAAGCTAGTGTTTTGCGTCATTTTACAAAATTATATAGTATGCTATAAATTATATATGATACTTTAAATTAGAATATTCATGTAGCCTACTAGTAAGAGTTCATGCATGCTTTGTCCTTGTACTCTCTGGCTTGAAATCAAGAGTTGGTTTTTTTATTATTATTAATTTTGTTTTTTTGCATTTTTTTATACCTTTATATAAGTATTTGGTTATGTATTTACTTGTATACGAATGAGATTTTTTCACGATATGTGTGTTATGGTTTTGTTTTCTGAAACACTTAAATTGTTTTTTATTTGCTATAAGCGTTTGAGTTTGTTTTTTAAAGATTTAACTTCTGTTTTTATATGTAAACTTATTAGGTTAAAACAATTATATTCTAATTGTTACATCAATTAGAAGTCATCACTAAATAAGGTTTATATACCCATCAACACTTTTTAAATTAGTTAAATGATATGTAATCTATAACAAATTTTTAGTGTTTGATCTACAGTGACATCCATAATTACCAACAATTATCATGTATCAAATTAACCAGAAGTAGTGAACAAAGGAACCATTCTATTTATCATCATCCATCAAAAAAGCGAACAAGACCTCAAAAGGGCGATGATTAGAAAAGGTAAGAAAGAACAATCAAAACTAGCACGTTGGGAAATTAGCACTTGACGTTGCGAAGTGCCTGAAGAACAGCGATCAGGAAGCAACACGTGATCGTGTTCTGAAAATTGAAATAAGGAAACAAGAAGTCATTAAAATCTGAAAGTAAGGATTAAAGCTTTGAAGAAAATCAAAGGTATCATGAAATAGATAACTAGCAACACTCAGTCCATTGCAATTGTCAATCAGAAAAGGCGCATGTTTTCAATTTAGTTAAAATTTAAACAAAATCAGTTTGATTCTTGAGGATTGACAATCAACAATTGCTATAAACTAAAATAAAAAAAAGAAAATCAATTGGTTGTTCTTGTAATAGTCAAGAAGTTAGCAATCAGAATTAGAAGAAGTAGGGTCTTAATTAGAAAAAAAACAATTAATATTCAAACAAGTGTTTTTGTTTACTACATAAAATTCTGATTATAGACATCAAGTTAGGAACCCCTAAACAACTAAAAGAGTAAATAATAAGATCAAAACCTTGTTTTTTATGCTTACTATCAAGAAAGAGAAAAAAATACCATAAAGAAATACTAAACGAGTAGTTGAGTACAAAGATAGAACAATTTCAGTTTAAATAGTAAGCAATATAGCAAGAATCAAGACATGCATGGTGCTAGCAAGAAGCAAGCCCTGTATGATACAATCAAACTTGTGTGGTTCAATGAAAAACGAAGCAAGTTAGCAATCAAGAAGGAAGTAAGTAAGATTGTGACCTCTCGGTCTTATGGATGAATAATATGCGAGTAAAAGGAAGGAGTTAATAATCCAGATGATCGAAAGCAAGATGATTTCATAAAATAATCATCTCCAAGCCATAGCAGACCATTATGATGTAAATTTGATAGCCATAACAATCCGCCAAAAAAGGGGTAGATATTAGGAGATGAGGGTTTCATAGCGGACCGCCATGAGTAAGAATAATGGTCCGCTAATGGTATAGATGTAAAAATGAATGCAATAACGGTCCGCCAAAGAAAGGAGTAGATGTTAGGAGATGAGGGTTTCATAGCGGACAGTCAGGAGTAAGAATAACAGTCCGCTAATGGTATAGCAGACCACCAAGGATGAGTATTACAATCCATTAATTTTCCTTTTTGTATGTCGCTATTGAACTGCCAAGATTGGCTTAGTTGTCCGCCAAGGTGCCAGTTGGGTAGTTTCGGTTTTAAAGCCTAAAAAACCTGTAGTTCCCTTCATTTCCCACCCTAACTCTAATTCTTCCTCTCTCTATTTAAACAGAATACCCTTTCTCTAGGATTTCAACCTGATTGGAAGGCACACTAAGGCTATATCTGGATTCTACATTGTCCTCTTGCTAAGAGATGTGCCCGAAAACTCTTAGTTTCATTGGTGAGCTTTGTTGCCTTCTGAATATGAATTGATGCTATGATGAGCGAAAATGTGATGTGGGAAACTCCGTTTGAGTGTTGGATCGTCAAAGATTGGTTGTGTGCTCAAATCTTTTGTGGTAAGGTTCTAAACCCTCACATTATGCGTCATTATGGATTATTAGGGTAAACTAGGGTTTTTGAAAAGAACCAAACTGTTAATTGGTTTATTGCATCATACTGTTGAAATGTTAGAGGAAAAACATCCACACTCTGATAAATAAATTTGTCACGAGGTGAAATCTGATGATTACCAATGCTAAGGCCTTGCTCAAACCTCGTGGCACATATGCACTTAGTCGGATTTGGTCTATGTAGGGAAGCCACACTTTTTGGTTGGGTACTCGATTGGAGGTCGCAATAAAGACTATGAATAGAAATGGACAAGTTCAAGGTCATAACGAATAATATCGATAGGACTAGGGATAATGAAAATCTAACGCCATAGCGATGATCTATAAATAGTACTAGGGCTAGTTTGAGGCCACAATGGAGACTGTGGATAAGACTAAGCTGGACTGATGGTGTGAAATTTGATTAACTATTGTGCCTTTAACCTACCCTCTAGTTTTTATAATAAATCATGAAGTGGCACATACGGTGCTCGATGTGGTGACTCCGGTATATATTTGATTTATTGATATTTGCTTGCACACTTATTCATGTTGTCTAACTACTTCAAACTTATTGCTTATGACTCACCAAGAATATTTTTCTTGACATGCTTTATCTCGTGATGCAGGTTCAGGAGATGCCGGAGGCACTAGCTAGGTTAAGAAGACTTAGTAGTTAAGTTGAATAAAATCTTCCGAGTTAAGTCTACCCGGGGTAGTACATTTGTATTATGTTTTATAAATTGAATGCCATAAATGCATGGTTGGTTGTAAGTATTGTTAATTTTTAATTTAGTTTAGCTTTGTATTATATCATTGTTGTGATACACCAGGTCATGTCTGGTGGAGGGATGTGACATAAGATAAGCAAGTTAGCAAGAAACAAGTAAGCAAGTTAGCAAAACAACAAGAAAGCAAGAAAGTTTAAGACGAAAATAAGAATGTAAAAATAATGAGTGGGAAAAAAGAAAGGAAGCATAAAAGAAAGCATAGTAGATGAAGAAAGCAAGAATGTAGAAAACACATCAGCATCAATTAGTGAGCAAGGGATGTATTACTTCAATGCCCTAAAGTTGACTAATTCAAACTAGATCACAAGGACACTGTTTCATGGAAACAATCTTGAAGACTATGGTTATTTAGGAATAGTTGATGCTAGAGAAATAGTAGATGAAAAGAAAATACATACGACAAAAGCAATAATCTTTCAAAAATTACGAGAATACGTCGTGATGCAAGTTGTAGAATACTCAGATGCAAATGGAATATGAGATTAAATTAGAATTCGATACTTTGGACAAGATCTAGTTTAGAAAGCATGTCTATAAACCTTGCGGGTTGAACTAGAGACTTCAGAGATGAAAAAGAATGAAAGAGTAAGTGCCATTTGAAGTAGTAGTAAGAAGAAGAATAACATTTGAGGAATGTCCCGAAAGTCAAGACGATCCGGAGAACAGTATCAAAGTATGCTCCGACAAGTTAAATAACAAAGTGTGGTAATCAAAGACACGGTAGAGGCCATGCTAGAGACTTTAGCAAAGGAGAAAGAGGATGTGCAAAGTATGGCTCGAGGATACAAAGACAAGCTAGAACGAATTGAAGTGCTACGAATATGATGAATCAGGTCACTTGTATATGAGGGCACTAAATTTAAGGATGATGAGAAAGAAAAGGAGCAAGAATCTCATCTCTTGTATGATGTAGGATGAAGCAATGCTGTTGTAAAGGCAAATAAAGGTGAGACCGGTTCTATCACAAAAAAAATCGTCAAGGTCATGAGCAGATCTGCCTTTCTCGCCAAGAAAAGAAGGGATTGACAGGCAGCTAGTTGTTTGATAGAAGTAATCCCACGGGTAGCACACGTAATGAGAACATGTTGAAAGATTTTTTGTTTAGCAGTTGGGTAAAAACAAAAAAACAAGAGGCTAGTTTTTTGGTCAAAGGTCAATAAGCAGGTGACTTAATAAAAAGAAATAAAAGTCTAGAAGAGTAGATTTGATTTGAGGGGATTGTTTTTGATAGGTATAGAAGTCAAACCGAAAATATTATGGGCCTTACTTAGAATTCAAAACCTTGGAGGTGCAAATTAAGTTTGAAGTGGATAATGATGGCTCATTTTTGATCATAAGAGGTAGAATGGTTGTACCAAGAAGTCTAAAAGGCAGGAGTCATTAATATTTTGGTTGAGTTTGCATTAGACTAGATTTGAGTTTGTTTATTTAATTTATTTAATATAGTTTAAGTTGTATTAGATATAGTATGAAGATAGCATTACACGGGATTATGAAAATTGTCTTTTTGTGGTTTTGTTTATAATAATATTCTTAAAGCGGAGACGAGTTATCTCTAAATTTTCGATGTGTTCTTGTGTTAATAACGATCATGGGCCAATAATATAGGATGTATCTGGTGTTTGACTTAATACCTTTGCGTAGATTATTCATAAAACGAAAGATAAGTCAAACACTTGATATGCTCCATATAATTACTTGTATAAGTTTCTTCTAAATAATTTACATCTCAAATAGAGACCTAAAGTGCAAACTCAAAAACATTATATAAAGGCCCTAAAATTTTATTTGTTTTGAGCCTAAATAATGATTGAACCGTGGCCTCATCTAAGGTTGATCATAATAACATTTTTATTTGTTTACGTACCTGTGTCACCTTCTACCAATTTGCTCGATCTAACATAAGGGTCGAAACCTTCCAGGACGTACATTTTGCTGTTATTGTTCGGCCACATTCTCAATCTGAACTTCCAATCTTTTCCTTCGAAATCTTGAATTTCAACATGTTGGCATTGAGAATCATCAACAGAAGGAAAGAATTCCTATATGATATCAATATAAACATTAAAACCTCTAGTATATATTCAATATAACAAAAACATGATTATTGCAATATTATTCATTTGTATGCATACTAACCTCTGCACATCTCTTAGGCAGCACAAGGCGCCCGCTCTTTCCTGTATCGCTAGCACTTAATATTTTTTCAAACAAAGGGGTTACTTCCACATTTGAGCTGTCAAAGAATCAATGGCGACAACGAATTATCGTTTAACATGCATACAAACTCTTAATTGTTTCAAATGATTCATGCTAAGTACTAATGTTTTAAAGAATTGATCGAAATGATACCCTTTAAAGATCTCTTGTAGTTCTTCATTTGTCATTCTGGGTGCATAACGATGTAGATCATGCTTCTTACTTGTTCCAAAGCCAGGCTCTTCAGTACGTGCCTGAGCTTGAGCCAATGGTGGAGACGTTGATCGCTGTGCCTCGTGAGAATCATCATCATCAGTGATGGTCACTTCATCATTTTCCACCTGTGTTTGTGGGACTAAAGCTAGACGGGTGGGTGTACTGGTAGATTCATGCATAGTTTCTTCAGAATTTGGCACCTGAACAAAATATCAGTTAATTTGTGACAAATGAAATATAATTCTAACTTTTGCAACACTTGATCATACTTACTAAGGTTGTATCTTGTGGTGGACATCCTTTACATTCGATTTGTCCATCTTCCAATGTTGTATACCAATCGAGTGATACTACGCATGGAAGATGTATTTTCTGTAGCCGAATATAAACACGCGAGTTTAGTTGTAAGAAATTATGGATGCATAAGGATCAATCATCTAACCTTGTTACAGGATCTGCAGAAGCTCCAACTGGTAGAATTCTTGTG
Organism: Flaveria ramosissima; assembly: GCA_025215565.1. Lineage (NCBI taxonomy): Eukaryota > Viridiplantae > Streptophyta > Magnoliopsida > Asterales > Asteraceae > Flaveria > Flaveria ramosissima. The sequence goes on along the minus strand of CM046033.1, from coordinate 17,894,980 downwards.
ATAAATATAACAGAATTGTTTCGTCTCATATGCAACACTGCAACCGAATTTAACATGAATAAGTAATATTCAACTCTTTAGCAATAACAAGAAACGTAAACAAAATATGATCTTAAAATTTTAAATGGAAATGAAGGACTCATAAACATGTAAGGTAAAAATTTCAGTTAATAAATATAACAAAGAAAGAAAAGATACAAGCTAGATTAGTAGATTGCATATTCGATCTAAGCTTAGATTAGATTAAAAACATTGCTGCAACACTCATGAAACATTACTTACAATACAAGTAACATCAACACCATCAAATTTTCTAACAGAATGATTTTAAGATCTTAAAAAAAAGCTTACTAGCATTGATTGCAAAGCTCTACTTCCCGATCAAGAAATTTCCATCCTGGTCTTGGGACGCGTTTGAGTCTTTTACATATTGTGTTTGCGCAAGGGTTGTGTTCGGCGCTAGACGCTGAAGCCATAGTTTCCTTATCAAAATCCTATGAAAATGATGATGAAGGAAACACTTTCATAACAAAAACTAATGTTGAAAACAATATGCATTTCACAAGATAGAACCCTGAAAAGGAAGATTTATTGGTTTTGGGAGAGTTGACAGCGGCGGAGCCTGAGCTTCTTAGTCGGATGGTACTAGTAAAAAGATTAATATCTTTGTGAATTACAACTAAATTGAATAAGGGGTCCAAGTCTTGCTTTTCATAAGAAAAACTTAGTTCTCGTTTTAAAAATAAAAAATACAATTTATGGTATAAACCTCTTGCCTCTCCCTTGGTTGCGCCCCTACGAGTATTTATTTTTATTTAGTTCACGAGTGAGGTGCTGTAAGTCCGGATATTAAGCAAGTTAAATACGTTTATAATGGTTTGATCAAATTCATTATCCAGCTATACATAAGTTTTTTGATGAAAACATGGAGATGAAAACAAATGACATTATTACTATTATTTTATAATTAATATAAAGGGGTGGAATACTTTTTGAGATGAAAAATAAAGAGATACAGCGTGTCGAGTTTCATTGAATTTAATGTATTCTAAAGATAGAATTTCTTGATTTTTTTATATCTATATAATATTTAAAGATTTTTAAATATGCATTTTGGAGGTTTAAGTTTCTTAAAGATATAAAGACATTTACCTTTTCCTGACTTGATGTTGATTAGGTATTTTCATAAACATATAGAATAAATCAAGTACAAAAATTTGAAATTAAATGCTCTGGATATCATATGCAACTAAGAACTTGTTAATTAATTTCATGTCTCCTAATATACCATTATATTAAAATGGCATCTTAGTCTCTTGATTATTAATTACGTATTCTCTAACTAATAATCCAAATTCCACTTAAAACTTCTCTCACATAGAAATTAGACTTGTATAAAATTTCTTATACATAATATACACGTACTAGGTTTAAAATTTTATTTGTTTATTTAAAAAAAATAAGATATTGATATATGAAATTATCAAAAACTGTATAATATTATATACATATTGAGGTTACTCTGTTTGTTATATACACTAGAAATATTAATTACTACGCATCACAATAAAATAATGTAATAATTTCAATCAATGTTGAAGAAAAATATAATTTTAGAACATGTTAACTTTAAACTTTTTTTTTAAATTAGGTGACACGAAGTTGATATTCTTGTTCACACGTAAGCAATTATTGTAGATATGAGTTATGCTAGAACTTTGAGCATCATACATTGAGTTATAGATATAAAATATAAAATTCAATCATTTTAAATTAAGAAATTTATTTCATATTTACCTGATATAAATTTATTCAACAAGAACATATATTAAAAACAAATAACATCCTATATCCAACTTAGTTTTATCTAAAAAATACATATAAGATATTTATAAATTAATCCTTATTTTCCATGAAATATATCTGGTATTTATATAAATTAATTGAAAATAAGACAACAACACAAAGATAAAATTACATAACTTTGAAGAGTTAAAATGAAACTAATTAATTTAATTCTATATAAATTTTTTTATGTGTGTTGTGAAATTACAACTATAGGTTTAGTGGATTATCATACGACATATAATATTTTAACTGAAATAAAAATGAGAGTAAGCTTGGCTTTTGTTTCATGTAGCAAATGACGATTTTAATCGTTTTCAAAATCATGTTTTTATTTCTTATGATTTTCACTTCGCTACTAACACCATTAATTTTTCAGTTAAATGTAATTATATTTTAGTTTTTATCATATTAGGACTAGTTGTGTACTTTATAAAACGTGTGTATTACACAATTAGTTCTTACATGCAAAAAAACTAAAATGCCCTTACATATAATAGAAAAATAACGTGTTCATGAGTTAGAGTTTATTGAGACAAATTAAAAACCTTAATAAGTAACAAGATGATTTTAAAATCTTTGTACGAAAACTGATATTTATATCAAATCACAGGAAGAAAAAATGTAATTTACTCTAAAAATAGTAATATAGCACACGATACATATTTTTGAATAATCATGTCGTCATTCTGCAACATACAAGAAACCCTAAAATCTAATTACCAAAGTTAACTGAATACATAATTTTAATTCTATAAACCAAATAGGAATTTTTTTAGTTAAATCAAAGAATTTTTGAACCTACCGTAAAACAAAATCTCAATTTACTAAATATAATCAACAATTGCATAGTTAAACCAAAATATTTAAAGAAAATTAATATTAAGAGTAAATTGTAATACGAAACTCAAAAAATTTGTAAAGATTTGTAGAACTTGTAAGAGATCGCTTATCTAAGAAGAGATCTGATAACAAGAACACATGAAACGATATGAAAAAAGTTAAACCCAAATCTTTTATGTAAATTAACATCAAGAGTATAGTTTTGTTGGAAACTCACAGAATTTATAAATGATCGCTTGATCTAAGAACAGATTCGCATACAAGGACCTGCAAAACAATATGAAAGGAAAGGTAAAAGCAAAATAGAAACACATAGAATTTGGAAGAAATCGCTTGATGTAGGAAGAGATCCGTTTACCAGAACTTAGGTTAAGCCCTTGATCGGCTTTCTACGCCGATACCATTCTATAGGAACATCATATCGGAGGCGAGATTGTTTGAGACAAAGATGTAGAAGAGGGAATGAGTAGGATGGGCGGAGATATCTAGAGGGGTAAAAGGCTTATATAGACAATAAATGTAAAACGCGTGTTTAATTTTTGGTAGCTTAAAATTTAAGGCGAGCGGGAGCAATTGTGCGGTTTTGTAAAACTTTTGTTCTTTCACGGGGTTTCCTTTCATATATTAATGTTAATTTCATTACATACACTTTACCTCCCTTAGATATTCACTTTGATGTCTCGTACCCTAGATTTTTAGAATTATAACTAAACACTATAAGGATAATGTTGGGTTTGTCAAAAGTCACCACAAGTGAAATATGAACTACTAGCCACTATATATGTGTACATTAGTCCCAATTTGGTCCGAAATCTCCATACACACAAACACGAAAGTCTTGTTGGGTTTTCCTTTTGACCGTTATATATAAGGTTACAGGGAGGTTCAATACAAAAAAATTAAATCAATTATGATATCACATTTACATAAGAGATAATGATAACAAACTAAAGAATTTTATCCTTTTTTAAATTAATTTCTAATACCATCCAAGTGAATTGGTGCAGACACAACTAGTTTGATGCATAAGTAATCGTAGAGAGGATCAAGATGTTCACTAAAAGTTCATACCACTTGAAGGTTGGTATGAATGAACTAAATGAGTAACCACTTTAAAGAAAGCAAGATGTAAGGCATGTACTTTAGGAAGAAGATGTGCGATTGTCACACCCAAAAATCATAGCGTATTTTTGGACTTAGGTTGCGCTTACTTATCACACACAACAAAAAGATCTTAGACATAACACATTACATAGTTTATGTTACATGCCCACATTTTAAAGTATAACACATATATGATACAACGATGTAAACTCTTCTCATCATATAAACCTGGGATTCTTTGTTCACCTATACTCACCTTGAAACACGTAAGAAAAAAGGCAAACTTTCATTCGTGAGTATATAGGTTATAAAACACACTTTCTTTACCAAAACAATATTTAATTCTTGAAAACTTCATATAAAATGTTTATTATAACTTCCCATATAATAACACCCACGTAGCATTCAACACACCTTTAATACATGCACATACACCACACCATACATATAACTAAAAACCATCTTTACTACTTTTATCTCACTTATATTTCACTAATATATATAACTCACACTTATTCATGAATACATCCTTTACACATGTTTACTAAAGCAACACAGTTTATTAAACTCAAGTGTTAGTTTTACACATAAATTGTAACTTATTATGCTCGACCCACTAATGACACATATGCCATATTGTTTTGACACCAAATAGATTTAAACACTTGTTCCCTTAAAATGGACATCAAACATATTAACTTTTTCATATTACATGGGCTTCCCACTGATATCATACATATTGAGTAAACACACAATGCTAATACATATCCTAATGGGACCAAAAAGTTTATATCCTTTAGCCCCCCACCATTGGTTATTTTCAAACCACATTTGTTTTAAAACACTTCACTACACATTCAACATGTACATACATAACCCACTCTTTCTTAAAAAAACTAACTTACACATTTATGATAAACGCAATTATGTAAATATAGTTATACTGAAATATTTTTATGAACTTGCTTGTATAAATTATTTAAACAAAAACAAATTTGTGTAAAAAAATTCTAAAGAAGTCCACACATACCAACTTACTTGTATAACCTATTTACATAACGCCACTCATAATACCATTTCTACCAAATTCATTCTAATCACCACCCTCACAACCCACCAACATTACAATGTACATGCCTATTTAACACATTGAATATGATTATAATCATCATCCACATATAAAATCATATGTTAGTACACAGTGGAACATTATTACGAAACATAACCCATACCCACACTCACACCACATGTTTGTCATGTTGATATATCAAACTTAGTAACACTTTCTTATATAACCAAGCCACCACTTTAACTAACTGTAACAACCTCAATGCTCAAAATAAGTAAAAGATAATTATTTGGTAAATATTTGTTAGGATCGAGTATTTCACGAAATACTAACTGATTAACGTGTATACCAACTCAAATAGTACGGAATCCTATTTGATTGGCAATCCAATCAGTGAGAACGCACGTCGAATCAATTATGAATTGAATCTAAACGTTAAGAGCGATATGGAATCGATCTAGTGCGATCTGTGAACTTGGAACAGGTTCTTGGAGGTTTCTGGACGGCTAGGGTACGTCTAGAGTCGAAGTGATATGAATCGTTCCGTTTTTCCACGAATTAGGTGGTATTTATAGGTTAGGGTTGCTCATTCGGGCGACTGAACCATTAGCATGGTTCATTCGTGCGATTGAGCCATGCGGTTGATCCATTCGCACGACTGAGTGTTCAGTCGTGCGACTGAGTCAGTCGCATGAAGTTGTTCAGGCGTATGGACTGTTTAGGCGCATAGACACTCAGTCGCATGGCCATTCGGACGCATGACCACTGTTGGGGCGCATGGTCCAGTCGGACGCATGAGAACTTCACTTAACCAAGTTTGAATGTATTCATTATTATAACATTATGTATATCAATTCAAATCAAACCTATATAATCAAGTCAATATACATTACACAACTCATTAATGAAATATTAAACATTATAAATCACAACCAAACATTCTCATTTCATTAATCACCCAAGCATTACATAAGTGTAAGACATTCATGACATATTACATTAAGATCCACATCTAGGTACATATGTATCAACAATATTTAACTGATGTGGACCATAAAGGACTAGTGTTCCAGGCTGCAACATAGGATGCAGATCGTAACCTCAATAGGATGCGGGCCGCAATAAGGAGAATTTTTTTTGGTTGAATGACACGTGGTTGATGACGAAGAAATGAATATTAACACGTGGTTAGTGACTAAGGACTGAAGTTTGACACGTGACCACGATGCGGACCACAACATATATAAAGCCGCATCGTCACTAAAAGATCAGGACTGATGTAGTGCCAACATGTATCAGCCACACATCACACTAAGACGTTGTGGACCTATAATGATTTGGTGATGCGGGCCATAATGACCACCAAGATCCTTATATTAAGAAAATTTAGGTGAGAGCTTAAAACACACAAATCTCTTTACTCTCTCTCTCTCTCTAAAATCTCTCTGTAAAGCTCACTCTCTCATTATAAATCAAGGTTAGGTGATCCCGAGGTTGTACTCGACGGATAACAAATGAAAACGAGAAGTTAAGTAAGAAAAGACGAAGTGCTAGCGCATTAGGTACTACCTTCTTAGTTGTAACTAGTTATTTCGCTCAAAATACGAACACGTTTAATACTTTCAAAATGAATAAATGATTTGCATATTTGAAAATTACATTAATATGTTAAACACGTTATAATATGCAAAGGTGCTACTGAAGTTAACATGTAGACTAGAAGTGTATGTATAGTTTGGCCAAGTTATATCTTACGGATTGGTGAAAATCATATACTGGGCTATTTTCGAAACATTATAGATAATAATGATTCAGAAGGTCCAGTTATTAGTCTAACTAACGAAGAGACCAACATATATAAGGGTGATCACCACACTAGAAATAGACTACTAAATGTGTAGCTATCATAAAAATTATTATTAAACTATTTATCTATATTCATTCGTAACTATTTTTGCGTCAGTTAAATGTATTTACCAGATTTTATGTTGAAGTATACTTTTTACAAAACTTTTCAGGTATGCATATTTAGAATACCAATAATAGGTGTTGGAATGGATGATGAATCCTAGGCACAAACTATATCCTATGGTTAACTGTCTGCTTTAATGTAAGGCCCCGATCCCGGGACGCTCACAGTTGGACAATCATCGCATAAAACATAAAATATACATTTACATCTATGAAAAACATCGCAGCGGAATAATTTAAAACCATTTCATATATTAATGACAACTTTTGCAAAATAATACAATGTAGTTAACTGTTACAAAATATCATGATTTGCATTACATCACAAAAACATCATTGTTATACAAATGGATGCCATCCCAAAAATGCCAAGTAGCTGCCCCATGCCATCCTCAACAACAATCACCTGCCAACTGGAAAATACATAAAAGTCAGCGTTGCTGAGTGAATTCTAGTTTTATGAATAAAATACTTTATATTATTTTACAACCGTTCATTACTTCCGTTCGCGATCATGCATCATACGTACACATAGATAATAGCATTATTATCTTTAATCATTCATTCGTTAACTTTCGTTCATTCATCAACGTACGTCATCGTTATCATTCACTTTCATTCATAATCTACTTTACTTATCTGTCGTACATTCATTATCTTCCGATGACATGTACTGTACCCCGAACATTGTGCACGAAGCTGACCCTAGGGCCTGGGGCAAGTACAGTCATCATTATCATCCATCTTTCATTCCGGACCAATGTCATGTGCTATACCCCGAACATCGTGCACGAAGCTGGTTACTGGGCCTGAGGTCTATCATAGACTTCGAACATTATGCACGAAGCTGACTCCAGTACCTAGGGCAAGCGACAAGGATCCCATACGTATGGTCAATCACAAAGATCAGACCCCAGTGTGCATCCTTCCGGGGTAGCTAACCCGCACACAGTTGAGCTAACACCCTTCACTGGGTGTGAACCTCCATACATTGCTTGCAAGACTTCCTTACATTCGTTCGTTCATTAATGCATGCATTCATTCTTTCGTTACGTTCCTCTTATCATTATCATTAACTCCCGCCTTATGATATATAATACTTCTTGTTCATTTCATACTCGTAACATGCATGTCACGGAAGTAATACACAATAGGAATGTAAGAAAACATAACATGAACATACATAGCATCACATAAGCATTCTTGACTCATTCTGTAACTCAAAAGGGATTGCCAGACAATATAGTGTCCCTAGAACTCCTCAACAAAATGGTGTTGCTGAGAGGAGGAACATGACACTTAGTGAGGCTGCTCGGACTATGTTAGCTGATTCAAAGTTGCCTCTAACATTCTGGGCAGAGGCAGTCAGCACTACATGCTATGTGCAGAACAGGGTCCTTGTAGTTAAGCCACATGGAAAAACCCTTTATGAGCTATAGAACAAGAGGCCACCGTTCATTGGCATTCTAAGGTCCTTTGGCAGCAGGTGTGCCATACTTAACACAAAAGACAATTTGGCAAAATTTGCTGAAAAGTCGGATGATGCCATCGTTGTTGAATACTCCTCTAACACTAAAGCTTATAGAGTTTATAACATTAAAAATCAACAATTTGAGGAATCTTTCAACATTGTAGTTAATGAGCACACTCCTTGTGTTAGGGGGAATGGCCCTGATCATATCTTTGATTTAGAATTGTTTCCAAACTATTCTAAACCATCTTGTGAGAATGTTTTAGCTGGAACAGATGCTCAATGTGATTCTGATGATGACCAACTGTTTGAGCTTCCCAGACCTATTCTAAGTTCTCCAAGAGCTGCAACAAATCAAGTTCCCACTATTGGCAGATCCGACAGTATAACTATCTGAAGGAATAGTGGAGCTTCAACCAGCGGTTCACCTGTTGACTCTCAAACTTCATCAGGTGACACTGCACAACACCAAGCTGATGGAAGCAACATTTTGAAGGAACAGGTAATTGTTAATGCTGCCTCACAGCAAACAAATGATGATGTTTCTTATTCATTCAATCAGTCCTCATTGAATGAGTTTGAAACAGCAGCTGCACCAAGTGTTCAAGCTCCTGAGCAAACTATGTCCAATTTGGATCTATCTTTGCAATTGGAGGTAATTCCTAGACTTAGGATTCACAACACTCATCCAGCTGAGAACATCATAGGGGAAGTCTCTGAAGGCGTGAGAACAAGAGCACAAACTCACAATGGGAATGTCTGCTTGTACTCATGTTTTTTTTATCCCAAATGGAACCCAAGAAGGTTGAAGATGCCTTGAAAGATAGTAGCTGGGTTGAATCAATGCAAGAGGAGCTTCTTCAATTCAAAAGACAAAAGGTTTGGAACCTATGTCCGCTACCATCTGGTCAAGTACCTATAGGCACTAAATGGGTTTTCAGAGACAAGAGAGATGATAGAGGCTTGGTTATCAAGAACAAAGCAAGACTGGTGGTTCAAGGATACACTCAAAAGGAGGGAATCGATTATACTGATGTCTTTGCACCTGTTGCAAGACTTGAGGCAGTTAGGATCTTCCTTTCTTATGCTGCATCCAAGAATTTCACTGTCTACCAACTTGATGTCAAGTGTGCCTTTCTATATGGGGATATAAATAGGGAAGTCTATGTATGCCAACCTCCAGGATTTGAAGACCCACAGCACCCCAACTATGTGTGCAAATTGGATAAAGCTCTATATGGGCTGCACCAAGCACCTAGGCTGTGGTATGAGACATTGTCTCAAGTTTTCCTGAAGAATGGTTACACTAGAGGTACCATTGATAAGACTCTTTTCATAAGGAAGTCTGGGAAAGACATGTTGCTCGTTCAAGTCTATGTTGATGACATCATATTTGGTTCCTCAAATGACCAAATGTGTAAAGACTTTGAGAGCATCATGAAGAAGAAGTTTAAGATGAGTTCAATGGGAAAAATGGTCTTTTTCCTTGGAATTCAGGTGAAGCAAATGAAGGAAGGGTTTTTCATCAGTCAATCTAAGTATGTCAATGACATCTTAGAAAGATTTGATATGAAAGATTGTAAGACAGCAAAAACACCTATACCCAGAAACCACAATCTCTGCCCTGACTCTGAGGGGGAGGATATTGATCAACATCAGTATAGAGCAATTATTGGTTCTCTGATGTATCTCACAGCAAGTAGACTTGATATCATGTTTGCAACTTGTATTTGTGCAAGATATCAGGCTGCTCCAAAGGTGTCTCACCTAGTTGCCGCCAAGAGAATCCTCAGATACCTTAAAGGAGCACCTAAACTAGGTCTCTGGTATCCAAAAAATAGTGATTTCAATCTCTATGGTTACTCTAACAATGATTATGGTGGCTGCAATATCAACAAGAAATCAACATCTGGTGGATGTCAATTTCTTGATGGAAGGATCATCTCATGGCATTGCACGAAGCAATCCTGTGTCTCTACATCAACTGCTGAAGCTGAATACATTGCTGCTGCTAGTTGCTGTGCTCAGCTGGTGTGGATTCAGAACCAGATGATAGACTACGGATTCAACTTCATGAGCACTCCTATCCACATTGACAACAACAGTGCTATCTCCATTACTGAAAATCCAGTGAAGCACTCCAAGACTAACCACATTGATATCAGGTATCATTTCATTAGAGATATTCATGAGAAAAATCTAATCAAGCTAATCAAAGTTGATTTAAATGAACAATATGCTGACTTGTTCACCAAAGCCTTTGATGAACAAAGATTCAAATATCTCATTACAGCTATTGGGATGATAAACCTTGATTAGTCTATCTCATTTGAAAACCTTTTAATGTGTAAAGTTTTATGTCAAAACAATCTAAGCCCTGTTACAAAAAGTCTTTCTCTAAAATTTTCTCTAAGTATAAATTCTTCCGAAGAGGAATTAACCCTCAGAAGATATTTTACATATCTTCCGAAGCAAATTCCTCCCAGGATAATTTTCTTTTCGGAAGAGTTGTTAAGTCTCGGAAGAAGCGATTGATTTCATATCAGATCTACTTCCGAAGCTTATAACACTCTCCATTCGGAAAGCAACATATACTCTCGGAAGTAAAAAACTTAACTTTCGGAAGTAAATTTGCCTTCGGAAGAACATTACCTTCGGAAATGCTTTATACTCCGAAGAAAGACTTTACTGTGTAACGTAAATCTTTTGGGCCCCACTCTGTAAAAAGTAAAGATTTTGTTAATGATGTCGGATTATTTAAATGGACTAAACCTTACCGCCCCTGTCACATCCTCCACTGAAACGTCCCATCATCTTATCCACACCCCTTAAACCGCCATTTCACCCGTTTAAATAACTCCGGCTAATCAGATTCATCCTTTTTACCAAATTTACTGCCCTAAAAGCCTTCTTCATCTCCAATTCACCCAATTCTGAACTATCTTCCTGCAACTTTCTCAAATGGCACTAAACCCTCAGCACAACCAAGTCGCACTCCTTGATTCTTCAAGGGATGCCGACTTCTCAGATATCATCTCCTTTCTAACCCAATCTTCTTATTATACTGCCCTGACTGTTAACCCCACGGTTTACTCAAATCATATGTCTGAATTTTGGGCAAATGGTCAGATTGAAACCCTAAATGGGGTTCGTGTCATAAGATCGAGCATCTGTGGCCAGGAGTTGGTCATTTCTGAACAACTCATCAGGGAGCATCTCGAGCTTGATGATGAGGGCGCTCCTACAGAGTTTCCCGTGGCAGATTTGGACAACACTTATATCCAAATGGGATATGGTGGAGATGTAAGCAGGTCAACCGTTTACAAGTTTAACTTCTCTTACAACTGGAAGTTCTTGCTGCATGTAGTTCTTCATTGTTTGTCCAACAAATCTGGGGGATGGGATCAAATCCCATATGAACTTGGGTGCCTAGTTCATGGTTTGGTGAGAAGCCTCTGCTTTAACTACTCAAGATTTGTGCTGACCAATCTTATGCGAAACCTTCAAAGGGACACATTCTTCATGTATCCCAGGTTTCTTCAGCACATAATCAATTGTGAGCTGGACCAGAGTAAGCTTGTCTGTGAAGCTGCTCTGATTGTTCCTCAAATGAGGCCGACCATCTTCAAGACTTTGAAGAGAGTGTCCACCAACTTTACCGGAAGATATACTGCACTTCTTCCAGGTATGACTGAGCCAATGGCTTCTGGTGACATCCCTGTTAACCCCACAGGTGATGACCCACACCAGCAACTACCCTCACATTGCCAAATCTACCTTCTCCCCCCATCACCATCACTTATCAAAGACGCCCAAACGAACCCTTGTTCAATCTTCTCTGATTGAACAAGCTCCTCCTGTTCTATCCAAAAAGGCTAGAGTAGAACAATGGGCTCCCACTCAGCCTGAGGTCCAACCATCCTTCACAATTGACCTCAATATGGGTTTTGAGTCTCCTCTGTCTCAGACCCATGAGCCCGAAACCCAAGCTGAAAACCCTCAGGGAGAGTCTTTATACTCCCCTGAGCAGCCAAAAAGGGACAGCCCCACCACAGGCTTAATGCCTTTAGACATTGATGAAAGTCCCGGGTCATTAGGCTTCACTTCTATATCCTTTACTGACCTACTAATAGGAGCTGATGAAGAGATTATGTCTCTTCAGGGCAATGAAGTTGATCCACAACACCCTCTCAAGGATCAACAGAGCCCAGAGTGATCTCTTATCTCTAGCCCCCATCAGCAAGCCTTTACTAAGGTGAGTCCCAGTGATGTGGAGGGGACTCATGTAGATTAAGCTGCCACTACTGAAGGAGCCTTAATGGACCCTCAGGACAGTGGTAACATTACTGAGACTGAATCTACGGCAACCACGCCCTTTGATGACTCTGAAAGAGACATCATTGAGCAAGGGAAACCAGGGCACCAAGAAACCACATCTGGTGTTGAGGATGAACATACTAGGTATGTTACCTCATCTCCCCGTGATTCTTCAAAAGAAGATGAGGGAAGACTGCAACTCACCATTGAAAACCTACTTTCTAAAGTATCAAACCTTGAATCTAAGGTTAGGACTTTAGAGGATAGGTCCGCCACTCAGCAACTTGAGATTGAAAATCTCAAGGCCAAACTAGCTGAGAAACAGATTGAGAGGTCTGTTAGGCACGTACCAATTCAGGTCTCATTGACCTCTTCCTCCAGCTCATCAAGCTCTCAAGATGATGCTACCAAAAAGGGGGAGAGTGTTCAGGGACAAAGCCAAAGACAAGAGGAACCACAAAGTCAAGCTCTCACTTCCTTAAGTTCAAAATACCCTATGCAACAAGCTTCAGTTTTTCCTGAGCCTCCTCCAGTTGTAATTCAAGTGGATCAAAGGATGCTCCAAGATCTCAACAGGTTCTTCAACAAGTACCTTTTGGAATCTCTCATTGAACAGCCAAGTCCTGACCTGTTTGTGATTTACTTCGGAGCTCAAGAGCTTCAGAGGTTAAATGCACCTTCTATCACTATTGAGGAAGTTGGTCAACCTAAGGTCCAAGTGGAACCTGAGATTAACTTCGAAGGGGAAACAAGACTGATGGCCCAGCAACTGAGACAGTTGGGATAGATAGTGCATTCTCACAGACTTCCGAAGCACAAGTCAAAGCCTCGGAAGAACAATTTCAATCTTCCAAAGCTGAGATTGCAGCAGCGGAAGGACTATTCTCCTTATCCGATGATCTAATAGTCATAGATGCAATCCTAGAACTTGCATCTGAGGTTAATAGGGAGGATTTTCTCACACAACCCCTAGCTCAAACATCAGCATTAACTCCAGCTTCCATTTTCACTACTCAACCTGAACCTTCCATCCAAGAACCCCTAAAGTCTAGCACTTCCGAAGACATCAAAGGAAAGAGGAAGATGACTAAGGAAGAGCTTCAGGAGGAAGAAAGGTTAGAAAAGCTCAAAAGAAAAGGTAGACTTCCAACTGGAAAACTGCTAGCTGCCAGTAGCAAAGTAGCTGCAGCCAACCAGGAGGCAGTCAACAATAGAAGAAGAGTGGAAATCATTGACAGACTTGTCAATCTAGGAGCTATGAGTGAAGATGTACTCCTGCTACCACTAGAGGAGTTAGTTGAGCTGGAAAAGGCAACTTTGCTGCAAAAACAGCAAAGAGAAGAAGCAGCAAGGTTGGCCTTAGAGGAATAAAAGGAGAGGAAAGAAAGAGAAGCTGATCAGCAACTTAGGAGGGAAAGGATAACTTTCCTAACCTCCAGGGGTTTCTCTCTAGAAGAACTATCTCCACACAACAATGATACGATCTTATGGCTCTTCAACAAAGAGCAAGATCAAATGGAGAAAGAGAGAAAGAAAGCTGCCAAGGAAAAGCTGATGCTGAAGAGGAAGAAGGAAGAAGAAGCAGGACTAGCTGCTGCCAAGAAGATAGGTGAGAAGGCCTGGATGAAAAACTATCTCCGGGCTCATGGCTTCTCTGGCAGGCAGGTGGGTCCTATGTCTGAAAAGACCCTCCAGCGACATGTCAGTGACATAAAGGCTAACATTCGCTCGGGGAAGAGGAAGGAGATGTATAGAAGGGGACAGGGGATGATCTTCAAATCAACTACTCAACCCCAACCTCAAACCCAACCTGAACCAGTTCCTTTTCCATTCCCCATCAAAACTGAACCAACCACTGAACCATACACCCCTGAACCTACACCATCACCCTTACCAACCTTTTCACCTCAACCACCTAAACTACCTATCCTCCAACCCAAAATACTAGCCAAAACCCAAACACCTCAACCTACCCAACAACCTCTCAAACCATCCCCTTAGCCTTCTAAACATCTCCCCTTAGAGGAGTTCAAGGCAATCAAGACAAATCTCATCAATTGCACAACCCTGAGCGACATCTCCTGTGAGGAGGATTCAATCAAATTGACTTATGTTGATGGATCCTCATGTTCCCTCACTAGAGATCAATTTCTTGATCTGCCCAGAGGAACATTGGACCAAGATGCAAATCTCTACCTCTTGTGCCTAGGAAGAAGATCATCCAGTGGAGGTTCGAAGACTCTTCTCATAACTTTGTTGTTGAAAGAGAGAATGGAGAGCTCAACAGGCTAAATGCCTCATCTCTGCTACACTCAAGCAAATTTGATATTGCTGAGTTAGCAGAGAAGCCATTCTCCAACCCCTCCAACTCTGAAGTAGCTGCTCATATTAGAAATCATCTGGGCAGTCTTCATATGGCCGAGCTAACTGCTAGGACCAAGGTTGAAGAAGAGTTGAAACTGAGAGAGGAGGAGAAAAAGAAGGGATCAACAACCAAAGGTAAAGCCTTTCTACAAATGGTTGAAGGTCCTGAACTTGAATCCATAGTTAGATGGGAGTATGACTACAACTCCCATCAACTAACTCTTTTAAGGGGGGCACAACAAAGGGTACATGTCATTCAGAGTGATAGACTGGATCTCCTATCCACTAATGACTTGTACAAGCTTCTCAGCACCACTTCAGGGAAGAACAAGGAAACATACAAATATCTTTCGTCCCTGGTGTTGAAAGCTTTGAGAAGCAGAAACAAGTGAGGTTTTGGTAGCATCAGCCTAGGGGGAGTTTGTTGGATCTAGAAAGGCTGGTGCAACCAAAACCAAATCACTTAGACTATTTTGGTGCAACTAATAAAGGACTTTCGAAGCTAAGTGTGGAACTTCCGAAGGAAAAAGGAGCTCTTCCGAAGACAAAGTGTAAAACCCACTTCCGAAGGAAAACTCCAACTTCCGAAGACAAAGTATTCACTTCCGAAGATCAAGACTTAGAGTGAAAGATCAGAGTCAACTTCCGAAGTATGAAAGAAGTCCTCAAGCCTCGGAAGTACATAAGCCTCTTCCGAAGTATAAGTGGCTTTGGAAGAACTTGTTGTTCCGAAGCCAACTTACCTTCGGAAGACACTATTATTATCCAGTGGACATAAGTATGGTCTCCCTGACACTCCGCTGCAGACCTCTGAGATACTGCATGGTGTTTTCTCAAAAGCCATGTAGTTGACCATACTTTATTCCACTGTTTACCTTTATAAGTTAGTACAGTTGCCAACTTTAGTTGGTGACAAAAGGTAAGTCATGGACATGTCATGACTACCATATCTTAGATAATACTTTATCTAAGATACCTTAACTTTAGCATTGTAGTATATGCTTTAGTCTTAGGTTTCCAGCTGGTATCAAAATATATCCGGCTGTAGGATCTACTATATATATAGTTTCTCATTGTAACTCATGTTTCATGCTTGTAAGAGTCTTGTAATACTTTGAGTTGAGAAGTAATATATACAAGTGCCTTGAAAATTATTTCCTTGTGTTCTTTGCTACTTATTATATTATTATCAACTCTTAGAAGAGATTCTACTTCATCTGATTTGAGTGTAATATAAGTGAGTTTGAGAGAAATCCAAGTGTTAAGTGACAAACTCGATCCTGCAAAATTGAAAATAAATTTTATTATATTTTTCTTTTTTTAATATATATATTTATTATAATTTTTTTAATTATATATATATTTTTTTATTTGTATATATATTTTTAATTACCGAGAACTGAATCGATCATGAGATCACATCCTCAAGATATACTTTAGCATAAAGATGAATTTAATCATCGACAAGTAATGAGATCACACTGATAACTGAATCTAATCACAGTCTTTGAATGAATTTTGAAATTCTCAAACAGATCAATAACGATTGCTGATTTGTTTGTCCACTCAAACCCATGCCCTATCTTTTTCAACAAGCAACAGATGATTCGTTAAGGTTCGATTAAATACTTTAGAATGCTAGGACCCCACAATCATTTGGCAAAAACCCTCACCCAACCTCAGGATTTCTTGAGTTTTGTTACGATCTTTTTGGAACAAGCCTTGTGCATTAGTGTGCAAGTGATTATCATCAGAATATTACATTCTATGATGAATTCATCGTTAGATGATTTGACACAACTTAGATCAAAATGGTGAGAGCTTTAGGTCTATACTCACGTATTACAAAGGAGATGACCATTTAATCATGTGCCGATGAGAGCTCCAGGTCAGTACTATCGTACAACAAAAGAGATCATCACTCCAAGTCAGTACTTCCATACAGCAGAGGAGATTAGCACAAACACAAGACACATAAATACACCAATCATGGCTCAAAGATATGGCTTATATGATTTGTATCATGGTGGGTGAAAGATCAATTCTCAATCCAATTTTTGTCGGGACTCAGTTTTCGTGCAGGCCAAAATGATTGCGTAAATCCAGACATCCTTAAGCATATATTTTAATTTAATCATTATGCTGCTGTCTACTTTATTCTTTAGGCTGAGTCTACCAAGCATATCATTAAAGAATATGTTTGTTTTTCTTTTATTTGCAATTAAAAATAAGATGTAAATCAGATCACAACATTAGTTACTATCATTTCTCATTTTAAATCGCAAGTCATGCAAGAACAAGCATTTCAAGATGATATACAATCATTTCTCAGTCATCTCGAATCAAGTTCCCAGTTCTGTTTTTATTATTTTTATTGAGTCTTATTATACTCTCCCCCTAAATTTTTATTTTTTGTAAACCTATTTTTTGTTTTATTTTTTTGTTTTTGTATTATTACTTTTTTATATTTTTTATTTTTATATATACTTTTTTATTTTGTTTCTATAAAACTGTACAAAAAATAAAAATTTACCAAAGAAGGTCTTTCAAACTACACTGATATGAATATAAGAAATGAATTCTCAAGAAATATGCAGTGATTGTGAAGTGAGAACGATGATTGTGTAGATAAAAATCCAGATTGTGAATAAAATACCGTAACCTTAACTTGTTTGTTCCGCCTCAAATTTGAATTAGGAACAATCTTTGTCTGTAATCCAGATTACTAACAGTCCTCCTGAATTGTTCCTACACTCATCAACAGATTAGTTTGAAAGCGGAACCCAGGCCATCGTAGTCCTGGAAGTTCCTTTTTCATCAATATAAGAAACCTGCTTCTGCACACAACCGTTAAAACAATTTGGGATATCTGTATCCTTCTTTTTAATTCGCCAAATTTGTTTCGATTCAATTAATTTGGATTTGAACGAATTAAATTTGGAAAACATTTTTTGTTTAAGACCAGAAGGAAAAGAACTTGGTTTTGAACCTTTGGTCATTTTCATCTTTGTATTATGTGAAACCGGCTTTACATGAAAAGGTTTGGATGGAGGGTTTTTCATCCAACCATTCAAAGATGTATGCTTTTTACCTCTTGATCCAGAGAAGCAACCCATGTTGCCTTTACCATCTGGAACATTCTTTGTAGACTTACAGTTGGAGAAGCAATTCGTTTTGCCTTTACCATCCGTAGCAAGCCTTAGAGGACATTTCTTTACCACATGACCTTCTTTTCCACAATCAAAACAAGCCTTGAAAGGCTTTTGATGCTTTGTAATCCCGTGTGAAGCATTTGGAATTGAAGATTGCTTTGAGGTTGTTGCAGATTCTTGCTTGTTTTGGCGTTTGCTATGCTGAACAGGGTATGAGATCTTTACTGATTGACTTGGTTGTTTTGCAATTGGAGAAGAGATCCGTATTTGTCTTGATTCAGCTTCTGGAAGCTTTTGTGACTTGACAATGTCAGGAGATATCTTGATCTGTGAGGAACCAACAATGTCAGGAGATTCTTGCTTCCGTATACACAGATCATTCTCCAACGGATCTTGATTGACATCTCCTATTGTGTCGGCTTCGATTATAGGATTCTGATTGCTTGATGATTCGACAACTGTTCCTTCTTTTACAAACCTGACAGGAACAAACAAAGGAATTTTACCTGTTTTGAATTTGTTGAAGAAGGTTGGAGAAGCAACTGATATTGGTTTTGGATTATCAGACTCCTGCCTGAGGAATCCCAAACCTACAGGAGAATCCTGCACATCTCTAACCTCTTTAAGATTAACGTTGCTTAAACCTGCATTTAAACTATTAGTTTCAGCAGCTTCAATCAAATCATTAGATGGATGAGGTTGAGGCATAGGATAGTAACTGTGACATCCGGTAAATTTCCGTTACCAAACTCCGTTAGTTCCGTTAAGTCTTGCATACACGTGTCGTGAACACACACTAGTTGTCGTTTAACGTTGGTGACCCAATAATAATGAATAATGTTAAATTAATGAGAATCTAATTGATTATGTGATTATTGTGTTATGTTTATGTGTTTGCATGTTTTTAAAATGTTAATTAGAAAATTAATCGCGTAACGCGGAAACGTGCCTATTTATTCGTATGTCTTGTGTTTTTATAAAGATAAGATATATAATGATTTTCATTAGTTTATATCTTTATATTATTAAGTTAAAAGCACTTTACAAAGAGTTTAAAGCTTAGTTTTTATAAAATACAAATTACAAGGGTTAAAAGGGTAAATGTGTAAATTAAATTAAACAAAACAAATCCCAAACCCTAATCCCCCCCATTCGGCCGTAACCTTCCTCCCCACACCCTCTCCCTTGCGATTTCAACTTAGAACAAGCATCAAGCATTGGATTTTGGTCGATTTGAAGGCATACAACACATTAGAAGTCTCAATTTTGTTACTTTTCACGAGTTAAAGGTTAGTTGGTGTTTTGTTTGCATGAAATTTGATGTGGCCGAAACCCTAGTTGCGAAATTGATGTTCTTGGTGTTGAGTTTTGATCAATTGATGATGTTAACATGTTAGTTAGATTGTATACATGTTAGTTAACGTTGATTATGTACGAATTGTATGTTTCTAGTGGCTTGATCATGAACTTTGGTTTTATACAAACCCTAATTCGAAAATTGGTAGAATTATGGATGAATTATGATTGTTTGATGTTTAATAGATTGTATGGATGCTAGGTTACATTGATTTTGCAAGAGATTGGTGAATTGATGTTGATGTTCATAGGTTACTAAGAATAGTAACTTTATTTTGCATGTAATGTTGAATTAGTGATGAATTGATGTTATGGATGTGTTCATGGTGATGATTAGATGTTAGATTGTTGTTGTGAGCATTGGGAATTCAAGAACACATGCTATAGTTCATACCTTACTAAAGATAGTAACTTTTTAGGATATGAATTGATGAGTTATGATGTTTGGATGTTGTTGATCATGCTTAGATGTTGATATGAGCTTGAATTGGTATATTATTAATGAATTCATGAATGTATAGGATGTTTGATAGATTTTGGGATGTGCTTTCCCAAAAGGGAAACTTTATTTTTGCAAAATGTGAAAGATGATGGTTTGATCATGTTTGAGATGTTAGGAGCATGTTAGTAAGCTCATAGATGAATTCTAATGTGGTTGGAACATGTTAATATTGTTGTATGAGATGTTTTGGATAGTCATGGGTGGATTAGTAGTTAGGATATCATGCTTGGGATTGGAAATTGATTGTTGTGATGCATGTTGAATGTATGAAAATGGTTAGTGAATGTTAATGTCCTAGATTCGCATGATTCGTATGATACTTGGTTGTATGATGATCTAAGTGATATACCTGGATAATGTAGCATACATATGAACCTTTTGAATGCTAAACTTGTATGATATATGTGTATGGTTGCTTGAATGGCTTACAACACATAAAGTCACCAACGGGTCAAACGGGTCAACTGAGTCAAATGTATTATTTTCTGAAACCTGAGTCTTTGGTTGTAGTGTACCTAGGGTTTCACATATTCTCTGTTGCACGTACTCATATACTTATATGATCTAGGTAACCTCTGAGGGTTGTCTGTTCACTCTGTCAGTCAAGTCAAACTCTAAGTATCTATACGCATATCAGGTGAGTTCATGCCCCACTCTTTACTTCATCTCTTTTGGGGGAGATAGCATACTGGTAAAACTACAAACGCTTTACATATATCTTAGTTGTGCATAATATTAATATAGTGCTGTTTATCATGGGAAAGTCCTCACACTTTCGAATTGTTAATATTGAATAGCGGGGAAACTTGGGTAGTACTACTGGGTCTAACGAGCCCCACCTGTGTGACTCGAGGTCAACCGGGTGCAATTTGTCCTATTGAACATTGTCACGACCTGTTGAGTCGTGACAGGAGGCAACAACGTAACACAGTCAGCTTCAATTGCGAAATCACTATGCATTAATATTTATTGTTAATGGACTAGCTATCTGTTACAATGCACTACTAGTTTATCTCTAATATTAAACTGTTTATGTTTGAATATCATCTCTTGAACTCACCAACCATTGTGTTGACATTTTAGTATGCTATTCTCAGGTCATTAGCTTGCTTGCCATAGGAGCACAACATGGTTCACTTGCATTCTAAGACTCGGTCTTCAAGACATTTTAGCATTTTAATGATTATTGTTTACTCTTTTGGGTTGGCACATGTTTTGCCATAGTTATACTTTTATTTCTTTGGGTTGTTTTCAAAACGCTTCCGCACAATTTAATGTTGAACTTTGTCAGGATCAGCGATCTCAAGTTTGATGCATTAGAGAGTAATGTAGCGGAATGAGATCAAGAATTAGTCAAATTATAGCAAGAGTTTGATATTTGTAAACAAATACGAGAGAATATTTTTCTGTGATAAGGAATGTTTCAATAATGCCCAGTATTATTGCTAAATCATTCACAGTTACAATAAGGTTGACACTCCTTATATAGAGTGCAATTACTTCTGTAATCACGGGATGGTGATAACTAGCAGATCTAGTACAAAAATAAGTAACACTTAACAAACTACTGAAATATTCACAACTACTGAGAACATGTCAGAGTGCTAAGTATAAAACATGAAACTACTGAAAAGAAAACTACTGAAACTACAACGACTGAAGAACAAACTCTTCAGTCGTTTTACAAAGCTACTGAAAATATAAAACATAAAACTACTGAAGAGTAAAACGTCACAACTACTGAAGAAGTCCTCTTCAGCTGTTATGACAACATCTGATATTTGGTCTTCAGCACTTGTGTCTTCAGACTTTGTCTTCAGTACTTGTCTTTAGACTTTGTCTTCAGCACTTGTGTCTTCAGACTTTGTCTTCAGGTGTTATCTTCAGCTGTTGTGAACTTCAGTAGTTGTTGTGACGTCTGTGGGACTTAAAGGTTTTTCTGATCCGGCTCATTGGTTCTTTTGTTCCAACAACCTCCCCCTGAACCAATGCAGCCAAAACCTTTAACTTTATTGAGGTCCCACTTATTGTTGGCAAAATGGTTGGTCTTTTTCCTTCTTGATCAGTTGAGAAGATGACCCATATAAGCACCGGCCTGGAAATAAGTCTCTGATGATTTGGTTGGCAAAGAATGGATGGGAGCTCTGTATTAGGGAATTGGACACTGAGCTGTTCCCCCATCCATGAGACTTACTTCCCATGTATAAGCCTGTAGGATTCTCTGGTGTATGCTCTGAGAAACATGATTTGTTCTTCCATGGTAAGATTCTCTGGTTCACCATCAAACAATCCTTCACGCCCATACAGCTCTGAGATGTACTTGGCTTGTTTGCCATTTTTGAGCTCGACTGTTGTGATCTGTCTGTATGCAAACTCATCTGGGTGATTACCCTCAAGTAACAGACTGAGCTCATTTTGTTTGAAGTTTTCCAGCTTCTTGTAGACCAACCCCTTTTTAATAACTCTGTTCTCTAACATCTTTTGGGGTGGCTGTTTAGTCTCATAAGCCTTCTTAAAGTCTTCAACAATTTCCCAGGGTGATACTACAAGGACCACAATGATCTCTTCATCTACGATCCTTTTTATCTGGCCCTTGTATCTCGCAGGAATGTCTTTCTTTACAATTCTGTGAGCCACCCTAGGATCAGGCCATATCCTCACCTTTTCCTTTTGATATTGAAATGTGTTGGCAAGGGTGTACAATCTCAGAGCCTCTTTCTTCATACTTATTATTGATGAAGAAGCAACATACGTTTTGTCTATGCTTTTCAGCATTTCCTCATCATGAAGCCTTTGCTGCTGTTCTTCTTCAATCTTTACTCTCACTGTTTCCATCTGTGAGGTGGGAGTGATGGGCATAGATTTTGCTTTAGGCAAAGTTAGGACTGCGGAAAGAGGCAGCCTATCTTCTTCCTCATCATCCTCTTCTTCTTCTTCTTCTAGCCTCAACATCCTTCTCTTCTTCTTCTTGGATGCATCATCGGCTGTTGGTTTTCAGGGTAAAGGAGTTGGTTTAATGGGTTGTGGTAGTGGTGATTTTGAAGTGGTAGGTTTTGCAGGTTGTTCTAGCATTCTTGTAGTGAGTGAGGCTTTGGAGTGTTTTGCTAGTTCATTTCTGTTCCCAGCACCTGCTTCATTTAGTGCTTCAATCACTAATCCCTTTGTGTATGCTTTAGACGTACAGATCTTGGTGGTTATTGCCAAGATACTGTCCCTGGTCCATGACTTAATCTCTATCAATGATCTCCCAAGATATTTTGCAATGAATCTGATCATGATCTCTAATCTTTCTCTTTCTAACACATCATAACTTGCCCATCTTGAGTTAATTTCTTCAACTTCAAGTCTTCTAATCTCTGAGTCAAGCTGTGCAGTATCGAACCCTTGTCTATATAGTTGATCAATAATGGAGTCCATAGATTTACTATGTGTGGCATCCGCCATTTTGATCATCTCATCAAGTTTGAGTTCTTTTTGAAGTTCTTTTTCTTTCCTTTCAATCTTCCTCTTCTTATAAGTGATATGAAAGTCTTTGTGACTTTCACTCACTTGATCAGTGTCAGCTCCCTTCATATGCTCTTCTTCCTTCTCAGTCTCCTTCACAACCTCCTCTTCCTTCTCAATCTCCTGTTCTTTCTCTTTCAATATGCTCTTCCCTTTTGCTTTCACTAACTGACTCTCCCCCTTTTTGGTTTCATTGGTTGCAAGGGTTTGAGTAGTAGAAAGCCTTGTGCTCACAATCTCCTCCACCAGGGGCTGTATGATTGAGGGAAGCCTCTCATCCAAGGTTTGGATCACAATGTCTGTGATCATTGGGGTGATGAGAGGTAGGGATTTCTGGAAGATAGCAGCTGTTTGCTCAGAGGGGTTCTGTCCCTGAGAAGCAGTGCCAGAGGTAGAGGCTGGTGGGTTGTATGTTTTGATTGGCTGAGTGTTTAGGAGACCTTCAGGTGAAGGTGCCATCTGTGGGTGTATGGTGGTGTCAGATGGACTTGCTTCTTGAGAGAATTGGTCAAGTAGTCTTTGTAGTCTACTGACTTCTTCCTTAAGAATTGTGTTCTGGGCTAGAACATCATAAAAGAAGCCCAGGTCATCATCAGCAGATGCTGAATCACCTGACCTCCTGCTAGTAGCAGGATGTACATGCCCTGGGTGTAGACCAGTTGTAGCATGTGCCCCTTTTTCTTGGAACTGGGGACTTCCAGCCTCAGGACGATGTCCTTCATCAGCTGTTGCCTCTGATGAGGTCTTAGCAATGTTACCAGCCTCAGTCTGATCATTTGCTGATGTAGAAGAGGTGGCAGCCTCACCAGATATTCTGATCTCCTTATCTACACTAGGAGACAGAACATTTAAACCCCTGTGCTGTGGGTTGTCAGAAGCATGTTGATCCTCTTCCCCTAGATCTATGGTTTTCCCCTTTGGTGGTTGTTGGGGAGAAGGAGAGGCATGCAGCTGAGTCAGCACGTTTGCAATTATAAGTGTTGGACTTTGGGGGGCATTTTCATGGGGAGATAGAGTAAAATCAGTATGCACCTGGGGAGAATGGTGCGTTTCAATGGCAATCTCCTCAAATGAGGAAGATTCCAGATTTGTGGGTACCCCTCTTGTGATTGCTTCAGGCTCCTTTTGAGAGGAATCCTGAGCGGCTGTGGCTGGTTGAGTCTCTGATACTACTGGGGGGTTTACACCAGCAAGTATATCCTGTCTTGGTGGTACAGGAGCATCTTCAGGGGACTCATCTCCCTGAATAGCTGTTTTGGGTCGTTTTGTTTTTGGTTTGGTGGGGACTTTGGATTTTGTGGTGGTGGCTGTGGGTTCCAGCTGCGTGGGTTTGCGCAGCTTGGCAGCCATTTTAAGTGATTGGTCAGAGTTGTGCCGGGAGTATACTTCAGGCAATACAGCCATAGCAGGGACTCCCAGGCCAACAAGTCCCTCAGCTTGAAGCTGGTTTTCAATTATGGCCATTATGAACCGAGGATATAATATCCAACGGTTAGAAAGTTGTTTTTGGGCCATATTCTTGAGCTCTAAGAATAGTATTTCAGAAAAATTTAAAGGTTGTTGCTCAAGGATGGAATACAATACCTGTTGCCACCTTGTGGACATTTGATCCCATGATGAAGTCTTGGGGGCCAGGCAGACATTGACCATATGAAAGATGAGCCGTTCAGCATCCTGGAAATGTTTCTTCAATATGGTAGAGGCACTCAGGTTACCTTCGTATCCATGGTGGGCAAATGATAGATCTGTGGTGCCCTTTGGATAACTAGTCGGGAAAGTGGCATCATCCAGATTGAGGGTTTGGCGAAGAATTTCTGGAGTGATGACCACCTTTTGACTGTTGACAAACGCTTGAAGAGACTCTGTGTCATTCTCCTCAGGGACAAGAGTGACGTTTGTCCAGAATTGGGCAAGAGATTCGGCATATATGGTGGGGTTTAACAGGAAAGCTGTTTGGTAAGGTGACTGGACCATTAAATCAATGGCGTTGTGAAACTTGGTCCAGTAAGGCGATTTGGTAAGGTGAGCGACACAGTTGTGTCGTGGTTTTAGTTGCATGGTCGCCATGGATGAAGAGAGGTTACAGAGTTTTTGAACGTTAGGTTTGAGAGGAGAGGTGAGAAAAACTCTGAAGGTAGGATAAGGTATTTATAGGGTAGGGTTATGAAACGACTGAAGGTTTTGGTGTTAGTCATCATTCGTTGAAACCACTGATGACGTGGCATTAACTTTCAGAGGTTTGAAATGACTGACCGTATTGGTATGATCATCAGTTATTATAAAACAACTGAAGACTTGGTTTTAACCGTCAGACGTTGAAACAGCTGAAGTCTTGAGTTAGTCTTCAGTAGTTATAAACTACTAAAGACAACTTTGACTTCAAGTGGTGAAACAACTGAGGACATGGTGTTTGTCATCAGTAGTTGTGAAACTACTGAAGACAGTGGTTTTGTCATCAGTTGTTGTAAACAGCTGAAGACTTGGTGTTAGTCTTCAGTATTTATTAACTACTGAAGACATAGGGTTGGCTTCAGTTGTTTGGAAACAGCAGTTGTAGAAACAACTGAAGAGAAATTACTCATCAGCTGTTTTCGTCAATTCATAGCTTTTCAGCTGTTTCAGTCTGACCTCCACACTTACTCATCAGACTTACATCTGAGTTTCAGAGGTTTCATTGGTCATCAGTACTTATCTGTATTTCTGACATCAGCTGTTGTAACTACATTAGCTGTTTTAACAAATAAAGTACTTCAATACTTGTGAGAATGTAGCCTTCAGTAGTTATAAAAACTACTGAGGGGAACGGAACTCATCAGTACTTATATATGACATGGTTACCAATGATCATCAGTATTTATTACTGAGATCATCAGTAGTTGTCACTTATTCTAGCTGCAGCATACCAAGCCTTAACACCAGGTTGTGGAAAGTTGAACTATCCAAAGGCTTAGTAAAAATGTCTGCAAGCTCATCAGCACTCGGAACAAACACCTTTTTCAAAACAATCTCTAATAAAATGGTGTCTAATTTCAATATGTTTAGTCCTAGAGTGCTGGACAGGATTCTTGACAATACAAAGAGCTGAAGAGCTGTCCATTAACAATGGTGTCTTAGTCTCAGTTATGCCATAATCCAATAATTGGTTTTGAAGCCATAATACCTGAGATGTACAACTTGCAGCAGCAATGTACTCGGCTTCAGCAGTTGATGTAGCAACTGAGGTTTGTTTCTTACTCTGCCAAGAAATCAAACAGTTGCCTAGGAATTGACATCCACCAGAAGTTGATTTCCTGGTCAACTTACACCCTGCATAGTCACTGTCAGAAATGGCAACTAATTTACCAGAATGTCTAGTAGAATACCATAAACCTAGAGATGGAGTGCCTTGCAGATATCTAAAGATCCTCTTGACTGCAATCAAATGAGACTCCTTAGGTGCAGCCTGAAATCTAGCACAAACACATGTAGCAAACATAATATCTGGTCTAGAAGCTATTAAGTACATCAAGGACCCAATCATACATCTGTAAAGTGTTTCATCAACCACTTTACCTTTCTGATCTGTATCCAGTTGTGTGGTGTTGCACATGGGAGTAGAACATGGGTTACAATTTTGTAAATCAAATTTTTCCAAAAGATTTTTTGTATATTTGGACTGATGAATGAAAATTCCATCAGCCTTTTGTTTGATTTGCAAACCCAGAAAGAATTGTAATTCCCCCATGGCACTCATTTCAAACTTTTGTTGCATCAACTTTGTAAAGGCATCACACAACTGTGGATCAGAAGATGCAAAAATAATATCATCTACATAAATTTGAACAAGTAGATTATGCTGCCCAGCTTTCTTAATGAATAAAGTTTTATCTATGGAACCTCTAGTAAAATTATTTTCAAGAAGAAAGTTTGATAATGTCTCATACCAGGCTCTAGGAGCTTGTTTCAACCCATAAAGAGCCTTATCAAGCTTATACACCCAATTAGGATGCTTATTGTCCTCAAAACCCGGTGGTTGACATACATAAACCTCTTCTTTAATTTTCCCATACAAAAATGCACTTTTTACATCCATTTGAAAAACTTTAAGATTTTGATAAGCAGCATAAGCTAAAAACAATCTAATTGCTTCCAGTCTGGCTACAGGGGCAAAGGTTTCATCATAATCAATACCTTCTTCTTGTGCAAACCCCTGAACAACCAGTCTGGCCTTGTTCTTAACAATAAGCCCATTTTCATCAGTTTTGTTCCTAAACACCCATTTAGTGCCTATTGCACACTTACCTGGAGGTAGAGGAACCAGTTCCCACACTTGTTGTTTCTTGAACTGAAGAAGCTCAAGCTGCATGGCATCAACCCATCCATTGTCCTTTAAAGCAATGTGATAATTCTTTGGCTCTTGCTGACTAATGAAGAGAGCATAGAAGCAGAAATTTGACAATTGACTTCTTGTTGATACCCCAGCAGTGATATCACCAATGATTTGAGACATAGGGTGATTCTTCAGATCTTGGTACACAATGAGATCAGTGCAAGTGTTTGTAGCAGGCTCACAGATGGTGATGGTGAAGCATTTCCTTGAAACCAATCAGTAGATGGTAATTCAAAGGAAGTTGAAGTTGTAGAAATCTCATCAGCATTTGTTGTGGATTGTGCTGCTCGAGCTACAGGAACATCAGGTCTAGCTGAATCAGGCAATTGATCACTAAACTTGAAAAGGTGAGTACTACTATCATCATCATCAGCACCAGCAGTACCACCAGGTGGTGAACTGTTGACAGGAGCAACAGCAGGAGTTTGATGAGGAACATATTGCAGTATGTCCAAATCAAATATCTCCACAGGGTTTTGTGGAATCTTGTCCTTTGGAGATTCATTAAACTTAACATGTAGAGTCTCTTCAACCATCTTTGTTCTACAGTTGAAGACTCTGTATGCTTTGCAAGTTGATGAATAACCAACAAAGTACCCTGCATCCACCTTAGAATCAAATTTTTGGAGTTGATCCCGTGTGTTGAGAATGAAACAAGGACATCCAAAAGCTCTGAAGAATGAAATTAGAGGGGCCAAATGATGAAGAACTTCATATGGAGTTTTCATCAACCTCTTATTTACTAGAGCTCTATTTTGTACATAGCAAGCTGTATTGATAGCTTCAGCCCAAAAAGTCATTGGCAGTCCAGAGTCAGCCAACATGGACCTTGCAGCTTCAATAAGGGTCCTGTTCTTTCTCTCCACTACTCCATTTTGTTCAGGAGTTCTTGGAATGCTAAAATGCCTCTTGATTCCCTTTGAGAGGTAGAACTCATCAAGTGTATTGTTTCTAAATTCTGTTCCATTATCACTTCTAATACACTTGACTGAGAGGGAATACTGCTTCTCAACATACAACACAAAGTTGATAATCTTCTGAGCTGCTTCATCCTTTAAATGCAAGAAGAAAGTCCATACAAATCTGGAGTAATCATCCACAATTACCAGACAGTATTTCTTCTTAGCCATACTCATCACTCTCACAGGACCAAAGAGATCCATGTGAAGAAGCTGTAAGCAGGCTGTGGACTTAGGTTCTTCTATGGAGGGAAATGAAACTTTGTGCTGTTTTCCTTTTAAACAAGCAGTGCAGTCATCTTCACATTTGAACTCCTTCATAGGCAATCCCCTTATTAAACCATGGTTTATCAGCTGATTTATGTTTTTGAGATTAACATGACCCAGCCTTCTATGCCATAGTGTAGATTCTTGAGGGGAAGCCTTGGAAAATAGGCAAGGATGGCCTTTGAGATCTATTTTCTTAGAAAGATCTAAGGCATACACTCTTCCTGTCCTGTTGTCTTAAGGAGAGTGTATTTATCCAACACCTTATCAATCAAACTTAGAACTTTGGATGACAGAATCCGGCAGTTCTGACTTGTGAAAAGAGCAACATGGCCTTTGTCACACATTTGACTGACACTCAAGAGGTTGTACTTGAGATTTTCCACATGGTTAACATCATCAAACTTTATTTCCCCATTGGAAACAAAGCCTTTGCCGATGATGTAACCCTTTGCATCATTGCCAAAAGATACAAATCCCTTCCTTCCTTGAGAGTAGTCATTAAGAAGTGATCTGTTTCCTGTCATATGCATGGATCCTCCACTGTCTACATACCAGATGCCTCTGTGGCATGTTGAGGAACCCTGCAGAACAAAGCAAATTAGTTAGATTTTAAGGCCCAAACCTTTTTGGTTTTGGGCCTATTCACATCAACAGATGGTAGACTAACAGGTTTGTTGGAAATAACAGTCTGAGAGGAAGAAGATGGTGAAGAAGAGGAATCCTTTGGCTTGGACCTCCTTTTCTGTGGATTCAACATAGGAACATCTAATTGGTTGACTCTTCCCAATAGATGTTGAACCATCATAACCAGCTGTGTCTGATTTTGTGATAAAGCTTTCAGCTCTTCAGACACATTAGCACTGGAGTTTGATAAGTTCTTATGTTGCACCTTCTTCTTTTGAGCAATCTCAGCTATTACCTGTTTAACCCCTTCCTTTTTGGATTTCTTTTTGGACTTAAGGGTTACAGGATTTGATGTTGCTGGTACAAATGTGGCTTCAAACTCATTTTTCATTTTAACCATTTTCTCTTTAATTTCCTCTTTATGTTTGAGTTTGGATCCTCTTTTGTACCAACAATCATCTGTAAGATGATTAAACAAACCACATACTTCACATGGTTTCTTTTTCATCTTATGTTGATCATTAACTGAAGAGGATGAAACTACTGAAGACTTGCTCTTCAGTACTTTGGAAGCATTATTTGCTTTCTTGGCTTCCTCTTTAGTAGTCTTCAAACTCTTTCTACTGACAGTTTTCTTCTTTTCAGTGCTGACAGTAGTTGGAGTTTGAACTTCAGGTGTTAGATCTTGCTCTCCAGTCCTTTCAGGACTTTCAGAAATAACTCCTGAGTTGATCAACTCTTTGATCATGTGAGTGTCAGCAATTGAACTATCAACATCAGCTGATAGGTTCTGAGAGGGCTTAGTGCTGACTTCTACTTTTGATGATGCTCTATCAAAAAGTGAATCACATGATGAGGTGGATTGGTTATTGCTTTCTCCATCAGATTTCACTTCTACTTTTGGAGCAAAATCTGTAGGAGGAGCTGTGTGATTATAACCAATGCCAAACTTCACATTGGAAGCTGATTGCTTACTAAGAAGCATTTCAAAACCTTTGCATGATTGTACCCATCGATCACACTCTACTTGGGTGACTGCAAGGGTTTCTTTGAGACTTATCTAGTCTTCCAGAATAACCTCTAGCTTAGCCTTTTCATCATTTAATTGGCATTTAAGCTTATAAATCTCATCATTTTTACTATTAAGAGCAGACTCATACTCAGCTTGTCTTTTGGAAATGGTTTTCTCAAACTCAAGTTTTTGATTTATTAATGCTACATTTGCCTCTCTAATAGAGACAAAGGCAGCTATGCATGATTCAGAACATAACTTGGCTTTAGCCTCTGAAGATACCTGAGTTACCTGTGAAGATGATGCAGTTGAGCAGGAACCCTCAGTTGACTCCAGAGCCATAAGTGCCAGATTCCCAAAAGGACTATCACCACCATGTTGATCAGCACTTGTGAACAGTTGTTCATGACCAGACATGTCATCTGGCAAGCTGCTCCAGTCAACAACTTCAGGGGTGAAGAAGCTATGTTGTTGAGGTTGAGGGGGTTGATGAGATGGTTGAGGTTCTGGAAGTGCATGAGGTTGTGGTACCATAGGAGCTTGAACTTGACTGGTTTGTGGCATGTAATAACACGGGTAAGGGTATGGCATTTGACCCTGAGGAACAAAATATGCAGGAGATTGTAGTTGAGACTAATGACTAGAATTGACAGGATGTTGCCCTTTGTTTTGTTGACTATTGCTAGGGAAAGTCACAAAAGGTGCAGAGGAATTAGATCTAGATGATCTACATTCTCTAGCAAAGTGTCCAAGCCTTTGGCATTTGTGACACCTCAACTTACTCTTGTCAAAACCAACTTTGGTTTTGCCAGAGAGTCCTGGGAACTTTCTTCCAGTTCTTTTGTAGAACTTCTGAGATCTGATATTTATCAAGGCCATTTGGCTCAAAATATCCATCTCTTCTAAGTCATCATCAGCAATCCCCTTGAGATCATCCATGATGAAGCATAGATTGTCATTATTACACCCAGTAAATTGACTATCAACACTCACAAATGCTGAATCAGAAATGTTTGAAGAGAAATCAATATGCTCATCATACTTGCATTCAGATGAAGCATATTCTGACTCATGACTAACCAGAGCAGTGTTGCCTAGTACAAAGTCTTCAGTGAGCTTACCAGATGAACACAGTTTTCTCTTTTGTTCTATCTCTCTCTCAAATGTGAGCAATTTCCCATGAAGTTGGGTGAGAGATAGTTTGTCCAAATTTGCACTGGAGCGTAGGACAATAGTATATGTGTCCCATCTCTCAGGCAGTGATCTGAGAAATCTATTATTCATCTGGATATTAGTATACTCATGTTTGACCATTTTTAATTCAGAGATCAAACAAGAGAACCGCTCAAACTGTTGAGTCAGTGTCTCACCCTTCCTATGAGAGAATGTCTCATATTGTTGGGCAAGGATCTCTCTATTATTTGCCAAGACCTCATCTGTTTCTCCAAATTGTTCTTTCAAGGCATTCCAGAGGTCATGGGCAGATTCATAATGCATTAGCCCAGAATAGATTTCATTGGGTAGTGCCATGGCTAGAATTCCATGGGCTTTTGCATCAATCTCAAACAATTTCTTATCCTCATCTAAGTATTGATCCTTCCTCTTCGGAACCATTTGATTGGTTTCCGGGTTATTCACCATAGGCTTATGTGGACCATGTACCACTGATGTTCAACAACCTGAGCTGTTAACAGACAGGTGATGGAGCATACGTCGTTGCCATATGTTATACTCATTCCTAACCAGCATTGGAGGCTTGGTTGAGGAACCAGTATTGTGAGGATCATTGGAAGGAGTAGTCATTTTGGTTCCAAAAACAATTTTATTCAAGCTTTTAAAGGATTTTAGACAGACCACAACACACTCAATGAAAACAAAGAATAAGTCTCAGGATGAATGATTAAAAAACACAGAAAAATCAATATCTATAACCGTTTCTTGCAAAAATGCTAATTCAATCAACCTTGGATCTTGAAGAGCAGTTTCAATGATCAATTATTAGATCGATCAATGATTAACCTGCTCTGATACCATTTGTCAGGATCAGCGATCTCAAGTTTGATGTATTAGAGAGTAATGCAGCGGAATGAGATCAAGAATTAGTCAAATTATAGCAAGAGTTTGATATTTGTAAACAAATACGAGAGAATATTTTTCTGTGATAAGGAATGTTTCAATAATGCCCAATATTATTGCTAAATCATTCACAGTTACAATAAGGTTGACACTCTTTATATAGAGTGCAATTACTGCTGTAATCACGGGATGGTGATAACTAGCAGATCTAGTACAAAAATAACTAACACTTACCAAACTACTGAAATGTTCACAACTACTGAGAACATGTCAGAGTGCTAAGTATAAAACATGAAACTACTGAAAAGAAAACTACTGAAACTACAACAACTGAAGAACAAACTCTTCAGTCGTTTTACAAAGCTACTGAAAATATAAAACATAAAACTACTGAAGAGTAAAACGTCACAACTACTGAAGATGTCCTCTTCAGCTGTTATGATAACATCTGATATTTGGTCTTCAGCACTTGTGTCTTCAGACTTTGTCTTCAGTACTTGTCTTTAGACTTTGTCTTCAGCACATGTGTCTTCAGACTTTGTCTTCAGGTGTTATCTTCAGCTGTTGTGAACTTCAGTAGTTGTTGTGACGTCTGTGGGACTTAAAGGTTTTTCTGATCCGGCTCATTGGTTCTTTTGGTCCAACAAACTTTGGTTGTTTTATTTTAATCATGGCATATAGAGTCGTTCTGAGTAACTATTGACTGTGATCCTGGTTTGTTCACACGCCTCGCGGTAAAACTCCGCACGTGGATTTTGAGGGTGTGACAGTAACAATGAGTGCTAGGAGGAGGATAGATGTATGGATTTTCACCACAACCCACTCCCATTTTAATCCCAGCTCCCCTTTGTTTACATAGTAGCTCTTCCTGTTTCATTCCGGATATGGTCCATCTATCAAGCTTTGTTTTAAGCTTGCTTGTTTCAAATTCAGCCAAGGTGACACTTTCGTTTAAAAGATTAATTTCACTATTTCGTTCAAGAAGAGTTCGTTTTAAATGATCATTTTCTTTTAAAACTTCATTTAATTTTATGAAATACTTGGCTTCATTCTTTTTAAGTTCTGCGTTTATGGTGGTTAATTCCTTTTGGTTATCTAAAAGTAACTTATTAGCTTTATACACACCAAATAGCCTAATTTTGCAAGCAGAAGAACACATATCCTGAACTGTCTCGTATGGAAGATCCAGGAGAACTCTTTTAGCAGTAAGAGCCTTCTCGCAGTTGCAAACTCTAGTATTTCGCTTCCATTCCTCTTCCTTCTCAGCATCAAAAACTTCATCATTCAACTCAGCTCCACCTTTACCTATTGATGTCTGCTTAAGCTCCTCTTGTACCTCTTCAATTCTAGGTTTCGGTAAACCGTTAGAATTGGTGCTAGCATCTGATCTCTCTTCTTGTTTCTCTTTAGAGTTTGAAGTGATCTTTGGAGTTAGATATGTCGATTCATAGTACTCACGACGTTTGATATCCAACTCTATTTCTTTCAGTTTGTTGATCACCTCCATTAGTTTGTAATCCTGAAAACCTCTACTCGTTTAATCGACTTGCCGTGTGAGCTCCATTCTGATGGGAGGGAATCAATCAATCTTAGAACTTGTTCATGATTTCCCAAATGGGCATCAAACTTCTTCAGATTATTTGCCACCAACAGAAAACGATCAAGAAAATTTGACATCCTTTCATTCTTTAAAGCTACAAAATTATCAAACCGACATTATGCAATTGTTCGATTATCAGATTTGAAGGATTTAAACAGTTCTGCAAAAGCCATTTTTTTATTTTTATTTTATTTTTTTTATTGCAATTAACCCCTCCAAAATATTTTTCCCAAAATTTAAAAAATAATTCTCCCCCGGGAATAATATTAGTTTTTAAATGTCACGCTAGAAAATCTTAGCAACTGGGGTCAAGCTGACCGGTCAGCTTGTTTTTTTTATAAATCTTGCAAAATCGATGAAAATTTTTTTATCGGGATGAACTCAATTAATCCCAACTAGGGGGAAAAAGTCATCTTTAACATTTGAATTTCGCTAAAGAAATAATAGTTTCGCCGAAATTATAGTTTCGCAGAGCTAGTTTCACTGTGAACTCTAGTTTCGCTGAGCCGACAGCAGCTTCGCTGGAAATTTCGGCAGCAGTTTCGCTAGCCAAATGCCTAAAACAACTTAGTTTCGCCGACAAGTTCGCATGAAACAAGCTTGAACTTTCGTTCAATGATACTTTCGGCGGCAATTTCGCTTGTAAATCACCCACAAGCACTGTTGAACTTTCGTTCAATGAAACTAGTTTCGCAGGACAGCAGAAAACAACTTCAATGAGGATAACCCATGTAGTTTCGCTGGAAGAACTCGTAGTTTCGCTGGATGAACTGATTATTTTGCTGAACGAAGCTGAAAAACTTTTTCAACACGAAATCAATCTGAAATCATCAAAAACTCTCTGGATTTGAGATCTGATGATTAACAGAGCTTCCCTAACCAACAACCAACAAAATTCAAGCAAATTCCATATCAAATACACACGAATTTGATCTAAAATTGATGAAAACTTGATATTGAACAAAAACAACCAAAACCTCAACTTCTCTCTCTAAAAATCTTCAAATCTTCAGTGAATTTGATCCAAAATGGCTCTGATACCAAATTGTAACTCCAGGATAATCACACTTGAATCAAATCATGAAGATTACAGATCAAATACGATAATCACAATCAAAATCCCCTTGATCTTCAATTAGATTGTAAAATATATCTTTACAAGTAATCCCCCAATCTATTGGTCATGTAACTGTTAGCCAACACTAATGACAATTAACCTATTTATAGGGACTATAATATTCACAAATTCCACTTAACTCCCTAGATTTAGGCTAATTAGTGGAAATTACATATTAAACATAAAAATGACTAAAACAAGATAAAATATATTTTGTTCACACAAAATATATTTATTACAATAAAACTCCTAGTCATCTAAATCTTCAACGTCTCGTCTCGGCTCTTCGTCTCAAACGTGTCGGGTTTGACTTTTGCGTTGACTTTGACCACGACGTTGACTTTTGTTGACTTTGACTGTGTTGATAATATAGACTATCTTGTACAGCTCCAACAGATAGAGAAAGAGAAAGAAAAGGATGAAGGTAAAGCCCAAGCTATAGATGCTAATGTTGATCTTAAGAAGGCAGAATGGGCAGCTTGTTTATTAGAGATGAAGGCCCAACGTGCACCTCCAAAGCTGAATGCCTACACCAAACTGTACAGAGTCAAGAAACATCAGAAAGTGTCAGGCAAGATCATCAATTGGGCCTATTTTGAAGATTTGGATGTTTATGCTGTGAAAAGAGAGAAGGGGATTGAGTACTTCAGATATCCACATGATCTGAAGACTCTTCCTGGTTTTGAGCTAAACAGATTGGCCAGTTTAGACCTTTTGTATGCTAACCCGAGGAAGATGTCGGGATGGTTTGAGAAGTCGTTAAAGAAAGAATACCACACCAGATGGGTCAACTTCAGGCCTTAACAACCTAAACGGTTCATTCATAAGACTGAAGTTGATCCTATATCTGGAAGACCTAAGGTGGTGTTGAAGTGGAGTCCCCCACACACAATGTCTAAGATTCCTTTACGGGAGATGCCTCAAGACTTCACTCCACACTTCAAATGGTGGTATTATGACAGGAGGACGGGGGAAGCGGTTATAGTTCTGAATAGAGAAAAGAAGATAGAGACTATCAGGGTATTTGACCCAATGTGGCTTACAAACTTGTCTGCTAAAGATGTCTACACTTTATACAAGTGGCCATTGTTCTATGACACGCAAGATATTGTACAAGGTTTACAATTCCAACATGTTATACGGCTCTGCTTTGCATTTGAGATACACACAGGAGTCACTAAAGAAGAGAAGTACGAGAAATTCCAAGAGCATGTGAAGAATGTTAGAAAATAGGATAAACTAGGTCAAAGGGGGAGTTTGTTGATACATCATGTTCCTAGTTTATGTTCTTAATGTAAAAGTCTTTCATTTCTTACACATGTGTAATGTAACTACTTAATGAAATATAATATGCTTTTAATGTTTATTTGTCTTTGAATATTTCATATTATTATCGTATTTGGTATAATTCATATATATGAACATTATATATAGGTTTGAGGTTGTTGTACATAATTCTAAGTCAATAATGATTGAGATATGTGTTCAACTTAGTCGGGTGATTATTCATGCTAATGGACCATACTTATGGGTCATACGCATGAATGAATCATACTTATGGACCAGTCGCACGACTGAACCAGGAGACTGGATCGGTCGTATGACTGAGACATAAGACTGATTTTGTCGCACGACTGAACCTTCAGTCGTGCGTATGAATCAACCGCATGAGTCAGTCGGCATGGTTCAGTCGTACGAATGAAAACTACAAACCTATAAATACCACATAATTCGTGGAAAAACGGAGACTTCGAAGATTTACAAACCCTAGCCATCCAGAGCGTCCTAAACAGCCTATCCAACTTCATAGTTCGTTCCTGGTCGATTTTTAATCAATTCTTAATGTTTGTTTCATCGTATAGATCAGGTTGTCGTTCTCACTGATTGGATCGCCAATCAAATAGGATTCCACACTATTTGATCTGGTCTCACGTAGAATCCGTTAGTACTCCGTACAAAAACGGTCCTAACAATTGCGACGCCTCGCGTCAGGGACTAGGATGCATGCTAATGCAGCGCAACAAGGTAATTGCTTATGCATCAAGACTACTGAACGATCTTGAGAAGAACTACACAATGCATGATCTAGAATTAGGTGTCGTGGTGTTTGCACTCAAAATGTGGAGGCATTATCTCTATGGCACCAAGTGCATTATCTACACTGACCATAGAAGTTTGCAACACATTCTTGATCAGAAGATGCTAAACATGCGCCAGAGAATATGGGTTGAGCTATTGAATGATTACGAATGCGAAATCCGCTACCATCCCGGCAATGCCAATGTAGTGGCAGATGCCTTGAGCAGTAAAGAAAGAGAAAAAGCCCTTCGCGTTCATGCCTTAAGGATGAGCGTGTACGCCGACCTTATCGCGAGACTAAAAGAAGCTCAAGGCGAAGTATTAGAGGAAGATAAATTAGCAGAGGAATTGTTGTTGGGAATGGAGAAGCAATTAGAGTCGAGTAACGAGGGTATATATAAACATGAAGGGAGAACGTGGGTGCCAAAGTACGGAGGAATTAGAGAGGTAATCTTGGATGAAGCCCACAAATCTAGGTACTCGGTTCACCCCGGAAGCGAAAAATGTACCAAGATCTAAAGGCACTTTTCTGGTGGCCTGGAATCAAGAAATCAATCACCATTTATGTTGGGAAGTGTCTGACGTGCGCCATCGTAAAGGCTGAAAATCAAAAACCGTCAGAGACGTTGCAACAACCCAAAATTCCAGAGTGGAAGTGGGATAACATCATGATGGATTTTGTTACAAAGTTATGTAGAACTTTTAGGGGTCATGATGCTATTTGGGTAATAGTGGATAGGCTAACTAAATCAGCTCACTTCTTGCCGATTCGAGAAGACTACGACCTGACAAAACTGGTCCAACTTACATCGATGAAATAGTGACCAGGCATGGGTGCCACTATCAATCATCTTCGACCGTGATAGCCGCTTCACTTCTCGTTTCTGGAAATCACTCCAGCAGGCTTTAGGAACCCTTCTGGATTTAAGCACTGCATACCACCCACAAACTGACGGTCAGAGTGAAAGAACCATCCAAACCCCGGAAGATATGATAAAGGCTTGCGTGATTGACTTTGGTGGAACTCGGATAACCATCTTCCTTTACTAGAGTTCTCCTACAATAATAGATGCCACGCAAGTATAAAGGCAACTCCGTATGAGGCCCTATATGGTAGGAAATGCCGATCACCATTGAGTTGGAATAAGATCGATGATAGCCAAGTAATGGGACCCGACATCATGATGGAGACATCCAACAAAATATTTAAAATCAAGGAGCATTTAAGAGCAGCCAGAGACCGTCAGAAGAAATATGCTAACAAATAGTGAAAACCTTTAGAAATTTAAGTGGGTGACAGAGTAATGCTAAAAGTAGCACCATGGAAGGGAACTGTGAGGTTTGGGAAGAAAGGGAAGCTAAGCCCGAGATACATAGGACCATTTGAGATACTTGCAAGGATTTGCCCCGTGGCATATAAATTCAAGCTACCTAAAGAGTTAAGTTACATACATGACACCTTCCATGTGTCAAACCTAAAGAAGTGCATGGTAGACAAGACCATGGAGTTACCTTTGAAGGAAGCAAGGATTAATGACAAATTGAACTTCGTGGAAGAGCCTATAGAGATCACTGACCGGCGGGTCAAGAAACTCAGACGAAGTCGTATACCCAAGGTCAAGGTAAGATGGAATTCTCGGCGAGGACCTGAATTCATTTGGGAGCGAGAAGATGAGATGAGAAAGAGTTATCCGCACCTCTTCAAACCCACTCATTCTGGAGTTTATCGAAGCTAAATATTTCGGGACGAAATTTCCTAAACGGTGGGAGAATGTAATAACCGACCTCTAGGTCGTAATTCTAACCTTTAACCACCTGCATCATTATCCATTCAATTAATATTAATGTTAATATAATTATTATTATTAGTATTAGCTTTATTATTGTTACTGCTATTATTGTCATTTTTGTTATTTCATGTACCATTTGTGATGATTTAGCTAAATCTAGCCTTAGCATAGAGTAACTTCGTGTTCCAGGAAAGTCAATTAGTCACCCTTGCAAAAATTAAATCTTAATTGAAACAATTAAAATGTGTGCTCACACTTCAAGGCATGCATGTTCATGCACAATTCTTAACATCTAACTAGAACTATCATCTAAAATACTACAATACACTACAAAATAACACTACATAATATCTATTACTAATAAAATTTAAAATAAAAAACA
The DNA here is from genome assembly GCA_025215565.1 of Flaveria ramosissima. Lineage (NCBI taxonomy): Eukaryota > Viridiplantae > Streptophyta > Magnoliopsida > Asterales > Asteraceae > Flaveria > Flaveria ramosissima. Next base: position 17,855,204 of record CM046033.1, on the reverse strand, counting down.
CCTCCACTACAATACAATTCGGCCGCCCCTTTCACCTCACTCTCCACCAATCCACTCCCTTCTACACCACCCACAATTGCCACCATCCTCCACCACTATCCTTGCATGCAACTTGAACACACACACTCCACCATCACTCTCATTCTCTCTTCTCTCATTCGGACTCTCTCTAGCAGAAACACACACACACACTCACAGTTCTAGCACATTTCAGCCATAATTATCGAAGAACACCATCAAACACCATCGGTAAAGCATCAAACTTGCAAGAGGGTACCACCTTGTGAGCTTTTGATACACGGATTCACCATTTCGACTTCTCCAGGCCTTGTTCCAAGCTTTCCAGATCGTTTTGTCCCTCCACACTCTCCAAATCATGAATCATACAAAGAGTAAGCTCCATCTTACCCGAAACAAGCTATGTCATGTGTTATTTTTCTTTTATCCACCAAAAACCATACATTCTTTGTTCTAGCAGAAGCCTACTGCTATCACCTTGTTCTTGAGGAGCTTCTAACATCCTTGAAGTTATCTCATTCGATATGATAGTGATTCTATGGGTGGAACTCGGTTTTCACCATGAAAACCCTCTTTTTGGGTGATGTTTGCACCATCTAACTTGCATACCTTGTAACCCTCCGAAGTAAAAATTGTGACCTGCTCAAAAATAGTTTTCTAACCTTTTAATAACCTTTTTTTAAAGTTACAAAAGGATTTGGTAATGTTTAAGCATGATCTATAACATTTTACACATGTGTAATGGGTGAAAATAGTGAAATCACTATTCTACAACTTGTTCTTTGGTTATATGTGAAACCCCTGAATTAGGATCATTATTTCAGTAAGTTTGGGATGTTATTGGGTGTATGAGGTGATGTCAAAGGCTGAAAAATAATAAAAGTAGGGATTGTAAGCATCTTGAGCATATTCGGGGACCCGAAAAGTGGGAAAACGACCTTAAAATAGAAGAACTTAGAGGTTCACCATGTTAAAAAGTATTCCAGGCTCTAAATGAGTTAATAAAGTGATTTAAATCGGATTTGTGGAATAAATGGTCAAAAATGCTTTAAATGGAATTTTTAGTTAAAAACGGGTATTAACTGGGTAACGTTTGAAGGAAAATCTTGGAATAATGTTTTAAAACCAAAATACATGGAAACCATGTTATTTCAGTAAGTTAGGAGCTATAAGACTTAATGGTGGTGAAAAATTGGTCAAACAAGTTTTTAAACGGTCAATTTCGGGTAAAATCGCGTTTTAACGGGTTAAACCTAAAAATGAGGCTTTCAACGAAAAGAGGCTTAAAAATACATTCTCAACAGATTAGAAACTTATCAAAAAGTGTAAGGATTCCTATAAGTCTGATGCAGCCAAAACATCCAAAGTCTCTCTGCATGCATGCACTGAAGAACATAAGTAGAAATGCTTCGGAAGTTTTACACCTTGCACTAGAAATATTCTAAGTGTAAAATCTTCCGAAGCCAAGACCAACATCTTCCGAAGCCAAAAGTGAAGTCTTCCGAAGCTTCAAAGACAAAGTCTTCCGAAGCCAAAGAGTAAAGACATATTTCTTCCGAAGACATTTAAAAACATGCTTTTATCTGATGTACTTTACCATAAAGCTGGACCACCTTTCCGCTTCAACTCTGTAAAGTCACCAACTTACATGAGTTGGTGAAAAGGTCCATGCTTTTGGGAACTGTACATTGAGGTCTTGAGTCTGTGCTTTCTACTTTATGTACTTTTATCATTTTTGTAATATATTAGGATGTGAGCTATGGCATGTCATAGTCACTAGTCAAAAGGCAATCTGCCTTTTGACTCTACATTTGATTTTGTGTGTTATCTAGTCTTATATATCCAGCTGGCCTTCAAAGTATGGCTGGCTGTAGGATATAGTATATGTATCTCAAGTACTTATAACTTTCCTTTATGCTTTGTAACATTTGTAATAGAACTTGAGAAGCAATATACAACATTCTTGAAAACCAATTACTTGTGTTGTTTGCTATCTTGTTCTGTCTCATTCTTACTTGTGTTCTTAGCATCTCTCACTAAAGTTAACAAGTTCCCCATTTGATCTGTTAAGTGTTCTAAGTAACTCTCCTCATTGTGTTGTCGTGTTGTAAGTGCATACCCTTCAACGGTCCTCAATTTGGTATCAGAGCTTTCCAGGCTCTTGATATAAGATCTCACCATCTTAAGATCCCTCACACACACAAAATACTTTACAACTCAAATGGCAGCTATTACCGAAGCTGATATGGAAACTGGAACTATGACAAAGTCTCCACTGATCACTCCTGAAGACTTTGATACTTGGTGTCAAAGAATGGAAGGCTTCATCAAGTCTCAAGATTCCAGGATGTGGGACTCTGTTGTTGAAGGACCTTACATACCAAGCCCTACTTCTGCTACTGGTGGTGGTATGATTCCAAACGCTATGGCTGATTACTCTGAAGAAGACAGGAAGAGAATAGAGATTGATCAGAAAGCCATGACAGCCCTTCAAACTGCTCTTCCAAACTCCATCTACAGAGGCTTCAAGAAGTGCAAAATTGCCAAACAACTATGAGAAGCACTGAAGCTGATGTATGAGGGGTCTACTGAAGCAAAGGAGAACAAGAAGGATCTCCTAAAGCAGCAAATTGAAAACTTCACCTTTAAGGTAGGTGAAACCATGACTCAACAATAATTCTGGTATGTTGAGATTGTGGATACTCTAATGGATGTTGGAGTAACTCTTGAGAACAGGGACATTGTAAGGAAGTTTATGTCCTCTCTTCCTAGACAATGGGCACATTACTGTGTTGTTATCAAGAGGACTGAGAACCTTAAGACTCTTACTCTTATAGAGTTGTATGGTATTCTTAGTGGCTACCAGATGGAGATGAACATGCAAAACTCATCTGGTAACTCCAGCAATCAACTGAGTTCAGCCCTCCATGTGGTTAAAAGGGAAAGCATTGAACCATAACATCATCTTATATGCTACCCTGACAACTCACAAAAGGGCCCTTTCATCACCTTCCCAGAGACTCCAAGGGAAAGTTACACTCAAGGAATTCCTTTCCAAGAGACAAGTTCTTCTCATGCTTTTGTCTCTGCTGATGAAACCACAGGCAACTTTATCTTCACCCTTGAAGATTTAGATTGTATGCATCCAGATGATTTGGAGTACATGGAGATAGTCCAGCACATGGCTCTTCTCACTCATAGAGCCAAGAAGTTCTACAAGAGGACACGGAGAAAGTTTCCAAGCAATGCAGCCAGTGGAAAGTTTGGGCTGGATAAAAGCAAAGTAAAGTGTTACAAATGTAACCAGATGGGACACTTTGCAAGGGAGTGTAAGGCACCAAGGACAAATGGTGGCCAAGCACAAACCAGAGCAAACTACATTGAGAAAGCCCCCTAGAATGAGAAGCCAAAGCAGCAAGCTGCAGTTGCTATTGAAGAAGGAGGCTTTGACTGGAGCTTTCAGGTAGAAGATGCATCTCCAAACCAAGCACTCATGGCAGACCACGATGAAGCCAAGGTATTGGAACATCTTTGTACTACTGAATGCATCGCTAAAGTCAATAGATACAGGTCCTATAACTTAGAAATGAGATCTGATCTTGAGTCCTTAAATATCTTAAAAGCTGATTTTAAAAGAGCTGAAAATGATTATAAACTAAAAGTAGAGGACTTAGAGAAAACCATTTCAACTCTTAAACATGAGCACACAAACTACAGGACTCAGATCAAAGACCTCATTACTAAGTTAACTGAATACCAGGCTGAGCTTGTGATCAGCAAAGCCAAGGCAGAAAAATTTGTTCTTGAAGAAGAGACCTTCAAGAACATAATATCCTCATCCTTGCATGCAAAAGTTTGTTATCAAAATAAGCAGGGACTGGGATCTTGTGAGATAGCTCCTCCACACACAATCTTGTCTATAATATCTCCTAGGTGTGGAACTTGTGAAGATGAGATTCCCTTTATAGATCCTGTGACTGAAGAGGATGAAGAGGAGATGGTGGAGAATGGTTCTGAGAAGAGTGAAGAGGAGCATTCTAAGAAGGGTCACCATCCCTCTGAGGAGAGCAAAGCTGCTGGGATGACCAAGTCAAGGAGAAAGAACTTGATCAGGAAGGCCAAAAAAAGTCCAAAAAGGCTCAAGAGATCAAGGCCATCTTCAATTCTGCACAGAAACAGGTCTTCATCTCTGCAAGATTTGAAGTGGTGAAGGCTGAAGACACCAACTTGAAATCCATCAAAAAGAGTTCTGGTTCAAGTCCAAATCATTCCATCATCAAGAAGAAGGCTGATCAGTTGTGCACCACTGCTGCACAACCTGAACCATCCAGCTCCAAAGGTGGTTTTATCCCCACAAGAATTGCCACAACATCTGCAAAGATGAAGATGGAGAAGGAAAGTGATCAAGTTTAGCCTTGTTCACAAAAGAAAACTCCTAGAAGAAAGAAAATGGACTGTGTTATATGTGGGAGCACTTCTCATCTTGCTAAGGATTGTGTTTACAATCCAAAGAGTACTCTCCACATGACCAAGAAAGAAACTTCTAAGAGTTTGAAGAAGAAGAAGCAAGCTTCGGAAGGAAAATCTTTTTCCTTCGGAAGCTCCAAAATGAAGAAGAAGACAAGTGGAAACTTGCATTCGGAAGAAAATTTGGTCTCAGAAGAAAGGAATACTTCCGAAGCACTGAATCCTGCTGCAATGAAAGCAAGATCTTCCGAAGGTCCAGTCATCAAAACTTCCAAAGTCATCAAAACTTCCAAAGTATTGAAGGTCAGGTCTAAGCTTCCAAAGGTGGTGTGGAAGTCAAAGAAAGACCAAGTGGCTGAAAGTTCTTCATCAACATCAGCAAATGATCCTTCTAGCATGACTATAGGATCAATTGCTATTTCATTGTCTTCAACTTCTTTTGATGAGCCCAAGACCAATGACGCTTGGGTTTCCAAATGTAACTAACCATCTCTTTTGTGTAGGAACAGCTCAAGACAAACAGAAATGTATGGATCATTTACAGTGGGTGTTCCAGGCACATGACAGGCAATAAGTCACTACTCCAAAAGTTTGAAAGAATTTATGGAGGACCAGTTGCTTTTGGAGGAGATGAAGGAGGTTACATTACAGGAAGGGGCAAGGTCACAAATGGTAAGCTCAGCATTGAGAAGGTAAACTTTGTCAAGGAGCTTGGGTACAATCTTCTAAGTGTATCCCAATTTTGTGATCAGAGTCATAACATGCTCTTCACTGAGCATGAGTGCATTGTTCTTAGGCCCGGGTTGGTCATTTCTCATGAGCACATCCTGCTCAGAGCCCTCAGGAAAGGGAACATGTACAAGATGGATTTGCTAGAAAGATCTCCCTCAGGAGAAGTTTCATGCTTTTTGTCTAAAGCAAATAATGATGAGTCTTTCCTCTAGCATAAAAGAATGTGCCATGTAAACTTTAAGAACATGAATAAACTAATTAAGAATGATTTGGTAACTGGAATACCAAAAAAAGAGTTTACAAGTGATGACCACTGTGTTGCATGCCTGAAGGGGAAGCAACACAAGGTATCGCACAAGCCAAAGGAAAGAAATTCTATCATTAATCCCCTACACTTATTACATATGGATCTCTTTGGCCCCACCAGTGTAATGAGTCTAACAAGGACCTCTTATTGTTTGGTGATCACAGATGACTTTACAAGATTCACCTGGGTCTTCTTTCTTTGAACTAAGGATGAGACCCCTGAGATTCTGAAGAATTTCATCTTAAAAATTGAGAATCAATGTGATCACAAGGTCAAAACCATAAGATGTGATCAAGGAACTGAACTCAAGAATCAAATCCTTGATACATTTTGTGATTAAAAAGGTATTACAAGACAATATAGTGCTCCCAGGACTCCTCAGCAAAATGGTGTTGCTGAGAGGAGAAACAGGACACTAATTAAAGCTGCAAGAACTATGTTGTCTGACTCTAAACTACCCATCACCTTCTAGGCAGAGGCAGTGAACACTGCTTGCTATGTGCAAAACAGAGTTTTAGTGGTTAAGACACATGGTAATACTCCTTATGAACTTTGGCACAAGAGAAAACCTTTCATTGGTTTTCTCAGGTCATTTGGATGTCCTTGCACCATCTTGAATATCAAAGATCAAATTGCCAAGTTTGCTGAGAAACCAGATGATGGAAACTTCATTGGATACTCTTCTCAAGCTAAAGCTTATAGGGTATACAATCTTAGAACTAGGGTAGTTGAGGAGTCAGCCAATGTGACTTTCAATGAGCACACTCCCAGTGTGAAATGTTCTGGTTTGGATTGGCTATTTGATCTTGATTTAGTTACCAACTGTTTTAACAAATCTTATGAGAATGTTTCAGGGTCCACAGATATACTACCTACAGGTGATCCTGACCCAAGATTTGAGCTAAGAAGACCTTCAAGCTACACATCTTTAGCTCCAGTGGTAACCAATCCTGCAAATGAAGCTTCTACCAGCACATCAATGACAAATCCTGCTGATACTTCTGGGGTGCCTTCAAATTCCAGCTTAGAGGCACAAAACTCAGATGAAGGAGCTTCAAATGTTGGAGAAAATTGTAGGGTTTTGTTACAAGTTTATCAAAGCAAGTTTAACCATTTAAACTTCAAAAACGCAGCGGATATTAGTGGTTAAAAGGTGTTTTATAATCTGAAAATTTGAACCATATATAAACAAAGGATCATATATATATGTGAAATGAAATGCTATCAAAAACAAAAATGCAACCATAGGGTGTTCTTGAAACTACCTTTCAAGAACAAGATGTTGTAGTAAGGATGAGAAGAAGAAGATGATGCTTCTTGAATGTCTAGCCTCCAAAATGGGAGTCCTCAAGCTTGTATACCCACAAGCCTTAGCAAACACCTAACTTGTTAGGTAGTAGGACACCAAAAACCCAAATCCTTCTTGCAAACCCGAAATTACAGCCAAGATTAACTTCAAAATGCTGCCGAAACTCAAAATTTTGCCAAGAGAAAATGAGGAATAGAGCTAATTGCATGTGAGAGAGAGAAAGTGTGTTTGGTTGAAGTGTGCAAGGGTTATCAAGTCTTGTATTTTACCAAGACTAAAAACCCAAAACCCCACACAATGGGGCGGCCGAAATTCACATTCCAAATGGGTTCCCCCCATTTTAAACTTATAAAAAACTAATACATTCAAACCATAAGTTTATAAAAATTAAAACCTCTTTTAATTTTATAACATTAACACACTTTTATTTGTTATTATTTAACTCACTTAAATAATGAAACAAATAATTTCTCATGAACAAATTATCCATATAATGTTGTTCTATTACAAAAGCAACGTTTTAGAAAACCCATTTGCTAAATTGGTGTCAATATTTATTTGTATGATCTCATCAACAAATAAATATTTATTGGTGTTTGTTTAGCTTGTTATTGGGTATGACCCGACTTGGATCATAACGTACTAACTACATCAATCTTGTATGTGTCTTGGGCATACAAGGTCCAACAATCTCCCACTTGCACAAGATTCATAGAAGATTGATGCAAGCAGTAAATACCGCCTAACAATGGTTTACTAACCTTAATACGTATGACAAAGTGCCATTCAATAACATCATCCCCTTCAAGTAACTTACTCGAAATGTTTTAGGTGAATCAATCATCTATCCTTTTGTCACAGATGTCATGTTAAATCCCAGAGACACAAAGTGATCATTCTCCATTGATTTAACTTTATCAGGCCTTAGACATCTTACTCTCAACGAATAAGAGGGACAAATCCCATCTTGACAACATACGTCTCTCACAATTACCTTGTATTATACCTGAACTCAGACTTATGTACTGCCATGTTTCAAAACAGCGAAGAACTAAGTCAAAGTATAATATTTGGTAAATATCAAGACCCAATATGTATCTCAGGTAAGAGGATACCAAATGATATTCGCCTTTACTCAAAATTACTTATGATCAATCAAGAAGATTCCATGTAGTAATATTTGAGATGCAGGTCAGTCCAATATTTGTATCCCACAAATATCTATGAACTTTGGCAGCAACCCTTTGCTCTATATTCATCCATATGAATATCTACAAATCCAAGTTCATAATAGTCTTACCTTCATACTTGTTCCCACAAGTATGAACGACTACGGACGTTCTGAGTAAATGATTTACTCATGGATTTAAACATGTGTTGGACCAAAAGAACCAATGAGCCAGATCAGAAAAACCTTTAAGTCCCACAGACATCACAACAACTGAAGAGTTCTACATCAGCTGAAGACAAAGTCTGAAGACAAAGTCTGAAGATAAAAGGCTGAAGACAAAGTCTGAAGACATATGTTGAAGACAAAGTCTGAAGACCAAGTTCTCAGAAGTTGTCTCAAACAGCTGAAGTGTTTCCTTTAAGTAGTTGAAATGTTTTTACTTTTCAGTAGTTTCCTTTCAGTAGTTTTATTATTGTAAAACATCTGAAGTTCTTACACTTCAGATGTTATAGTTTCAGTAGTTGTAATTTTGTTTTACACTTAGACTTTTTGTGAAAGTGTCCTCAGTTGTTGTGGACATCTTCAGTAGATTAGTTATTTTCAGTAGTTTGTTAAATCAGTTAGATGTCACTATCAAGTGATATCAGCTGACGTCACATTCCTTTATAAAAGGAATGTTGACCTAGTTGTTTTCCGAAGCATTAGCGTGAATGAAAATATTCCATTAACAGAAAAGTTCTCTCTCTATAATCGTCATTGTGTGATTGCATATTCATACTTATATTGCTTGAATTTGATCTTTTTTCTGTTATATTCCGCTGCAAATTCAAATCTAATTGATCAAACTAGATCCGATCCTATCAAATGGTATCAGAGCTGGTTAATCATTGATCGATTTAACAATTGATCATTGAAACTGCTCTTTTGATATCTAAGTTTGATCGAATTAGCAAATTTGCAAGAATTGATTATAGAGTTTGATTTTCTGTCGCTTCCGGTCAATTAATTTGAGATTCAAATTGTGTTGTTGAGTTTTAATCTAGACTGATTTTAATCTCATTGAATTTGGTTGAATTGGTGAAAATGACTACTTTAATCAATGATCCTCACAATACTGGCTCCTCAACTAAGCCTCCGATGCTTGTTAGGAGTGAGTATAACATATAGCAACGCCGAATGCTCCATCACCTGTCTGTTAACAGTTCAGGTTGTTGGAAGTCAGTGGTTCATGGACCATATAAGCCTATGGTGAGTAATCCTGAAACCAATGAGATGATTCCGAAGAAGAAGGAACAATATTCTGATGAGGATTTAAAGCTGTTTGAAATTGATGCTAAAGCCCATGGAATTCTGGCCATGGCACTGCCTAATGAAATCTACTCTAGGCTTATGCATCATGAAACTGCTCATGATCTCTGGGTTGCTCTGAAAGAACAATTTGGAGGAACTGACGAGGTCTTAGCAAACAATAGAGAAATCCTTGCCCAGCAATATGAGACATTCTCTCATAGGAAGGGTGAGACATTGACTCAACAGTTTGAGCGATTTTCCTGTTTGATATCTGAGCTAAAAATGGTTCAACATGAATATACAAACAGTCAGATGAACAACAGATTCCTCAGATCCCTGCCTGAGAGATGGGACACTTATACCATTGTCCTACGCTCCAGTGCAAATCTGGATACTCTATCTCTCACCCAACTTCATGGGAAACTCTTAACATTTGAGAGAGAGATAGAACAGAAAAGGAAACTGTCTTCATCTAGAAAGCCCACTGATGACTTTGTACCAGGAAACACTGCTCTGGTTGGTCATGAGTTTGAATATGCTTCATCTGAAAGTTCCTATGATGAGCATATTGATTTCTCTTCAAACAGTGGAAATCATGCTTTTGTTGGAGTTGAGGGTAACTCAGGTTTTAGTGTTGATAACTTGTGTTTTATGATGGATGATTTGAAAGGAATTGCTGATGATGATCTGGAAGAGATGGATATTTTGAGCCAAATGGTATTGATCAATATCAGATCTCAAAAGTTTTACAAAAGGACAGGTAAAAAATTCCCTGGTCTCTCTGGCAAAACCAAAGTTGGTTTTGATAAGAGCAAGTTGAAATGTCACAAGTGCCATAGACTTGGACATTTTGCTAGAGAGTGTAGATCATCTGGATCTAACTCATCTGCACCCTTTGTGACTTTTCCAAGCAATAGCTCACAATCCAAAGGGCAACATTCTACTAGTTCTGATCATCATTTACAACTTCAATCATCTCCTGCATTCTTTGTTCCTCAAAGTCCAATGCCATATCCTTATCCATGCTTTTACATGCCTCAGTCTAGTCAGGTTCCTGTACCCATGGATCAACAACCACATGCTCTACCTAATCCTCAACCATCTCAAACAAATCAACAATCTCAATCTCAATCACATCAGAGCTTTTTCACCCCTGAGGTTGTTGACTGAAGTAGCTTACCAGATGATGTCTCTGGTTATTCTGAATAATTATTTGCTGGTGCTGGTCAACATGGTGGTGAAAACCCTTTTGGAAATTTTGCTCTAATGGCCCTGGAGTCTACTGATGGAAATCCTTCATCATCACAGGTACCACAGGTATCTTCTGAGGCTAAGGCCAAGTTATGTTCTGAGTCATGCATAGCTGCTTTTGTTTCAATTAGGGAAGCAAATGTAGCTTTAATTAATCAAAACCTTGACCTAGAAAAAGCAATTTCCAAAAGAAAAGCTGAAATTGAGTCTGTTCTAAAAGAGAAGGATGAGGAGATTTATAAACTAAAATGTCAAATCACTGATGAAAAAGCAAAGGTAGAGGTCATTTTGGAAAATCACAAGAATCTCAAAGAAACACTTGCAGCTACTCAAGTTAATTGTGAACGTTGGGTAACATCATGCAAGGGATTTGAAATGCTTCTCAGTAAGCAAACAGCTTCTAATGTGAAGTTTGGGATTGAGTATAATCATACCATACCTCCTACAGATTTTACTCCCAAGCTAGAAGTAAAATCTGAAGGTGATTGTAATTCCCAAACCACATCATCATGTGTCTCATCCTCAAGTGATAATTCAAAATCAGAGGATGAAGTCAGTGTTATTACCTCAGCTAATCAAATTGCTGATGGTCCCACTGCTTCTAAACACATGATCAAGAAGAAACTGAGTAATTCAGGTGTTGTCCCACAAAGTATTCAAAGTACTGAAGGGCAAAACACAACACCTGAAGAGCATTTCAAATCAGAGGAAAACAAGCATTGCTTGACAAGTGCTGAAAGGTCTATCAGGAATCTCAAAAGTACTGATAGAAAACTTCTGAAGAACAAATCTTCAGTTGTTGCAAATCCTTCAGTAATTCCCAAAAGTACTGAAAGGAAGAAAGTACTGAAGAACAAATCTTCAGTAGTTTCATCATCTTCAGCAGTTGATCAACAAAAGATGAAAAGAAAGCCATGTGAAATATGTGGTTTGTTTAATCATCTTACTGATGAATGCAGGTATAACAAGGGTTTAAAATTTAACAAAGAGAAAATCATTAAGAAGAAAATGCATAAAATGAAAGATTAATTTCAAACCAAGTTTGTACCACAATCATCTCAATCTGATAAACCAAAGTTTTTCCAAAAAGTTACAAAGAAGGAAGGGGTTTGTCAAACAACAGCTGCAAATATTCCTCATGGAATATCAAAAACTCAGACTAAGTCTGTGTCTTTTAAAAGGGAGGATGTGGTGAATCACAAGAACAAATCACCAACAAGTACTGATGTGTCAACTGAGTTGAAAACTTTGACAACCAATCAGACACAACTTGTTATGATGGTTCAACATCTGTTGGGGAGAGTTAACCAATTAGATGTCTCTGTGATTAAACCACTAATAAAGAAACCTAAGCCAAAATCAAAGGAATCATTTTCTGCACCATCTACACCTTCAAAGGCTATTAATCATGCAAAATTAGTTAGTTTAAAATCTGTTGATGAAAACAGACCCAAAACCAAAAAGGTTTGGGTCTCAAAGGCTAACTAATTTTTGTGAAAAATGCAGGGTTCTTCAGCATGCCAAAGAAGCATTTGGTATGTAGACAGTGGAGGATCTATGCATATGACAGGGAGCAGCTCTCTTCTTCATGATTATTCTCAAAGGAAGAAGGGATTTGTTTCTTTTGGAAATGATGCTAAAGGTTACATCATAGGAAAAGGATTTGTCTCAAATGGGGAAATAAGGTTTGATGATGTTAACCATGTGGAGAACCTAAAGTACAATCTACTGAGTGTCAGTCAAATGTGTGATAAAGGGCATGTTGCACTTTTTACAAGTCAAAACTGCCGGATTCTGTCTTCCAAAGTTTTGAACAAGATTGACAAGATATTGGATGAATATACTCTCCTGAAGGCCAACAGGATTGGAAGAGTATATGCCTTAGATTTATCAAAGAAAATTGATCTTAAAGGCTATCCATGTCTGTTCTCTAAAGCCTCTCCTCAAGAATCTGAACTATGGCATAGAAGGCTTGGTCATGTGAATCTTAAGAACATGAATCAGCTTATTCATCATGGTTTAGTGAGAGGTTTGCCATTGAAGGAGTTCAAATGTGATGACAACTGTCCAGCTTGCTTAAAAGGAAAGCAACACAAAGTTTCATTCCCTCCAATAGAAGAACCCAAGTCCACTGCCTGCTTGCAATTACTGCATATGGATCTCTTTGGTCCTGTTAGAGTAATGAGTATGGCAAAGAAAAAATACTGTCTGGTAATTGTGGATGATTATTCCAGATATGTATGGACTTTCTTCTTGCATTCCAAGGATGAGGCTGCTCAAATCATCATTTATTTTGTGTTGCATGTGGAAAAGCAGCATTCACTTCCAGTCAAATGTGTGAGAAGTGATAATGGCACAGAGTTTAGGAATCACACTCTTGATGAATTCTATTTGTCTAAGGTAATCAAGAGACAATATAGTATTCAAAGAACTCCTGAGCAAAATGGAGTGGTGGAGAGAAAGAACAAGACCCTTATTGAAGCCGCAAGAACAATGTTGGCTGACCCAGGTTTGCCACTAACCTTTTGGGCTGAAGCTGTCAACATAGCTTGCTATGTACAGAATAGGGTATTAGTGAATCAGAGGTTGATGAAGACTCCTTATGAGTTATTACATCATTTGGCCCCTCTAATTTCATTCTTTAGGGCATTTGGGTGTCCCTGTTATATTCTTAACACAAAGAATCCACTTCAGAAGTTTGAATCCAAGGTCGATGCAGGGTATTTTGTTGGGTATTCATCTACTTGCAAGGCATACAGAGTTTTTAATTGTAGAACAAAGATTGTTGAAGAAACTTTGCATGTCAAGTTTAATGAATCTCCAAAAGACAAAATTCCTCAAAACCCTGTGGAGTTGTTTGATTTGGACATACTCCAATATGTTCCATATCAGTCTCCATCTGTTATTGTTTCTGAAGTTCCATCCTCTCCATCTGATGGTATAAATGCAAGTTGTAGTGATCATCTGCCTGTATCTACTAAACTTGATGTTCCTGTAGCTTCAGCAGTTCCATCCACAACAAATGCTGATGAAATCTCTGAATCCTCTACTTCATTTGAACTGCCATCTCAGTCTAGGTTTCAAGAATCTGAATCAACATCTGTTGCTGCTGAATCTCCTACAAACACTTGCACAAATATTATTGAGTATCAAGAATTGAAGAATCATCCCATGTCCCAGATCATTGGTAACATTAATGCTGGTGTTTCAACAAGAAGTCAATTGTCCAATTTCTGTCTCTATGCTCTCTTCATCAGTCAGCAAGAACCAAAGAATTATCATGTTGCATTAAGGGACAATGGATGGGTTGAAGCCATGCAGCTTGAGCTTCTTCAATTTCAAAAGCAGCAAGTGTGGGAACTGGTTCCTCTACCCCAAGGTAAGTGTGCAATAGGCACTAAATGGGTGTTTAGGAATAAAACTGATGAAAAAGGCCAAATTCTGAAGAACAAGGCCAGACTGGTTGTACAGAGGTTTTCACAAGAAGAAGGTATTGATTATGATGAAACCTTTGCCCCTGTAGCCAGACTGGAGGCAATCAGATTGTTTTTAGCTTATGCTGCTTTCCATAACCTTAAAGTTTTTCAAATGGATGTTAAAAGTGCATTTTTATATGGTAAAATAAAAGAAGATGTTTATGTGTGTCAACCACCAGGTTTTGAAGATCATAAACATCCAGATTGGGTGTATAAGCTTGATAAGGCTCTTTATGGGTTGAAACAAGCACCCAAAGCCTGGTATGAAACACTATCTAACTTTCTTCTTCAAAATAATTTCACTAGAGGCTCCATAGATAAAACTTTGTTCATTAAGAAAGTAGGCATGCATAAGCTCCTTGTTCAAATTTATGTAGATGACATTATTTTTGCATCCTCTGATCCACAGTTGTGTGATGCCTTTACTAAATTGATGCAACAAAAATTTGAAATGAGTGCCATGGGAGAATTACAGTTCTTTCTGGGTTTGCAAATCAAACAAATGGCTGATGGAACTTTCATTCATCAGTCAAAATACACAAAAGATTTGTTAACCAAGTTTGATTTACAAAACTGTAAGCCTTGTTCTACTCCTATGTGTAGCAACAGACATCTGGATGCTGATCAGAAAGGTAAATCAGTTGATGAAACTCTTTACAGATGTATGATTGGTTCCTTGATGTACCTTACAGCTTCTAGACCAGACATTATGTTTGCAACTTGTGTCTGTGCTAGATTTCAGGCTGCACCTAAAGATTCCCATATGATTGCAGTCAAGAGGATCTTTAGATATTTGCAAGGAACTCAATCTCTAGGACTTTGGTATTCCACTGGGCACTCTTGCAAATTAGTTGCTTTCTCTGATAGTGACTATGCAGGGTGTAAGTTAACCAGAAAATCAACTTCTGGTGGATGCCTTCTAGGCAACTGTTTAGTTTCTTGGCAGAGTAAGAAACAAACTTCAGTTGCTACATCCACAGCTGAAGCAGAGTACATTGCAGCTGCAAGCTGTACATCTCAGGTACTCTGGCTTCAAAATCAATTATTGGATTATGACATTACAGAGACTAAGACTCCTTTACTAATGGATAGTGCTTCAGCTTTTTGTATTGTTAAGAATCCTGTCCAGCATTCTAGGACCAAACATATTGAGATCAGACATCATTTTATCAGGGATTGTTATGAAAAAGGTCTGATTGATCCAAAGTTTGTGCCTAGTGCTGATGAGCTTGCAGATATATTTACTAAGCCTTTGGATAGTGCAACTTTCCATAATCTTGTACTCAGGCTTGGTATGCTGCAACTAGAATAATTTGACACCTACTGATGCTCTTAGTTAATAAAGTACTGATGAGCATTAGTATAAAGCTGTCAAAAATAAGTGCTGATAAGTCATTTTATCTTCCGTAGTTTTTGTAACTACTGAAGACTAAATTACTTAAAGTACTGAAGTACTTCATTTGCTGAAAAGTACTGATGTAGTTCAAACTACTGATGTCCTTTATAATAAATAAGTACTGATGACCAATGAAACATCTGAAAATCAGATGATCTGATGAGTAAGTGTTAAGGTCCTTGAAACAGCTGACCTTTGTGAATTGACGATAACAAAACCACTGTTTCATTTCAAAGCAACTGGAGCCAAAACCAAGTCTTCAGTAGTTTACAACTACTGATGACTAACACCAAGTCTTCAGTTGTTTACAACATCTGAAAGTTAAAACCATGTCTTCAGTTGTTTTCTAACAACTGATGACTCACACCAAAACTTTCAGTTGTTTTCTTTCAGCCGTATCATAACCTATATATACCTAACCCTAACTTCAAACTTTTCATAACTTACTTTCCAAACGTTCATCTTCCATTAATGGCGACCATGCAAATCAAACCTCGACACAACTGTGTCGCTTACCTTACCAAATCAGCCTTTTGGAACAAGTTTGATGCTGCCATTGATCTGATGGTTGATTCCCAATATCGCACAGCCTTTCTCTTGAACCCTACTATCTATCCCGGTACCCTTCGCCAAACTCACTGTTCATACTACTGAGAATGATGACTTGATCACTCTCCAGTCGTTTGTCAACCAGAAAAAGGTGGTCATCACTTCTGAGATCATTCGTCAAACCCTAGACCTGAATGATGCCACCTATGTCACCAGATACCCCAAAGGCCAATTGATTTATCCTTTGTTAATCATGGTTATGAGGGTGACCTAAGTGCTACTACTATTCTGAAGAAGCACTTCCATGATGCTGAGCGGCTCATTTTCCATATGATCAATGTCTGTCTTGCCCTTAAAACATCTTCATGGGATCAAATGTCATCCAGGTGGCAACAGGTATTGTATTCTATCCTTGAACGCCAAAGCCTAAATTTTTCTGAAATATATTTTTGGAATTAAAAGATTTGGCAATGAAACCTGTGGCTAATAGATGGATATTATATCCAAGGTTTCTTATGGCCATAATTCTTAATCAATTAAAATCTGATGGCCTTGTTGGCCTTGGAGTCCCTGCTCTGGTAGTTTTGCCAGAAGTATACTCCAGGCACAACTCCAATCCACAACTCAAAGAGGTTGCCAAACTGCTAAAACCCAAGCAGAGGGAACCCACAGCCTCCACCTCCAGATCTAAAGTCCCCTCCAAACCAAAATCCAAGAAAACCAAAAGGGCTACTCAGGGAGTTGAGTCCCCTGATGATGCCCCTGCAGCACAAACGCAGGATGAAACTACTAGTCTTAATCCCCTTGTAGTTTCAACGACTCCACCAGCTGAAACCACTCAGGTATCCTCTCAACAGGATCCTGATGCAACCAACATTGGGGAAGCCACATTACTGGAATCTCTCTCACTTGAGAAGATTGCCATTGAAGAGCACCATTCACCCTAGGTGCAATCCTTTTCACCTCTATCTCCCACTGCAACCACCCCTACAAGCCCAACTACAGTCATTGCACAAGTGCTGACTCAACTACATTCCTCTACCCCTCCCCAGAAACCTGTTAACACTGGGAAAACCTCAACAGCTAAGGGAGAGGATCATAATGTAGTTGACAACCCACAGCATAGGGATTACAAAGTTCAATCTCCTAGTGTAGATGAGGAGACTAGAACATCTGGTGAGGCTAAATCTTCCCCTGTTTCAGCACATGAACAGGATGAAGCTGGTATCCTCTCTAAGACCTCACCAGAGGCAACTGCCAATGAAGGACTTAATCCTGAGGCAGGAAGTCCCTAGTTCCAAGACAAAGGGGCACATGTGAATACTGATCTACACTCAGCACATGTTCATCCTGATTTACTCAGGAGGTCAGCTGATTCAGCTAACACTGATGATGACTTGGGCTTTTTCTTTGAAGTTCTAGCCCAAAACACCATTCTTGAGGCTGAGGTTTGCAGATTACAAGAACTGCTTGCCAAAATGTCTCAGGAATAAAGTCCATCTGCCCCAATTATCCCACATATGGCAGCTTCTATTGAAGCTCTCCCAAACACTGAGCCACTCTCATCAAATGAGCCACCAGCCTCTGTTTCAGGCACCATTTCTCAGGGAGAGAACCCCTCTGAGCAAATGGTTGCTGCTTTTAAATCTTCCTTACCTCTCATCACTCCCATCATCACTACTATTGTCCATCAAACCCTTGATGAGAGGATTTCCTCAAATCTTCAAACCCTTGTGGATGATGCTGTGTCAAAGAAACTTTCTGACATTCAAACCCCTGAACCCAATGCAACCAAAAAGGGGGAGTCTAAGTCAGTGAAAGAAGATAAAAGAAAGAGAGTTGAAGAGGAAGAAGCCAAAGAGAATAAAGGAAAAGAGATAATTACTTACAAGAGAAAGAAAAGTGCTGGTGAACAGACTGAGGATGAGAAGAAGTTGAAGGAAATGATCAAAGAAGCTGATGAGCAACACAGCAGATCCATGGACAGGATTATTGATCAGCTCTTCAGACAAGGCTTTGATACTGCCAAACTTGATTCTGAGATCAGAAGGCTTGAGATTCAGGAGATTGAAAATAGATGGGCAAGCTGCAATGAGAAAGAAAGGGAAAGATTGGAGGCTATGATCAGATTCTTATCAAAACACTTGGGAAGACCTATCATTGAAGTCAAGTCATGGTCTAGAGACAGCATTTTGGAGATAACCACCAAAATCTGCTCCTCTGAAACCTTCAACAAAGGTCTGATCATAGAAGATCTAGATGAAGCTGGTGCTGGGAAAAGATCTGACATGACTAAGTTATCCAAAGCCACCATCACAACCAAAATGATAAAGCAGCCTTTACAATCTCCCTTACCAAAACAACCCTCAAAATCAACCTCACAACCTCCAAAACAATCAACCTCACAACCCTCAAAACAACCAACCTCACAATCATCAAAACAACCAACCTCACAACCCTCAAAACCAACTCCTTTACCCAAGAAACCCACTCAATCTACCACCAGTGATGCACCTAAGAGAAAGAGAAGGGTGTTGAGGATGGAAGAAGAAGAAGAAGATGATGAAGAGGATAGTCTGCCAATCTCTGCTGTGATCAAAATGAAGAGACTTGAGCCTAGGAGTCAACCAACAACAATAACTCCTGAAACTCAAAGGCAAATGGTTAAGGTGAAGATTGAAGAAGAAGAACAGCAGAAACAACATGATGAGCAGCTGTTAAGGATGGTTGACAAGGAATTTCCTAAGTCTTCATCCATACAAGCAATGAATATACATGCTCAGAGGTTGTATGCTCTCAGATTTACCTTTCAGTATCAGAAAGAGAGAGTAAGGATTTGGCCTGACCCTAGAGTTAGTGACAAGATTCATAAGAAAAATATTCCAAGTAGATACAATGGCCAAGTGAGAAAAGCTGTTGATGCTGTGATAATGCTGGCCATTGTAGTGTCACCCTGGGAAATCCTTGATGATTTCAAGCGAGCTTACAAGACTAAGATGACCCCACAAACTTTGTTGGAAAACAAAATGGTGAAGAAGGGGTTAATTTACAAGAAGCTTGAAGAAATCAGAAGGAATGAGCTCCAGTTGTTACTTGAAGGTACTCATCCTGATGAGTTTGCTTACAGAGAAATAACAAATGTGGAGCTGAAGAATGGAAAGACTGTGAGATATTTGTCTGAGTACTATGGGCCTGAGTTCTTCTTTGAGAGTGAAGCTGAAGAACTCACAATTGAAGATAAAGTTGTTCTTCTAGAGGCCTATGTCAGAGAGTCTTACAGACTCATCATTGGGAAGTATGTTTAAATGATTGGGTAACAGCTCTGTGTCCAAATTCCCCAAAACAGAGTTCCCATTCATCTTTTGCCAATCAAATTTTTTAAAACCTCTTCCTGGCCTGAGCTTGACTTGGTGATTTTTGAGCTGATCCAGAAAATATGTCTGCCAATAAGTGGGACTTCAATAAGCTTAAAGGTTTTGGCTGCATTGGTTCAGGGGGAGTTTGTTGGACCAAAAGAACCAATGAGCCAGATCAGAAAAACCTTTAAGTCCCACAGACATCACAACAACTGAAGAGTTCTACATCAGCTGAAGACAAAGTCTGAAGACAAAGTCTGAAGACAAAGTCTGAAGATAAAAGGCTGAAGACAAAGTCTGAAGACATATGTTGAAGACAAAGTCTGAAGACCAAGTTCTCAGAAGTTGTCTCAAACAGCTGAAGTGTTTCCTTTCAGTAGTTGTAATGTTTTTACTTTTCAATAGTTTCCTTTCAGTAGTTTTATTATTGTAAAACATCTGAAGTTCTTACACTTCAGATGTTATAGTTTCAGTAGTTGTAATTTTGTTTTACACTTAGACTTTTTGTGAAAGTGTCCTCAGTTGTTGTGGACATCTTCAGTAGATTAGTTATTTTCAGTAGTTTGTTAAATCAGTTAGATGTCACTATCAAGTGACATCAGCTGACGTCACATTCCTTTATAAAAGGAATGTTGACCTAGTTGTTTTGTAACCGAAGCATTAGCGTGAATGAAAATATTCCATTAACAGAAAAGTTCTCTCTCTATAATCGTCATTGTGTGATTGCATATTCATACTTATCTTGCTTGAATTTGATCTTATTTCTGTTATATTCCGCTGCAAATTCAAATCTAATTGATCAAACTAGATCCGATCCTATCAACATGCAAAATAGGAATATTAGTTGAATCATTATAACCAAATAATATATTCAAGTAATAAAGGGTTACAATATCTAAATACAAAAAATTAAAGATCATATCCAGTCACTAGAATATTGAAGTCCCATGGCACAAGTATGACTTTCATGCTTTGCCTTTCAAGAAGCTTCGTGAGTGGATCCGCAATGTTTTGATCCGTGTGAACTTTGCGAATACATATATTCCCTTTTCAACTTTATCCCTTATGTAGTTGAATCTCCGTTCAATGTGCCTAGTCTTTTTATGTGCACGGGGTTCCTTGATTTGAGCAATCACTCCCTCGTTATCACAAAGAATTTCTAGGGGGTCCTGAATGGAAGGGACTACCCCTAGATCGGCAATGAATTTCTGTAACCATGCAGCTTCTTGAGCTGCTATTGAAGCGGCGATGTATTCTGACTCTGTAGTTGATAACGCCACCACATCTTGGTTAGAGCTCTTCCAAGAGATTGCTCCTCCATTCAAGAAGAAAATGTACCCCGATTATGATCGTGAATCATCCCGATCAGTTTGGAAACTCGCATCCGTGTAACCCTTTACTACGAGTTCCTCCTCACCAGATCCATAGATTAGCAACATATCTTTGGTCCTCCTTAGGTACTTAAGTATGTTCTTAACAGCCATCCAATGACTGTTTCAAGGATTTTGTTGGTATCGGCTTGTCATGCTTAATGCGCACCACACGTCCGGCCTAGTGCATATCATTGCATACATGATGGATCCTATAGCAGACGCATACGGGATTCCCTTTCATTTTGTCTTGCTCATCCTTTGAGCTTGGACATTGAGTCTTACTCAATATTGTTCCTCTTTGGATAGGTACGGTACCTTTCTTAGAGTTTTCCATCTTGAACCTTTTCAAGATCTTATCAATGTATGCACTTTGGTTTAAACCTATCAACCGCCTTGATCTATCCCTATAGATCTTTATTCCCAAAATATAGGCGGCTTCACCAAGATCCTTAATGGAGAAACAACTTCCAAGCCAGGCTTTTACACCTTCCAAGGTTGGAATGTCATTTCCAAATAGTAGGATGTCATCGACATACAATACTAGGAAAGTGATGATGCTCCCACTAGCTTTCTTATATACACATGCTTCATCAGCGTTTTTGATGAACCCAAATTTGATTATCTCTTCATCAAAATGGTGATTCCAACTTCTTGATGCTTGCTTCAATCCATAGATTGATTTCTTTAACTTGCATACTTTGTTAGGATGTTTTTGATCGACAAAACCTTCAGGCTGAACCATATAGACATCTTTCTCAAGATATCCATTTAGAAAAGCGGTTTTGACATCCATTTGCCAAATCTCATAATCATAATGAGCAGCTATGGCAAATAATATCCTAATAGACTTTAGCATTGCAATCGGTGAGAAGGTCTCATCATAATCAACCCCTTGAGTTTGAGTGAAACCTTTTGCTACAAGTCTAGCTTTATAAGTATCCAAGTTTCCATGCATATGGGTTTTCTTCTTGAAAACCTACTTACTTCCAACTACCTTGGAGTTAAGAGGTGGTACAACCAAGTCCCATACTTGGTTGTCATACATGGATTACATCTCAACGTTCATGGCTTCAAGCCATTTGTCACAATCCAAATTGGACATTGCATCACGATAAGTGGTTGGTTCATCGGAATCTACCACATAGCATCCATCTACGAAAAATCCATATCTTTCAGATGGATTACTAATTCTACCAGATCTGCGAACGTTTTGTGTGTATTGATCAACCACTTGATCATCCTCATCATCCTCATGTTGAGTGCTAGTGTCAACCATACGTGTATCGGTTTGTGGTTCTTGATCCTCCTCAAGATCCACTGTTCTACTGCTAGTTCCTTCCATAAGGAACTTAGCTTCTAAGAACTCAGCCTTCTTGGCAACAAACTCCTTTTGTTCCAATAGATCATAGAAATAATATCCCATAGAATCTCTAGGATATCCAATGAAGATACACTTAGTGGAACGACTTTCTAACTTGTTTGAGGTGGGAGTCTTAACATAAGCCTCACAAGCCCATACCTTTAAATATGATAGTGATGGAACCCTTCCATGCCATATTTCAAAAGGTGTCCTTTCCACTTTCTTGGTTGGGGCCATATTCAAAATACGGGCCGCAGAGAGCAAAGCGAAACCCCAAAATGATAGAGGCAATGAGCTTCTAGCCGTCATAGATCGAACCATATCCAATAGAGTTCGATTTCTCCTCTCGGACACACCATTGTGTTGTGGTGTTCCAGGTGGAGATAGTTGTGAGACAATACCACAACTTCTAAGATGATCTCTAAAAGCATCACTTAGGTATTCACCTTCTCTATCGGTGCGGAGAATTTTTATTTTCTTGTTGAGTTGTTTTTCTAATTCATTCTGGAAGATTTTGAACATTTCAAAAGCTTCATATTTGTGTCTTAACAAGTAGACATAACCATATCGATTATAGTCGTCGGTAAAGGTAATGAAGTATCTTTCATTATACATAGTCATTGGTTTAAAAGGACCACCTACATCCGAATGTATGATGCCCAATAAATCTTTTGCCTTTTCGGATTTGCCACTAAAAGGTGCCTTAGTCATTTTACCTTGTAAACAAGATTCACATACATCAAATGAATCATATTCACTTGCTTTTAAAAGACCGTTCTTTTGAAGTGTTTGTATGCGCTTCTTGTCTATATGACCAAGACGGCAATGCCAAAGATAGGTATCACTCAAATCCAATTTGAGCTTCTTAGTGGTGGTTTGGTACAATCAGCTATCATATAATGAGTTTTCACGAACCAATTCATAAATACCATTAATAGGAATAGGTTTAAAATAAAACATGCCATGTAAAGAACATGAATTTCATTTTCAATAAATGTTAAAACATAACCATATTGTCTTAATTGGGCAACAGAAATAATGTTCCTAGTCAAACTAGGAGCATACAAAACATTGTTCAAAATTACTTCCAAACCATTTGAAAGCTTCAAGATGTAGTCCCCTCGGTCTTCAACTTGAACTTTTACCCCATTCCCCATGTAGAGGCTAACATCCCCTTTCTTGAAGTCCTTACTTCTTTTGAACCCCTGCAATAAGTTGCAAATGTGAGTTCCACATCCGGTATCCAATACCCATGTGTTAGAGGATATTAAATTTAGATCAATATGAATCATGAAAATTGTACCTGAGGTTTTCCCGGCATCCCTCTTAGCTTGCAACTCTTTGAGATGGACTGGACAATTCCTTGCCCAATGTCCAATCTCCCCACACTTGAAGCATGGGTCATTTGAAGCAACCTTTTGCTTCTTCTCCGCTTGTTTTGGTGGTGGTGCTCTTACCACTCCCTTCCCCTTTCCCTTAACGTACACTTTGCCCTTGGAAAAATTTGCTTTGGGTGCGGGGTGAGGCCTCTTCTTGTTCCCACCTTCATTGATGGTGAGAACGGGTAAAACCTTTTTACCCATGGCCGCCTTGGCAGTTGAGCATAGAGTGAAGCTCACTTATGTTCTTGTCCCACCCGTTCATGTTATAATTCATGACAAAGTTGTCAAACCTTTTTGACAAAGAGTCGAGGATCAAATCCGTAGCCAACTCTTTCGAGACAGGACAATTCAGCCTTTCGAGGCGGTCAATGTGGCTTTTCATCTTAAGTACATAAGATGAAACAGATTGGGTGTCATCCATACGATATGCATGGAGTGCTCAAACCGTCTCGAAGCGCTCTACCCTTGCTTGTTGTTGGAACGTTTCCTTCAACTGGGTAATCATGTCGTATGCTCCATGACGTTCATACTCCATTTGGAGATCCGAAGTCATACTTGCCAAACTGAGGCAAGACACTTGGACCGAGTCCTCAGTGTATTTCACCCAGTTATTATAGGCCTCCTCATTGCAAGACCGGTTAAGGGCTTAACAATTTCAACACAACAACACAAAGAGGAGATTAACCAAACTTGATCAAACAGTAAACTGGATTAACCAAGATAATGATACAAAGAACACAAGTAATAATAAAGAGACAGAACAAGAGATTTGGGTTTCAAGGATGCAGTATATTGCTTTCTCAAGTTCTATTACAAGTGTTACAAAGCATAAAGAAAGATACTAGAACTTGGAATACTTATACAACAACCTACAGCCGGCTATACTTTGAAAGCCAGCTGGATACAATTGACTAGACACAAACAAAATCAATTGTAGAATCAAAAGGCATATCTGCCTTTTGACCTTGTGACTATGACATGCCATAGCTCACATCCTTATCTATTACAAAAAGGATAAAGTACATAAACTAGAAGGTTACAAACTCAAGACCTCAATGTACAGTTACCAAAAGCATGGACCTTTTCACCAACTCATGTAAGTTGTCTTCATAGGATGAAGCTTCGGAAGACTTATGGAACAGTACATCAGATAAAGAATGTTACTAAAAGTCTTCGGAAGAAATCTGTCTTCATAGGATGAAGCTTCGGAAGACTTTGTCTCTGAGGCTTCGGAAGACTTCATATTTGGCTTCGGAAGATATTGGTCTTGGCTTCGGAAGAGTTTACACTTAGAATATTTCTAGTACATGGTGTAAAACTTCCGAAGCAATTCTACTTCAGTACTTAGTGCATTACTTGCAGAGAGACTTTGGATGTTTTGGTTTGCATCAGACTTAAAGGACCCCTTACAAACTCCCCCTAGGCTGATGCTACCAAAACATTTAGAAGATATTCAGATGTTAGTAGTCTTCAGCACAATCATGACCATACCCTTCTTCATTAGATGGTCAGGATCATTCAGACTTTCATAGTATCTTCTCATCTCAAAGAGATCATGCAGAGGTAAGTTGATTATGTCTTGTCATGTATAGACATTCTCAACACCTTGATCTCTGATTACATGCCATCTTTCTGGATTGGTAGAGAAGGTCCAGGATAAGGTGGGTGTCTCAGCTGCAAGAGGAGCCACTTGCATTGGAGTTGATTGGGCTGCCTCTTCATGCACTTTCTCAGATTGATCTGACTCAGCCTAAGGTGTAGAGGTAGATGATTTATGCTTCTTCTTCTTAGACTTTGGTTTAGAAGCCATCCTCTTCTTCCTTTTAGATGACTTTAACTGAGAAGACTGGTCTGCAGCACCTTGTTGATCATCCTTGTCTTTCTCAGTTGGGTGTTCCTCCCTCACAGGTTCAGAAGTAGAGGGAGTTTGACCCTGTTGTGGATCAGAAGATGAAGCTTGCTGAGGCTCAGCAGGAGGTCCGGGTTGTGTTGTCTCAGGTTGTTCAACCTTAACCTCCA
This sequence comes from Flaveria ramosissima, assembly GCA_025215565.1. Taxonomy (NCBI): domain Eukaryota; kingdom Viridiplantae; phylum Streptophyta; class Magnoliopsida; order Asterales; family Asteraceae; genus Flaveria; species Flaveria ramosissima. The sequence continues at coordinate 17,829,748 of CM046033.1, read as the reverse complement.
CTTCAGGTGGAACTTGACTTGGAAGAGAGTGTAAGTCAATCAATTCACCACTCTTAATCTTCTGCTTGATTACCCTTATATGCTCATTCATTGTGGATAGAGACATAGGGCCAAGTCTCCTTCCGGAGAATCCATATAGCTTCAAGAAGCTCATCATCCTCTGTCTGTCAGCAGACTTCTTCATACTCTTTTGGATGATGGCTCTTGACTTTGCAGCTTCTTCCCTTAGCTTCTTCTTAGTTGTCTTTCTCTCCTTGACTAACTCAAGCTCAAGTTGTTTTAAGTACTCAAACTCAACAAAGTCATAGGACAAGGGAAGAAGTGCATCTGACTGATAGAAGCCTGTGGCACTCAGGTAGTTGATCATTTTGATCCTATCTTCTTCTTTGTCTACCTGAGGTTCTTGTTGAACCACATCTTCTTGTACAGGGCTTTCTTGAACTGGGGAGAGAGTGGGAGCATGCTTGTAGAGTCTTTTCTGTCTCTTCTCCTCTTTGAATTGGAGAAGTAACCTTGCATCCTCTTTTTCTTTCATTTCTCTTGACACTTCCATGTCTGCCAGTTCATTTAGTTGTTCTAAGGGAAGGGAAATGATTTCATCAATATCATAGTTCCTGGTCTGCAGGTAAGTAATCTTGACTGCGCTCAACTCATCATCTTGAGTATTTGGTCTGGGGGCAGCCCTGATTGCAGCTTTCATAAAGCCTGAAGACCCAGAGGAACTTTCTCCCCTTAGCTTCCTTTTTCTCTCTCTCTCTTCCTCCTCAATTTCCTCAGGAGTCAAAATCCTTTTTCCTTTGTCACCCACAGACCTTTGTGACTCAGGGTGGATAGAGGTTTGGCCTTCATTTCTTGGTGTAGCATCCATGCTCTGGCCAGAGAGAGGCTGAGAAACACCTTCACCAGCAGGTGTCTCAGAGGGAGTGTGAATCTCTGCAGCAGTTGATGATGATGAGACAGGGGTCTCAGGTTCTGCCACTGGGCCATCAGTCAAGGTTTCCCCTATGAAACTAATCTTAAGCTGATGAGACAGGGGTCTCAGGTTCTGCCACCGATGACTTTGCCTGATTGCCTAAGTCTCCTTCTTAAGCTGAACTCTGCAGTGATCCTGTCTTGGATTCTTTGAGCCAATCTGTCAGCTTGTCTTGAGTTGCTTGGATTGACAAGTGGCATATTGACTAGATCCAGACTTTCAGAGAAGTTCAAGCTTTGAAAGTCAAATACTTCTTGTTTCCCTTGAACTCAGTGAAGAATAAGGGCTCTTCTGTCAGCATCATACCTCCACCTAATGATGTAGTTTGAAGTTCCTTGAGGTGGGGATGACACAGCCCTTAGTATACCTTCCTCAAAGAGACTCCTGATGATAGTGAGGATGGTGAGTCCTCTATGTCCATTCTCTGTGAAGAACTCCCAGGTTCTGTGGCTGCAATAACTTTCTCCCCCTTTTTGGTAGCATCACCCACTTGCATAGGTGAGCTGGGGGATAAATCAATCATATCCACAGGTTCTTGTGTTCCTGGTTGAGCTCTTCTTAAAGGTCTCCCAGCTAGTTTTTCCTTAAGATATGAAATCTGAAGTTGTTGATCATTGACCCTGTTTTGTAAGGTAGTCACCTGAGATTCAAGGTGACTGACCTTTGAGATTAGGTAAGTGCATGTTTTAGACAATTTGTGCACCATTAGTCTCAGATTCCCCTCTTCTTCATCAGAAGAATCATTGGGGGATGAGATGATTGGACCAAAGTCCTCTCTCTCACCACCAGCTTGAGGTTCTTGGCTGCTGGTTTTCCTCTGCTCACTAGCAATCTCAGTTGAGATGTCAGTGGGCTGAGTTGCCATGGTTGAGGTCTTAATGATGTAATCACTTGCAGAAGTGAGAGCCTCTTCCATATGAACATCCTGAACAGGTTCAGAAGTGTCCACCACAGTTATAGGTGACTGATGTGGGCTAGACTGAGGAGACTCAGGAGTACTCATCTCTCTTTGAGTAGGGGAAGAGAAGAGAGAGACTCATGGTACTCACTGAATCCTAAGTCTTCATCAGTATAGAAGGATAGGTTGGGAATGGGTTGATTTAGATCTAAAGGCTGGGGATGGTAACTGTCCCCTGAAGGTTGTTTACTTGAGTGTTGAGACTCAGAGTGAAGGCTTAAGGCTGTTGGGCTTGTGAGCTCATCAGGGTGAGCATGAGGAACCTCATCCCTGATAGTTGAAGAGATGGGAGTGGTTTGCTCCTCAGGGGAAGTGGGAGCTCTAGTGTCCACTTCCTCCTATAAAGGTGAGTATATGGGGAGCTGCACAGACTCAATAGCTTGAGCAGGGGTTCGTTTGGATTTTCTTTGGTAGGTGAGGGTTATTTGAGGCCTTTTAAGTGGTAAAGAAGTAGAAGGTGTGGGTTCAACACTAGCTTGTGTTGCTAGGTTGTCACCTTGAGCAATGAGCTCTAACATTTTGGGGACAAGGGCTGTTTCTACCCCTGAGAAGCCTACAGTTGGCTTCTTCATGATTTTAAAGATGCCGGGTCTCATCTGTCCCAATTTAAGAATATTATCTGTTTCCCTCAACTGTGAGCCCAGTTCACAGTTGAGAATGTGTTGAACATATCTAGGAAACATGTAATACTCTAAGGAGTCCAAGTTTGCACGTAAATTGGTATAAACAAATTGAGAGTACCTGAACTTGACCCCTTGAACCATTCCATGCACTATGAAGGAGAGATCCTCAGGAATCTGGTCCCACCCACCATGCTTGTTTGACAAGCTGTGGATAACCACATGGAGTAGGTATTTCCACTGGGATGACACCTTCCCTTTCCTGAAGGTCTTTACAGAGAAATCTCCCTCATAGCCCATCTGCTCAAAAGAATGATTGACAACTTCCTTTGGGAAGGACAACTCACCTTTTCATCATCCAGCTGCAAATGAGTATTGATGATGGCCGGAGTGATGAAGATTGTCCTCCCTTGCACTGTGGCAGACAGTGCCTTCTCCCCATCCATAATGAGCTCTTGGCAGGTCTTCCAGAATTCAAGTAGATGATCCTCATACAGAGTAGGATCAATGGTTAGGGAGGTGAAGTAATTTGATAGAGTTAAGAATTGGCAAATCTCTGAGAAACTTTCATCTTTCTCAGAGCTTAACAGAGCAACCTAGTTGTGTTGCCTGTGAAGTTGCATGGAGAAATCTGGGTTGTTTCTGCGGTTAAGGTTGGCCATTTGAGAAGCTTAAGGTTGAAGAAAGGTAAAAAGCAAAGACAGTTTTGGGAATTAGGTTTGAGGAATAGTGGAATTGAGGAAGATAGTGAGGAAGAGGGGGAACCGTTGGGTATTTATGTGAAAAGGGATTTGAACCAAAGTTAATGAAAGAGGATAAACTTTGAAATCCGAAAGTCGGTCCCACCTCTGAAATGTAGTTTACTTTTGCTCAAAAAGTAGTTTTCTTGGAATTCGAAAAGCTTCCGAAGGTAAATTATCTTTGGAAGTTTTAATGAAAAAGCTTCCGAAGCTAAAATGACTTCGGAAGATTTTCCTGAGAGTCTTGAAAATTTTGCTTCGGAAGAGAAATAAACACTTGAATGCTTTGTATATGAAACAGCAAAGCTTCCGAGAGTTAATTTTGCTTCGGAAGGAAAAAGTCCTTAAAAACAAATAAGTGTCTGAGACAAGAATTTAAGCTTCGGAAGATAGATTTAGGCTTCTTTCGAAGGTAAAATTTCTTAGACAGTTATTTATTTTGAAGACATGATTTTCTTCCGAAGGTAAAAGTATATCTTCCGAAGGATCAGAAAATTTTCAAGAATCTAAGGAAAGTCTTCAAAAAGGACTTTATATCCAAAGAAAACATGAGCTTATGAAAGTGATGAACTAGACAACTTCGGACACACATATTTAAGAAATAATTAGAATTAATTTTAGGAAAAGATCTACTCAAAGTTAATCATCCCAATAGCTGATATTAGATATTTAAATCTCTGTTAATCAAAAGCTTTTGTAAACAGATCAGCATATTGTTCATCTGTATGAACTTTGACTAGTTTAATTAATCCCTTTTCACAGTTATCTCTTATTAAATGATACCTGATATTGATGTGTTTGGTCCTTGAGTGCTGCACAGGGTTCTCAGTGATAGAGGTAGCACTATTGTTGTCTATGTGGATAGGAGTCTCCTTGAAGTTAAATCCATAGTCCAGCATCTGATTTTGAATCCAAAGCACTTGAGCACAACAACTTGCAGCAGCAATGTATTCAGCCTCAGCAGTTGATGCATACACAAAGGATTGTTTCTTGCATTGTCATGAGACAACCCTTCCACCAAGGAATTGACATCCCCCAGATGTAGACTTTGCAGTCATGTTGCAACCACTATAATCACTATCTGTATAAGCATACAGATTGAAGTCAGGATTCTTTGGATACCATAAACCAAGTGTTGAAGCACCTTTGAGCTATCTTAAAATCGTTTTGACAGTGATAAGGTGAGACATCTTAGGGTTGGCTTGATATCTTGCACAAATACATGTAGCAAACATGATATCAGGCCTGCTAGCTGTAAGATACATAAGAGACCCAATCATAGCCCTGTATAAATGTTCATCTACACACTCCCCCTCAAGATCAGGTCCAAGAGAGTGGTTTCTGGCTATGGGTGTCTTAGCAATCTTACAATCACTCATGTTGAACCTCTTGAGTATGTCCTGGACATACTTTGATTGACTTATGAAGATGCCATCTTCAACTTGCTTCACTTGAATTCCCAGAAAGAAATTGAGTTCTCCCATTGCACTCATTTCAAATCTGTCTTTCATCAGCTTCTCAAAGTCTTTGCAGAGCTTTGGATTAGTTGAACCAAAGATGATGTCATCTACATATACTTGAACTAGCAATAAGTCATTTCCCGTCCTTTGATGAAGAGAGTTCCATCTATAGTACCTCTCCTGTATCCATGTTTACAAAGATACTCAGATAATGTCTCATACCACTTCCTAGGTGCCTGATGCAGCCCATAAAGAGCTTTGTCAAGCTTGCAGATATAATCAGGATGATCAGGGTCTACAAAACCAGGTGGCTGTTTGACATATACCTCTTCATCAATCACTCCATACAGAAAAACACACTTTACATCAAGTTGAAAGACCTTGAAGTTCTTGGATGCAGCAAATGCCAGGTATATCCTAACAGCTTCTAATCTTGCTACAGGAGCAAAGACATCAGTGTAGTCAATCCCTTCTTCTTGTGTGTATCCTTGAACAACTAGTCTTGCCTTGTTCTTAATGAAAATGCCTCTATCATCCTTCTTATTCCTAAAAACCCATTTGGTTCCAATGGTGGTCTTCCCATGAGGAAGAGGACAAAGGTTCCAAACTTTTTGCCTTTTGAATTGAAGCAACTCTTGTTGCATAGCTTCAACCCAACTTCCATCCTTTAGAGCTTCATCAACTTTCTTTGGCTCTATCTAAGATAAGAAACAAGAGTGAAGACAAACATTTGCTTCATGGGTTTGTCCTCTTGTTCTTACCCCTGTGACAACATCTCCAATGATGTTTGTGGTGGGGTGAGACTTGTGGATCCTAAGCTGAGGGATCACAGCAAGTTGCTGAGAAAGATCCGAATTTGAGAAATTTAGATCTGGCATAGATGATTCACTCTCCACAGCACCACACTTATCAAGATTAACTTGATCCAATGAGTGTGTGACATCATTAATGTTGTCATCTATGGTGTGGTTATTAGCATCAAGGAATTCCTGATCACTTTCACCATCACCATTGTTGTCTTCCACAATTGAGGTATCTTTATCTGGTTGTGGAGCCTCTGAGCTAGAATTTGAAGGCACACCAGATGTATCAGCTGAATTTGTCATTGTAGTGCTGATAGAAACCTTATTTGCTGAAGTAGGTCCAACTGGAGCTGAAGATGTATGAGATGAGGGTCTTCCTAGCTCAAATCTTGGATCAGGATCACCTGTATTTAAATTTTTTGCAGATCCTGAAACATTCTCACAAGATTTGTTAAAACAGTTGGTAACTAAATCAAGATCAAATAGCCAATCAGGACCAGAACCAGCCACACAGGGTGTGTGTTCATTGAAAGTCACATTGGCTGACTCCTTAACAATTTTAGTTCTGAGATTGTATACTCTATAAGCCTTGGCTTGGGAAGAGTATCCAATGAAGTGTCCATCATCTGATTTCTCAGCAAACTTGGCAATTTGATCCTTGGTATTCAAGATGGTGCAGGGACATCCAAATGACCTGAGAAAACCAATGAAAGGTTTTCTCTTGTGCCAAAGTTCATAAGGAGTCTTACCATGAGTCTTAACTACTAAAACTCTGTTTTGCACATAGCAAGCAGTATTTACTGTCTCTGCCCAGTAGGTGATGGGCAGTTTATAGTCAGAAAACATAGTTCTTGCAGCTTCAATTAGTGTCCTGTTTCTCCTCTCAGCAACACCGTTTTGCTGAGGAGTCCTGGGAGTACTGTATTGTCTTGTAATACCTTTATCATCACAAAATGTATCAAGGATTTGATTCTTGAATTCAGTCCCTTAATCACATCTTATGGTTTTGACCTTGTGATCACTTTGATTCTCAATTTTTAAGATGAAATTCTTCAGAATCTCAGGGGTTTCATTCTTAGTTCTAAGAAAGAAAACCCAAGTGAATCTTGTAAAATCATCTGTGATCACCAAACAATAAGAGGTCCTTCCTAGACTCATTACACTGGTGGGGCCAAAGAGATCCATATGTAACAAATGTAGGGGAGTAGTGATAGAGTTATTTTCCTTAGGCTTGTGAGATACCTTATGTTGCTTCCCTTTCAGGCATGCAACACAATGATCATCACTTGTAAACTCTTTCTTTGGTATTCCAGTTACCAAATCATGTTTAATTAGTTTATTCATGTTCTTAAAGTTTACATGGCACATTCTTTTATGCCATAGGAAAACTCATCACTATTTGCTTTAGATAGAAAGCATGAAACTTCTCCAGAGGGAGATGTTTCTTGCAAATCCATCTTGTACATGTTCCCTTTCCTGGGGGCTCTAAGCAGGATGTGCTTATGAGGAATGACCACTCCAGGCTTGAGAACAATGCACTCATGCTCAGTAAAGAGCATGTTATGACTCTGATCACAAAATTGGGAAACACTCAGAAGATTGTACCCAAGCTCCTTGACAAAGTTTACCTTTTCAATGCTGAGCTTACCATTTGTGACCTTGCCCCTTCCTGAAATGTAACCACCTTCATCTCCTCCAAAAGCAACTGGTCCTCCATCAATTCTCTCAAAGTTATGGAGTAGTGACCTATTGCCTGTCATGTGCCTGGAACAGCCACTATAAATGATCCAGACATTCCTGTTTGTCTTGAGCTGTTCCTACACAAAGAAAAAGATTAGTTACATTTGGAAACCCAAGCCTTACTTGTCTTGGGCTTACTAAGTATAATAGAAGGTAATGCAACAGTAATAGATCCTATGGTTGTGCAAGAGGAATCTTGAGCTGTTGTTGATGGAGAAACTTCAGTCACTTGGTCTTTCTTAGACTTCCACACCACCTTTGGAGTCTTGGACTTGACCTTCAAAACCATGGAAGCTTTTGGGACTTCACAAGTTTTGATGACTGAACCTTCGGAAGATTCTTCAGTCACTGCAGCAGACTTCAGTGCTTCGGAAGAATTCCTTTCTTCCGAGACCAATTTTTCTTCCGAAGGTAATTTTCCATTTACCTTCTTCTTTGATTTGGAGCTTCCGAAGGAAACAGATTTTCCTTCCGAAGCTTGAATCTTCTTGAAACTCTTTGAAGTCTTTGTCTTGATCATATGGACAGTACTTTTAGGATTGTATGGACAATCCTTAGCAATGTGAGAGATACTTTCACACATGACACACAACATTTTCTTCTTCACAAGAGTCTCCTTATGCGAGCAAGACTGTCTTTGGTCACATCCCTTCTCCACCTTCATCTTTGTAGATGCTGAGACAGTTCTTTTGGGCTGTGAAATGTTCTTGGAGTTTGATGGTCCAGGCTGTGCAGCAGTGGTACATAGCAAATCAGTCTTCTTCTTGGTACTGAGATGATTTGAACAAGAACCAGAACTCTTAGCTGAGGAGTTTTGGTTGATGTCTTCAGTCTTTACTACTTCAAACCCTACAGAGATAAAAACTTGTTTCTGCTTAGAGTCAAAAGTAGCCTTGATCTCTTGAGCCTTCTTTGCTTTTCTTTTGCTCTTCCTGATCAAGTTCTTTCTCTTTGACTTGGTCATCACAGTAGACTTCTTCTCCTCAGAAGGATAGTGGCCCTTAGTAGAATCCTCCTCTTCACTCTTGTCAGAGGAATTCTTCACTATCTCTTCTTCATCCTCTTCACTTATAGGATCTATGAGAGGAAGCTCATCTTCACAAGTTCCACACCTAGGAGATCTTACAGACAAGATTATGTGTGGAGGAGCTATCTCATTTGATCCCAGTCCCTGTCTATTTTGATAACACACTTTGTTGTGCAGGGATGAGGATATCATGTTCTTGAAGGTCTCTTCTTCAAGAACACTCTTTTCTGCCCTGGCTTTGCTGATCACAAGCTCAGCCTGGCACTCAGTCAGCTTGGTTATGAGATCTTGGATTTGAGTCCTAAAATCTGTATGTTCATGTTTTAGTACTGAAATGGTTTTCTCTAAGTCCTCTATCTTTAACTTATAATCATTTTCAGACTTTCTAAAATCATATTTTAAAATGTTTAAGGACTCAAGATCAGATCTCATTTCCAAGTTATAGGACCTATATCTGTTAACTTTAGCAATGCAATCAGGAGTACAGAGATGTTCCAATACCTTGGCTTTATCATGATCTGCCATTAGTGCTTGGTTTGGAGAAGCATCTTCCACCTGTTAGCTCCAGTCAAAGCCTCATTCTTCAGCAGCAACAGCAGCTTGTTGCTTTGGCTTCTCATTCTGAGGGGCTTTGTCAGTGTAGTTTGGTCTGGTTTGTGCTTGGCCACCATTTGTTTTAGGTTCCTTACACTCTCTAGCAAAGTGGCCCATCAAGTTACAGTTGTAACACTTGACTTTGCTTTTATCCAAGCCAAACTTTCCACTGGTTGCATTGCTTGGAAACCTCCTTCCAGTTCTCTTGTAAAACTTCTTGGCTCCATGAGTGAGAAGAGCCATCTGCTGAACTATTTCCATATATTCCAGGTCATCTGGATGGATACAATCCAAGTCTTCAAGAGTGAAAAGAGAGTTGCCACAACTTTCATCAGAAGACAAAAAGGCTTGAGAAGAGCTTGTCTCTTGGAATGGGCTTCCTTGAGAGTAGTTCTCCGTAGGTGTCTCTGGGAAGGTGATGAAAGGACCCTTTGGTGAGTTGTCAGGGTAGCATATGAGATGATGTTGGGGTTCTATGCTATCCCTTTCAACCACATGCAGGGCTGAACCCAATTGATTGTTGGAGTTACCAGATGAACCTTGCATGTTCATCTCCATCTGGTAGCCACTTAGAATCCCATATAACTCTGTCAGAGTAAGAGTTTTGAGATTTTCAGTCCTCTTGATCACCACACATTAGTGTGTCCATTGCCTAGGAAGTGAGGACATGAACTTCCTTACAATGTCTCTGTTTTCAAGAGGAACTCCTCTATCCACAAGGGTATCCACTATCTCAACATACCTGAAGTATTGCTGAGTCATGGTTTCACCTGTTTTGAAGGTGAAGTTTTCAAACTGCTGCTTCAGGAGATCCTTCTTGTTCTCCTTGGCTTCAGAGGAGCCTTCATACATCAGTTTTAGTGCATCCCACAGCTGTTTAGCTGTTTTGCACTTCTTAAAACCTCTGTACACAGAGTTTGGAAGGGCAGTTTGAAGAGCAGTCATGGCCTTTCTATCAATCTCTACTCTTTTCCTATCTTCATCAGAGTAGTTAGCCACATCTTTGGGGATCATACCAGCACCAGTAGCAGGAGTGCTGGGTATGAAAGGTCCATTTTCAACAGATTCCCACATTCTTGAGTCTAGAGACCTGATGAAACCTTCCATTCTCATACACCAAGTATCAAAGTCATTAAGAGTGATCAGTGGGGACTTGTTCATGGTTCCAGTCTCCATATCAGTCTTTGAAATGGATGCCATTTTGAAAGTTTAGTATTTGTGTGTGTGAGGGATCTAAGATGGTGAGATCTTATATCAAGAGCCTGAAATGCTCTGATACCAATTGCAGGACCGGTTAAGGGCTTAACAATTTCAACACAACAACACAAAGAGGAGATTAACCAAACTTGATCAAACAGTAAACTGGATTAACCAAGATAATGATACAAAGAACACAAGTAATAATAAAGAGACAGAACAAGAGATTTGGGTTTCAAGGATGCAGTATATTGCTTTCTCAAGTTCTATTACAAGTGTTACAAAGCATAAAGAAAGATACTAGAACTTGGAATACTTATACTACAACCTACAGCCGGCTATACTTTGAAAGCCAGCTGGATACAATTGACTAGACACAAACAAATCAATTGTAGAATCAAAAGGCATATCTGCCTTTTGACCTTGTGACTATGACATGCCATAGCTCACATCCTTATCTATTACAAAAAAGATAAAGTACATAAAGTAGAAGGTTACAGACTCAAGACCTCAATGTACAGTTACCAAAAGCATGGACCTTTTCACCAACTCATGTAAGTTGGTGACTTTACAGAGATGCAGCGGAAAGGTGTCCAGCTTTATGGAACAGTACATCAGATAAAGCATGTTACTAAAAGTCTTCGGAAGAAATGTGTCTTCATAGGATGAAGCTTCGGAAGACTTTGTCTCTGAGGCTTTGGAAGACTTCATATTTGGCTTCGGAAGATTTTACACTTAGAATATTTCTAGTGCATGGTGTAAAACTTCCGAAGCAATTCTACTTCAGTACTTAGTGCATTACTTGCAGAGAGACTTTGGATGTTTTGGTTTGCATCAGACTTAAAGGAATCCTTACACTCATCATCCTCATTAGGTTGATCGGGAATCAGATCATCTAAAATATAAGATCGTTTCTCTTGCTTGAGAACAATTCTCAAGTTTCGAAACCAATCTATAAAGTTATTATGGTTTAGACGCTCCTTTTGGAGAATGGTCCTTAGTGATAGTGAGTGAGCGGACGGGATATCATTATTTTCATTATTGTTGGTGGCCATCTACAAAATTTAACAAAGTTCAATTTTAGTATTTTTGATATTCTCATATTTTAATAATTAAAGCCATTTTATGTGTCATACACAATTTTAAAATTCTAGAATCCAACGTTACATTTAAATAGTGGTTAGGTGACCTTTATCCCATTATTTAAATTAACAAGTGAAGATCATGCATAGGTTGGACTCACCTTAGATTAGAATGTTTATTTTTGCTTGTAATAGGTCTTATGTTAGTTTCCTTTTGTATGTAATTAGCTTTATATAGTTTTGCAGTCCAGCGAAACTGTGAGCGAAACTATAGTCCACCTGACTATAGTTTCGCTCACAGTCAGCTGTTTACTTCACGGGGCGAAACTGCTGTTTCTGCCGGGCAAAACTACAGTTTCGGCAGAACAGTTTCGCTGACAGCGAAACTGTCTGCGAAACTAAGACTGCTATATATAGTTTTTGATCATTTTCATTGGGGGTAAGCTTGCAAAACCCTAATCCTTGATCTTTGTTGCAAGTTATCATTTCTAAGCAGTTATTACACAAAAATATCATTGTGCTTCGTTGTTATTAAATGTTATGATCTTCATTGTTCTATTATTAAATGAGTTATTATTGTGTTCAATCTTCATTCTTCATCTTGTTTAGATTGTGTGTTTGATATTAAACAATTCTTCATCTCATTTGTACTGTAATACGATCAAATGGACCAACAATATGGTATCAGAGCCTTAGTGCTCATGATTTGTTGAGTTTTTGGTTGTTTTAGTTCAATATCAAGTTTCCATCAATTTTCAGTTCAAAATAGTGTATATTTGATATGGAAATTGATTGAGTTTTGCTGGTTATTGATTGGAGAAGCTCTGTTAATCATCAGTTCTCAAATTCATTGAGTTTTTGATGATTTCAGATTGATTTTGTGTTGAAAAAGGGTTCAAGGTTCGACTAGCGAAACTAGTGTTCTTTCAGCGAAACTGTGAAGTTCTTTCAGCGAAACTACTGATGTTATCTCTATTGAAATTGTTTCTTGTAGTTCTGCGAAACTAGTATCTTTGAATGAAGTTCACCAGTCTTTGTGAAGGTTTAACAAGCGAAATTGCTGCCGAAAGTAATTTGGAACGAAAGTTCAAGCTTGTTTCGTGCGAACTTATCGGCGAAACTAAGCTATTTGAGACATTCGGCTAGCGAAACTGCTGCCGAAATTGTCAGCGAAATTACACAACTCAGCGAAATTATCTTTCTCAGCGAAACTGTCTGCGAATTTGCGTGTCTTCTGCGAAACTACTGCATTTTCTGCGAAATTGTCTCTTCTCTTGCCGAAACTACATCAAATCCCAACGAAACTAACATGTCAAAGTTAACATCTCTCACTCTTGCCGATCTTGAAAGTGTTGCTCCTAATAGGCCACCGAGACTCATTAACTGAGATAATTTCGAAGATTGGAAGAGATGTCTCAAAGCTTTCTTCTTTTACACCGACCACAACCAATGGGAATCTATTATATATGGTCCTCACATACCAACTGTCACTGTTGGTGATGTTGTCTCTCAAAATAAGGACCCATATACTTTCACTGAAAAGGATTTGAAGCTGATCGATCGTGACCAAAAAGCTTTTGGTGCATTAACACTATGTCTGGCACCAGACATCTACAATCGTTTTGCAGAGCATAAAAATGCTAAGTCCCTTTACGATGCCCTATGTGAGTTCTATGATGGTAACGATGAACTGGTAAAGGATAAGAGCATTCAAGCAGAGAAGGAATTCAACTCTTTTGTTGGATACAAAAACGAGAGTCCGACAGATCTCACAAATCGCTTCTTGACAGTTTCAAGCACCTTAAAGAAATACGATGAAAAGCTCACCAACAGTGAACAAGTTAACAGGTTACTAGACTCTCTCCCACCTCAGTGGAGCCTACAGGTAAGAATGTTAAAGCAAGAAAGAGGGTTCACAGATTACAAGTTGATGGATATAATCAATAAGCTTAAATCTTTTGAGTTGGATATGAAGAGACGGGAATTTAACCAGATCATGATGCCTACATCTGGTTTTACTCAAAACGCTGCTTTATTATCATCCGCTGCAAGCTCTCAAATATAGAATTCAATTCAAGGAGGAGTTAATACAAGCAATTTTTCAGGAGGAAACGTTAGTGTAAGAAGAGATCAGGCTAGTTCTAAGGTGAATGTTGAAACTTCAGTTCCATAAAAAACAATGGCTCTTTTTGGAATGTTTGTTCAAAGCTATGAAGCACTTGTGGCTGGAGAGTTGAAAGGGAAAGGAATGACAATGGAAGACATGTATCAGGTAGATCCTGATGATCTTAAAGAAACTGACATTCAGTGGCAAATGGCAATGCTGACTCTTAGAGCTCGAAGATTTATGGAGCGCACTGGACGAAAGAACTTCGGCGGTCAAACCTCTAATTCAAAACTGGGATTTGATAAGTCCAAGATGAGATGTTACAACTGTAAACAATTGGGACATTTCAAACGTGAATGTCCATCACCAATTGTCATAGATTCTAGTAGTTTAGGAGTTCCAAGATTAACCATTGAGAGGGAGAAGGAAGATATGAATCACAAAAAGGAGACAACCTTGATTTCCAACTTTGATTGGAGTGCAGAGGTTGAAGAGACAAGGACTGAGATAAATCATGCTTTGGTGGCTGAGTTTGTTAAAGAAAAAGGGAAGGAAGAAAGTGAAGATGGATTTGATCCTCTCAAGGAATTCAAAGAGGAGGATGAGTTGTCTGTGAAAGAGAAAGAAGAGAGAATGAGAGAAGGTAAGTCTTAAGAACTAAAGCAGGAAGGAAGTTCATCCACTGAGCAAGGAAAGGATTATGATGATGCTACTATCACCGTTGAGGAAAGCAAGTCAAGTACTCCGGTGTGCCAATGTGAAAAGGCTTTAGCAGCAGAAAAGGTGGTGATGGGACTTCCATATGAGGTAATTCAGGATATGTGTTCATCTGCTTGCAAAATAAGATTATTTGGGATTTATAAAGCTAATCGGTTATTAATTGATAATGAAAAAGATTTAAAACGAATTAATGAGGAACTTAAAATCAACGAATCAAAATATTCTGTTAAATTAAATGAGGCTTTGAAAGAAAATGATCATTTAAAACGAATTGTTTTGGAACGAAATGTTGAGATTAACACTTTCACTGAAAGAGTTGCTCTTGCTGAATTTGAAACAAGCAAACTTCAGTCAAAATTAGAAAAATGGACCATATCAGGAATGAAACATGATGATTTATGTAAATCTCAACGGGGAGCTAGGATTAAAACGGGATTCAGATATGCAAATGTAAAGGTTTATCCTCCGCCTAGTACATATTGTTATTCTCCTATGCATGTTACTCATCCTTCTAATGATTTAATAAAAACAGATACTGACAATATGTCTGTAGGTTTAGAGGGTGTTAATTCTAAGCACGTTCGTGAGGACTACGACTACGGACCAACTAGTGGGCTTGGATGCACTAGTATTAGTTCACCTGATTTTCAGCAGTATGTTTTAGATCATAAGTCTAGTTTAAATTTTGTCTTTGTTTCTAGTACACCTATAACTGACACTGTCGCATCATGTTCTCATGATGTTTCTATTTCATCTTTAAATTCTGTACTCAGTGGTGATACTTTTTGTCCTGATGATGATAATGGTGCAACTGATCTCTCTACAAAGACTAACAAGAGACTTAAAACTAATTGTTTTGATAAATTCTTTTCTCATCCTATTCCATCTTTTACTCCATTAAATATTTCTTTATCAAATGAAAGAACTGTTTCTTCGTCTGAAGCTAGCACAAGTGGTACTAGTTCCACTTGTACTTCAGATGATCATTCATCTACTTTTGTAAATAATAATTCTTGTTCACATAAACTTCGACCTTGTGGCATGTATGAGACATTTAGTGACATTGATTCTAGTGTGTCTTAATGTGATGAGGAAATTCACATTGATCATATTCCTATCTCATCACATCACAGACCTAGACATAAACCACATTGTTTCAGGTGTGGTCAAGAGGATCATCTTGTCAAGAATTGTCCTACACTTTTTCATGGTCATGTAAATAGAAACTATTTTGGAAATAAATTAACAAAATTAGTTAATAATTTATTTTGCAAAATATCTGCTTCTTCTAAAGATAAATCTGTTCAAACTTGGGTTCCTATTTCACCGGGTTAATTTGTTCTTTATTTGATTACAAGAGTCATCCACTAAGATTCTAAACAGCGTATGGCATGTAGATAGTGGATGCTCCAGACATATGACGGGGTTGAATGACTAGCTAACCAGTTATCGGATTATAAATGGAGGATACGTTGCTTTTGCTGGTGACAAAAAGGGTGGAAAGATGATTGGTCAAGGAGAAGTTTCCAATGGTTCTTTAACTTTGGAGAAAGTCAACTATGTCCCTGAGCTCGCGTTTAATCTCTTGAGTGTCTCTCAAATATGCGATAAAGACATTCCAGTCTTGTTTAAATCCGATGAATGTCTATTTTTAAAATCAGAGATTGATATTCCAGATGATTTGATTCTTATGCGTGCTCCAAGAAAGCATGATACATATCTTCTTGATATGAACTCTCTGGAGTCAAAGTCTACTGCAACCTGTCTTCTTTCAAAAGCTTCAACCTTTGAGTCTCTGTTATGGCATCGCCGATTGGGCCACGTTAACTTTAAAATAATAAACAAATTAGTCAAAAACAATCTTGTTAGAGGACTTCCTTTAAAAGATTTCTCTGTGAACGAAAAATGTATGGCTTGTGCCAAGGGCAAACAACATAAAAAACCACATAAGCTCAAACTTGAAAATAGCATAACTTGCCCTCTTGAGTTGTTACATACTGATTTGTTTGGCCCAATTAGCGTTAAATCAATTGCTAAAAAATCCTTTTGTCTTGTTGTTACAGATGATTTCTCAAGATATTCATGGGTGAGATTTCTTGCTCACAAGGGAGAGGTTGCTGAGGAATTGCAGAAGTTAATACTTTCCATCGAGACGATTAGCAAGATAAAGGTTCTGGCCCTGAGAAGTGACAACGGTACTGAATTCAAAAATCAGATTCTTGATTCATTCTGTGCTCAAAAAGGAATTGTGAGACAATTTAGTGCTGCAAGGACACCTCAACAGAATGGTGTAGCTGAACAAAAGAATCGGACTCTTATTGAAGGCGCTCGTACAATGTTGATAGAATCATCGTTACCCATTATCTTTTAGGCTGAAGCGGTAAATTGTGCTTCATACGTTTTAAACCGGGTGTTGATAGTCAAGGACAAAATGAAGACTCCTTATGAACTTTTTCATAAATGGAAACCTTTAATTGACTTCTTTCGACCTTTTGGTTCTTCATGCACTCTTCTGAATACTTAATCCCAAAAGACAAAGTTCGGTGCCGTGTCTGACGAGTTTTACTTTGTTGGTTATTCTTCTTCTCAAAAGGCTTATCGAGTATATAACAAGAGAACACGTATCGTTCAAGAGTCGTTCTATGTTGATTGGCAAGAGTCTAACTCTTCTGATGTTCGATCTGAACCAGCATGGTTCTTTGACTCCGATACTGTGTTTAATTCTTTTAATCTTCCAGTTTTTGACGATGATGCGTCCATCTCAAATGTTCAAACAAAAATATTATTTCCTCAACCCCATCTCCTGTCCATTCCACCTCTTCAGCAAATGATGCCACGTCAGTTGATGTTGGATCATCTTCTCCATCATTTGATCTTTCATCGATACCTATTTCTACATCTCTTCCTTCATCACCAACATCTATCCCACCACAGCCTGTTCCATCTCTCTCACCCTCATCTACTCATTCACAATCTGTCAGCGAAACTGCTCCAAACTTCTTGCCTTTATCCATAGATTTCAAAACTCTGAAAGATCATCCTCATGATAACATTATTGGATCTATCACTGATGGTGTACGGACGCGGAGTCAATCTGGTTTGATTATTATTTGTCTCTTCTCTTGTTTTATCTCTCAATCTGTCACGAAAAACGTGCATGCCGCTCTCCAGGATCCTTGCTAGGTGGAATCAATGCAATTGGAGCTTCAACAATTCAGAAAACTCAAAGCATGGACTTTGGTTGACTTGCCTCCAAACAAATGCCCAATTTGTACAAAATGGGTTTTTAAGAACAAACCAGATGATCGTGGTGTTGTGGTGCGTAACAAATCAAGATTGGTTGTGCAAGGATTTGCTCAAGAAGAAGGGATTGATTATACTGAAGTTTTTGCTCCCGTCGCTCGTCTTGAAGCAATAAGGATTTTTCTCGCTCATGCTGCTTATAAACAGTTCAAGGTCTATCAGATGGATGTCAAGTGTGCTTTCCTTTACGGAGACATTAATGAGGAGATATATGTGTGTCAACCACTAGGTTTTGAGGATCCTGATTTTCCCGATAAAGTTTTTAAGCTTGACAAGTCTCTTTATGGTCTTCATCAAGCACCTAGGATCTGGTATGAGACCCTAACACAGTACCTCTTAAGCAATGGTTTCTCTCGTGGCACCATCAATATGACTCTATTCAAGAGAGAAGTGAATGGTGAAATGTTGATTGTCCAAGTTTATGTCGACGATATTATTTTTGGCTCTACCAATTCACAACTATGTCGGGAGTTCGAAGAGGTGATGCGTAATCGGTTTGAAATGAGTATGATGGGAGAAATGTGCTTTTTTCTTGGATTACAAGTAGAACAAAAGCCAGAAGGCATTCTCATTCATCAGGAGAAGTATGTTAAAGAAATTTTGAAGAAATTCAAGAAGGATGACGCGTCTCCTGAAATGACTCCCTTTACTGCTCAAACGTGCCTCACTCGTGATGAGAACGATAAACCTGTTGATCCTCATCTTTACAGATCTATGATCGATTCCCTTATGTTTCTTACAACAAGTCCTCCAGACATCACTTTTGCTGTAGGATATTGTGCTTGTTACCAGAATGCTCCAAAGAGTCTCATGAAAAAGCCGTCAAGAGAATTTTTTGTTTTCTCAAAGGCTCATCTCATTTAGGTCTTTGGTATCCCTATGGTGGGAATTCTGATTTACACGCTTATTCTGACAGTGATTCTAATGGTTGCAGGTTAAACAGGAAATCGGTGACTGGAGGATGTCAATACCTGGGCAATTGTCTGGTTTCATGGCAAAGCAAGAAACAGACCACTGTTTCCCTCTCTACAGGGGAAGCAGAATACATTGCTGCCTCTAGTTGTTGTTCACAAGTTCTTTGGATATGGAAACAAGATGATTGACTATGGAATCAATTTTCTCCACACACCGTTGTTTTGTGACAACGAAGCCGCCATCGGAATCGCAAAAAATCCTATTCATCATTCTCGAACCAAACACATCGAAACACGGATTCATGCAATTCATGATGCTCAGGAAAAAGGTTTTATCGATATTATTCCCATTGATACAAAAAATCAAAAGGCAGATCTTTTCACAAAACCTTTTGATAAACCTCACTTTTATGAATTGATCTCTATGCTAGGGCTAATATCTTTTTAAACCTCTTTTCTTTTCTCTTATCTTTATAAAAATAAAGTTTTTTTCTAAAATAAATATCTAGGGGAGTGTATATATTGTTTAAAAAAATATAAAAAAAAAACTGGGAACTTGATTTGAGATGACGAGAAATGATTGTATATCTTCTGGATATGCTCGTTTATGCATGACTGGCATTTAAAATGAGAAATGATAGTAACTGATGCTGCTCTCTGATTTACATCTTATTTTTAAATTGCAAATAAAAGAAAATTAAACAAATTCCTTAATCGATATGCTTGGTAGACTCAGCCTGAAGAATAAACTATACAGCAGCAATATGATTTAAATTAAAATATATGCTTAAGGATGTCTGGATTTACGCGATCATTTTGGCCTGCATGAAAACTGAGTCCCGACAAAAAGTGGAGTGATAATTGATCTTTCACCCACCAATATACAAATCTTATAAGCCATATCTTTGAATCATGTCTGGTATAGTTATATGTCTTGTACTTGTGCTTATCTCCTCTGCTGTACGGTAGTACTGACCTGGAGTGATGATCTCCTCTGCTATACGGTAGTACTGACCTGGAGCTCTCATCGACACTTGATTAAATGGTCATCTCCTTTGTTATACGTGAGTATAGACCTGGAGCTCTCACCATCTCTATCTAAGTTGTGTCAAATCATCTAAATAATAAATTCATTACAGAATGCAATATTCTGTTAATAATCACTAGCACACTAATGCACACGCCCTGCTCTATAAAGATCATTACAAAATTCAAGAAATCCTGAGGTTGGGTGAGGGTTTTTGCCATATGATTGTGGGGTCCTAGCATTCTAAAGTACTTATGTTAGGACCGTGTAAGGGACGGAGTACTAACTGATTTACGCGTATACCAACTCAAATAGTGCGGAATCCTATTTGATTGGCGATCCAATCAGTGAGAACGCACGTAGAATCGATCTTAGAATGAATCTAAACGTTAAGAACGATTGCAATACGATTTAGTGCGATCTATTAACTTGGAACAGGTTCTCTGAGGTCTCTGGACGGCTAGGGTACGATTTAGTACGTAGGGATTCGAATTGTTACGTTTTTCCACGAATTAAGTGGTATTTTAGGTTAGGGTTTCTCATTCGTGCGACTGAATCATTAGTATGGTTCAGTCGTGCGACTGAGTCATAAGATTGTTCCATCCGCACGACTGAGGCTTCAGTCGTCCGACTGAGTCAATCTCATGTCATATTCGTGGGACTGATCCAGTCTCCTGGTTCAGTCGTGCGACTGGTTCATTAGCATGAAGTTGTTCATGCGTATGGTCCATTAGCATGGGCCATTCACAAAAGAACTTCACATGACTAAGTTTAAACATATTTCTCAACCATTCTTGACTAAGATCTATGTAAACAACCACAAACCTATATAGATAGTTCAACCATGCGTTATTACATAATAAGCAATGAAATATTCAACATTATAAGCACAATCACACATTGTATTTCATTCAGTACCCATTCTATTACATATATGTAAGAAATGAAAGACATTTTACATTTGAGCTCCTAAACTAGGTACACATGTATCTACAAACTCCCCCTTGGACCTAGTTTACTCTATTGTCTAACATTCTTCATCAGTTCTTCAAACTTCTTGTACTTCTCCTCTCTTGTAGCTCCAGCATGTATCTCAAATGCAAAACAGAGCCTTATAACATTTTGAAACTGGAGGGCTTGTACAATGTCTTGCGTGTCATAGAACAGTGGCCACTTGTATAAGGTGTAAACATCATTAGCCGACAAGTTAGTGAGCCACATTGGGTCAAACACCCTGATTGTTTCCATATTTCCAGCTCTGTTCAAAACTATGACCGCCTCACCTGTTCTCCAATCATAGTACCACCATTTAAAGTGTGGAGTGAAGTCCTGAGGCATTTCCCTTAGAGGGATTCTCGACATTGTGCGCGGAGGACTCCACTTCAGCATAATCTTTGGCTTCCCAGTAATGGCATCAACTTCAGATCTTCTGATATACCTCGTTGGTTGTTGAGGTTTGAAGTTGACCCACCTGGTGTGGTACTCTCTCTTCAAAGCTGCTTCAAACCAGCCTGACATCTTCCGAGGGTCAGCATATAACAACTTCAATTTGGCCAGCTGGTTAAGCTCAAAACCGGGTAGAGTCTTCAGATCATGTCGGAATCTGAAGTACTCGATTCCCTTCTCTCTCTTGATAGCATAAACATTTAGATCATAAAAATATGCCCATGCTATAATCTTTCCTGACACCTTCAGATGCTTCTTCACTTTATAGAGCTTGGTGTAGGTACTAGGCTTTGGAGCACTACGTTGGGCTCTGATCTCTGCAAAACATGCCGCCTATTCAGCCTTTTTGATGTTGACATCGGCATCTGAGGCTTGGGCTTGATCTTCTTTCTTCTTCGACTCCTGCTCCATCTTATCCAGTGTTGCAAATGTATCACTGACAAGAGTGTCACCCAGATTGGGGACTACATTTCCCTCGTTGTCAACATACTCTGGATAATGTTGTGTTGTGACATCTTCAATTTCAATCTCATCCACATCGTTAAGCTCATCGTCACTATCCATGTCAACTGCAGAAGCATCCTTCACGATCTCATCTGGATTCAGTCGGAACATTTCACCTACTTGCTCATTAGTAAGATCGTGAATTATTTCTCCTTCTTCAGGATTGTAACTCACAGACCTCCTGACGATCCCTTGCAGATCAAGTATCATTGTGAGTTGAGACTTAATCTGCTAAAGGGGAGCAACATCGTATTCATCTCGCTGATATTGTGGATCTGCTTGATTTAAAACATGTAACACATCAGTCATTAGTAGATAATCAAGACAGTTAAATAATCAATTATATAAATAAACATTCATTTCATAAGTTTTAATACATGATTCAATTACACAAAAGTTCAAAATACAGAAACATCTAATCATTACTTTTGTCCTGAATCATATGCTCTTCTGCAGTCGGGGCTGATGTTGAGGCACCCTGATCTTGATTTTTCTTGGTCCGCCTCTCTCTTGCTTCCGTGGCACCCGATGCAGGTGCATCCCCTCCTTCTTCATCATCTCCTCCATCTCCTGCACTCTCATCCTCTCCTCCCTCTATCTCATCCTCTTCATCATCCTCTTCATCCTCACCATCATCTTCATCATCTTCTCTGATCTTCAGAGGCTCTTCTTTTGATCCCTTAAGATTGAGCATGATAGACCTGTTAGATGTCTCCAACTCTTCAATCTTCTTTGCTGATTCGGCTTTATGCTCTTTGAGTTAGGCGATCTCCTGAGCCTGCTGAGAGATTTGCTGTGATTGGGCAGCAGTTAGCTCCATTAGCTGTCGTAGCTAGCAGTCTTCTCGTCATCGGCTGCCAACAGCTTCAGCAACATACGATTCAGTGCTGACAGTTGTTCCTCAACTCCACTGGAGGGTAGAGTAGATCCAGTAATGAATGTGATGTGGGAAGAGGGACCGGCTTGGTGGCTAGTGGTGGTGGCAGTGGTGACTATGGGTGGTGGTATATGTGTGGGTGGTGATGGGTAGGCTGTAGTGGTGGTGGAAGTAGTGTAGATAGGTGGTGGAGTGGCTGTGATAGTGATGGTGGGTGAGGTGGTAGTAGTGGTGGTGGTAGCTGTGGTAGTGGTGAGTGAGTGGTGGTGGTAGATATGGTGGCAGTGGTGGTGGAGGTAGGAATCAGTGTTAACTTGCGTCTTTTCAGCTTCATCCCGTGGGGCTGAGCCATCCTCTTCTTCCTCGAACCCCTCGAGGAGGATGCTCCCCCTGGGATGCGGAGCTGGTCTGGGATATAAGTAGGATCTTTAGTGGTCTCCCCAGACTCAGCTTGGCGTCCTCCAACCGCCTCTATCCCATGCTCGGTGGCAACCACCCTGCTGCCCACCCTTCTCGTTAACGGCTCCTCATCACTCTCCTCCTCCTCATCAGGAGGACATAAATCCTGATGGAAACTGGCTGTGGTGGCATCTCCATGAGTGGGTGGTGGAGGTGTAACATGTGCAGTGGTGGCCCTAGATGAAGTGAGGCCAGAGTTTCCACCATCGCCACTGTCATCATCATCGGAGTCATCAGATGGAAGAGCAATTTGCTCAATATCTGAGTCACTCTCCTCGTGACGCCACTTACGCCTTGCCGACGCCACGTAATTCTCCCGGGCCAGGTGCCCGAACAGTCTCCTCACAGGGGGCTTAACCTGCTTTCCCCTGTACACCTTCATGCGGCCCAATATGGTGTCATCCATCACCTCAAGTGATACAGCATCATGGCTCTCCTTAGGCAAAGAAGGAAGCTTCTCGTCGATGATCATCTGCAGAAATCTCGGGTACATGCAGAAGCCCTCTTTGCGTTTTTCCTATATTCTCGATCAGGTAGGAGAAAATCATGTTGGAGAAGCTGAAGGGGTGATTCAGCACCAGTGCCATGTAGGCATTCTGGATTTGGTCCGATAAGTCATCAAATCCCCCCTTCTCGAAGCAATGCACTTCAGATTGCTTTTATTGAGCACACCTGCGTTGATGTCCCCAGTGTACCTCATCCGAAGAAAGCATCCCCTTACGGTAAGAGGATGTAGTCTGGTAGGGTAAGCAGCATCATCTCCCAAATCAAGAACACGTCTCAGATAAGATGCGGTGATCTCAATCTCCTGGCCAAATATGGAGCTACGTATACTGTAGGGCTCAGTCGATCGGTCAACGGAAGCACCTTCCCAGAAGGCCTGCTGTATCGACCTATAGGGTGTGCAAGGTGTAGATATCGCTCTATATATCCTCGATCTCTTTAGGAATGCTATAATACCAGCAAACTCGGCAGCATTCCGAGAGGTGGCATCCAAGTGAGCACAAATATTGTGCTTGTTGTTTATGATCCACCGATCTGCCATGAATTTTCAACACAAGACACATACATATTAGATCAGCACATAACAGAAACCATTTCACTTAAACTGTTTGAGATCAGTCTGGTTCAATCGTGCGATTGATCATACGATTGAGTTCAGTCTGTTGATTTGGTATGCGACTGACTTCAGACGGGCGACTTAGCATGCGACTGGGTTCAGTCGGGCGACTGAGCCTGTGAATAAGTTCAGTCGGGCGACTGCGCCTGCGACTGGGTTCAGTCGGGCGACTGCGCCTGCGACTGGGTTCAGTCGGGTGACTGGGCTCATACGCCTCGTTCATTCGGCCGACTGAGTCATTCGCCCAGCTCAGTCGTACGATTGAAGTTCATCAGGGTGTCCATTCGCATGACAAACTGTCTATTCAATTCAAATTCCAATTTTGAGCAAAATTTAGTGTTAGACATCGTGGTTTGGCTCATTTGTCTCGCAAGTGACCGATATAACTCCTAATAACTGTCTATTTCACAAAATGCTTAGTTTTATTAGTTAATTAGTCAAACTAAGACTCGGTTCTATTTTTGGGTTGAATTCAGTCATTTAGGGTACTCATCGATTGCCATTTGAGTAGATTGATCCGCATTATACCTGTATAAAC
Source organism: Flaveria ramosissima (assembly GCA_025215565.1). Classification (NCBI taxonomy): domain Eukaryota; kingdom Viridiplantae; phylum Streptophyta; class Magnoliopsida; order Asterales; family Asteraceae; genus Flaveria; species Flaveria ramosissima. The sequence continues at coordinate 17,805,539 of CM046033.1, read as the reverse complement.
ACTAGCAATCGTCAGAATATAGCAATTTGTAGTCAAGCAAGGTCAGTAGAAAATCGGGCAGAGTAACGCACTATCGGGCGATTTTAGGGCGAATGAGGAGTGATGAGCATATGCGACCGACTTTAGCCCTATTTATACTGAATCTGGTTTCAATCGGGCGACTGGATCCATTCGCTCTTTTCATTTGTGCGATTGGATCTCAGTCGTGCAATTGGTTCAGTCGGTCACGTTCAGTCGGCCGACTGGGTTTAGTCGGGCGACTGACTCATTCGGTCAACCCCATTCAGGCGACTGGCTCATTCTTGGACTCTAGTCGGGTGAATGGTTCATACTCATGCTCTATTGGCTGACTGGTTCATAAGTATGATTCAATCGTACGACTGGTCCATACTTATGGTCCAGTCGTGCGAATGGTTCATACTTATGAGTTTGACCTTATGATATTTCAACACTTAGCCCTTTTTAACTTTTGAATAAACATATTGAGCATTCGATCATCTCAGACATGATCATTTTAACTTAGAAAACCTTTGATCACCTTAGTCGTGATCCTTTTAAACAAAAACTTTTGTCACCTCAGATGTGACCCATTTTACATTTAAAACACGTGTGGTCACCTCAGACGTGACCCTTTTTAAGTGATTAAATCCCAGATTGAATTCCACGGCATAGTCCGACGTATAAAACTAAATTGACTAAAAAGTTAAACAAAATAAAACAATTATAACTAAGAGATAAAACTGAATATATTTTTGTGATTTTGTGTGAGGTTGAAATTTTAAGATAGATATCTAGCAGATTTCTTTCTAGAATAGTACAGCTTCAAGTTATTGTGACCATAACTGGAACGATTCATTATGGAATCATACAGGTAATCAAATCATTTGGGACATGTTACCAAAGCCTTTTGATGCTAGATTCTTGTTTTCATCGAGAGTCATTAGCAAGTTTAGGAAATCATACTAGAGCTATAAGATGCACACACTGATTTGGACTTTCAAGAGTTGCTGCTCACGATGATTGTCAGTATACTTGTCCTCTTAAATCCATACACAGATTTTTGACACTCATTGGTGATGAATTAAGGTTTAATTATTTCAACAAACATTTGTGGATCCCACGCTTATATGGTAACCAACATTCCTCAGGAGATTTTTTTGAGCGGTCTACGGGTGTTTTGACAAGAAGAAACTATTCTAAGAGCTTTCAAAGAGATGCCAAGCCTCAGGTCAGTGCCATCGCACAGCAGAGAGGCGCAAACAACAATGAATTCTAGAATATTTAGGTTATGCTTATCCTCAAGTCAGTGCCATCGCACAATAGAAAGGCACACAACCTATCTTCTTGTGAGAGCATTTTTCTTTTCTTTTTGCACGTAACGCACCAACAACATTTGTTATCAGCTTGATAGCGCTTACACATTTTTTTCGTGCTTTGCTCTTTTTATGGTAATCCGCACACTTTGTGGCGTTTATTTGCTCGTTACCCTTATTGGAACTACGTTGATTGTGTTAACCAAGGATAAGATGGGAACCCACAGCAAGTTGAACAATTTAGTTTGTATGTAAGTCACCAATGAGGTCTACTCATCTATTGTGTTGAATCTACCGACACATCATATAATGAACATGCAACCTCTGGGTCTACTTTCTTTATGTTACCTTATTAGCATACTAGCTTTACTATCATTTTTCCTTTTATTTTGCTTAGACTACTCAGACTTATACTTCGAATTTTGCATGTTAATTAGTTAAGTTCTTTTTAAAGTCCCAAACTCTTTGTTCCTGCGTACTATCATTTTCCATAAACATTGAATTAGTATCACAGATACGATCTCATTTCTATTAGCTAGACTGTCCTTCTTCCTCGTTTTTTGTAAGTACTGAAATTAAAACAACTAATTTAATACTAATTTAACCTATTCTCCCCCTAAAATTCTAAAACCGAAAATATTTTTTTGCGTTTTTGGATTTTAACGAGACAGGAAATTAAAATAAGAAAAATAAAAGAAAATAAAAGAAAATAAAAAGAAAACGTTGTTGGACTAAGCATTTTCATCCTCTGGAATGACATCACTTTTCTTTTTAACGCCGTTGACCTCTAACAAATATAGAAAACGTGGTTTATCAAAGGCTTTTGTGTGGAGGTCAGCGCGTTGAAAATCCGTATTTATTTTAACAACATCGATTAGATTCTTTTCAAAGCAATCACGTATAAAGTGATATTTAATACCGATGTGTTTGGTCTTAGGATGTTGGACCGGATTTTTTGTAACGGCTATTGCAGCAGAATTATCAACAAATATAGGAGTGTTAGAAAATTGCAAATCGTAGTCCCGCATCTGCTGTTGAATCCAGATGATTTGAGAACAGCAGCTTGCTGCAGCAACATATTCAGCTTCACAAGTTGACAATGCAACTGATGTCTGCTTCTTACACTGCCACGTGACTAATCTTCGCCCAAAGAATTGACAACCTGCTGAGGTGGATTTGTAGTTCATTTTGTAGCCGCCATAATCAGAGTCATTGTACGCGGTAAGCTCAAAATCATCGTCATGAGGATACCACAACCCAAGTGTTGGTGTACCCTTCAGATAACGAAATATTCTCTTGACCCCTATAAGATGGTTAACTTTTGGTTTCGCCTGATATCTTGAACATAGACACGTCGCGTACATGATATCAGGTCTTGAGGCAGTGAGGTACATGAGGGATCCAATCATTCCTCGGTACATGGTGGCATCGACCAGATCACCATTCTCGTCGGGTGCTACATCATGGTTTGTAGCAAGTGGAGTCCCAGCTGCAGAAGCATTCTCCATGTCAAACCGACTAAGAATATCCCCTACATACTTGGTCTGATGTAAAAATATCCCCTTTGGTGTTTGATCCACCTGTAACCCGAGAAAGAACTTCATCTCTCTCATGGCACTCATTTCAAATTCTGCCTTCATTACTGCTTCAAATTCTTTACATAAGTCTTCGTTCTTGGAACCGAAGATTATGTCATCAACATAAATCTGAACAAGCAGTAGATCACCATCCTTTTCTTTGATGAACAGTGTACAGTCAATTACACCTCTGCGAAATCCGTGTTTCACAAGGTGAGTTGAGAGTTTTTCATACCATGCTCTCGGGGCTTGGTGAAGCCCGTAGAGAGCCTTATCCAGTTTGTAAACTCTGTCCCGATGATATGGATCCTCAAATCCTTCGGGTTGACTAACATACATTGTTTCCCGAATTTCACCATGAAGAAATGCACTCTTTACATCCGGCTGATAGACTTTAATCTTCATGTAAGAGGCATAGGCTAGGAAGATACGGATGGCTTCCATTCTCGCCACAGGTGCAAATACTTCATTGTAATCAATTCCCTCGACTTGTCGAAATCCTTGAACTACAAGTCGAGCCTTGTTCCTGATTATGACCCCTTGGTCATCTTTCTTACATTTCAAGACCCATTTGGTGCCAATGACCTTAGCACCTTTAGGTCTATCCACCAGTGCCCATACACCTAACTTCTTAAACTGAAGAAGTTCTTCTTGCATGGCACTCACCCATGCCTCATCATTTAGGGCTTCACTGACGTATTTTGGCTCAAACTGAGACATAAAACAACAATATGCACCATCGTGAAGGTATCCCTTTTCCATTACCGAGGCATAATCAGCTGAATATAGCTGATTTCTTATCTGAACTCCTGATCTGACATCCCCAATGACATTGTCCAAGGGATGATATACATTGAGGCGTGATCCAGGAGTGGTGGGAACAACTACCTCAGAATCAAGATTATGAACGTTTGGTTCCGGATCTGAGGCAGTAGGAGTGTGAGGTTTCGAAGACTCAGAGGCATCAACGTCAGATGCTTGTGGACTTGCAGTAGTAGGAACCTGTTCCTCTTGATTGTTCTGATCATTTTCCATGGCTTCATCGTCAGAGGAGGAGTCACTTACCTCGAGTGCTCCCCCTGAATGGTTAGACGATTCACCTTGTGAACCAGATGATGTAGAGTCTTGTGAAGGTGTGTTTAAGACATCATACATCATTTTGGTTGCTAACTCATCATCAGAAGTGGAGAGAGGGATGTTGAAGGACTTGAAGAATCCATCATAATCAAAAAAGAATGCAGGTCCTTTTCCAGCAGGAGGGGTGGTGTATCTCTGAACGTCAACGTTACACCACACTTCTACCTGACCCGTTGAGTTGTTGTAAACTCTCTTATTCGGTATGTTGTATCTTAGAAAGATTCCCTCTTCAGCCTTCTCGCTGAACTTGCCTTCCTGAGTTTTCTTCAATAGGGTGCAAGGTGCGCCAAATGGTTCGAGATACTCTAGATTTGGTTTACGTCATTGAAGTAACTCGTAACACGTCTTGCCATGATGTTTTACCACCAGAACTCGATTTAACGTGTAACACGCATTGGCAACTGCCTCATTCCAGAATTGGATGGGCAGTTTCGAGTCTGCTAGCATCGTCCGTGCTGTCTCTATCAAGCAGCGATTCTTTCTCTCAACAACGCCGTTCATCTGAGGAGTGTAGGCGGAAGTGAACTGGTGCACAATTCCTTTTTCTTTGCAGAAAGCCTCCATCCATTGGTTCTTGAACTCAGTTCCGTTGTTTGAGCGTACTTGTCTGACCTTCAGCTTGTAGAGTGACTCTAGTGTAGTTACTAACTCTTTGAATGACTCAAATGTTTCTGATTTTGATTTTAGAAACATCACCCAAGAGAATCTTGAGTAGTCATCTGTAACTACATAGCAGTACAAGTCGCCTGCGATGCTTCTTATACAGACTGGACCAAACAAATCCATGTGAAGAAGCTCAAGAGGCAGTTCAATGGAATGAACTTTCTTTTCCTTATGAGACTTCTTCGTCTGTTTGTCTTTCTTGCAGGCGACACAAAAATCCGGGAGTTGGAAGTTTTTGACGTTTACTCCTCGCACTAGATCATTCTGGATCAAGTGGTTCATCTTTCGTGGATTGATGTGTCCCATTCTCCTATGCCAGGAGATAGAATCCTTCTCAGTAGCCTTTGACAAGAAGCACTGAACTTGATGATCCGTTGTAGAGGCCTTTGATAGATCCAAGACATAAAGGTCATTATATCTTGAGGCAGACATTAAGACTTGGTCCTCCGGGATCACATAGTCCTTTTTCAGGACATAGCACTTCTTGTTGTCGAATACTACCTTAAATCCTTTGTCACATATTTGGGATACATAAAGTAAGTTGTTTTGATGTTGTTGAACGTAGTTTACCTTATCAAACTTCACTTTCTGATTCCCTACTTCCCCTTGAGCTATGATGTAACCTCCTTTATTTCCCGCAAAAGAAACATGACCTCCTTTAATTTGTTTGACGTTTGACAGGAGTGCCCGGTTTCTAGTCATGCGCCTTGATGCTCCGCTATCTACGATCCAAGTGTTAGTTTCAGCACTATAGCAAACACCCTGCACATATAAAGGAAATGATTAGTTTAGGTTAGGTACCCAAGCCTTAACTGGCTTGGGTGACCCAGAGGCATCACACATCATAAATTCAACCCACTGTCCATTTGAAGGCGAGGGCATATCATGCTTCTTACTGCTCTCAGTATCAGACACTTGATTAGATTTTTCTTTCCACATGCCAGTTTTGTACAAGGCCTGTTTGTGATAAACAGACGACTGGCTTATGGTTTGAACTTTAGTTTCATTATTTCTTTTAGGTGGAGTAATAGAACTCCTTTTAGAAGAAATCTGTTTTGTATCATAAAGTTCAACTTTCTTTCTTGGTGTCTGATACTTAGGACAGTTTGAAGCGATGTGTCCTCTCTTTCCATAATTGTAGCACAATCGACCTTCAACATGTTGGAAAAGACGTCTCTGTGGGGAAGTGTGTGAGACCGGGGTGACTTTGGGCTTGTTGGGTTTTGTCACTTCTTGTTTAGATGTTTTATCTTCTTTAACAAAATTAATTGTTTGAACCTTTTTAACATCTTTACCCTTTTGTTTATTTGGACTTAGACATGAATCACTTGATTGGTTAACTTGTTTGGTCTTTTTGTTTATTTGAACCTAACTTAACCTCAACCTTCTCAAATTGCTCATCCAAATTAACGATAGGCATTTTACCCTTAGATTTCAAAGTGTCCTTCTTCAGTTTAGTGATAGATTCCACCGTTTGACAAGTGGAATCTGGATCACTAACTAGAGGAGTGGTCACCACATGATCCTTAATAGGATTGTTATTTACGAGTCGACATTTAGTATTTAACAAGATCTCATGTGGTGGTGCAACCACTTTGTAACCTAATCCCTCCCCGTTATTTCGTTCTTTCACTAAGTTTTTAACTATGTGAGAAGAACTAGTCCAACTGTGTAGTTTTTGTTTTAATGAATTTACTTCGACTTCCAAAACGGCTTTTTCCTTTTTAGTTTCTTCAAGGGAGTTTAAATAGAACTTAATGTCATTTTCTTGGTTAAAAGCCACAACTTCGGTTTCCCTAAGTTGTTTATTTAACGGTTCTATTTTCTCTTTGTAACTGTGCTCATTTTGTTTTAAAATGTGATTTGCTTCTGTGCACAGTTGCAAGTCCTTTACTAAGCTATCGTTATGATCTAATAACCTAGCAAATTTCAAATCAAGGCTTTCCCTAAATTTATTACATTCAACACAAGCATGATTATCAAAAAATTGGTCTTTGGTACTTACTTGAGAGGGCGCGGTTGAATCAACCATCAAAGCACAGTCTAACTTTTCTGGTTCTGGTGATTCTGAATATTTTGTGCTTGTCCCTTCTTCAGACAGGTGATCGACCACGTTTGCAGTTTCTTCATTATTTGACATCGCGAGTTCCACTGCAATATCACCTTTGCTTGCTGAGTCGTCATCTAAATCCTCAACACTAGCAATATTGGATTCTCTCGGAGACACAAACCGAAAGCTCCAATCTTGTCCTTCGTCATCCTGAGCGGTCAAGGCCTTAGGATCCTTGCTTGATGAAGTAGGACTACTTGTGGGTTTATCCTGACGATTGAAAGATGAGAATGGATTCCTATTTCCTGTCTTCTTGGGCTTCACACATTCACGCTTGAAATGCCCCTTTTCCCCACAGTTGAAGCAGGTAACTTTGGTCTTGTCAAAACCAAAAGTTGTGTCCTTAGTAGCAATCAAGTTCTGTCCGGTCTTCTTGACAAACTTCTTAGCTCTCCGGACAGCACTTGCTAAGGCCCACATGATGTCCATTCTTTCCAGCTCTGTCTCGTCTACCTGCTCGTAGTCCTCATCTGCCAGATGGCAGTTCCCAATTTTCCTATCAACTAGTCCGTCATAGGAGTGAATGACAACTGCTAAGAGATCCATACGCTCCTTTGCTACCTCTACTGTCATATTTTCGAGATTCTCGGTCTTCAGTTTGTAGCATTGGCTTCAGATGCTATGTATTGAGTACAAGATGACCCTGACGTGTCAGATCCTGAAGTAGTAGCTTGAGATGTAGCAGCTGAACTCGACACAAATGCTGTTTGAAGTAGTGCTCCAGACGTTTTAGCTTGTGGAGTTGAGTTGTACAGTGACGGATTCTGATCATATGAAGAGTTTTGGGCCCTGTACTTCATCCTCAACTCTTCCTCTCTCAGCTTCAGATTGAAATCATTGATATCTAACTTCGCCAGCATCTCATTCTGTCTAAGGTTGGATACAAAGGAAACCCACTTCTCTGGCAACCCATCTGCAAAGTTTGACACCTTTGTCCTCCATAGTCGTTGTAACTCCATGAGTGTGCAGCTCACTCATCAAGTGGTAGAACCGATCGATGACATCATCCAAGCTCTCCTTACCCATTGACGAGAAGTTTTCAAACTCCTTCTTCAACGCTTTAGCCTTTAGAGCTTTCATTGACGCATTCCCGTCATACCATTTTTCCAATTCATCCCACAGCTTCTTTGCTTGCTTGTTCTCAGAAAATTGATGGAAGATGTCCTTAGGAATTGACTGAGTTAGCAATGCATATACTTTCTTCTTAGCATTGTACTTTACCTTTTGGCCATCAGTCATGCCGCCTAAGGTAAGTTTGACTCCATCTGCACCTACAGGCATGCTATACCCTGTCTCTATCGACTCCCACAGATTGGGATCTACTCCATTTAAGTAGATCTCGAATCTTTGCTTCCATTATGGGTAATTATCTAATGTTATGAGCTTAGGGGGTTTATTGTGATTCCCCACTTCATTTTCCAGAAGCAATAGATTCTGGATCCTTGAGTCCCTCCCTGCGGTGAAAGCTGAATATTGGTCCTCCATTACTATCGACTTTGAACTTTAGAACAAACTGTTTTACTTGTGCGACTGAAGGAATGCGATTGAACACTTCGTGCGATTGAACAATGCGTATGGCTCAGACGTGCGAATGAACTAATGCGGATGGCTCAATCGTGCGAATGGGCAGATGCGGATGAACAATGCGAATAGGCGGTTCAGTTGTATGAATGGATGAACGACTGAGTCCAATTGTGCGTATGAGGGATGCTGATGGATTCAGTCGTACGATTGAGTCAATCGTGCGACTGAAGCTGCTGAATTTTGAGAATTCGAAGGTTTAAGGTATTTTGATGCAAAAACACGAATTTCTCACTAACCCTAATTGCCATATGCCGGAAAAACGTTAACTTTTTGACCTGGAGACGTCAAAAACACTGTTCGACACAAAAAGATTGTGTTTTTTGAGTGAAAACATGATTTTTATATCAAAATCGATTGAATCACACGTAAATCAAGAGCCAAAGCTCTGATACCACTTGTTAGGACCGTGTAAGGGACGGAGTACTAACTGATTTACGCGTATACCAACTCAAATAGTGCGGAATCCTATTTGATTGGCGATCCAATCAGTGAGAACGCACGTAGAATCGATCTTAGAATGAATCTAAACGTTAATAACGATTGCAATACGATTTAGTGCGATCTATGAACTTGGAACAGGTTCTCTGAAGTCTCTGGATGGCTAGGGTACGATTTAGTACGTAGGGATTCGAATTGTTACGTTTTTCCACGAATTAAGTGGTATTTATAGGTTAGGGTTTCTCATTCGTGCGACTGAATCATTAGTATGGTTCAGTCGTGCGAATGAGTCATACGATTGTTCCATCCGCACGACTGAGGCTTCAGTCGTACGACTGAGTCAATCTCATGTCATAATCATGCGACTGATCCAGTCTCCTGGTTCAGTCGTGCGACTGGTTCATTAGCATGAAGTTGTTCATGCGTATGGTCCATTAGCATGGGCCATTCGCATAAGAACTTCACATGACTAAGTTTAAACATATTTCTCAACCATTCTTGACTAAGATCTATGTAAACAACCACAAACCTATATAGTTAGTTCAACCATGCATTATTACATAATAAGCAATGAAATATTCAACATTATAAGCACAATCACACATTGTATTTCATTCAGTACCCATTCTATTACATATATGTAAGAAATGAAAGACATTTTACATTTGAGCTCCTAAACTAGGTACACATGTATCTACAACTTAATCGAACCTTAACAAATCATATGCTGTTTGTTGAAAAAGATAAGGCATGGGTTTAAGTGGACAAATGTATCAGCAATCATTACTGATTTGTTTCTGAATGTCAACAGTTCCTTTGAAGACTGTGATCAGATTCAACTATCAGTATGATCTCATTGCCGGTCGAAGATTAAAGTCATCTTTGTGCTAATGCATATCTTGAGGATGTGATCTCTGATTGAATTAGATCTCAGTTTTTGATGTTAATAATAATAATAATAATAAAACAGCGAAACTATACTTTCGCTGTTTGTTTCGCTAGACGAAATTGCAATTTCGCTCAGCTATCTCATTCAGTGCGAGGTCATTTTTAATCTGTGTATCGCTTGGCGAAATTGCAGCTTCGCTTGGCGAAACTGTAAATTCGTCTGGCAAAACTATAGTTTCGCTACCTGCAAAACTATATGCTATTTAAGTCAGTTTGCGACATTAACCTCTCACTTTCGCACAATCGAACTGTTAGGTTCTTTAGAGTTGTTCCGTGACATCTCCTTACGTTTCTATGATTCTATGATTTTGCTTATCGATTGTTTATTGTTTCATCTTCGCAAGTGAGTTTCGAACCCCAGACCATCATTTAATCTTGTCTATTTTATCACATTGTGAGTATATTTTATCGAGACTCTTCGGTAGCCTCGCTGTTCTTCCAGCGAAACTACCGATAGTCCAGCGAAACTGAACGAAAGTTCTTGCATCCTCAGCGAAACTGTAAGGTTATGCTGTCCGAGTGAACTTAACAGTTTCGCTAGCTATTTTTCAGTTTCGCTATGCCGAAACTATAGTTTCGGCTTTTCGAATCTACTTCACTGTCTTGGCAAAACTAATGTGCTTTTGCTGGCGAAACTATACTTTCGCTTGCCGAATCTATATATCCTTCTGCGAAACTATAATTTCGACCAGCGAATTTATTTTAATTATTGTTTATTCTTTATTCTTTTTTAATTTTTTTATTATTTTAGTACTTATTACTTTATTCTAATGTATTTCATTTGTATTTCAGGTATAAATGGCAAATCTAAAATTCTATGAGAGAAACAACATCACGGCCATTCTGGATGATACACATCCTAAAGCAGCAGAGTTTAGAGACTATATTCGATGGCTGCAAAGATCCCCTATAGCTTACGCAATCTCTCGTTCTACTACCATATATGATCTACAAATCAGAGACTTTTGGAGATCTGTCGAGTATGATATGAGAGGGAACACCCAAAGGATCACTGCTAAGGTCTTGGAGAATGAGGTGACTATTACCGCAGAGACAGTTTCAAGGATTCTAAGACTAAAAGAGGATTCAGGAGAAGAGGTTACTATGTTAGATTCTGAGGTGTCTGCAGCATTCAGGAGTATGGGATATGAGGGGCCAGCTTTTGGTTCCCGAAAAGAGATCAAGAAGTTATTTCTCTCCAAGGAATGGAGATTCATTGCCCACATCTTCATTATGTGTTTAGATCACCGTAAAGGTGGATCAGATGGGCTAAACATTGACTGGGCAAAGGCTATGGTGTTATGCTGCAGAGGGGAAAAGGCAAACATTGCGAGACTAATATTTGCTTGCATTGCAGAGAATGTGATGGCCCTGAAGAAGGATAAGTGGCTTTTGTATCCTCGATTTCTTCAGATGATCTTTGATGACCTAATTCCAAATGTGCCACGTCACGGGGAGGTGATGAGGTTGGTGCAGATGAACCCACGTATTTTTGCAGACTGTTGTGCCATCCGACATGACTTTAGTGGGAAGATCACCCATCTATGGGAAAACATGTACCCACCAGAAAGATGGAACTATATTAGAAGGGTGGACGAGTCGGAGAATAAACGAGCTGAAGAAACTAGGGCACAACAGACTGATGCAGCCAAGAAGAGAAAAAGATATGCAAAAGAGAAGGATTATGATTTCGTAGAAGAAGTAAATGAAAGGGCCGAGGAAATAAGGGTTGAGAAAGAGAGAATCCGAAAGGAGAACTAAACAGAAACATCAAGCAATTACTGAAACTCCAAGGAGGGAAGAAAGCAGAAGTTTAGATGAGGATGTGATTCGAAACCTTAACAGCTCTCTGGCTAATGAATTGAGCATGATAATGACTAAACTCACTAATCAAGAGATGTGGGAAAGTAAAAAGGATGAGTTGATAGATGGAATGAAGAAGATGCTGGTAAATCAAAGCTTGCTGATAAAGAAGCTGTTTGAGGAAATTAATCAATTGAAAACTGCTGCCGTCCTGCCCAATCAACTAACTCAATCTGAGTTAGATGATTTAACTGATACTTCTCAATACCCGTTCTTGAACGAGGGTACCTCCTCCAGGACAGGAGAGGGCACATCTGGTGCAGCAACTACTGGTGTGGAGGGTTCTGGAATGAGGAATGAAGATGAAGATAAGGGAAATGAGGAGGAGATTATTGAAGCTGGGTTTGTCAGTATGCAGTTTGATTTTGAGAAGGATTTGGTGGGTGAAGAGGTGATAGTAGAGAAAAATGCTGTAAAGGATGCTGAAAAAAGCAAAGGGCTAATTGATGAAGAGGAAGATGATGAGCAGCTGATTTACTATGATTCTGAGCCAGAATTTTATAAAGTTGATGAGAGACCACTGACATATGTAGACAAAAAGGGAGAACTAGATGAAGATGTCTTCGAGATGGCTAGAGAAGAATGGTTTGTTAGAGAAAAGGAGCTTGAAGAGCTGACTCCCCTATTCCAAAACTTGGAAGGGTTGAGCAAGAAAGAGGCTGATAAGAGAATAATTAGCTGGTGTTACAACTCCAACCTCAAGATGGTCATCATTAAAAGGAGAGGGGGTGGTATTTCTTACTTGAAGAAGATGAAGGCATTCACGACCTTGCCAAAATGGGATTTAAGGAGGCTGGCAGCATTGCCGTTACTGAATGCCAATCTTAGTGAACGAGCCTCACTTTTAGAGAAAGAGATAAAGAATGGTTTAAATGACAACTTTGAGTCTTTTGGATACATGAAAGCAGAGAGAAGACGATCAAAGAAAGACAAAGATTGGGAGACTGGAAAAGGAAGAATTGTCCTAAGGGTAAAACCACCAAAGACTGTGAATAGAGTCAGGTTGGCAGATCCCCTTCCCCAACAAGTACAGAATTTTGAGAAATGGTTTTGAGATAATAACACGAGGGAGGCGGTGATAAGAGTGAAGAATGGTAAAGAATTCAAAGTCTTTGACCCTATGGAGCTTTTCAGTTTTTATGATGAAGATTTGCTGGTTTTGTGTGAGAATCATATCAAGGTTGGGGCAGGGGAAGAGACAAGGAAAGAAGCCAGTCTGTTTATGACTGTGGCAAATAAGATTAGAGGTGTTAGAGCAGAAGTCAAGAGGCTTGCAGAGAAAGTGAGGGCCCAAGATGATTTAAACAATGGCATACAGGATCTGGGCAGACAGTTTGGGCAAGCCAGTGCTCATCCTGAAGGGGCTAATGAAGCAGGAAGAGACCAAGGTGAATCATTTGCTAAAGTCCCCAAGGAGGTTGCTGCAGGAGGTGTAGAAGACAAATCAAAAGCAGCGGAGGAAACTGGAGCTGACGAGATAAATTAAGACGAGTGAAGGCGGTGAGGTCCAACCTAGGGGGAGTATTGAAGATCATGCATAGATTGGACTCACCTTAGATTAGAATGTTTATTTTTGCTTGTAATAGGTCTTATGTTAGTTTCCTTTTGTATGTAATTAGCTTTATATAGTTTTGCAGTCCAGCGAAACTGTGAGCGAATAGTCAGTTGTTTACTTCGCCGGGCGAAACTGCTGTTTTGCCGGGCGAAACTACACTTTCGGCAGAATAGTTTCGCTGACAGCGAAACTGTCTGTGAAACTAAGACTGCTATATATAGTTTTTGATCATTTTCATTGGCGGTAAGCTTGCAAAACCCTAATCATTGATCTTTGTTGCAAGTTATCATTTCTAAGCAGTTATTACACAGAAATATCATTGTGCTTCGTTGTTATTGAATGTTATGATCTTCATTGTTCTATTATTAAATGAGTTATTATTGTGTTCAATCTTCATTTTTCATATTGTTTAGATTGTGTGTTTGATATTGAACGGTTCTTCATCTCATTTGTACTGTAATACGATCAAATGGACCAACAACAAGGTAGTCAACGTTTTGACAATTGCAACCCTCTGCAACTTCTAGGGGTATGGGATCGACTTAAACATCATATGTATGGTCGGCACGTTTATCCCATCAACACGTTTGTAAACCACATTGTAGGTGATTCATTAAACATGGTTTGCAAATCAAGTTACCCTACTTACACACAAATATGAGTTTTCCAACATAAGTGGTTAGGTGACATTTATCCCACAAATATGGTAGCCCCACCTCAAATCACAAGTTCCCTCAAAATGGTTAGGTGACCTTTATCCCATTAAGAGTTTCCAAGTGACTCAAGTGTTGTGCAAAAGGATGGTGTTTAACTTGTTTATAAAAGAAATTTTAAGTTTTCATAATACTACTTTAGAAAACTCTATGTACCTTATATTTGCATGCTTTCAAATACAAGGTACCCTATGGTTCACTTTTAATAAAACCCCTTTTATTAAAATCATTAATCCTTTTAATAACCTTTTATCAATCACTTAATGATAAAGAACCATCAATTTTCAGCATGTTAAGTTTGTTAATGAGTTTGTTATGCATATCCAAATATCAACCAACAACCATACAACAACCAACCAAACAAGCATAAACATACAAACATAAGTGCATAACCATAGCCACTAAGTTGACTACACTTGTTTGCCATCACAAGTGTTGTCATAAGGTCTTTCCTAAGGGTTAACAATGACACATCAAAATATGTCCATGAACTCCCACTTGAATCCACATCCAAATGCTTCAAGTGTCCATGTCTTTTGTGTCCTTCTTTGGGTCTTCATCTTGTGTATCTTCTTTTACAAAATCATATCCTAATATAATTTTTCTAATAAAAGAAATACACCTAATCTATTTATTACATAACCAATGAATAAATAAAGTACAACCCAAAATACAAACACAAATATTAGAACCCTTTCAAGAACAAAACCAACATGACAAAATCACAATCAACCAAATCCAAAACACATAAGGTCAAGGCTATGTTATGCACCAAAATATGTATCATATACAACATGCAAGAACAACTATGAACCCGTTTTATAACCTTAAAGTTCTGGCCAACATGAACCAAAACTTTAGGATTTTGTTCAAACAATACAATCAACCATTTGATGTAAATCTTTCAAGGTTTATACTAAAGCATGTAAGATAAAACCTTGAAACATAAGGGATTCAATCATCCATAACAAAACAGCCCCTAATGGGTTGAAAAAGTCCATGAAAACTAACTTTTCAAGAACTTTTGAAGCAAGTATTCCACATAACCGGCTCTAGATGCCATTGTAGGATTTTGTTACAAGTTTCTCAAAGCAAGTTTAACCATTTAAACTTCAAAAACGCAGCGGATATGAGTGGTTAAAAGGTGTTTTATAATCAGAAAATTTGAACCATATTAACCCAAAACAAAACCTATAAACAAAGGATCATATATATATATATGTGAAATGAAATGCTATCAAAAACGAAAATGCAACCATAGGGTGTTCTTGAAACTACCTTTCAAGAACAAGATGTTGTAGTAAGGATGAGAAGAAGAAGATGATGCTTCTTGAATGTCTAGCCTCCAAAATGGGAGTCCTCAAGCTTGTATACCCACAAGCCTTAGCAAACACCTAACTTGTTAGGTAGTAGGACACCAAAAACCCAAATCCTTCTTGCAAACCCAAAATTTCAGCCAAGATTAACTTCAAAATGCTGCCAAAACTCGAAAATTTTGCCAAGAGAAAATGAGGAATAGAGCTAATTAAATGTGTGAGAGAGAAAGTGTGTTTGGTTGAAGTGTGCAAGGGTTATCAAGTCTTGTATTTTACCTAGACTAAATACCCAAAACCCCACACAATGGGGCGGCCGAAATTCACATTCAAAATGGGTTCCCCCATTTTAAACTTATAAAAAACTAACACATTCAACTTATAAGTTTATAAAAATTAAAACCTCTATTAATTTTATAACATTAACACACTTTTATTTGTTATTATTTAACTCACTTAAATAATGAAACAAATAATTTCTCATGAACAAATTATCCATATAATGTTGTTCTATTATAAAAGCAAAGTTTTAGAAAACCCATTTTCTAAATTGGTGTCAATATTTATTTGTATGATCTCATCAACAAATAAATATTTATTGGTGTTTGTTTAGCTTGTTATTAGGTATGACCCGACTTGGATCATAACGTACTAACTACATCAATCTTGTATGTGTCTTGGGCATACACGATCCAACGAAAATGGTGGTGGTGTAAGTGATCAGGAATTTCTTGATGCTGATAACCACTCCATTGAAGACAACATCAATGATGTCACACACTCTCATTGGATCAAGTCAATCTTGATAAGTGTGCTGATGTGGAGGGTGAATCTTCCTCTCCAGATCAAAATTCCTCAAATTTAGATCTGTCTAAGCAACTTGTTATGATCCCTCAGCTAAGGATCCACAAGTCTCATCCTACCACAAAAATCATTGGAGATGTTGATTCAGGGGTGAGAACAAGAGGACAAACCCATGATGCAAATGTATGTCTTCACTCTTGTTTCTTGTCCCAGATAGAGCCAAAGAAAATTGATGAGGCTCTAAAGGATGGAAGTTGGGTTGAAGTTATGCAAGAAGAGCTGCTTCAATTCAAAAGGCAAAAGGTTTGGAACCTATGTCCTTTTTCTCAAGGGAAGACTACCATAGGAACCAAATGGGTGTTCAGGAATAAGAAAGATGATAGAGGACTTGTCATCAAGAACAAGGCAAGACTAGTTGTTCAAGGGTATACTCAAGAAGAAGGAATTGACTACATAGATGTTTTTGCTCCTGTAGCAAGACTTGAAGCTGTTAGGATATTCCTAGCTTTTGCTGCATCTAAGAACTTCAAGGTCTACCAACTTGATGTCAAGTGTGCTTTTCTGTATGGGGTGATTGATGAAGAGGTGTATGTCAGACAACCACCTGGGTTTGTAGATCCTGATCA
Source organism: Flaveria ramosissima (assembly GCA_025215565.1). NCBI lineage: Eukaryota > Viridiplantae > Streptophyta > Magnoliopsida > Asterales > Asteraceae > Flaveria > Flaveria ramosissima. The sequence continues at coordinate 17,788,895 of CM046033.1, read as the reverse complement.
TCCTGATTATGGTTGCAGGCTTGATAAAGCTCTTTATGGGTTGCATCAAGCACCAAGGAAGTGGTATGATACTCTATCTCAATATCTCTATCAGCATGGCTACAAAAGGGGTACTATAGATGGAACTCTCTTCATCAAAGGAACAAGAAATGACATAATGCTAGTTCAAGTGTATGTAGATGACATTATCTTTGGGTCAACTAATCCAAAGCTCTGCAAAGACTTTGAGAAGCTGATGAAGGACAGGTTTGAAATGAGTGCTATGGGGGAACTCAATTTCTTGCTAGGAGTTCAAGTGAAGCAAATTGACAATGGCATCTTCATAAGTCAGTCAAAGTATATACAAGACATGCTTAAGAGATTCAACATGACTGATTGTAAGGTTGATAAGACACCCATAGCCAGAAAATCACTCCCTTGGACCTGATCTTGAGGGGGAGTGTGTTGATGAACATCTCTACATGGCAATGATTGGGTCTCTTATGTACCTCACAACTAGCAGGCCAGATATCATGTTTGCTACATGCATTTGTGCAAGATATCAAGTTAATCCTAAGATGTCACACCTTGTCACTGTCAAAAGAATTTTAAGATATCTCAAAGGTGCTCCATCACTTGGTCTTTGGTATCCAATTAATTATGACTTTAATCTGTATGATTTTACAGATAGTGACTATGGTGGTTGCACATGACTGCAAAGTCTACATAGGGGGATGTTAATTTCTTGGTGGAAGAGTAGTCTCTTGGCAATGTAAGAAACAATCCTGTGTGTCTGCATCAATTGCTGAGGCTGTATACATTGCTACTGCAAGCTGCTGTTTTCAAGTGCTTTGGATTCAAAATCAGATGCTGGACTATGGATTCAATTTCAAAGAGACTCCCATCCACATAGACAACAACAGTGCTATCTGAATCACAGAAAATCCTGTGCAGCACTCAAGGACAAAGCATATCAATATCAGGTATCATTTGATTAGAGATAACTTTGAAAATGGATTAATCAAACTAGTCAAAGTTAGCACAAATGAACAATAAGCTGATCTGTTCACCAAAGCTTTTAATGAGCAGAGATTTAAATATCTTGTATCAGCTATTGGGATGATTAACTTTGAATAGCTTTTCTTAAAACTTAATCATATTATTTCTAAAACATGTGTGTCCTAAGTTGTCTATTTCATCACCTTCATAAGCCCTTATTTTCTTTGGAAGAAAATCTTTTCAAAAGACATTTCTTAGATTTTTGAAAATTTTGATCTCTTTTCTTTTCGGAAGATTTAAAATTACATTCGGAAGAAATTTATGTCTGGGTAAACAAATAACTACTTCAGTAATTTTACTTTCGGAAGAAATTTCTGAAATATCTTCCGAAGCTTAAAATCAACTTAAGTACTTTTATGTTTTAAAAGAACAAGTTTCTTCCGAAAGCAATATACCTTCAGAAGTTTTCATTCTCTTTAGAATAAAAAAAACTCTGAGTGTAAATTCTCTTCCGAAGCAAAATTCTCAAAAACCTTTGAAGTATCTTCCGAAGCCAATATGCCTTTGGAAGCTTTTTCTTCAGCACTTCCGAAGCAAATAACCTTCGAAAGATTTCTTGACTTCCAAGAAAACTACTTTTTGGGCAAAAGTAAACTACTTTTCAGAGATGGGACCAACATCCGGATTTCAAAGTTTATCCTCTTTCATTAACTTTGTCTTAAATCCTTTTCACATAAATACCTAACGGTTCTCCCCTCTTTCACTATCTTCTTCAATTACACTATTCCTTAAACCTAAATTCTCCCAAACCGCCTTTGTTCTTCATCTCCTTCACCTTTAAGCTTCTCAAAATGGCCAACCTAAACCGCAGAAACAAGCCTGATTTCTCCATGCAACTTCACAGGCAACACAACCAGGTTACTCTGTTGAACTCTGAGAAAGATGATAGTTTCTCAGAGGTTTGCCGTTTTCTGGCTCTATCCAACTACTTCACCTCCCTAACCATTGATCCTACTCTCTTTGAGGATCATCTGCTTGAATTCTGGAAGACCTACCAAGAGGTCATTATGGATGGGGAGAAGGCACTGTCTGCCACAGTGCAGGGGAGGACAATCTTCATCACTCTGGCCATCATCAACACTCACTTGCAGCTGGATGATGAAGAAGGTGAGTTGTCCTTCCCAAAGGAAGCTGTAAATCATTCATTTGAGCACATGGGCTATGAGAGAGATTTCTCTGTAAAGACCTTCAGGAAAGGAAGGTCTCATCCCAATGCAAATACTTGCTTCATGTGGTTATCCACAGCTTGTCAAACAAGCATGGAGGGTGGGACCAGATTCCTGAGGATCTTTCCTTCATAGTGCATGGAATGGTTCAAGGGGTCAAGTTCAGGTACTCTCAGTTTGTTTATACAAATTTGCTTGCTAACTTGGACTCCTTAGAGTATTATATGTTTCCTAGATATGTTCAACACATTCTCAACTGTGAACTTGGCTCACAGTTGAGGGAAACAGATAATATTCTTAAATTCGGACAGATGAAGCCCGGCATCTTTAAAATTATGAAGAAGCCAACTGTAGGCTTCTCAGGGGTAGAAACAACCCTTGTCCCAAAAATGTTAGAGCTTATTGCTCAAGGTGACAACCTAGCAACACAAGCTAGTGTTGAACCCACACCTTCTACCTCCCAACCACCAAAAAGACCACAAAACACCCTCACCTACCAAAGAAAATCCAAACAAACCCCTACTCAAGCTATTGAGTTTGTGCAGGCCCCCATACACTCACCCATAGAGGAGGAAGTGGACACTAGAGCTCCCACTTCCCATGAGGAGCAAACCAATCCCATCTTTTCAAGAGTCAGTGGTGAGGTTCCTCATGCTCACCCTGATGAGCTCACAAGCCCAACTGCCTTAAGCCTTCACTCTGAGTCGTAACACTCAAATGAACAACCTTCAGGGGACAGTTACAATCCCCTACCTTTAGACTAAAATCAACCCATTTCCAACCTCTCATTCTATACTGATGAAGACTCAGGTTTCAGTGCGTATCCTGAGTCTCTCTACTCTTCCCCTACTCAAAGAGAGATTAGTACTCCTGAGTCTCCTTTGTCTAGCCCACATCAGTCACTATCATTGAGGTGGATCTCCCTGAACCTGTTCAGGAGGTCCATATGGAAGAGGCTCTCACTTCTGCAAGTGATAACATCATTAAGACCTCAACCATGGCAACTCAGCCCATTGACACTTCAACTGAGGCTGTCAATGTGCAGAGGAAATCCAGCAGCCAAGAACCTGAAGCTGGTGGTGAGAGAGAGGACTTTGGTCCAATCATCTCATTCCCCAATGATTCTTTTGATGAAGATGAAGGGAATTTGAGGCTAAAGGTGCAAAAACTGTCAAAAACATGCTCCTATTTAGTCTCTAAGGTTAGTCACCTTGAATCTCAGGTGACTACCCTGCACAACAGGGTCAATGATCAGCAACTTGAGATATCTTATCTCAGGGAAAAACTAGCTGGGAGACCTTTAAGGAGACCTCAACCGGGAACACAAGAACCTGTAAATTTGATTGACCTAACTCCTAGCTCACATATGCAAGAGGGTGAAGCTACCAAAAAGGGGGAGAAAGTCATTACAGTCACAGAACCTGGGAGTTCTTCAGAGAGTATGGACATTGAGGACTCACCATCCTCACTTGCAATTGTGCATACTCAGCAACTTCCTCAAGTTCACATTGGTGTGGACACTATAGACTCTTTCATTAGGAGTCTCTTTGAGGAAGGCATTCCAAGGGCTATATCATCCCTACCTCAAAGAACTTCAAACTCCATTATTGGGTGGAGGTATGATGCTGATAGAAGAGCCCTTATTCTTCAAAGAGTTCAAGGGCAGCAAGAGGTGTTTAATTTTCAGACCTTGAACTACTATGAAGGTCTTGATCTGATCAACATGCCACTAAAGGTTAGCACAAAGGATTCAAGACAGAATTACTGAAGAGTTCAGTCTAAGAAAGAGACAAAGGCAATCAGGTAATGTCATTGGTCAACAGGATGTTGAGGCAGACCCTGAGATTAGCTTCAAAGGGAAAACCTTGGCTGAAGGCCCAGTGATAGAGCCTGAGAGCCCTGTCACACCAACAACTACTTCAAAAATTCATCCCCTTAGTGAAACACCGCTGGTGAAGGTCTCTCACAACCTCTCTCTGGCCAGAGCTTGGATTCTACACCAAGCAATGAAGGCCAAAGCTCTCTCCACCTTGTGTCACAAAGGTCTATGGGTGACAAAGGAAAAAGGATTCTAACTCCTGAGGAGATTGAGGAGGGGGAAAGAGAGACGAAGATGAAGCTGAGGGGAGAAAGTTCCTCTGGGTCTTCAGGCTTTATGCAAGCTGCACTCAAGGCTGCCCTAGACCAAACACTCAAGATGATGAGTTGAGGGCAGCCAGGATTACTTACCTGCAGACCAGGAACTATGACATAGATGAGATTATATCTCTCCCCTTAGAGGAACTAAATGAACTGGCTGACATGGAAGTGTCAAGAGAGATGAAGGAAGCAGATGATGCAAGGCAACTTCTCCAATTCAAAGAGGAGAAGAGACAGAAAAGATTATACAAGCACGTTCGTACTCTTTCCCCAGTTCAAGAAAGCCTTATGCAAGAGGCTGTGGCAGCTACACAAGAACCTCAGGTAGACAAGGAAACAGATAGACAAAACATGATCAACTACCTGAGTGCCACAGGTCTCTACCAGGCATCTGCACTTCTTCCCTTGTCCTTTGAGTACATTGAGTTTGAGTATCTCAAACAGCTTGAACTTCAAGTGCTCAAAGAACAAAAGACAACAAAGAGAAAGATGAGGGAAGAGGCTGCAAAGTCAAGAGCCATCATCCAAAAGAGTATGAAGAAGTCTGCTGGCAGACAAAGGATGATGAGCTTCTTGAAGCTGTATGGATTCTCCAGAAGGAGACTTGGCCCTATGTCTCTATCTACAATAGATAAGCACATCACGGTAATCAAGCAGAAGATCAAGATTGGAAAGCTAATTGACTTACACTCCCCTCCAAGTCAAGCCCCACCTGAAGTGGAGGTTAAAGTTGAACAGCTTGAGACAACACAACCTATACCTCCTGCTGAGCCTCAGCAAGCTTCATTTTCTGATCCACAGCAGGGTCAAACTCCCTCTCCTTCTGAACCTGTGAGGTGGGAACACCCAACTGAGCAACACAAGACTGATCAACAAGGTGCTGCAGACCAGTCTTCTCAGTTAAATTCTTCAAAGAGGAAGAAGAGGATGGCTTCCAAACCAAAGTCAAAGAAGAAGAAGAAGCCTGAATCTCCACCTCTACACCCCAGGCTGAGTCAGATCAACCTGAGGACGTGCATGAAGAGGTAGCCCAATCAACTCCAATTCAAGTGGCTCCTCTTGCAGCTGAGAGACCCATCTTGTCCTGGAACTTCACAACTAATCCAGGGAGATGGCATGTGATCAGAGATCAAGGTGGTGAAAATGTCTACACATGGCAAGACTTATTCAACCTACCTCTGCATGTTCTCTTTGAGATGAGAATATATTATGAGAGTCTGAGTGATCCTGACCATCTAATGAAGAAGGGCATGGTCATCATCATTATGAGAACTGTCAACAACTGAAGATCTTCAAATGTTTTGGTAGCATCAGCCTAGAGGGAGTTTGTAAGGTTTCCTATAAGTCTGATGCAGCCAAAACATCCAAAGTCTCTCTGCATGCATGCACTGAAGAACATAAGTAGAAATGCTTCGGAAGTTTTATACCTTGCACTAGAAATATTCTAAGTGTAAAATCTTCCGAAGCCAAGACCAACATCTTCCGAAGCCAAAAGTGAAATCTTCCGAAGCTTCAAAGACAAAGTCTTTCGAAGCCAAAGAGTGAAGACAGATTTTTGCCGAAGACTTTTAAAGACATGCTTTTATCTGATGTACTTTACCATAAAGCTGGACCACCTTTTAGCTGTAACTCTGTAAAGTCACCAACTTACATGAGTTGGTGAAAAGGTCCATGCTTTTGGTAACTGTACATTGAAGTATTGAGTCTGTGCTTTCTACTTTATGTACTTTTATCCTTTTTGTAATATATTAGGATGTGAGCTATGGCATGTCATAGTCACTAGTCAAAATGCAATCTGCCTTTTGACTCTACATTTGATTTTGTGTGTTGTCTAGTCTTATGTATCCAGTTGGCCTTCAAAGTATGGCCGGCTGTAGGATGTAGTATATGTATCTCAAGTACGTGTACCTTTCCTTTATGCTTTGTAACATTTGTAATAGAACTTGAGAAGCAATATACAACATTCTTGAAAACCAATTACTTGTGTTGTTTGCTATCTTGTTCTGTCTCATTCTTACTTGTGTTCTTAGCATCTCTCACTAAAGTTAACCAGTTCCCCATGTGATCTGTTAAGTGTTCTAAGTAACTCTCCTCATTGTTTTGTCGTGTTGTAAGTGCATACCCTTCAACGGTCCTGAAAAAAGTCCTTAAAATAATATTTAAAGGTTTAAGACTCAAAACTCTAGAATTTAATACTTAACCGTTAAAAACCTTCGGTTTTACCGTAACCGGTAACGTAAAGACATAAGTATAATGAACCCGAATCTAAACTCTAAAAAACTGGGAATTTAACTTATTTAAAATGAATTACTTAACTCCAAAAACCTGATATTTGGCCATAAAAGTCAATAAATGTAAGAAAACAAACTTTGGGGTAGAAATTGTAAATTCTAAAACTTGGAGGATTAAACTGTAAATTTTGCCAAAACTCTATAAACCAACCCCTTGGACTAATATTCATTTGGTGAACTTGATCTAACTTGTATAAATGACCCAATATAGTAAAACATGTATTTGTTTCCTTAAGAAACCCTAACTTATTATAAAAGGAAACTTTTTATGCAAGCGTTGGCAAATCAAAACTAGTTGGACATTTAACCTCATGGCACACCTAGTGCACCTTCCATAAACTTAGAATTAGTGGCTTATCACTTAATCTTGATGGTAGGATGCTAGATTTGAAACTTCTCCCGGTACACGAAGAACCCGTTGCTTGAACCTTAAGGTGAGTTCTAGTGCTCCCTTTTTACTACTGTTTTTGGGACGAAACATGTTATGCTTAAACTGAAATCATTTATGAGCTATTGTATGATACTTGTATGTTGTGGATAATGTTAGAACCTGCTTTTACTTGTATCACGATCATTAATTCTTGTGCGAACCGCTTGTTTTATATGGGTAGATCTACTTGGGGAATCTCCCACACACAGTGCCTTCCGTGATGAACGGGAAGGGTACCACACTGAGATCCTACGGGGTCGTTTGTGTCATGTGACAGGTTTTTTATAAGATACTTGGGTGAACCATCCGACAGGTATGGTCCACTATTTGAGGCTCAGTTCTTCCTTCGGGATTAACCGGTACGAAATAACTTTTGAAGAGGCTAGCCGGGACTGAGTGCAGGGTTGATTGTGATCCCCAACAACAGTGAAACTATGATTCTTTTTAAATCAAATGTGGATTCTATCGAATCCTTTTGTTTTTAAACTTTAAGCACTTGAATTCACCAACTTTTTAGTTGACACAATTTTATTTTGAGCATGTTTTAGGTAATCCATGAAGGGAGTCTAGCTATTGTAGAAGACCTTGACCTAGCACCGTGACCATGGCATTGGCTTATTTTGTTTTTGAAACGTTTTGAACAATTTACATTTGTTGTTGTTGGAAACAATTTGTACTGATGTATTACGTACTTGAATTGGGGGATAGACCTACTTCTAGCCCGGATTTTCTTTAAACATTAATGCCATGTGATGTTCTCTCCTTTTGTGCTCTTATGATGGTTTGTTTCCGCTGCCATATGTTGTTGCTAGTCTGTGACGTCCCACCCTACCTGGGCCCAGGGTGTGACAAAGACCTCAATGTACAGTTACCAAAAGCATGGACCTTTTCACCAACTCAGGTAAGTTGCTGACTGATTAGAGTTGCAGCAGAAAGGTGGTCCAACTTTATGGTAAAGTACATCACATAAAGCATGTTCATAAAAGTCTTGGGAAGAAATATGTCTTCACTCTCTGGCTTTGGAAGACTTTGTCTTTGAAGCTTCAGAAGACTTCACTTTTGGCTTCGGAAGATGTTCGTCTTGGCTTCGGAAGATTTTACACTTTGAATATTTTCTAGTGTAAAGTGTAAAACTTCCGAAGCATTTCTACTTTTGTGCTTCAGTGCATGCATGCGGAGAGACTTTGGATGTTTTGGCTGCATCAGACTTATAGGAATCCTTACAAACTCCCCTTAGGCTGATGCTACCAAAACATTTGAAGATCTTCAGCTGTTGACAGTCCTCATTATGATAATGACAATGCCCTTCTTCATTAGATGGTCAGAATCACTCACACTCTCATAGTATCTTCTCATCTCAAAGAGATCATGCAGAGGTAGGTTGAATAAGTCTTGCCGTATAGACATCTTCACCACCTTGATCTCTGCGCACATGCCATCTTTCTGGATTAGTTGTGAAGGTCCAGGATAAGATGGGTCTCTCAGATGCAAGAGAAGCCACTTGAATTGGAGTTGATTGGGTTGCCTCTTCATGCACTTCCTCAGGTTGATCTGACTTACCCTGAGGTATAGAGGTGGATGATTCAGACTTCTTCTTCTTCTTTGACTTTGGTTTAGAAGCCATCCACTTCCTCCTATTTGAAGACTTTAACTGAGAAGACTGGTCTGTAGCATCTTGTTGATTTGTCTTGTCTTGCTCAGTTGGGTGTTCCTCCCTCACAGGTTCAGAAGGAGGGGGAGTTTGACCCTGCTGTGGATCAGAAGATGAAGCTTGCTGAGACTCAAGAGGAGGTCCAGGTTGTGTTGTCTCAGGTTGTTCAACCCTAACCTCCATTTCAGGAGGAGCTTGACTTGGAGGGAGTGTAAGTCAATTAGATCTCCACTTTTGATCTTCTGCTTGACTTTATAGCCTCTTCCCTCATCTTTCTCTTTTTTGCCTTTTGTTCTTTGAGTACTTGAAGTTCAAGATGTTTGAGATACTCAAACTCAATGTACTCAAAAGACAAGGGAAGAAGTGCAGATGCCTGGTAGAGACCTGTGGCACTTAGGTAGTTGATCATATTTTGCCTATCTGTTTCTTTGTCTACCAGAGGTTCTTGTGTAGCTGCCACAGTCTCTTGCACAGGGCTTTCTTGAAGTAGGGAGAGAGTAGGAACATGCTTGTGCTGTCTTTTCTGTCTCTTCTCTTTTTTGATTTGGAGGAGAAGCCTTGCACCTCTGCTTCCTTCATCTCTCTTGACGCTTTCATGTCAGCCAGTTCATTGAGTTGATCTAAAGGGAGAGATTTAATCTCATCAATGTCATAGTTCCTTGTCTGCAGGTAAGTAATCCTGATGACCCTCAACTCTTATCTTGAGTATTTGGTCTAGGGGCAGCCCTGATTGCAGCTTGCATGAAGCCTGAATAGAGGAATTTTCTCCCCTTAGCTTCCTCTTCCTCTCTCTCTCCTCCTCCTTAATCTCCTCAGGAGTTAGAATCATTTTCCCTTTGTCACCCACAGACCTTTGTGACACAGGGTGGAGAGAGCTTTGGCCTTCATTGCTTGGTGTAGCATCCAACCTCTAGCAAGAGAGAGGCTGTGATAACCTTCACTAGCAAGTGTTTCTCTGAGGGAATGAATTGCTGAAGTAGTTATAGGTGTGATAGGGCTCTCAGGCTCTGTCACTGGGCCTTCAGTGAGAGCTTTCCCTTTGAAGCTAATCTCAGGGTCTGCCTCAACATCCAGTTGACCGATGACATTACCTAATTGCCTTTGTCTCCTTTTTAGGCTGAACTCTTCAATAATCCTTTCTTGAATCCTTTGAGCCAGCCTACCAGCTTGCCTAGATTGGCTTGGGCTGACAAGTGGCATGTTGATCAGGTCAAGACCTTCTTAGTAGTTCAAGGTCTGAAAGTTGAATACTTCTTGCTGCCCTTGAACTCTTAGAAGACTGAGGGCTCTTCTATCAGCATCATACCTCCACCCAACGATGTAATTTGAAGTTCCTTGGGGTGGGGATGACATAGCCCTTGGAATACCTTCCTCAAAGAGACTCTGAATGAAAGAGTCTAGAGAGTCCACATCAATGTGAACTTGAGAAAGTTGCTGAGTATGCACAATTGCAAGATAGGATGGTGAGTCCTCAATGTCCATACTCCTTGAAGCACTCCCAGGTTCTGTGATTGTATTGACTTTCTCCCCCTTTTAGGTAGCATCACCCTCTTGCATATGTGAGTTAGGAGTTAGGTTAATCATATCCACAGGTTCTTGTGTTCTTGGATGAGCTCCCCTTAAAGTTCTCTCAGCTAGTTGTTCCCTGAGATAAGATATCTCAAGTTGCTGATCATTGACCCTATTTTGTAGGGTAGTCACCTGAGATTCAAGGTGACTAACCTTAGAGATTAGGCATGTGCATGTTTTTGACAGTTTTTGCACCTTTAGTCTCAAATTTTCCTCATCTTCATTAGAAGAATCATGGGGGGGATGAGAGAATTGGACCAAAGTCCTCACTCTCACCACCAGCTTCATGTTCTTGGTAGCTGGATTTCCTCTGCTCACTGACAGCTTCAGCTGAAGTGTCAATGGGCTGAGTTGCCATGGTTGAGGTCTTAATGATGTAATCACTTGAGGAAGTGAGAGCCTCTTACATATGGATCTCCTAAACAGGTTCAGAGAGATCCACCTCAATAATGGGTGACTAATGTGGGCTAAACATAGGAGATTCATGAGCACTCATCTTTCTTTGAGTAGGGGAAGAGTATAGTGACTCATGGTACTCACTGAATCCTATGTCTTCATCATTATAGAATTCTAGGTTGGGAATGGGTTGGTTTAGATCTAAAGGCTAGGGATGGTAACTGTCCCCTAAAGGTTGTTCACTTGAGTATTGAGACTCAGAGTGAAGGCATAAAACTAAGGGGCTAATGAGCTTATCAGGCTGAGCATGAGGAACCTTAACACTAATTCTTGAAGAAATGGGAGTGGTTTGCTCCTCAGGAGAATTAGGAGCTCTAGTGTCCACTTCCTCCTGTATGGGTGAGTATATGGGGACCTGCACAAGCTCAATAGGTTGAGCAGGGGTTTGTTTGGATTTTTTTTGGTAGGTGAGGGTGATTTGAGGCCTTTTGGGTGGTTGAGAGATAGAGGGTGTGGGTTCAACACTAGCTTGTGTTGTTAGGTTGTCACCTTGAGCAATGAGCTCTAACATTTTGGGGACAAGGGCTGTTTCTACCCCAGAGAAGCCAACAGTTGGCTTCTTCATGATTTTAAAGATGTTGGGCTTCATCTGTCCTAATTTAAGAATATTACCTGTATCGCTCAACTGTGAGCCCAGTTCACAGTTGAGAATGTATTGAACATATCTAGGAAACATGTAATACTCTAAGGAGTCCAAGTTAGCAAGTATATTTGTATATACAAACTGAGAGTACCTGAACTTGACCCCTTGAAACATTCCATGCTCTATAAAGGAGAGATCCTCCGGAATCTGGTCCCACCCTCCATGCTTGTTTGACAAGCTGTGGATGACCACATGTAGTAGGTACTTCCACTGGGATGAGACCTTCCCTTTCCTGAATGTCTTTACAGAGAAATCTCCCTCATAGCCAATCTGCTCAAAGAAATGATTAACTGTTTCCTTTGGGAAAGACAATTCACCTTCTTCATCATCCAGCTGAAGATGAGTGTTGATGATGGCCAGAGTGATGAAGATTGTCCTTCCCTACACTGTGGCAGATAGTGCCTTCTCCCCATCCATGATGACCTCGTAGAAGGTCTTCCTAAATTCAAGCAGATGATCGTCATAGAGAGTATGATCAATGGTTAGGGAGGTGAAATTGGATAGAGCCAAAAAACAGCAACCTCTGAGAAACTATCATCTTTCTCAGAGTTCAACAGGGCAACTTGATTGTGCTGCCTGTGAAGTTGCATGGAGAAATCAGGGTTGTTTCTGCGGTTTAGGTTGGCCATTTTAGAAAGCTTAAGGATGAAGGAAGTGAATAACAAAGGCGGTTTGGGAGAATTTAGGTTATGTGAATAGTTCAGATGAAGAAGATAGTGAAAGAGAGGGGAACCGTTGGGTATATATATTAAATGGATTTAAGACAAAGTTAATGAAAGAGGATAAACTTTGAAATTCGGATGTCGGTCCCACCTCTGAAAAGTAGTTTACTTTTGCCCAAAAAATAGTTTTCTTGGAAGTCGAGAAAGTTTCGAAGGTATTTTAGCTTCGGAAGTTTTTATGAAAAGCTTTCGAAGGCAAAATGACTTCGGAAGATATTCCAAAGAGTTTTGAGAATTTTACTTCGGAAGAGATTTAATACTCAGAGATTTTATTCTAAGAAAATTAAAATCATCCCAAAGTAAATTACTTTCGGAAGAAAATTGTTCTTTGAAAACATATAAGTACTTAAGTTAATTTTAAGCTTCGGAAGATATTCAGAAAATTTCTTATGAAGGTAAATCTACTGAAATAGCTATTTATTTTCTAAGACATAAGTTTCTTCCGAAGGTAAAAACATATCTTCCGCAGGATAAACAACACAAAATTTTCAAAAATCTAAGGAATAAATTTCAAAAAGATTTTCCTTCCATAGTAAACCAAGGCTTATGAAGGTGATAAAATAGACAACTTAGGACACACAGGTTTTAGAAATAATATGATTAAGTTTTAAGAAAAGCTACTTAAACTAAATCATCCCAATAGATGATACAAAATATTTGAATCTCATCTCATCAAAAGCTTTGGTGAACAGATCAGCATATTGTTCATTGTGTTAACTTTGACTAGTTTGATTAATCTCTTTTTAAAGTTATCTCTAATTAAATGGTACCTGATATTGATATGCTTTGTCCTTGAGTGCTGCACAGGATTCTCTATGATTGAGATAGCACTGTTGTTGTCTATGTGGATGGGAGTCTCCTTGAAGTTGAATCCATAGTCCTACATCTGATTCTGAATCCAAAACACTTGAGCACAGCATCTTGCAGCAGCAATGTATTCAGCTTCAGCAGTTGATGCAGACACACAGGATTGTTTTTTGCATTGCCAAGAGACTATCCACCAAGAAATTGACATCCCCCTGATGTAGACTTTGCAGTCATATTACAGCCACCATAGTCACTATCTGTATAGGCATACAGATTGAAGTCAGAATTCTTTGGATACCAAAAGCCAAGTGATGGAGCACCTTTGAGATATCTTAAAATTCTCTTGATAGTGACCACGTGTGACATCTTGGGGTATCTTGAACAAATACATGTGGCAAACATGATATCTGGCCTACTAGCTGTGAGGTACATAAGAGACCCAATCATAGCCCTGTAGAGATGTTCATCCACACACTCCCCCTCAAGATCAGGTCCAAGGGAGTGGTTTCTGGCTATGGGTGTCTTAGCAACCTTACAATCAGTCATGTTGAATCATTTAAGTATGTACTGTACATACTTTGACTGACTTATGGAGATGCCATTGTCAACTTGCTTCACTTGAATTCCTAGAAAGAAATTGAGTTCCCCCATGGTACTTATCACAAAGCTATCCTTCATCAGCTTCTCAAACTCTTTACAGCGTATTGGATTAGTTGACCCAAAGATAATGTCATCTATATATACTTGAACTAGCATTATGTCATTTCATGTTCCTTTGATGAAGAGAATTCCATCTATAGTACCCCTTTTGTAACCGTGCTGACAAAGATACTGAGATAGAGTCTCACACCACTTCCTTGGTGCTTGGTGTAGCCCATTAAGAGCCTTATCAAGCCTGCAGACATAATTAAGATGATCAGGATCTGCAAACCCAGGTGGTTGTCTAACATACACCTCTTCATCAATCACCCCATAGAGAAAAGCACACTTCACATCAAGCTGGTAGACCTTGAAATTCTTGGATGCAGCAAAAGCTAGGAATATCCTGACAGCTTCCAGTCTTCCTACAGGAGCAAATACATCTGTGTAGTCAATTCCTTCTTCTTGAGTGTATCCTTGAACAACTAGTCTTGCCTTATTCTTGATGACAAGTCCTCTATCATCCTTCTTATTCCTGAACACCCATTTATTTCCTATAGTAGTCTTCCCTTGAGGAAGAGGACATAGGTTCCAAACCTTTTGCCTTTTGAATTGAAGCAGCTCCTTCTGCATAGCTTCAACCCAACTTCCATCCTTTAGAGCCTTATCAATCTTCTTTGGCTCTATCTAGGATAACAAACAAGAGTGAAGACAACATTTGCATCATGGGTTCGTCCTCTTGTTCTTACCCTGAATCAACATCTCCAATGATGTTTTTGCTAGGATGAGAGTTATGGATCCTTAGTTGAGGGATCATAGCAAGTTGCTTAGACAGATCTAAATTAGAGAAAATTTGATCTGGCAATGAAGATTCACCCTCAAAATCAGCACACTTATCAAGATTGACTTGATCCAATGAGTGTGTAACATCATTGATGTTGTCTTCAATGGAGTGGTTGTTAGCATCAAGAAATTCTTGATCACTTTCACCACCAACATTTCCTCCTACATTTGAAGCTCCTTCATCTGAGCTTTGTGCCTATAAGCTGGAATTTGAAGGTGATAGGTTCAAATGGATCGATCTATGTTAATGATGTAGTACAATTGACAATTATATGAACAAAGTAATCAACTAAGCAAATATATCAAAAAATTCACAGAGATTTCATTGATATTAGCAAAGGATTATGAGTTCAATTCAAAGTCTACCTGCAAAAATACATATAATTCTATTTATACTAATACAAGAAACTAAGGAACATATATTTACAAAATAAGTCCCTATACTATGACAAAAACAAAAACTAAAAACTAATGCTAATCTTCAAGGCTCCAACAATACTCCCCCTAAGATTTGCATTTGTCTTCAGTCAAAAAAAATCTTCAGGCTCCTCTTTTATCTTGGACATGGGCTTCTCCTTATACAGCTCCAGTTCTCGCAACGCTTTCTTTATTGAAGACTTAAACTTTTCAGCTACTTTCCCTTGCTTGGGTTTAGAATCATTTGTTTTTATTTCCATAGCATCCATCACCTGGAGAGTCTCCTTTGATAGTGCTGCTATGTCAACAATTGCATAGAACTCAAGATGATCAGATTGATCTTTCACTTGTACCTCCAACAAGCCTTTGCTGGATATCCTCATGAACTCTATGTTATGAATATCTTTCTTGACAATATTCGCATATGCCAGAGCTTTTCTTAATGAAATCCACTCCATGGCTGCGTTCATCACCTTAATAATCGTCATAAAATATTTTCTATCATGTTCAGCATCCACTGATGATACTTGCTCAAATTTTTGATTAGATAAAAATTAAATGTAGCTCGGATGAAGTAATTTAAGTTCAAACACTCCAAATAGACTTATCATGTCTTTTTCCCAATCATCTTCATTTCTTACTAGCTTCAGATAAAAAGAGTCAGAATCATAAAGCCATCTCCGGATTGGTTTAGTCGTTTGAGTTCCATCTATTACTTTCAAACCAGGATTAGTTACCTTCTCACAGTACTTATCACCGAATGCTTCTAAATATTTATCTGCCATTTCTGCTTGATTCTCCTTTCTTCTCAACTCTCCTCAATGTATCAAAATATGCCTTATCTTCTTGATCACATCGTGTTTGAAGAAAAGATGGCATTCGTGTAATTCCTCTATCAAGTAATTTCACAAAGCTCTCTCCTCTTGCAGCTTTGGTGGGGTTAATGAGAGGCAACTTGTGTAATTCTTTCAAGTCTTGCACTGGCAAAGTAACGATACTAGATTAAAAATGATAAACATCACATATTGTATTTACTCGTTTTATCAAGAACGTATCAAACACTTCATCGTACTTCCATGCAACTATCGTTACATCTTTTGTTCTATCAGGCACAATCATAGATTTAAGCAGCTCTGATATTGATTGTCCAGTTTGAAGCACATTCCTTACTAAATCACCTGCAGATCTTGCCTTATTCCATAACTGTTTTTGATCCAAATCAACTTTATAGGCTTGCTACTCAGTGTTAGGAAACATCCTCATCAATTCCTTTCTTCTTTCATGAGTTCGTCTTACTAGCTCCATGGATTTTATTTCTTGAGGTTTTAACACCTTAGTCCTCTTTGTAATTTCCAAGTACTGTGGGTTATCCATGTCTAGTACAATCATCTTGTTATACATCTTTTCTGTTTGTTGGAAACTTCTCACTAATTTTCTAAAAGATTCTCCTTGCAGTCTTTTAAGTCTCTTCCAAGGATAACTCCTTGACTGCAACCACATCTTAGAGCTGGAATACTCATATCTTCAGGATCAGGATGGTGCAGTTCCTTCTTAGGAATATCATCAATATTTATGCTCTCGCTCATTGGTGCCCACTCACCATGTTCTAAAATGATTTCATTCGGATCAACTGGTGCTGATGACTCTCCTATCATACACTTTTCATATTCTTCATTTATCTGAGAAACTGTCAACCCATCTAAAAATACTCTATTATACTTTTGTCTGACCAGATAATTATATATGTCCTCAAAGTCTACTGGAATTGGAACATCTTCATTAACGTTCATCATTGGTGAATCAACTACTTCACAAATATCTTCATCCTCTAAGATTACATTATACCACTCATCAGGAAAATCAGAGTCAATATCATCAAGTGCTTCTATCTGTTTTTGAATTTCTTCCTCTTCAACATACACTAAGACTTCATCAATCTTTTGAGCTTTTGTTTTAGATATTGATTCTTGTTCAACTTTATCTATCTTTCTTTTTCCTTTCTCAGCTTCAGTTACTTCCCAACCACTATAACTTGGGATTCTTCTTCATTATCTTTCTCATTCAAAGAAGCTTCAGTTTCTTTTTCTTTCTCTTGCACATTCTCTTTCAATTTCTCTATCTCTTCATTAAGCTTTTTGATCTTTTCTTCTAAATCAACAGTCAGTTCATCTTTCTTTGCATTTTCCACCTTTAGCAAATTATTTTCATCTTGAAGTTTCTTTATCTTCTCATCTTGTTCAACAAGTATTGCTTTTAGATCATTAATTGCTTCTTCATCATTATCAGCTTTAGTTTGAACACAAACATCACTGGTTTGTTTCAATATTGATTCATTCACCACATTCAACTGTTGTTCTTGTATTGGAGATTGTACATCAGAAGTTACATTCTTTGTAATAGGCTCATATAACATAGCATCCATATACTCAAAATCAAATGTTTGATTTTGATCCAAATTAGCATCAACAGCTTCATCATTCATATCATTTCCAGCATCTCTTTCCTCATCATTCATCTCATCATCACCATCACCTTCATCATGTCCAACAGTCTCATCTCTTTGATCAGATACAGTTTCCTCACTTTCCATCTCCTGATCAACATCTCCTTCATTTCCCCAAATTTCTCCTCCTTGATTATCTCCACCATCATCATCATTATTATCATCTGAAGAACTATCATCATGATCTTGTTCTTCTTCATCTTCATCTTCATCATCTTCTTCTTCAACTATTTCTTCAAAGACATCATCAATTAGATCATTTGGATCCACCGGTTCACCTTCAATCAAATGATAATGTTGTTGATGAATATCAACTTCATCCATAGCAACATTCCTCATATGCTCAAATAAAGGAACATTTGGAGCTCTAGTAATGACAGCCAATCTCTTGTACAAAATCTCAGACATATTGTTGGAGCCTTGAAGATTAGCATTAGTTTTTAGTTTTTGTTTTTATCATAGTTTAGGGACTTATTTTGTAAATATATGTTCCTTAGTTTCTTGTATCAGTATAAATCGGATTATATGTATTTTTGCAGGTAGACTTTGAATTGAACTCTCTTATTTGTACTTTGTAATCCTTTACTAATATCAATGAAATCTCTGTGAATTTTTTGATATATTTGCTTAGTTGATTGCTTTGTTCATATAATTGTCAATTTTACTACATCATTAACACAGATCGATCCATTTGAACTTTTAAAGATTGAAAAAGAGAAAATCAAAATAAATGTTGAAAAGGATGATGCTAAATTTTCAAGTATGTGTGTGTTTGATATGATACAAAAATAAACCTAACAAAATTTCAAATTGTTTTTGATTTAAAATATGGAAAAGCTTCTTGTAAATAATTGAGTTGAGATTATTTGAAATTTTTGAAAATTTCAAAATTTTTGAGACTAAAATTATGGGAAATTAAATTGAAAAATACAAGGTAAAAGATTAAGTGAGAAAATAAAACTTTTAAATAATAAAGTCAAAAAGTCAAAAGTTTTGTGTGGTCAAAAAGTCAAAGTAAAAAATTGAACAAGGGTTGACAATTTCATGAAGAGCATTAAATATTTTCAAACTTAGGGTTTAAATGTTTATGGTGAAAAATTCCAAGTGTAAGAAGTATGGAATGACCCTCATGGAGTAGGAGGTGACAGACTTGAGCTTGAGCATATGTCTGAGATTGTGTACAAGAGATTGAGCATCCAGATGATAATGATAGCCAATCTCTTGTACAGAATCTTAGACATATGCTCAAGCTTAAGTCTGTCACCTCTTACTCTATGTACATATAGATCTGGATGTTCTTCATTGATGATCAATTGAAGAAATCTTAGGTACATCAAATAATTGTTTCTTTTCCCTTTCTCTAAGTTAAAGATGAATCCGTTCATGATCCATTTAGCCATGTTAAATCTTCTATTTGTGGCTAAAGCAATGATTGGTGATGCAATGTCCACTGGGAAAGAATTCCATTCGGCACTTCTCTTGGACATGCAATGTTGGAATATGTAACATAGCAACTTCCAATGATTATACACCCTAGCCCTGAAGAATTGTTTCTTAGGAAAGTTATTTGGGTGTCCTATCATCATAAACACGTCTCTGCATTCATCAAATGTATACTCAGCTAAATCTTGAGGCTCATTGTCTCCCTGTCTAAGAGCAACTCTAATTGACTGCTCAGAGATCTCAATCATTCTGTCACTAGTCACAAATCCTCTAAGAACTTTGATCCCATCATCATCTCTTTCTACCTCAGCTGTTCTCCAGAATTTCTTTATCAATCTAGCATTAATAGCTGGGCGTGCACACATGGCATAGACATATTTAGTCCTTAGAATAAATCTGATCATCTCTTCATATCCAGTTGCTTCTCTTACATCTTCATCTAGAAAAGCTGCCACATTATGCTTTGGCCAAATTTTAGCTCAGCCAACGGTAATACACAAAGAAACAAGAATAAGTATGAAGGTATTTACATTAATATAACTCTCAAAATATTTTGTCAATTTTTATATTCAAAAATTTTGAAATTATTCCTAGTGTTTAACACACTTAAGTTCTCAAATGTTTCTAAGTGTTAGAACACTTACTGAATTTTATGTTTCAATCAAATTTTAAATATACCATCAATTAATAACATGTTCCTTGTTAATTTGAAATCATTAGTTGAGTTTTGAAGATTAACAAGCAAAATTTGTTTGAAAATTTCAGTTGTCGATTCATTTCTGTACCACATTTTATTATTATTATTTTTCACTGATGAACTCATGAATCATCAAACAATTTTGTGATGAAATTTAGATTTGTTGATGGTAATCAAGTTGAAATCTTGTGTTAACAACAATTTCAGATTCAATTTTGAACATTCAATCATACTTTATCATCAACTTTCAAATTATTAAAGTTCTTAGGGTTCGAACGCCCAAATAGGGATCAAACGCCCGTTTGAATGTGATGATTATGGAAAACGATTTGATGAAATATACTCAACATGTTGTTTAGAATCACTGATTATACCTTAGTTTACCAACAATCTTAGATAATCAGTCAGTATGATGCTCGTCGGTGAATAAGAATAAGAACAGAGTGTAAGTGAGTGAAAATGGTCGAATGAGAAGAAATCTGTCAAGTGTTGAATTTATATAAGTGTGAAAATCCCTTGGACCCATTACAACCGTATAGGCGCATGACCACTATTGGGACGCATGAGGTTTAGACGCATTGGCACTGTACAGGCGCATTACCCCTGTTCAGGTGCATGTGACCTAGACACATGAGTTACACTTGGTCAATTTTATCAAAGGACATAGATGTATTCGCACTGTTCAGGCGCATGAGCCCTGTTTTAGGCGCATGAGCACTGTTCAGGCGCATTACCTAGCCTGAAACGCCTAACATTTTAACAAAAACATGAACCCTCAGTTCGTATGAGAACTATTTAAGCGCATGGGCTTTCAATAGTCCACACTTGGTTTATTTGCAACATGAAATGACTGGTACTGTTTAGACGCATGACCTTGTGTAAAACACCCAAAACTTAACCAAATTTTCAGACTCATGACCACTGTTTAGGCGCATGAGTTGGAATCAAACTGCCAAACACTTGTCTTAAAACTGAAAATCCATCATGTT
The DNA here is from genome assembly GCA_025215565.1 of Flaveria ramosissima. Lineage (NCBI taxonomy): Eukaryota > Viridiplantae > Streptophyta > Magnoliopsida > Asterales > Asteraceae > Flaveria > Flaveria ramosissima. The sequence goes on along the minus strand of CM046033.1, from coordinate 17,768,452 downwards.
TTTAAACTTGGACTTATGGACACTGTTTATACGCATGAGGGTCATTCCATATTTCTAACACTTGGAATTTTTCACCATAAACATTTAAACCCTAATTTTGAAAATATTCAATGTTCTTCATGAAATTGTCAACCCTTGGTCAATTTTTTACTTTGACTTTTTGACCACACAAAACTTTTGACTTTTTGAATTTATTATTTAAAAATTTTATTTTCTCACTCAATCTTTTACCTCGTATTTTTCAATTTAATTTCCCGTCATTTTAGTCTCAAAAATTTTAAAATTTTCAAAAATTTCAAATAATCTCAACTCAATTATTTGCAAGAAGCTTTTCCGTATTTTAAATCAAAAACAATTTGAAATTTTGTTAGGTTCATTTTTGTATCATATCAAACACACACATACTTGAAAATTTAGCATCATCCTTTTCAACATTTATTTTCATTTTCTCTTTTTCAATCTTTACTCCCCTAAACTTTTAAGTTCACATACTTAGAAGTTTATATAGGTTGTAAATTGAGAAAAACAATCATTATTAACATGCCCGCACACATAAAATCATGCAAAAATTAAAATAAAGCAGAATAAATACTCTACTATATATACAATGAATCATATACCTGCAGTGAGATCATATCAGATAATAATCAGCACATTAAAATAAAAAAAGTTATGGATAGTCATAGACAATGATTAAATCCTAATTAGGTGTGTTCCAGGTCACATTACCCCAGCAAAGGAGACACAAGATCTAAGGACAGACCATGAGTACTATGGTAAAAGTATCAACACACCTACTTTTTCAATTCTTGGATTGTTAAGTTTCTATTAGATATGACATTATGGAACCCACACTTAGATTTAGAGAGTCCGACCCTCGTCAAGGTATGCAAGCAAGCACTTTTTCTCAGCTTAATTACCTGACATATATGAATAATTAGATCTCATGTTTAGGTCAATGAGAGAATCATTATGGTAAAACCATTTGATAATCTCTGAGAAAACCACAGTGGACAAGCCATTAGGTAATCCCTGAATCTGTTTCATAAAGAATTGGATATAAATGATTCATAAGAATCAGAGGACATTCATTTTGGACTTTTGAGAGGATTGTGCTCATTGGCATCTTTTGCATCAGTGAGAATATCCAGGTCTGTAATGACTTACAACAGAGGATACCTCGTCACTTCAGGTCTATGATGACTCATAACAAAGAAGTGAACAGATGCGGTAAACAGATCTCAGGGTTATTCATATCACCATCAGGTGTGAGTTTGTGACTTGACAAGCAATCAATCAGATAAGTCAACACCACTCATATGAATTAAGATGAATACCCACTTAATGCATAATGTTAAATCACAAGAATCTACTTTTCAGTGTAATTGCATGAGTTTACCCGCACATCATATCTGATCATGTCAGACTTTATTATCGAGTGAAGTATGCAACTGATTAACTCTAATGTACTATCATTTCTCACATGTTATAGAGGCAGATTCAAATCTAAAGAGATGAACATCTAAACTTATATTTCCTTTTATTTTTTATATTTTGATATTGCAATTTATAATTTTGTATTTGTTTTTTCTTTTAGCACACACACACACAATATTTACAATTAGGCAGTCAACTTTGATAGTTTTCCTTTTGAGTTATTTGTGAAAAGGAGAGAGGGTTCTTATCATTTTGGTGAAACAAAATCAATTTTCAACATGATTAATAAGACCAATAGACTCAACCAGATACTCAAACCTTCCTGGTAAAAAGGCTTTTGTAAACAGGTCAGCTAATTGTTTTACAGTTGAAATTTGAATCAAAATGATTAAACCTTTTTCAGAGTTATCTCTGAGAAAATGATATCGAATTCGATATGCTTTGTTTATGAATGTTGAACAGGATTAGCTGTTATAAACATAGCAGCGGTGTTATCAGTGTAAATAGGAGTTTTAAGAAAATTGAACCCGTAATCCAGCCGTTGGTTTTGTAACCAAAGGATTTGAGAACATCCTGCTGATGCAGCTATGTACTCAGCTTCTGCAATTGATACTGAGACATTTGTTTGTTTCTTACACTGCCATGAGACTAATCTGGGACCCAAAAACTGACAACCACCCGTAGTAGATTTTCTATCTTGACTACATCCCCCATAATCACTGTCAGTTTATCCATGTAACTCGAAGTTCCCTTAATAAGGATACCATAACCCCAGAGCCGGTTTTCCTTTGAGATATCTGAATATGCATTTGACTGCGATTAGGTGAGATTCCTTCGGGTCTGATTGATACCTGGCACATACACAAACAGCATACATTATGTCAGGTCTAGATGCAGTTAAAGATACATCAAAGAACCAATCATAGATCTGTATAATGTTTGGTCAATTGATTTTCCTTTCGGATCAGGATCAATCTTGGTATTAACGTCAGTTGGAGTTCTTATAGATTGACAATCCTGCAGTTTGAATTACTTCAATAGCTTATCAACTAACTTCTCTTGGTTGATAAATATACCATCTGCAGATTGTTTTACTTGCAAATCCAAGGAAGAAATTGATTTCTCCCATAGAACTCATCTGGAAACGCGATTTCATAATCTCTTCAATTCTGAGCACAGATTTTGACTAGTTGAACCAAATATGATATCGTCCACATACACTTGCACACATAAGAGATCATTTGCATCCTTCTAATAAAGTTGGATCACTTTTTTCCTTTTGTGTATCCATGTTAGATCAAATGCTGGGACAAGGTCTCATACCAAATTCTTGGAGCTTAATGTAGACCATATAAAGCTTTGCTTAGCTTGTACACATGATGAGAAAATTCAGCATCTTCAAAACCTTGAGGTTACTTGACATACACATCATCGGTGATTGGTCCATACAAAAACACCTTTAACGTCCATTTGGTACACCTTGAATTTCATATAAGAAGCATATGCCAGGAAGACCCGAATTGCTTCGAGTCTTGCAACTGGAGCAAAGACTTCATTATAATCAATTCCTTCCTCTTGGGTGTAACCTTGTGCTACTAGCCTTGCTTTGTTTCGAACAACTATTCCTCGATCGTCTGATTTGTTTCTGAACAACCATTTTGTGCCAATGGCACTCTCTCCTTCAGGCAAATTCACAAGCTTCCACACTTCCTGTTTACGAAATTGTAGTAACTCTTCTTACATAGCCTCAATCTAACTATTGTCCTATAATGCTTCAGTGATGTTTTTAGGGACAATTTGAGAAAGAAAACATTAGTATATGCAAATGTTTGCTTGCTTTGTATGACTTCTCGTAGTTCTCTCATTCAAAGGACCAATAATCTGTGAAATGGGATGTCTCTTGTGAATACGAGACATTGGGATCTCGTCTTCTTGAACATTCTCATCAAGATTGGTCTGGTTCAAGTCGGAGAGCTCTGAGCAGGATATGCTCATGAGGAATGACCACCCCGGGCCTGAGAACAATGCACTCATGCTCAGTAAAGAGCATGTTATGACTCTTGTCACAAAATTGAGATACACTCAAAAGATTGTATCCAAGCTCCTTGACAAAGTTTACCTGTTCAATGTTGAGCTTACCATTTGTGACCCTACCTCTTAATGTAATGTAACTTCCAGCATCTCCTCCAAAAGCAATTGGTCCTTCATCATTTCTTTCAAAATTTTGGAGCAGTGACATATTTCCTGTCATGTGCCTGGAACAACCACTGTCAATGATCCATACATTTTTGTTTGTCTTGAGATGTTCCTGCACAAAAGAGATGGTTAGTTACATTTGGAAACCCAAGCCTTATTGGTCCTGGGCTCATCAAAAGAAGTTGAAGATAATGCAACAGTAATTGATCCTATTTTCATGTTTTGAGGATCATTTGGTGATGTTAATGAAGAACTTTTAGCCACTTGGTCTTTCTTTGTCTTCCACACCACCTTTGAAAGCTTAGACTTGACTTTCAATACTTCGGAAGTTTTGTTGACTTTGGAATTTTTGATGACTGGACCTTCAGAAGATCTTGTTTTCACTGCAGCAGGCTTCAGTGCTTCGGAAGTATTCCTTTCTTTCGAGACCAAATTTTCTTCCCAAGGTAAGTTTCCACTTGTCTTCATCTTCATTTTGGAGCTTCCAAAAGGAAAAGACTTTCCTTTCGAAGCTTGTTTCTTCTTCTCCAAACTCTTAGAAGTTTCTTTCTTGGTCATGTGGATAGTACTCTTTTGATTGTAAAGACAATATTTAGCAAGATGAGAGATACTCCCACATATAACACAGTCCATTTTCTTCTTTCTAAGAGTCTTCTTCTTTGAACAAGGCTGAACTTGATCACTTTTCTTCTCCATCTTCATCTTTGCAGATGTTGTGGCAATTCTTGTAGGGATAGAACTACCTTTGGAGCTGGATGGTTCAGGTTGTACAGCAGTGGTGCACAACTGATCAGCCTTCTTCTTGATGATAGGATGATTTGGACATGAACTAAAACTCTTGTTATTGGAGTTCAAGTTTGTATCTACAGCCTTAACCACCTCAAATCCTGCAGAAATAAAGACTTGTTTTTGTGTAGAGTTGAAGGTGGCCTTGATCTCTTGAGCCTTCTTGGACTTTCTCTTGGCCTTCCTGATAAAGTTCTTCCTGTTAGACTTGGTCATCCCAATAGCTTTACTCTCCTCAGAGGGATGGTGACCCTTCTTAGAATGCCCTTCGTCGCTCTTCTCAGAGACATTCTTCACCATCTCCTCTTCATCCTCTTCAGCCATGGGGTCTATGAGGGGAAGCTCATCTTCACAAATTCCACACCTAGGAGATTTTACAGACAAGATTGTGTGTGGAAGAGCTATCTCACTAGATCTCAGTCCTTGCTTATTTTGATAACAAACTTTTGCATGCAAGGATGAGGATATTATATTCTTGAAGGTCTCTTCTTCAAGAACACATTTTTGTGCCATGGCTTTGCTGATCACAAGCTCAGCCTGGCATTCAGTCAACTTAGTTATGAGGTCTTTGATCTGAGTCCTGTAGTTGGTGTGCTCATGTTTAAGAGTTGAAATGGTTTTCTCTAAGTCCTCTATCTTTAGTTTATAATCATTTTCAGCTCTTTTAAAATCAGCTTTTAAGATATTTAAAGACTCAAGATCAAATCTCATCTCTAAGTTGTAGGACCTGTATCTATTAACTTTAGTAATACATTCAGTAGTACAAAGATGTTCCAATACCTTGGCTTCATCGTGGTCTGCCATGAGTGCTTGGTTTGGAGATGCATCTTCCACCTGAAAGCTCCAGTCAAAACCTCCTTTTTCAACAGCAAATGCAGCTTGGTGCTTTGGCTTCTCATTCTGGGGAGCTCTTTCAGTGTAGTTTGGTCTGGCTTGTGTTTGGCCACCATCTGTCCTTGGTGCCTTACACTCCCTTGCAAAGTGACTCATTTGGTTACAGTTGTAACACTTCACTTTGCTTTTGTCTAGCCCAAACTTTCCACTGGCTGCATTGCTTGGAAACTTCCTCCCTGTCCTCTTGTATAACTTCTTGGCCCGTGAGTTAGAAGAGCCATTTGCTTAACTATCTCCATATATTCCACATCATCTAGATGGATACAGTCCAGGTCTTCAAGGGTGAAGAGAAAGTTTCCTGTGCTCTCATCAGTAGAAACAAAGGCATGAGAAGAACTTGTCTCTTGGAATGGACTTCCTTGAGTGTAACTTTCTCTTGGTGTCTCTGGGAAGGTGATGAAACGACCCTTTTGAGAGTTGCCACGGTAGCATATAAGATGATGTTGTGGTTCAATGCTATCCCTTTCAACCACATGGAGGGATGAACTCAGTTGATTGCTGGTGTTACCAGATGAGTTTTGCATGTTCATCTCCATCTGGTATCCACTAAGAATACCATACAACTCTGTCAAAGTAAGAGTCTTAAGGTTCTAAGTTCTCTTGATAACAACACAGTAATGTGTCCATTGTCTGGAAGAGAGGACATAAACTTCCTCACAATGTCCCTGTTCTCAAGAGTTACTCCAACATCCATTAGAGTATCCATAATCTCAACATACCTGAAGTATTGTTGAGTCATGGTTTCACCTGCTTTGAAGGTGAAGTTTTCAAATTGCTGCTTCAAGAGATCCTTCTTGTTCTCCTTGGCTTCATTTGACCCCTCATACATGAGCTTCAGTGCTTCCCATAGTTGCTTGGCAGTTTTGCACTTCTTGAAACCCCTGTAGATGGAGTTTGGAAGAGCAGTTTGAAGGGCTGTCATGGATTTTGATCAATCTCTATTCTTTTTCTGTCTTTATCAGAATAATCAGCCACAGCTTTTGGAATCATACCACCTCCAGTAGCAGTATGTAAGGTCCTTGGACAACAGAGTCCCACATCCTGGAGTCTTGAGACTTGATTAAGCCTTCCATTCTTTGACACCAAGTATCAAAGTCTTCAGGAATGATCAGTGGAGACTTTGTTATTGTTCCCGTTTCCATATCAGCTTTTGATAGGATCAAATGTACCAATCTGTGATGATGTATGAACACAATTCAAAGAAATACAAACAAAGTAATCAAATCAAGCAAGATATCAACAAAATTCATAGTTTCATTAATATCAAGCAAAGACAATTACACAGTAGTAAGCAGTTATGAATCTGTTGTTCGTCACTACTCTCGTCCCTTACTACCTGCAACAAGTCTAAGCTATTTATAATGAAGCACATGGAACTAACAAATTACAAAACTAGTCCCTAAACTATTACAAATAGTAAAAAGACACATAAAGACAACATGTTAATCTTTCTAGAGAACTAACAATACTCCCAGAGATGGATGATGTTCCAGACTCAGGTTGCACAAACTCATTACCATCATTAGGAATTGGTTGTGAGTCTTCCTGATCAAATGAAACTGAATGATCCGAAGCTGTATTAGCATGATTATTGTCATTGAATCGTATTGTCGAGTCCTTGACAAATGATAAAAATGGGTAGTCTGAGTTAGAATCATCTGGGTCGTCAGAATCTGATTCCTCACTAAAAGATCCAAGATCTCCTCTAGAGTTCTTCTTACCTGAAAAATCAAGACAATTTGATTGATTAAACAAGTTAGATTGAAGAGAGTTTGATAATGAATCTAAATCAAATAACCAGGCAGGACCATTTGAAACTGATGGAAAATAATTTTCCAGAAATTTAACGTTGAATGTTTCAAGGATTATATTTGTCCTAGAGTTGTACACTCGATAGGCTTTTGAAACAGATGAATATCCAACGAAAAATCCATTATCAGATTTTGATTCAAATTTTCCTAACTGATCATTTGAATTAAGAATCATAACAGGATAATCAAATGATTTTAGAAAGTTTATGTTCGGTTTCCTGCCAAACATTAACTCATAAGGAGTTTTCATTTTATCTTTCACAATTAAGATTCTGTTCTGAACAAAACACGCAGTTAATATAGTTTCATCCTAAAAAGTGATAGGAATTTTTGCATCAGCTAACATAGAACGAGCAGCTTCAATCAGTGTTCTATTCTTCCTTTCAGCAACTTCATTTTGTTGAGGAGTTCTGGGAGCACTGAACTGATGAGCTATCCCTTTTTGTGCACAAAACATTTCAATGTTAGCATTTTTAAATTCCGTTCCATTATCACTTCTTATTATTTTCACTTTATTTTCTAATTGATTTTCAACTTTAATGATAAATTCTTTCAGTAAATCAGCCGTTTCAGATTTAGCATACAAAAAGAAAACCCATGAAAATCTTGTATAGTCATCAATGATAACTAAACAATATGATTTTCGACCAATACTCTTGAAATATGTTGGTCCAAAAAGGTCCATATGTAACATTTGAAGAGGTTTGGAAGTTGAGTTTATGAGCTTGGTCTTATAAGACGCTCTGTGTTGCTTTCCCTTCAAACATGCTGAGCAGTAATCAGTCGTTGCAAACTTCTTAGATGGAAGTCCAATGACATGATTTCCTGATACAAGCTTGTTCATATTCTTGAAATTTGAATGTCCGAGACGTCTATGCCGAAGCTGGCTTTCATCATTTGATGCTTTAGCAATTAGGCATGTTGTTTCAGTTGAAGGATCAACTTGAGACATATCCAGCTTGTATACATCTCTATCCCTTTCAGCTGTAACAATTATCAAATCTTTGCTTATCTGAAAACCTGGCTTCAAAACATAACAGAATGAATCATCAAATAGAACAGAGTATGATTTATCACATATTTGGGATACACTTAAAAGATTAAAGTTCAACTGTGAACAAAAGTTGACTTTGTCAAAGCTTATTATCCCATTTGATACTGTTCCTTCTCCTGTTATTTTTCCTCCTGCATCACCACCAAAGGCGACGTGTGTTCCATCCTTTAACTTAAACTCTTGTAACAAGGCAGGATTGCCTGTCATATGCCGGCTACACCCACTATCCACATACCATGTATTAAGTGGTCTTCTTGGGCGTACCTGCAGAACAAGAAAATTAAGTTGAGATATCCACCCAAGCCGAGATGGTCTTGGGTTTTCCAAATTTATCAACAAAGGTAAATTGTTTGTAATGAAGATTATTCAAATCAGGTTTATTCTTGATGAATTTACCAATCTTGTTTTGAAAATTGTTTTGAAAATTCTTTGAGTTATTTTTGAGAACATTCATACCATTTGATTGATCAATTTTTGACATGTATTGATGACTAACTTTTTTATTAGTCATTCTTACAGATCTTGGTATGAATTGTTCTTGCACATTTTGTTTAGATCTCACATAATTGTTCTTTTGAAAAGATCTCAAACCTAAAGAAGGTTGATTAGTTAATTTTTTAAATCCATCAGTTTGATTTCTCATATATTGAGGATTAACATAACCTTTGCTCATGTTTGAATTTGCAAATCTTCTAGTATGTGATCTCTTTCTAAAATAATAATTTGCAGTATTATGAGCCTTCTCATCACAATAAGTACAGTATTTGTTAAAATAACAATCTGCTGTGGAATGATTTCTCATGTCACATATGTGACAGTACTTGTTGAAATAGCACTCAGCAGTATTGTGATTTTTCATATCACATATTTCACAGTACTTTTGTGGAGTTAGAAACAACTGTTTGTTAACTATTGACATTGACACTATATTTGATTTTGGTGTCAAATAGTTAAACTGTTGTTTTTCATTTTTCACATTTTGATTTTGTGCCAAATTATTTTGCATATGTTTAACATGAACTTCCTTCTTGAATTCATTAGAAACAAATCTTTTTGCTACAGCGGAAGTCTTAGAATCTAAACTTCATTTCAGATCAGAGTGATATTTGTTCATAGTATTTACCTTGTTGTTTTGAAGAGAATTCATATTTAACAAACCGGCTGACACAAATTTTATCGGTTTAAGTTTTGTTGCCTAATTTGTTGCTTTGATCAACTTTTCTGAACTTTTGTTTTGTTCAGATTTTGTTTTTGATGATTTCTTTCTTCTTCTTTGATTCTTTGACTTAGAAGAACTTGGTTTACTTCCAGATTGAACATCGTCAGAAGAAGATTCCTTTTCCGATTGAACTTGTTTTAGATTAATAGTGTTTGAATCTTCTGATGTTCCTACCTGTTGTTTATCTTTATCTTTGCTTTGAACTTTCAATTCTTCTAATACAAAATGAACTTGATCAGAAGTGTTTTGTTTTGTTTGTTTTGATTCTTAGGATTTTATCTTGATTGGATGACCATTTTTAATCTTTTCTTGATCATTTTCAACAAAAACTTGTACATTTTCCTTTTCTTCTTTTGAATTCTTGTTTTTGACCTGAAAAGCTTTAAGTTTAGCTTTATTCTCAGGAGAATGATCATGTGTATTAAAGTTCTCTGGTAAAGTGTTTGTAATAGTTTCTGGCATAGGTTCATGAGTGAAACCTAACCCTGCTTTCTGTTTATCTTTTCTCTCACTTACCAGTTTTTCTACAATCATTTTTGAACTTTTTACTTTAGCAAGATCCATTTGAGTAGCAGCATGTGCTATCTTCTCCTGTTCAAGATTTTTTGTCATCTCTTCCAATTGTTTAAAAACAATTTCTAATTCTTTTAGTATTTTGTTCCATGAAGTTTGAAGAGAAATAATCTTTTGATTTGCTGTTTTATGATCAGATTTTAGTTTGTTATGCATTGACTCTTCTTGTTTTAGTTTCTCACAGATTTTATATGAGTAGTTTCTATAGTATTCAACATGTTCATAGCATGATTTTGTGCAGAGGTTTTCTCTTACTTCGGATGGGATTTTAGGGAATTTTGGAGATAAGGTTTCAGATTTTAAAGATGAAGTGTCAACCTTAGGTTGATCAGACTGTGCCATTAGAGCTACTTCATCTGTATCCTCCTTAGGATCAGATTTGTCACTCCAATCATAGTCATCTTCTTCATTCTCACCTTCCACCTTTGGATCATTATTTTCTGACCAATCTTCTCCCTGGATTTCTGCAACAAGAGATAAACTTGATGTTAAATCATTAGTAAACTGTTCAGCATATGCACTCCAATCATAACCATCTTTAATGCTGACTACTAAAGCTTTCTTGGTTTCATCAGATGATTTTGTTTCATCTTTAAGCTCCGACATAGGAAGACTTTGATAAGGCTTTTGAAAAGTCTTCTGAGCTGGTTGAAACCTTTGATTGCTAGAACTTGATTGAGCATTTCCTCCATTATTCCTTGGAGCTTTGCATTCTCTGGAGAAATGTCCATAACTATTACAGTTAGAACACCTTGATTTTGACTTATCAAACCCAACAGTCTTGTTAGCACTTGGCTTGTACTTCCTGTTGACATATGAGTGTTTTTGTGTCCTATAAGCAATCATCACCATCTGCCAGTTTAAGTCCATCTCTTCAACATCTTTAGGATCCATTTCAAACAAATCCTGCAAAACAAGGTCTAATTGAGTTAAATGGCTACCTTGATATGCTTGAAAACTAGCCATAAATGCAGTGAATGCAGTTTTAGACTCTTCATCCTCTAATAGGATGTTTATCACATCTTTAACTTTGTTAGATTTAGCAGAGTTAGATGAAGAAGTCTCTGAACATTAGATGTTTGAGACTGAGATTTAGGAGGAGATTGAGAATGAGACTGTGTTGTATAAGCAGGAGCACTAGTAAATGATGAATTAGTGAAAAATCCTGCTCCAACAAATAAATCTCCCTCTTTTTCTATAATTTTCTCACTTTTTGCCATGAATGCATTTTCAATAGTGTTTGCAGGAGAAGCAACAAACTGATACTGAGACATTGATGCTGCTCTATCATTATTCCTTGAGCTCTCATCAATCTCTACCGACTCTATCTTGGCAACGAGTAGATCTAGATCCATAGGGAACTTCTCAGTATGCTTTAGTAAGGTTACTGTTTGTTTCCATGATGAGGGTAAAGCATTGAGTAGTCTAAGATTTAGATCTTCAAGATCAGGCTTAATACCAGCTGTTGACATCTCAGTTGTAAGTTGAACAAATCTGTTCATCATCTGATTTATGGTTTCTCCAGACAAATGTTGAAACAATTCTAATTGCCTTTTCAACTTTTGTTTCTTGAGATTTTGAATCTCCTTGCCTCCTTCACAAATGGTCTTTAAGGCTTTATATATGGTTTATCCAGTTTGATATCCATCAAGCCTTGCAAGAACTTCCAGAGGTAGTCCTTTACACATCAAGGAATATGCTTTGATATCATTCTTTACTCTTCTCAAATCATCTCCTTGAAGACCATCTTCAGGATAGGGTTCTTGAGAATCTTTAGTATAAACAAACCCTCTGTCAGGCCCATCAGTGATTATAGGAATGTATGGTCCTTTCTCTATAGATTTTCAAAGATCAGTGTCAATGGAATTTAAATGATGTTTTAACCTAAGAGACCAACTTTAGAAATCAGCTCTATTTTTAAGTTTTGGAACTCTATTTTCAGAATCTTCTGATTTCACCATTCTTATATTTTTGTTGTTTTTCTTAGATTTTGAATTAAGAAAAGAAATGAAAAAGTTTTTGAAAATTTTTTTAAAAAAAATTCTAAGTATCAAGGGTGATACGCCTGAACAGTAATCAAACTCCCAAACAGTTAATGCGCCTAAGTTGAGAGACATCTAAGGGAATGCCTTAGAAAAATTTTCCAAAATGCCCAAGTTGATTTGTCTGAACAGTAGTAAAATGCCTGAACAGTTGTAATGCGCCTCAACAGTTATCAACCGTCTAAACAGTTCTAATACGCCTCAACAGAGATGATACGTCTGGACTTTTACTCTTCAACAGTAGTCAAATGTCTGAACTGAAAATGTCTAAACAGTGTTAATGCGACTAAACAGTAGTCAAACGCCTAACACTTAGACAATTTTTCAGCAAACCTCAACTCTAATGCGCCACATTCATCATGTTCATATGAATGTAACTGACTCAATCTTCTGAAATTCTTCAAAAGTTGATGAATTGGATTGAAACTTTCCAATTAGACATGTTTTATACCGATAATCATTCTTCTAACATCATTTATTTCAATATCAACAACAAATCAATCAATTTTGTGATTTTCAGTTCGAAAAATAGTGAACTTTTTGAACACAAATTCAACAAATTATCTCGAATTTGATAAATTTAAGTGCTGATTGTGGTTGAAAACATGTTTCTGATGATGAAACACATCTGAAATCCACAAATTTTCAATTGAATTGTCTATCAATCACAGATTCAGTGAACTTTTTGAGTTTGAAAGTTCGACAAATCTCAAAAATCACTCAACCAATAGCTCTGATACCATTTGATAGGATCAAATGTATCAATCTGTGATGATGTATGAACACAATTCAAAGAAATACAAACAAAGTAATCAAATCAAGCAAGATATCAACAAAATTCATAGTTTCATTAATATCAAGCAAAGACAATTACACAGTAAGTAAGCAGTTATGAATCTGTTGTTTGTCACTACTCTCATCCCTTACTACCTGCAACAAGTCTAAGCTATTTATAATGAAACACATGGAACTAACAAATTACAAAACTAGTCCCTATACTATTACAAATAGTAAAAAGACACATAAAGACAACATGTTAATCTTTCTAGAGAACTAACAGCTTTAGTAATAGTTGTCATTTGAGTTGTTAAGTATTTTGTGTGTGTGAGGGATCTTAAGATGGTGAGATATTATAATCAAGAGCATGGAATGCTCTGATACCAAATGCAGGACCGTTTAAGGGTGCTCACTTACAACACAACAACACAATGAGGAGAGATCATTAGAACACTTAACAGATCAAACAGGGAACTGGTAACTTATAAGAATGATACTAAGAACACAAGTAAAATATGAGACAAAACAAGATTGCAAACAACGCAAGTATATGGTTTTCAAGAATGTTATATATTGCTCTCAAGTTCTTTTACAAGTATTACAAAGCATAGAAAGAAAGTTACAAGGGCCTGAGATACTTTATACTATATCCTACAGCCGGCTATAATTTAAAGGCCAGCTGGATACATAAGACTAGACAACAACAAAATCAAATGTAGAGTCAAAAGGCAGATTATCTTTTGACTAGTGACTATGACATGGCATAGATCACATCCTCATATATTACAAAAAGGATAAAAGTACATAAAGTAGAAAGCACAGACTCAAGACCTTAATGTACAGTTACCAAAAGCTTAGAACTTTTCACCAACTCATGTAAGTTGGTGATTGATCAGAGTTACAGCAGAAAGGTGGTCCAGCTTTATGGAAAGTACATCAAATAAAGCATGTATTCAAAAAGTCTTCGGAAGAAATCTGTCTTAACTTCTTGGCTTCGGAAGACTTTGTCTTTGAAGCTTCGGAAGACTTCACTTTTGGTGGTCTTGGCTTTAGAAGATTTTACACTTAGAATATTTTCTAGTGCATGGTGTAAAACTTCGGAAGCATCTCTACTATTGTACTTGTGTGCATACATGCAGGAAAGACTTTGGATGTTTTGGGTGCATCAGCCTTATATGAACCTTACAGGAACAATTTTTATGATGTTTTGTATTTTGTTATACTTATTTATCATTCATTGTAGTCATTCATATACATAACTAAACAGATACATTTCATTCAGCATAAAATTTTTCAGAGGGGTAAAATAATCATTTTGCATAGGTATTCAGAGATTGAACCAAGCAGTCTCTTATTGATTCAGCACTTACTGATTTAGAGTCTCATAATCATTCAGAACTCTTACTGATTCAGTACTTACCGGTTCAGATTCAACCAAACAGCCCCTAAGTTGCATACAAAATATTTATTAAAATTCCTCAATATGAATAAGCATAATATTTCAAGACAAAGTATATGATTCAAGTTTTTTTATTTGAGGTTCTACGCAATGGGTTATCTCATTGCCTCACTGAAGATATGTTGTGAGTAAATTTTATGTTTGATTATTTCTTGATTCATACATTTAATTTGTAATGGTATTCGAAATTTTTTGGTTGTTGTTTTGATTTTTTTTTGGGTAAAGGGAATATTACCCTGGCTAGAATTGTATATACCACAAATAAAACTGGCGCTCTGACTGAATGTCAGAGCGACAAAAGAACATCAAGAAGCAAAAATAGCACAAGACATACACAACCAAGAGCTAGGCCAACCAAAGCAAAACCAAAACATAAAATCGAGTCAGCAACCCCTCCGGGATCTTCCAAATCTTCAAGAACTCGTCTTTGACTTCAAACCTCTTTAAACGGACCGTTAAGAGCTTCAACCTCGTGGATTCCCAAATCTGCTCTACCAATTGTTTTGATTTTACAAATTAAAAGTTGTAATTAATTTGGGATAGTTGGTTCCACTCAACGAGCCTTTGTAATGGACCTAAGCCCAACCAACAGTTGCATCCATAAAACTGTTTGAAAACTGCATTTAAAAAAAGGGCTAGTAGAGATATGGGTAGTTCATTAGTGCAACTGCAACTAATGTTGGTGGACTCAGTCAGCCCAAGACACATATTAAATTGATGTGGCTAGTATGAGGGTCATACCCAATAACAAGCTAGACAAACACCCACAGTATTTATTTTATGATATGATCAAACAAATAAATATTAACACTTAAAGTTTTTAGAAATTGAGTTTCTAAATATTTGCACTTGTAAAGTGAATGAATTATATGGATAATTTATATTTAAAGAATATATTCTACATTGTTATTTAAATGGTTGAATAACAATGTATATTGGCTTATAACATGTTGTATGTCATATGTATTATGGTGTGTTACATTTTATATAAAATGTGACATAAATAATATGTAACAAATTGAAAAGAAAAATTAAATTTTGAGAGGGAAAGAGATAAAGGGGGCTGCCCTTTGTCTCTCTTGCTCTCTCTCTTCCTTTATTTTTTTCTTGTTTCCTACAACATGCATTAATGATATAACTCATTGGGTTATGTGTACCAATAATGTAGCATGCACTCCTCTCTCTTGCACACAAAAAAACACACACAAAGTGCAGAATTCTCTCTTCTCTCGTCTCTAATATTCGGCCAAGAATCAAGAGAAGAAAAGGATTCTTTCAAGTGTTGAAAATCCTAGCAACAAAGATGTTTGTTGGTAGCTTGGAGGGCAGACAAGCTTGAGGCTTTCTTGTTTGGAGGCTTTCATTCAACCATCATCTTCCTTGAATACTTTTAAAGAGGTAGTTCCTTAAAACACTCTATAGTTGTGTTTTGTAAGCATGAACTTCATATATCGATCCTTATTTGGTTTCATATATCTACATAATCTTTATGGAACAAGTTTTAAAACTATATTTGTCCGCTGCATTTTTCAATTTATTTGGATAAAATGACTTTGATAAACTTGTTAAAACCCAACAATGGTAACAGAGCCGGTTATATGGATTCATGCTTCTCTAGACCCAAAAAATTCGGGTTTTGGGTGTTAAATCACCAAATGGCTGAAAATTTTGGTCTTGTTTCCCCTTGGTTTTTCAAGATTTATCTTTCAATGTATATTGCAATCTTGAGGAATTGTTTCATATGGATGATTTAGTTGTTTGGACAATAACCACCATTTTTCATTTGTACAATCCTTGGCCGAAAGTTTGTGGTTAAAAGGGGAAGCATTTTGGTTTCACTTTCTTGAGGATATGTATTTTGATGTTCATAACCTAGCCATGACCTTGTGTTTGGATGTGTTGAAATTTGTGGTTGTGATTTGTGTTTAATTATTTAAAAGGTTGTAATAATTAAATGTATTTGTTCTTCCTTTTGGGCTATGTAATTTATTTATTTTATTTGGTATGTAATGTAAATAGGTTAGTTGCATTTTATTTTACTAGAAAAATGTATTTAGGATATATTTTGTAAAAGAAGATGCAACTAATTGGGTTTTTGGTTTGGGCCAATTTTGAGCTCAAAGAGCCTCATAGCTCTTAATGCGATTTAAGCCCAATAACCAAAAACACATAATGGAGGTCCAAAGGAGTTTGGAGCAAAAATTAAAGCCCATTTAGAAGCCCAAAGAAAGTGGAAGAATCACAACACAAAGTGGACACTTGAAGCATTTGGATGTGGGATCAAATAGGAGTTCACCGACACAACTCATATGCCTTTTTTTACCCTTAGGAAAGACCTCATGAGCACACTTGTTTCGGTCAACAAGTGGTCTCAACTTAGTTGGCTATGGTTATGAACCTATTGTTATGTGTTGTGGTTGTGTGGTTGATTTACTTTCATTGTTTGTATGATATGTTGATATGCATAGTTAACAATTAAATATCAACAACAAGCAAAAAAATTGGTTCTTTTGAAATCATTAACATGGGCAATAAAATGGTTTTATTAAAAGTTAACGTTTTCACAATAAAATTGGGTTTTATTAAAAGAACCTTGAAAATTAGTTTTAGATTAGTACCATGCAAATATAAGGTACATAATGTTTTCAAACTAGGATTAACAATCTATTTGAAATTCCTTTTAAGATTAAACAAGTTTAACACCATCCTTTTATACAACACTCAAATCACCTGGGAACTATTTGTGGGATAAAGGTCACCTAACCACATTTAGGAAACTTATGTGTTTGAGGTAGGGTAACCATATTTGTGGGATAAAGGTCACCTAACCACTTGTATATGCATACTCACACGTGTGTATAAGTAGGGCAACTTGAGTTGGAAACCATGTGAATAGGGTCACCGAAGCATGGCGTACAATGGTGTTGATGGGATAAAACATGCCAACTAAACATAAAGATGTTTAACCGATCCCATAAAACTAGAAGTTGCAAGGGTTGACTACCTTTTTAATTTAAATAATAGGATAAAGGTCACCTAACCAATATTTAAATGGAACGTTGGATTCTAGATTTTAATTATTAATTGCCAATGAGACATAAACGGTATTAATAATAAAAATTTTATAATCATTAAAAATACTAATATTGGACTTTATTAAATTGTGTAGATGGACGCTAACAACAACGCTATCACCCCGACCATCCATCACCTATCACTAAGAACAATCCTTGAAAGGATCGTCTCAACCACAACAACTTCATGGATTGGTATCGAAACTTGAGAATTGTTCTCAGGCAAGAGAAGAAATCCTATGTGTTGGATGATCCTATTCCCAATGAACCCGACATTAATGATGAAGATGCCTATAACGATTGGATTAAGCACACTGAGGATTCAGTGCAAGTTTCTTGCCTAATGCTAGGAACCATGATTCCTGAAATTCAAAAGGACTTTGAACATCATGGGGCATACGACATGATTGCCCCATTGAAGGAAATGTTCCTTCAACAAGCAAGGGTAGAACGCTTCCAAACGGTTCGGGTACTTCATGCATGTCGGATGGAGAAACCTAATCGATGTCATCTTATGTACTCAAGATGAAAAGTCACATTGATCGCCTCGAAAGGCTGAATTGTCCCGTCTCTAAAGAGTTGGCCACGGATTTGATCCTCAATGGTCTAACAAAGAAATTTGAGACATTTGTCATGAACTATAACATGAACGGATGAGACAAGAACATTGGGGAACTTTATGTAATGCTCAAAACAGCCGAAGCAAGAATGGGAAAGAGGGTTTTACTGGTTCTCATGATCAATGAGAGTGACAATATGAAGAGGCATCACCCCAAACCCAAGGCAAATGTTGCCAAAGGCAAGGGACACATGAAAGGGAAGGGTAAGGGAAAGGCTAAAGCGGAACCACCAAAACCTAAAGAAAAGAAGCCAAAAGTTACCGAGAATGATCCATGCTTTGAATGTGGTGAGATAGGACATTGGAAGAGGAATTATCCAAACTATCTCAAAGGGTTGAGAAACAAGAGGGATGCAGAGCAGACCTCAAGTACAACTTTCATGATTCATATTTAACTTAATGTTATTTCTTCAAACACATGGGTATTAGATATCGTATGTGGAACTCATATTTGCAATTTGTTGCAGGGGTTCAAAGAAGTAAACATTTCAAGAAAGGGGACACTAGTGTCTTTATGGGCAACAGAGCAAAAGTTGAAGTCGAAGCCCAAGGAGATTACATTTTGAAGCTTTCAAATGGTTTGGAAGTTATTTTGAAGAACATTCTGCATGCTCCTAGTTTGACAAGGAATATTATTTTTGTTTCCCATTTAAGACAATATGGTTATGTTTTAAAGTTTGTTGACGATGGTATTTGTGTTTTTATGGATAATGTGCTTTATTTTAAGGCCATGCCTTCTAATGGCATTTATGAATTAGTTCATGATGACACATCCTTTGATAACTTGTTGTACCAATTAAGCACAAAGAAACTTAAAATGGGTTTAAGTATGACATATCTTTGGCAGTGTCGCCTTGGTCACATATATAAAAATCGCATTCAAACACTTAAAAAGAATGGTCTTTTGCAAGCAAAAGAAGACGATTCATTTGATAAGTGTGAATCTTGTTTACAAGGAAAGATGACCAAGGAACCCTTTGGTGGCACTAATGAAAGGGCAAACGATTAATTAGGAATCATACATTCGGATGTATGTGGTCCTTTTAAAGCAATGACAAGGAATGGTGAAAGATACTTCATTACCTTCATCGACGATTATAGTCGTTATGGCTATGTCTACTTGCTAAGGAACAAAGATGAAGCTTTTGAAATGTTTAAAATCTTCAAAAATGAAGTAGAAAATCAACTCAACAAAACAATCAAAGTTCTTCATTCGGATAGAGGAGGTGAATACTTAGTGATGCTTTTCAAGATCATCTTAGGAGTTGTGGGATCATCTCACTTACTCCGCCTGGAACACCATAACATAATGGTGTGTCTAAAAGGAAGAACGGAACTCTATTGGATATGGTTCATTCTATGATGGCTAGAAGCACATTGCCTCTATCATTCTGGGGTTTCGCATTGCTCTCCGCGGTCCGTATTTTAAATATGGTCCCAACCAAAAAAGTGGATAAAACACCTTTTGAAATATGGCATGGAAGGGTTCCATCACTATCATATTTAAACGTATGGGGCTGTGAAGCTTATGTTAAACAGAACACCCTAAACAAGTTAGAAAGTTGATCCACTAAGTGTATCTTTGTAGGATATCCAAAAGATTCTATGGGATATTACTTTTACAATCCAACAGAGCAAAAAGTATTTATTGCTCGAAAAGCTGAGTTCTTGGAAACTGAGTTCCTTATGGAAGGAACAAGTAGTAGAACAATGGAACTTGAGGAGGATCAAGAACCACGAGACGATACACGTTTGGTTGATACTAGCAATCAACAAGAGGTTGTTGAAAACGATCAAGTGGTTGATCAATAGACACAAAACGTTCACAGATCTGGTAGAATTAGTAATCCACCCGAAAGATATGGATTTTTTATGGATTGATGCTATGTGGTTGACTCGGATGAACCAACCACATACCATGATGCAATGTCAAATTCCGATTGTGACAAATGGCTTGAAGCCATGAACGTAGAGATGCAGTCCATATATGAAAACCAAGTATATGAATTGGTTGTGCCCTCGCTTAACTCCAAACCAGTTGGAAGCAAGTGGGTTTTCAAGAAGAAAACTGATATGCATGGAAACTTTGATACTTATAAAGAAAGACTTGTAGCAAAAGGTTTCACTCAAACTCATGGGGTTGGTTATGATGAGACCTTCTCGCCTGTAGCAATGCTAACGTCGATTAGGATATTATTTGCCATAGCCGCATATTATGATTATGAGATTTGGCAAATGGATGTCAAAACTACTTCCTTAATGGACATCTTGAATAGGATGTCTATATGGTTCAGCCCGACGGTTTTGTCGATCCACAACATCCTAACAAAGTATGCAAGTTAAAGAAATCAATCTATGGATTGAAACAAGCATCGAGAAGTTGGAATCTTCGTTTTGATGAAGAAGTCAAGAAATTCGGATTCATCAAGAACACTGATGAAGCATGTGTATATAAGAAAGCTAGTGGGAGCATCATCACATTCTTAGTATTGTATGTCGATGACATTCTACTGTTTGGAAATGACATTCCAACCATGGAAGGTGTAAAAACCTGGCTTGGAAGTTGTTTTTCCATCAAAGATCTTGGTGAAGCTGCCTACATTTTAGGAATAAAGATCTATAGGGATAGATCAAGGCGGTTAATAGGTTTAAACCAAAGTGCATACATTGACAAAATCTTGAAAGGATTCAAGATGGAGAACTCTAAGAAAGGTTTGGTACCTATTCAAAGAGAGACAACATTGAGTGCATCTCAATGTCGCTCAAAGGATGAACAAGAAAAGATGAAAGGAGTCCCATATGCATCTGCTATAGGATCCATCATGTATGCAATGATATGAACTAGACCGGACGTGTCATGCGCTTTAAGCATGACGAGTAGATACCAGCAGAATCCAAGTAATAGCCATTGGATGGCTGTTAAGAATATATTGAAATACCTTAGGAGAACTAAGGATATGTTTCTAATATACGGGTCTGTTGAGGAGGAACTCGTTGTAAAGGGTTACATGGATGCGAGTTTCAAAATTGATCGAGATGATTCTCGATCACAATCGGGGTATGTCTTCATTATGAATGGAGGAGCAGTGTCATGGAAGAGCTCAAAGCAGGATGTAGTAGCATTGTCCACTACAGAATCAGAATACATCGCCGCATCATTGGCAACACAAGAAGCTGCATGGTTAAAGAAATTCATTGTTGATCTAGGGGTGGTCTCTTCCATTCAAGACCCTCTAGAGATCTTTTGTGACAACGAGGGTGCGATTGCTCAAGTCAAGCAACCCTGGGCATATCAAAAGACAAGGCACATTGAGAGGATATTCAACTAAATAAGGGATGAAGTTAATAAGGGAAAGATATGTATTCATAAAGTTCATACCGACCAAAACATTGCAAATCCACTCACGAAGCTCCTCGAAAGGCCAAAGCATGAGAGCCATACCTGTGCTATGGACTTCGATATTCTAGTGATTGGATTTGATTTTGTTTAGTATTTGAATAACAGAAAAATTGTTATTTTGACTCTTTTTTATGATCATGGTAGTTTGAGTTATGTTCCATTTTAGCATGTTTAAATCCATGAATAGGCTAACTATTCTAAATGTCTGTAATCGATCATACTTGTGGGAACAGATATGAAGGTAAGACTATTATGAACTTGGATTGGTGGATATTCATAAGGTATGAATATAGAGCAAAAGATTGCTACCAAAGTTCATAGGTATTTGTGGGATAGAATGTAACATCCGCCTATTTCAAATTATAAACCCGAACCCGATGGATTCATTCATTTAGTAAACTTTGATTTTGTAAATTTTGATGCTTAATTAAATTAAAGTTTTTACCAATTATTCAATTTATGTTAAAATTATAAATTATAAAATGATATTTCTAGTTTTATAGAATCAAATTATTAATTATGAAATTGTAATTATTTAATTGAAATAAATGATTAAGTTACAAAGTATTTAATATTATTAATTATTAATAATGAAATTTCAATTTTGATGCTTATTTTGAGTTATTGTATTGTAATTATTTATTTGTTTAGTATTTGATGGGTTTGATAGAACACAAGAAAACAAGTTTAACCTTTTAAACTTTCTGAAAACGCAGCGGAAGATTAGCATTATAACTTTGTTTATAAGCTGAAAATCATGTCCTTATGATGACATTTAGATGTATAAAACAAACCCACAATCAAAGGATCATAATATGTGAATAAACAAGCTATGAACATATGTTAAACTACATAAAATCACAGCTACAATGAGCTGTGATTACTACCTCTTTCAGCAGCTTAAAACCGACAGAAAAGGGGAGGTTTGATGCTCAAAATCGGCCAAGACTCCAAGAAAAAGAGCCCTCAAGCTTGTATACCCCAAGCCTCCTTGCAAACACCACTTCTTGCTAGGGAGATGACACCAAAAACCACTCCAAAACTCTTGCAATGCTGCTGCCTGGCCGAAAGTTTTGAGAGCAAGAGTGAGGAGATTTTTGTCTATTGCATGTGAAGAGATTGGATAGAGATCAAGCAAATCAAGACTAGTTAATGTGTGTAGTGTTCAAGGCTAAAGGTCCAATCACAAAACAAGGGGGGGGGGCGAAATTTTAATCCAAAAGGGTTTCCCCCCTTTTTAAATTTAACACATACACACAAGTTAAATGGTCTTGTAACTAGACATACAATTAACCATTTAATTGTATGTACAAGTTATATAACTTATACAATTAATCATTTAACTTATAAGTTATAATCTCTCATTATTATTTGGTGTCATCTAACCAATTTAAATAACACATCAAATAATATTATTGAACAAAATATCCTAATAAGTTGTTCCCTCTCATATGCAACTTACTTAGAAAACCCATTTTCTAAATTGGTGTAAATATTTAATTGCATGATCATATCATCAATTAAATATTAATTGGTGTTTGCTAAGCTTGTTATTGGGTATAACCCGACTTGGATCATAACGTACTAACCACATCAATATTCTAAGTGTCTTGGGCACACAGAATCCTACAATCTCCCACTTGCCCAAGATTCATAGAAGATTGATGCAAGCAGTAAATACCGCCTAACAACGGTTTACTACCCTTAATATGCATGACTTATAGCCATTCAATAACATCATCCCTTTCAAGTACCCTACTTGAAATGATTTAGGTGAATCAATCATTTATCCTTTTGTTACAGATGTCATGTTAAATCAAAGAACACAGAATGATCATTCCTTGTTGATTTAACTTATCAGGCCTTAGACATCTAACTCTCAACGAATAAGAGGAACAAATTCCATCTTGACTACATACGTTTCTCACAAACACCTCGTGTCATACCTGAACATACCCTTATGTGCTGTCCACTATTTCAGGACAGTGAAGAATAAGCTCAAGGTATAATACTTGGTGAATATCAAAACCCAATATATATCTCAGGTTGGAGGATACCAAATGATATTCGCCTTTACTCAAATTTACTTATGATCAATCAATAAGATTCCATGTAGTAAAATTTGAGATGCGGGTTAGTCCAATATTTGTATCCCACAAATATCTATGAACCTTGTTAGCAACCCATTGCTCTATATTCATCCTTATGAATATCAACCAATCCAAGTTCATAATAATCTTACCCTCACACTTGTTCCCACAAGTATGAACGACTACGGACATTTAGAGTAAACAATTTACTCATGGATAAAACATGCTAAATTGGAACATTAAATGAAACATTATAAACAAATAATTTTATTCAAATAATAAAGAGTTCCATATATCCAAATACAAAATTTACAGATCAAATCCAATCACTAGAATATCGAAGTCCCATGGCACAAGTATGACCTTCATGCTTTGCCTTTTCAAGGAGCTTCGTGAGAGGATCCGCAATGTTTTGATCCGTGTGAACTTTGCGAATACATATCTTTCCCTTTTCAACTTCATCTCGTATGTAGTTGAATCTCCGCTCAATGTGCCTAGTCTTTTGATGAGCACGAGGTTCCTTGATTTGAGCAATCGCACCCTCGTTATCACAAAAGATCTCTAGGGGGTCCTGAATGGAAGGGACAACCCCTAGATCGGCAATGAATTTCTTCAACCATGCAGCTTCTTGAGCTGCCAATGAGGCGGCGACGTATTCTGATTTTATAGTTGATAGAGCCACCACATCCTGCTTGGAGCTCTTCCAAGAGACCGCTCCTCCATTCAGAATGAAAATATATCCCGATTGTGACCGAGAATCATCACGATCGGTTTGGAAACTCGCATCCGTGTAACCTTTTACAACGAGTTCCTCATCACCAGATCCATAGATTAGAAACATATCTCTTGTCCTCCTTAGGTACTTAAGTATGTTCTTAACAGCCATCCAATGACTGTTTCCAGGATTTTGCTGGTAACGGCTTGTCATGCTTAAGGCGCATGACACGTCCGGTCGAGTGCATATCATCGCATACATGATGGATCCAATAGCAGATGCGTATGGGATTGCCTTCATTTTATCTTGCCATCCTTTGAGCTTGGACATTGAGTCGTACTCAATATCGTTCCTCTTTGAATAGGTACGGTACCTTTCTTAGAGTTCTCCATCTTGAACCTCTTCAAGATCTTATCAATGTATGCACTTTGATTCAAACCAATCAACCGCCTTGATCTATCCCTATAGATCTTTATTCCCAGAATATAGGCGGCTTCACCAAGGTCCTTGATGGAAAAACAACTTCCAAGCCAGGTTTTTACACCTTCCAAGGTTGGAATGTTATTTCCAAATAGTAGTATGTCATCAACATACAATACTAGGAAAGTTATTGTGCTCCCACTAGCCTTCTTATACACACAAGCCTCATCAGCATTTTTGATGAAGCCAAATTTCTTTACCTCCTCATCAAAACGATTATTCCAGCTTCTAGATGCTTGTTTCAATCCATAGATTGATTTCTTTAACTTGCATACTTTATTAGGATGTTTTGGATCGACAAAACCTTCAGGCTGAACCATATAGACATCTTCCTCAAGATATCCATTCAGGAAAGCCGTTTTGACATCCATTTGCCGAATCTCATAATCATAATGAGCAGCTATGGCAAACAATATCCTTATAGACTTTAGCATCGCGACAGGTGAGAAGGTTTCATCATAATCAACCCCTTGAGTTTGAGTGAAACCCTTTGCTACAAGTTTAGCTTTATAAGTATCCAAGTTTCCATGCATATTGGTTTTCTTCTTGAAAACCCACTTACTTCCAACTACCTTGGAATTAAGAGGTGGTACAACAAGTTCCCAAACTTGATTGTCATACATGGATTGCATCTCAACGTTCATGGCCTCAAGCCATTTGTCACAATCCAAATTGGACACTGCATCATGGTATGTGGTTGGTTCATCTGAATCTACCACATAGCATCCATCCATAGAAAATCCGTATCTTTCAGGTGGATTACTAGTTCTACCACTTCTGCGAACGTTTTGTGTGTATTGATCAACCATTTGATCATCTTCAACGTCCTCATGTTGAGTGCTAGTTTCAACCAAACGTGCATCGGGTTGTGGTTCTTGATCCTCCTCAAGATCCACTGTTCTAATGCTAGTTCCTTCCATAAGGAACTTTGCTTCTAAGAACTCACCCTTTCTGGCAACAAACACCTTTTGTTCCAATGGATCATAGAAATAATATCCCATAGAATCTCTAGGATATCCAATAAAGATACACTTGGTGGATCGGACTTCCAATTTGTTTGGGGTGGGAGTCTTAACATAAGCCTCACAACCCCAGACCCTTAAGTATGATAGGGATGGAACTCTTCCATGCCATATCTCAAAAGGTGTCCTTTCCACCTTTTTGGTTGGGGTCATATTTAAAATACGGGCCGCGGAGAGCAAAGCGAAACCCCAAAATGATAGAGGTAATGTGCTTCTAGCCATCATAGATCGGACCATATCCAATAAGGTTCGATTCCTCCTCTCAGACACACCATTATGTTGTGGTGTTCCAGGTGGAGTGAGTTGTGAGACAATCCCACAACTCCTAAGATGATCTTGAAAAGCATCACTTAGGTATTCACCTCCTCTATCGGTACGGAGAACTTTAATCGACTTGTTGAGTTGATTTTCTACTTCATTCTTGAAGATTTTGAACATTTCAAAAGCTTCATCTTTGTGCCTTAATAAGTACACATACCCATAGCGACTATAATCGTCGGTAAAGGTAATGAAGTATATTTCACCATTCCTAGTCATTGGCTTAAAAGGACCACATACATCCGAATGTATGATTCCTAATAAATCTTTTGCCCTTTCGTTAGTCCCACTAAAGGGTGCCTTAGTCATTTTTCCTTGTAAACAAGATTCACACACATCAAATGAATCACATTCACTTGTTTTTAAAAGACCATTCTTTTGTAGTGTTTGAATTCTTTTCTTGTTTATATGACCAAGACGA
Organism: Flaveria ramosissima; assembly: GCA_025215565.1. Classification (NCBI taxonomy): domain Eukaryota; kingdom Viridiplantae; phylum Streptophyta; class Magnoliopsida; order Asterales; family Asteraceae; genus Flaveria; species Flaveria ramosissima. Next base: position 17,742,065 of record CM046033.1, on the reverse strand, counting down.
CAATGCCAAAGATAGGTATCACTCAAATCCAACTTGAGTTTCTTGGTGGTAGTTTGGTACAATGAACTATTTAAAGTATATTCATGAACCAATTCATAAATACAATTAATGGGTATAGCTTTAAAATAGAACATATCATTTAAAGAAACATGAATATCATTTTCAATAAAAGATAATACATAATCATAAAGTCTTAATTGGGATACATAAATAATGTTCCTAGTCAGACTAGGAGCATACAAAACATTCTTCAAAATAACATCCAAGACACTTGGAAGTTTTAGGATGTAGTCCCCACGAGCTTCAACTTGGACTTTGGTTCCATTGCCCATGAAGAGACTAACATCCCTTGATTGAAGTCCCTACTTCTTGTGAACCCCTGCAACAAATTGCAAATATGAGTTCCACATCCGGTATCTAATACCCATGTGTTTGAAGATGTAACATTAATATCAATATGAATCATGTATGTTGTACCTGAGGTCTGCCCAGCATCCCTATTTGCTTTCAACTCTTGGAGATGGACAGGACAATTTCTTGCCCAATGTCCAATCTCCCCACACTTGAAGCATGGGTCATTGGTAGCAACCTTTTGCTTCTTCTCTTGTGGTTTGGGTGGTACCCTTACCACCCCTTTCCCCTTTCCCAAAACGGGTCCCTTACCCTTGGCAACCTTTGCCTTGGGTGCGGGATAAGGCCTTTTCTTGTTCCCACCTTCATTGATGGTGAGAACGGGTAAAACCCTTTTACCCATGGCCGCCTCGGCCGTTTTAAGCATTGAGTGAAGCTCACCAATGCTCTTGTCCCAAGCATTCATGTTGTAGTTCAACACAAATGTCTCGAACTTCTTGGTAAGGCCATTAAGGATCAAATCCGTGGCCAATTCCTTCGAGACGGGACAATTAAGCCTCTCGAGGCGGTCAATATGACTTTTCATCTTAAGTACATAAGATGAAACAGATTGGTTGTCGTCCATACGACATGCATAGAGTGCTCGAACCGTTCGAAGCGCTCAACCCTTGCTTGCTGTTGGAACGTTTCCTTCAGCTGGGTTATCATGTCATAAGCTCCGTGATGTTCATACTCCTTTTGGAGATCCGGAGTCATGCTCGCTAGCATGAGACAAGACACTTGGACGGAGTCCTCAGTGTACTTCAACCAATCGTTGAAGGCCTCCTCATCATCCTCAGTAGGTTGATCGGGGATAGGGTCGTCTAAAACATATGATCGTCTCTCTTGCTTAAGAACGATTCTCAAGTTTCGATACCAATCAATAAAGTTGTTATGATTTAGACGTTCCTTTTGGAGGATCGCTCGTAATGATTGGTTGGACGCGGATGAGTTATCGTGATTTTCATTGTTGGTGGCCATCTACAAAATTTAACAAAAGTCTATTTAGTATTTTCGATATTGCTATTTTTAATAATTAATGCCTTTTAAGGTCATTTTTATATTAAAATCTAGAACCCAACATTACATTTAAATTGTGGTTAGGTGACCTTTATCCCACGATTTAAATTAATAAGGTGGTCAACGATTGACGGTTGCAACCATTTGCAACTTCTAGAGGTATGGGATCGACTTTAAACATCATATGTAAAGTCGGCATGTTAATCCCATCAACACCATTTGGAAACCATATTTAGGTGATCCATTTAACATGGTTTGCAAATCAAGTTATCCTACTTGCACACACGTGTCAGTTTACCCACATAAGTGGTTAGGTGACCTTTATCCCACCAATGTGGTATCCCCACCTTAAATCACAAGTTCCCTCTAAATGGTTAGGTGACCTTTATCCCATTTAGAGTTTCCAAATGACTCAAGTGTTGTGCAAAAGGATGGTGTTAAACTTGTTTGTCAAAAGTTTAGAGATTTCATAATTCTAGTTTTAGAAAACTCTATGTACTTGTATTTGCATGCTTTCAAATACAAGATACCCTATGGTTCTTTTAATAAAACCCATTTTATTATAAAATCATTAAATCATTTTAATAACCTTTTATTACATTTTAATGATTAAGAACCATCATTTTTATAACTTGTTAAGTTTGTTAATTAGTTTGTAATGCATGTCAAAATTTCAACCATACAATCAAATAACAAACATACAAACAAGCATAAGCATAAACAACCATAATGTGCATAACCTTAGCTACTATTGTGACCACACTTGTTTGCCATCACAAGTGTGGTCATTTGGTCTTTCCTAAGGGTTGAAATCAACACAAAATTGAGGTCATCATAGACCCCCACTTGAACTTGCATCCATATGCTTCAAGTTCCATGTCTTTGATGTCCATCTTTGGGTCTTGATCTTGTGCATCTTCCTTTTACAAAATTGTATCCTAATACATTTTTCTAATAAAAGAAATGCACCTAATCTATTAATTACATAACCAAATGAATAAATAATTACAACCCAAATAATAAACATAAATATTACAACCCAATTGAATGAATAAAACCAACCATTCCAATCATCCAAATCAAAAGGCCAAAGGCTAGGTTATGCACACTAACATCCAATGATCATATCATCCAAATATATAATGAAACCCCACTTTAAACCACCAAATTTCAGCCAAAATAAACTGAAATTTTGGGTTTTAAATATTTTCCAAACAATCAACATTTCATAATATATATCTTTCAAGGTCTAATCACTAGCATGTGTGATATGACCTTGAAAGTTTGGGGAATCATTCATACAAAATATAGCAGCCCAAAATCAGCCTCTTTCAGTTGATAATACTTCTTTAAAACCGATTTTTAAGACTAAGAACAAGCAAGTTATCCACATAACCGGCTCTTGATGCCATTGATGGGTTTGATAGAACACAAGAAAACAAGTTTAACCTTTTAAACTTTCTGAAAACGCAGCGGAAGATTAGCATTATAACTTTGTTTATAAGCTGAAAATCATGTCCTTATGATGACATTTAGATGTATAAAACAAACCCACAATCAAAGGATCATAATATGTGAATAAACAAGCTATGAACATATGTTAAACTACATAAAATCACAGCTACAATGAGCTGTGATTACTACCTCTTTCAGCAGCTTAAAACCGACAGAAAAGGGGAGGTTTGATGCTCAAAATCGGCCAAGACTCCAAGAAAAAGAGCCCTCAAGCTTGTATACCCCAAGCCTCCTTGCAAACACCACTTCTTGCTAGGGAGATGACACCAAAAACCACTCCAAAACTCTTGCAATGCTGCTGCCTGGCCGAAAGTTTTGAGAGCAAGAGTGAGGAGATTTTTGTCTATTGCATGTGAAGAGATTGGATAGAGATCAAGCAAATAAAGACTAGTTAATGTGTGTAGTGTTCAAGGCTAAAGGTCCAATCACAAAACAAGGGGGGGCCGAAATTTTAATCCAAAAGGGTTTCCCCCCTTTTTAAATTTAACACATACACACAAGTTAAATGGTCTTGTAACTAGACATACAATTAACCATTTAATTGTATGTACAAGTTATATAACTTATACAATTAATCATTTAACTTATAAGTTATAATCTCTCATTATTATTTGGTGTCATCTAACCAATTTAAATAACACATCAAATAATATTATTGAACAAAATATCCTAATAAGTTGTTCCCTCTCATATGCAACTTACTTAGAAAACCCATTTTCTAAATTGGTGTAAATATTTAATTGCATGATCATATCATCAATTAAATATTAATTGGTGTTTGCTAAGCTTGTTATTGGGTATAACCCGACTTGGATCATAACGTACTAACCACATCAATATTCTAAGTGTCTTGGGCACACAGAATCCTACAGTATTATTCAATAAAAGTGGCATTTAATATTATTCCAACTTATTTAATTCCATGAGCTGTGAACAATCAATTCATATTCGTCCGCTCCGATGATTCCGCCGTCGGTCGGGGTGTGACAGATTGGTATCAGAGCCATGGTTATAGGGAATTAGGTTATTAGAAATGGAATGACCTATACTATAACTAAGTACCCTTACACATGAGTCCTCTCATGTATTTTATATGCTTAGATAGGATTTTATGTGCCTGATATGCTTAAACATGATTATGTGATTACATGCCTTACATGATATATCCTTATACCTTGATTCTTATCAATGCACACACAAATTCTCAAACATATTCTAAGGCATTATGTGCCTAAATCAAATGGTTTTCAAATTGATTTTTGAATTGTTATTCATGGTTTTCAAGTCTCGTCAAAGTCTATGTCCTATAACCTGAAACATGTAATACTAGAAGAGTGTGATGCATGTATCTCGAGGTGTTCTGTCTAGGCAAGGTATTCATATAAATCCAAATTAACCAATGGATCCGTTTACCTTACCTGGGAACCCTTGGGGTGAGCGTCCACTTATAGGTACGCATGTCTTCATTAAAGTTGTTGTTGACCTAATACTTTGATAAGTCAACATATTCACTTTGGTTTGCGAACCGAACGTTACACTTGAAACATATTGTTGTTATTCTGAATCGTCTTATCATTGATTTTGTCTTCTTGGATTTTCAAACTCATTAACCAATTCTTATAACGATTCTTAATAATTTTTTTGAATGTCTTCCCTTCAAAACCGCTCACATTCTAGAAAACCCACTACGATTGATTCTATCATTTCAAACTATATCCATAATCTTAGCGAGCACGATATCCTATCAACCTTACACCAACGCAACTTGTAAATCTCGATGTCATAGTAAGCATGAACTAGTTATCTAAGAACCATGCTGTTGATGCATGTATGTCCCTAGATCATGATTTGTAATGTAATGAACTTGTCTGTCTGATTATGATGTAATTGTATCGATTAATGAAATGATATGAATTGGTTGTTACTTGTGATGTTTAATATTTCATTAATGAGTTGTGATTGAATTGATTGGGTTTATGATTGTTTGAATGATTGCACATTATGTTATATTAATTAAAACATTCAAACTTAACTTAATGAAGTTCTCATGCGAATGGCCCATGCGAATGGACCACACGCATGAATAACTTCATACGATTGACTCAATCGCACGACTGAACCAGGAGACTGGATCAGTCGTATGATTGACACATAAGATTGACTCAATCGCACGACTGAACACTCAGTCGTGCGGATGAATCAACCGCATGGTTCAATCGCACGACTGAACCATACTTATGGCCCAGTCGCACGATTGAACAATACTAACCTATAAATAGACCCAATTCGTGGGAAAACGTAAGCATTCATCCCATTACGATTCCAGACGTACCCTAGCCGTCCAGAAGCCTCCCAAATCGTTCTCCAAGTTCATAGAACACATCAGATCGGTTCCTAATCGATTTCTGACGTTGATTTCAATTCTTGATTGATTCATCGTGTGTTCTCACTGATTGGATCGCCAATCAAATAGGATTCCGCACTATTTGAGTTGGTTTAACACGCAATCACTCGGTATTTCGTTCAAATACCAGGTCCTAACAAGTGGTATCAGAGCTTTGGCTCTTGATTTCGTGTTGATTCAATCAAGATTGCATAAAAGTTTGTGTTTTTGCACGAAAAACGCAATCTTTAGCATCAAAAGTGATCTTGGACGTTCCCTGCTCATCGAAGTTCAGTTTCTACGGACTTAGACGATTTGGACTTGCAAAATTTCGAATTTTTACGGCTGAAACCCGTCAAACCTAGAAATTTTCGCAAAACAGCAGCTTCAGTCGCACGAGTGACCCATTCGCACGACTGGACTCCATTCGCAGTGCTCATTCGCACGACTGGACCTAGTCGCACCCTCATTCGGCCGACTGAACCGTTCGTTCGCATAGCTCATACGCACCAGATTCATTCGCACGACTGAACCATTCGCCCTGTTCAGTCGCACGGTTGAACCAATCGCAGAGTTCATACGCACGATAAGACCATTCGCATCCTTCAGTCGCATCAGTTAAAGTTTATTTGATTAGATTCTAAGTTTATTAGCCATGGAAGATCAGATGTCAGCCTTTACTGCTGGGAAGGACTCAAGAATTCAGAACCTGCTGTTGCTTGAGAGTGAGGTGGGTAATCACAATAAACCACCAAAGCTCTTGACTTTAGATGAGTTTCCCCACTGGAAACAACGTTTTGAGATCTACCTCAATGGAGTAGATCCTAATCTGTGGGAAGCTATCGAGGTTGGTTATAGTACACCGGTGGGAGCAGATGGAGTAAAATTAACGTTAAGTGGGATGACTGACGCACAGAAAGTAAAGTACAATGCAGAGAAAAGGGTTTATGCATTGATCACTCAGTCAATCCCCAAAGACATATTCCACCAGTACTCAGAGAACAAGCAGTCCAAGAAACTGTGGGATGAGCTAGAGAAAAGATATGATGGGAATGCATCATTAAAGGCAATCAAGGCAAAGGAGTTAAAGAAGGAATTCGATAACTTCTCATCGATTGGTAACGAGAGTTTAGATGAAGTCATAGACAGATTCTACCACTTGATGAGCGAGTTGCATACACATGGAGTGGAAACGACTATGGAAGAGAAAGTAAGCAACTTCGCAGATGGATTGCCTGATAAGTGGGCTTCATTCGTGTCTAATCTTAGACAGAATGGAATGCTTGTAAAGCTGGATATAAATGACTTCATTCTCAAGCTGCGTGAAGAAGCACTAAGGATGAAGTATAGAGCACAGAAGTCTTCGTATACACAAAACCCAGCTTTATACAATGCCACGCCTCAAGCTAAGACATCTGGAGCACCTCTCCAGACAGCATTTGTGTCTAGCTCGTCAGGTCCTTCACATGCTTCTCCTTCTGGATCAGACACGTCAGGGTCGTCATGTACCCACTATATTGGATCAGAAGCAAGTGCTACCAAATTGAAGACCGAGAACCTCGGTAATGTGACCGTAGAAGTAGCACGAGAGCATATGGATCTTCTAGCCGCAGTAGTTCATTCATATGATGGACTTGTGGCTGGGAAGATTGGAAACTGTCATCTGGCAGATGAAGACTACGAGCAGGTAGATGAAATGGAGCTTGAAAGAATGGATATAATGTGGGCCTTAGCTAGCGCTGTCCGAAGGGCGAAGAAGTTTGTTAAGAAGACAGGACAAAATTTGATAGCTACTAAGGACACCACATTTGGCTTTGACAAGAGCAAAGTGACCTGCTTCAACTGTGGAGAGAAAGGGCACTTCAAGAGGGAATGTGTCAAGCCAAAGAAGACGGGTAATGGGAACCCGTTCTCATCCTTTACTCGCCAAGACAAGCAAGCTTCCAGTTCTACTTCATCAAACAAGGACCCAAAAGCCTTGACTGCTCATGATGATGAAGGACAGGACTGGAGTTTTAGATTTGTCTCACCAGAATCTAACATTGCCAGTGTTGAAGATATTGATGATGATTCTGCGAGTGAAGGTGATTTAGCAGTTGAAATAGCGATGTCACACAGTGAAGAAACAACTGCAGCTGAGGTCAGTTACATACCAAAGGAGGAGACTTCCACGTCAGAAACAGAAAAGTCAGAATCACCAGAACCAGAGACGTCTGATGCTGCGTTGATGGCTAACTCTTCTGAAACAACACAGGTAAGTACAACTGACCAAATGTTTAATAATCATGCTTGTTCTAACTGTGATATGTTTAGGAATAGCATTGATGAAAAATTTGCTAGGTTATTAGATCACAATGATAACTTAGTAAAGGATTTACAACTATGCACTGAGGCCAATAGAGTTCTAAAACAAAATGAGCATAGTTATAAAGAAAAGATAGACCTATTGACTAAACAACTTAGGGAAACCGAAGTAGTTGCCTTTAATCAAGCAAATGACATTAGGTACTATCTAAACTCCCTAGAGGACACTAAGAAACAAAAGGCAGTTCTAGAAGTAGAAGTTAATTCCTTAAAACAGAAACTGCATAGTTGGACTAGTTCTTCACACATAGTTCAACACTTAGTGAGAGAAAGGAATAATGGGGAGGGATTAGGCTACAAAGTGGTTCCACCACCACCTGAGACCTTGATGAACACCAAGTCTAAACCAGTAAACAACAACCCAATCAAGGATCATGTGGTGACCACTCCTCTTGTTACTGATCCAGACACATCATGTTCATCTACTGAATCTGGACAGAAACAAAAGGAGGCCACTTCAAAGGCAAAGGGTAAATTGCCTTGTGTTAATCTGGAAAATGAATTTGAAAAAGTTAACTTAAAGTCAGGGTCAAACAGAGTCAAATCAGAACCTAAAAAGACTTCAAACGTTAATTTTTCACATGCTACAAGTCAAAAACCAGTTAACAAAAGGTGGAACAAGTTAAACAGGTTAAAACAGTTAAATTTGTTAAACCAGAGAAAACATCAAACATGCAAGAGTCAAAACCTAAAGTGATTGATGTTACTAAAGTGTCACGCATTTCTCCACAAAGAAAGTCTACTCATAAAGTTGATAGCAGATTGTGCTACAACTGTGGAGAATGTGGACATATTGCTTCCTATTGTCCTTTCTATCAGACACCTAGGAAGAAGATTGATCTTCAGGACTCTAGACCTAGGTCTTCTAAGAGGAGTTCTCTAACTCCACCTAGAAGATCTAGTGAACCTAAAGTCCAACCTGTAAGCCAGACGACTGTTTATCATAAACAGGCATTGCACAAATCTGGCTTATGGAAAGAGAAGTCATCCTGTGTGTCTGATACTGATGACAAGAAGGAATCTGAGTTACCCTCACCTTCTAAAGGTCAATGGGTAGAGTTTATGATGTGTGATGCCTCTGGGAAACCCAAGACAGTAAAGGCTTGGGTTCCTAACCTAAACTAATACATTTACTTGATATGTGCAGGGTGTTCGGTATAGCGCTGAGACTAACACGTGGATTATAGACAGCGGAGCATCCAGGCACATGACAGGAAATAGAGCCCTTTTATCAAATGTCAAACAAATAAAAGGAGGGCATGTTTCCTTTGCAGGAAACAAGGGAGGATACATCACAGCACAGGGAGAAGTGGGAAATCAGAAAGTTAAGTTTGATAAGGTGAACTACGTTCAACAACTTCAGAATAACTTGCTTTCTGTTTCCCAAATCTGCGATAAAGGATTTAAAGTCATCTTCGACAACAAGAAGTGTTACGTGCTGAAGAAAGACTATATGATTCCAGAGGACCAAGTTCTGATGACTGCTTCAAGATATAAGGACCTATATGTCTTGGATCTGTCAACAGCTGCTCCAACGGATCATGAGGTGCAGTGCTTTCTATCTAAAGCTACTGAGAAGGACTCAATCTCCTGGCATAGGAGAATGGGACACATTAGTCAAAGGAAGATGAATCACTTGATTCAGAAGGACTTAGTGAGAGGAGTAAATGTCAAGAACTTCCAACTTCCTGACTTTTGTGTAGCTTGCAAGAAAGGCAAACAGACAAAGAAGTCTCATAAGGAGAAGAAAGTTCATTCAATAGAACTTCCTCTTGAACTTCTTCACATGGATCTGTTTGGTCCAGTCAGTACAAGGAGCATTGCAGGCGATTTGTACTGTTTTGTGGTCACTGATGACTACTCAAGGTTCACTTGGGTAATGTTTCTGAAATCCAAATCAGAAACATTTGAGTCATTCAAGGAATTAGTCACCACTCTGGAATCTCTCTACAAGCTAAAAGTTAGACAAGTACGCTCAGACAACGGGACAGAATTCAAGAATCAATGGATGGAGGCATACTGCAAGGAAAAGGGAATTGTTCATCAATTCACTTCAGCATACACGCCTCAGATGAATGGTGTTGCTGAGAGGAAAAATAGAAGCTTGATAGAGACTGCACGGACTATGCTGGCTGACTCGAAACTGCCTATCCAATTCTGGAATGAGGCAGTAGCAAATGCATGTTATACACTGAATCGAGTCCTAATAGTCAAGCGCCACGGAAAGACATGTTATGAGCTACTACAAAGACGCAAACCGAATTTGGAGTATCTTGAACCCTTTGGCGCGCCGTGTACACTTCTGAAGAAGACGCAAGAAGGAAAATTCAGCGAGAAGGCAGATGAAGGAATCTTTCTAGGATACAACATACCGAATAAGCGAGTTTACAATAACTCAACGGGTCTTGTAGAAGTGTGGTGTAATGTCGACGTTCAGAGATATACCACGCCTCCTACAGGCAAAGGACCTGCCTACTTCTTCGATTATGATGGATTCTTCAAATCCTTCAACATACCTCTCTCTCCCTCGGATGATGAGCTAGCTACTAGGATGATGTATGATATTCTGAATACACCATCTAGCACACAGGGAGAATCATCTACTCAGTCAGGGGGAGTAGTCGACGACAGTGACTCCTCCTCTGAAGATGAAGCTGAAGCAGATGACCAGAACAGTCAGGAGGAACAGGTTCCAGTTCCTGAAAGTCCACAAGCATCTACGAGTGATGCACCTTCGACTTCAGAACCTCAAACTCCAACTACCTCAGATGCAGAACCAAATGTTCATAATCTTGGTTCTGAGGTAGCTGTTCCTACTACTCCAGGATCACGACTAAACGTCTATCATCCCCTTGACAATGTTATTGGGGATGTCAGATCAGGAGTACAAACCCGAAATCAGTTATACTCAGCTGATTACGCCTCGGTTATGGAGAAAGGTTACATTCATGATGGTGCCTATCGATGTTTTGTCTCGCAGGTTGAGCCAAAATATGTCAGTGAGGCACTCAATGATGAGGCGTGGGTGAGTGCCATGCAAGAAGAACTTCTGCAGTTTAAGAAGTTAGGTGTATGGACATTGGTTGATAAACCTAAAGGTGCTAAAGTCATTGGCACTAAATGGGTACTAAAATGCAAGAAGGATGACCAAGGGGTCATTATCAGGAACAAAGCTCGACTGGTGGTTCAAGGTTTTCGCCAAGTCGAGGGAATTGACTACAATGAGGTGTTTGCACCCGTGGCAAGGATGGAAGCTATTCGTATCTTCCTTGCCTATGCATCGTACATGAAGATCAAAGTCTACCAATTAGATGTAAAGAGTGCATTCCTTCATGGGGAAATCAGAGAAACAGTCTATGTAAGTCAACCCGAGGGTTTTGAAGATCCTTACCATCGGGATAGAGTTTACAAGCTCGACAAAGCTTTGTATGGGCTTCATCAAGCTCCTCGAGCTTGGTATGAGAAACTCTCAACTCATCTTGTGAAACACGGCTTTCGCAGGGGAGTAATTGACTGTACACTGTTTATTAAGGAAAAGGATGGCGACCTACTGCTTGTACAGATATATGTTGATGACATAATCTTCGGGTCAAAGAACGAAGAGTTATGTAAAGAGTTTGAAGCAGTAATGAAGAAAGAATTTGAGATGAGTGCCATGGGGGAGATGAAGTTCTTTCTCGGGTTACAGGTGGATCAAACACCTAATGGAATCTTTCTACATCAGACCAAGTATGTAGGAGACATTCTCAGTCGCTTTGACATGGAGAATGCTTCTGCTGCTGGGACTCCACTTGCTACGAATCATGATATAGCACCTGATGAGAATGGAGATCTAGTAGATGCCACTATGTACCGAGGAATGATCGGATCCCTCATGTATCTCACTGCCTCAAGACCTGATATTATGTATGCTACATGTCTATGTTCAAGATATCAGGCTAAACCAAAGGTCAACCATCTGATCGGGGTCAAGAGGATTTTTCGTTATCTGAAGGGTACACCCACACTTGGATTGTGGTACCCTCATGATGATGACTTTGAGCTTACCGCGTATAGTGACTCGGATTACGGGGGCTGCAAGATGAACTACAAGTCTACATCAGCAGGGTGTCAATTCTTTGGGAGAAGATTAGTTACCTGGCAGTGTAAGAAGCAGACATCGGTTGCATTGTCAACCTGTGAAGCCGAATATGTTGCTGCTGCAAGTTGCTGTTCACAAATCATCTGGATTCAACAGCAAATGCGGGATTACGGTTTAAAATTCTCATCTACTCCTATTTTTGTTGATAACTCTGCTGCAATTGCAGTAACTAAAAATCCGGTCCAACATCCTAAGACCAAACACATCGGTATTAAATACCATTTCATAAGAGATTGTTTTGAAAAGAACTTAATTGATGTGGTTAAAATTAATACTGATTTTCAACGCGCTGACCTCTATACTAAAGCCTTTGATAAACCACGTTTTCAATATTTATTAGAGGTCAACGGCGTTAAAAAGAAAAGTGAGGTAATTCCTGATGATGAAAATGTGTAGTCCGATGTCGTTTAGTTAAATTTATTTTATTTAATTTGATTTGTCTATTTGATTTTATTTTTATTTAAACTCATGTTATTTTGCTGTTTATTAAAATCCTAAAATAATTAAACCAGAAATGATTTTAGTATTTTAGGGGGAGAATATGTCAGCAAGTTAACATTAAAAAAAAAAAAAAAATGAGGGAGAAGGAGTAGCTAGCTGAAATAAGGTAGATTGTGTCTGTGATACCGATTCAATACCTTTGGAAAATGATAGTACACAGGAACAAATCAAGAGGGACTTTAAAATTTAAGTTTTAGTAAGATGCAAAAGTTCAAAGTAATAAATCTGTGTAGTCTAAGCAATACTAAAAGGAAAGATGATAGAAAACTGGCAACTCCTAAGGTGACACAAAGAAAGTAGACTTAGAGGCTGCTAGACCATATATGATATGTTGGTAGATTCAACACAATAGACAAATAGACCGGATTGGTGATTTCAAGATAAAACTAAAGTGTTCAACTGACTGTGGGCTTCCATCTTATCACTGGTTAACACAATCAACAATATTCCAATAAGGTGTAATGAGCAAGTAAACGCCACAAATGTGTGCGGATGACCATAACTAGAGCAAAGCAAGAAAAAATGAAAGACAAATGCAATAAAGCTAATGACTTATGTTGTTGGTGCATTTTGTGCAAAATAAAATAAGCTGCTCTAACAAGGAGATAGGTTATGTGCCTCTCTGCTGTGCGATGGCACTGACCTGAGGATAAGCATAACCTAGATATTCTAGAATTCATTGTTGTTTGCCGCCTCTCTGCTGTGCGATGGCACTGACCTGAGGACAGGCTTCTCTTTGAAAGCTCTAAGAATAGTCTCTTCTTGTAATAATACCCGTAGACCGCTCAAAAGCTCCTGAGGAATGTTGATTACCATATAAGTGTGGGATCCACAAGTGTTAGTTGAAATAATTAAACCTAAATAAGTCACCAGTCTGTGTCAAAAGTCTGTGTATGGATTTAAGTGGACAAACATACTGACAATCATTGTGGCTACATTCTCAAAGGTTCAAATCAATGTGAAAATCTAAGAGTTTCAGTATGATTTCCTTATGTTGCTAACGACTCTGGATGAACACCGAGAACTTGAGCATCAAAAGGTTTAATAACTAGTCCCAAATGATTTGAATTGCCTGTATGATTCCAAAAATTGAATTGGTCCAGATGTGATCAATCTAAGTTGAAGCTATCTACTCCCGAACCAAATCCCGTAGATATCAATCTCTGGATTTATCTCTCACAAAAAGCCAAAAATATGTCTGATTATGTAATTAGTTTAAATTCTTAAATTAGTTAGTCGTTTTAAGTTTTAATTTGAGTCAAGTGTCGGGCTACATCAGGAAAATCAGAAGGAATCAACTCACTAAAAGGGTCATGTCTGAGATGACCATATGTGCTTTGAAAGGTTAAATAGTCACGTCTGAGGTGACAAAGTTTTAAAAGGGTCACGTCTGAGGTGACCAAAGTGGTTAAAAGATCACGTCTGAGGTGATCAAAGTGTTTTCAAGATAAAAGGATCATGTCTGAGATGATCAAAGGCTCATAATGTTAATTTAATTAATCAAAAGAGTTTAAATGTAAATTGGTAAAAATGGCAGAAAATTAACTAAGTATGACCCATTCGCACGAATGGACCATACGTATGGCTAACCATACGAATGAAGTCCATTCGCACGAATGAACTATGAGTATGGACCATCCAACGAATGGACCATACGATTAGTCCAGTCGGAGGCTTAAGTGCGAACGAGTGAGTCAGTCGCACGACTGAACTTCAGTCGGACGACTGGAGAAGGGCGACTGACCCAATCGCACGACTGAGTCCCACTCGCACGACTGAAAGGTGCGTATGAACTCAGTCGCACGATTGGATCTAGGGTTGATATAAATAGAGGTGGAGTCGGTCGCAGAGACTCATCACCCTCAAATCGCCCCTAAATCGCACATCCTACCGTTACTCTGCCAAAATTTGATTTGCCTTAGTTTTCTCATTGATTGTGTGTTACTGACGTTCGCTAATCATCGTACAGGTATTTTGAAGTCTTCTTCCATCAAAAACAGAAAGATTGGAACCCTAAATGGGTTAACCCGACTGTGAAATGCGAACCGAGACTTGCAAACCCTAATAACCTATTAAAACTAAGCAATATGTTAAAATTAAGTAAAATAGGTTGTTAGTAAAGAGAATGCGACACTAAAGAACCGGTTAATTGAGTTATAAGACTTAGTTTGTGTAGATTCGAACGTTGGACGACTGAACACCTGAGACAGACGACTGGTCGTCCGGATGAACTTCAGTCGCACGACTGAAGGGAGCGATTCACTTAACCGCACGACTGAACCATGCGAATGAGACTCAGTCGCACGACTGGTGTAACCGCACAAGAGTACATGCGCATGAGTCCAGTCGCACACTCAGTCGTGCGCATGAGGTCAATCGCACGTCTGAACCTCAATCGCACGATTCAGTCGCACGACTGTCTTCAGTCGTACAACCTCAATCGCATGACAGATAGTTTTCATTCAAAGTCTAAGTGTTGCATTATACTCTTAGCCAACGAAACTAACGTTTATATTATTATGTGTTACAGATGGCGAGTCGATGGAATATGAGCACCAAGCACAACATATGTGCTCACCTGGACTTGACATCCAGGAATGCAGCTGACTTCACAGGCATTATTACATTTCTACAGAGATCCAGGATCGCTCATGCTATATCCACTCCTGCACACCATACAGATCAGTGCAGCAGGCCTTCTGGGAAGGCGCATCTGTAGATAGATCCACCGAGCCTCATTGCATCAGGAGCTCGATTTTTGGTGAGGCTATCACTGTATCTGAGGAGGATCTGAGGATTGTTCTACAGTTTGGAGACGATGCTGAGTGTCCCACTCGTCTACACCCCCTCACTGTCAGAGGATGTTTCATGAGAGCCAAGTACTCTGGGGACATCAATGCCGGGGTACTCAACAAGAGTAACCTCTGTCCCCAGTTTAAGTACCTTGCGCACGTGCTGCTGAAGTGTATAGCATCCAGGAAGGGAGGTTTTGATGAGCTCTCCGACCAGATCCAGAACGCATATGCTGCGTTGGTGCTGAACCACCCGTTCAGCTTCTCCAAGATGATATTCACCTACTTGGTGGAGAACCTCGAGGGGAAAGGGAAGGAAGGCTTCTGTATGTACCCCAGATTTCTACAGATGATCATTGACCAGAAGCTTCCCTCCCTGCCGAAGGAGAAGGAGGACGCTGTTGTTCTTGAGGTTATGGACGACACTACACTTGGCCGGATGAAGGTATACAGGGGGAAGCAGGTGAAGCCCCCTGTCAGGAGGTTGTTTGGGCATCTGGCCCGTGCTGATTATGTGGCGCCAGCCAAGAGAAAGTGGCGCCACGAGGACAGTGATTCGGATGTTGAGCACATTGCTATACCAGATACTGACTCTGATGATGATGATAGCGGCGACGCCGGGGATGATATGCCTGCCCCATCTAGAGGCACTGATTCAGACGTTATTCCCCGGGGTCAGCCACTGCCGGAGAGGTCGCAGAGATGGCCGGTTTCCATCAAGAGTTTGTGACTGGTGATATAGAGGAGGAGGAGTCAGATGAGGAGCCCCTCACCAGGACTGTGGGAAGTAAAGTAGTTCCCACAGACCACGGGCTTAGGGTGGTTGGTGAACACCCTAGGGACTCCTCAGAGAGAGACACTGACCCGAACTATGTTCCGGGGTCAGTAAGCAGAGCTGCAGGGGGAGCATCCACTTCCACCGGGACTAGGAGGAAGCGGATGGCTCAACCCCATGGATTGAAGAAGAAGAAGCGTCGCTTGACCTTCGTGACTACTACTTCCAGCACCACAGCCACCACTACCACCACTACTGACATACCACCCATCACCACAGCCACCACAGCCACTACTCCTACTACCACATCCACCACCTTACCTACCACCACTGTATCCTTCCCATCCATCACCAGACCATTCACCCCTACTTCACCAGCATCAGCCCACCGACCCATATTCACCACTGCCACTGCCACCACCACCACACATCATGCTGGACCTTCAGCCCAGCCTTCACATGCTTATGGATTCACTCTACCTCACATCGGGGTAGAGGAGCAGCTCTCAGCGCTAAACCGTATGGTGATGCGTCTGCTTGCTGCGGATGAGGAGAAGGCGGCGCAGATCCGCCAGCTGACCGACCTGACTGCTGCCCAGTCTCAGCAACTGGCAGAGCAGGCTCGGGTGATAGACCAGCAGAGAGTCGAGGTGTCCCAACTCCAAGACATGCAGGCTCAGTCCGTCAAACGTATAGAGGAGTTGGAGACGACCAACAAGACTATTATGCTGAGGTTGAAGGGGTCGAAGGATGAGCCCCTGAAGCTAAAGGAAGGTGACGGGGATGATGGAGATGACGATGATGAAGATGAGGATGATGATGAGGAAGATGATGATGATGAGGAGACTGAAGAAGACAGGACAGAAGGACGTGATGATGATGACGAGGCAGAAGGAGGGGATGCGGCTGCATCGGCCTCTGCTTCAGGTCAAGAGCGGAGATCTAAGCATCGACAAGACCAGTCATCCACTACTTCTGCTCCTCCGAGCGACACGCCCCAGATTCAAGACAAAAGTACTGATTAGATGTTTTATGTATTTATTTATTTTGTACTTGAATCATGTAATGGAAAACAAGTGTATTAAATGTTTATATATATTAAGTTAATATAAGTTGTTTGATTAATTACTAATGGTTTATGTGTTGAATGTTTATATCAAACAGATCCAAACTTTCAAAGGGATGAGTTTGACTTTGCTCCCCTTCAAATGGTCAAGACTCAATTAACCATGATTCTTGACCTACAAGGGATAGTGAGACGGTCTGTGAGTTATACCCCTGAAGAAGGGGAGATAATTCATGACCTGTCTGATGAGCAACTGGCAGAAATGTTCAGACTCAATCCCGATGAAATAGTGAAGGACGCTCCAACAGTTGATTCAACCAGTGATGAGGAACTGAATGACATTGATGAAGTTGAGGTTGAAGACATTACTGCAGAAGAGTATCCTCAGTACGCTGACGCCGAGGGAAATGTGGTCCCCAATCTGGGTGAATCCCTAGTCAGTGATACTTTTGAGGTACTAGACAAGATGGAGCAGGAAACAGAAAAGACTGAAGGAACAGCCCAAGCCTCCAATGCAGACGTAGATATTCGCAAGGCTGAATGGGCTGCCTGTTTTGAAGAAGTAAGAGCCCAGCGTGCTGCACCAAAGAGAGATGCCTACACCAAGCTCTACAGAGTCAAGAAACACCATAAGGTGTCAGGCAGGATTATCTCATGGGCTTATTTTGAAGACCTTAACGCTTATGCAGTTAAGAGGGAGCAGGGCATAGAGTACTTCAGGTTCCCACATGATCTGAAGACTCTACCTGGTTTTGAGCTCAACCAGCTGGCTAAACTAAAGCTGCTGTATGCTGACCCAAGAAAGATGTCAGGCTGGTTTGAGGCTGCCCTGAGGAAAGAGTACCACACCAGGTGGGTCAACTTCAAACCTCAACAACCTACGAGGTATATCAGACGTTCTGAAGTTGATCCCATAACTGGTAAGCCCAAGATAGTGCTGAAGTGGAGTCCCCCGAGAACAATGTCGAGAATCCCTCTCAGGGAAATGCCACAGGACTTCACTCCCCACTTCAAATGGTGGTACTATGATTGGAGAACCGCTGAAGCTGTCATAGTGTTGAATAAAGAGGGACAAATGGATACTATCAGGGTATTCGACCCAATGTGGCTAACCAACTTGTCTGCTAATGATGTCTACACATTATACAAGTGGCCACTATTCTATGACACGCAAGATATTGTACAAGCCCTCCAATTCCAAAATGTCATAAGACTCTGCTTTGCTTTTGAGATACACGCAGGAGTCACTAAAGAGGAGAAGTACAAAAAGTATAAGGAGGTGATGCAGAAGACAAGAGAATAGATAGATCTAGGTCCAAGGGGGAGTTTGTTGATGCATGTATGTCCCTAGATCATGATTTGTAATGTAATGAACTTGTCTGTCTGATTATGATGTAATTGTATCGATTAATGAAATGATATGAATTGGTTGTTACTTGTGATGTTTAATATTTCATTAATGAGTTGTGATTGAATTGATTGGGTTTATGATTGTTTGAATGATTGCACATTATGTTATATTAATTAAAACATTCAAACTTAACTTAATGAAGTTCTCATGCGAATGGCCCATGCGAATGGACCACACGCATGAATAACTTCATACGATTGACTCAATCGCACGACTGAACCAGGAGACTGGATCAGTCGTATGATTGACACATAAGATTGACTCAATCGCACGACTGAACACTCAGTCGTGCGGATGAATCAACCGCATGGTTCAATCGCACGACTGAACCATACTTATGGCCCAGTCGCACGATTGAACAATACTAACCTATAAATAGACCCAATTCGTGGGAAAACGTAAGCATTCATCCCATTACGATTCCAGACGTACCCTAGCCGTCCAGAAGCCTCCCAAATCGTTCTCCAAGTTCATAGAACACATCAGATCGGTTCCTAATCGATTTCTGACGTTGATTTCAATTCTTGATTGATTCATCGTGTGTTCTCACTGATTGGATCGCCAATCAAATAGGATTCCGCACTATTTGAGTTGGTTTAACACGCAATCACTTGGTATTTCGTTCAAATACCAGGTCCTAACACATGCCAAAGTTGCCTGTATTGCGAAGCTCATCTGGATTCCTCTTTTGTCATAAAGTGACTTAAACATTTATCTTATCTTCGCTAAGTCGAGTTTCGTATTAATCTTATGCTTGGTGCTTTACTTGTGACAAAACCTTTCTATCGTCTTACATGCAAAAAGCTTGTCAATCAAAAGTCTAATCAAACTGATGATTTTATCCGTTTGTCAAGAAACCCATGAAATCACAAATCAGGAAATCGAACAAACTCAAGCGTAGCTAAACACCGAGAATCAAAACTCATTGAGTTTAAACATTCCCAAGGGTTCACTTGAGAACGGGAAATAAATTCCAAGTTTCCTGATATCCTTTAAATCAAGCTTCTCGTGATTAAATTTCGGGACGAAATTTCTTAAAGTAGGGGAGACTGTAACATCCGCCTATTTCCAAATTATAAACCCGAACCCGTTGGGATCATTCATTTAGTAAACTTTGATTTTGTAAATTTTGATGCTTAATTACATTAAAGTTTTTACCAATTATTCAATTTATGTTAACTTTATGAATTATAAAATGATCTTTCTAATTTTATAGAATCAAATTATTAATTATAAAATTTTAATTATTTAATTGAAATAAATGATTAAGTTACAAAGTATCAATCTTTCGTTTTAGTTAAGAAAGTCATTATTAAATTCACTTTGTCTATTTTTGTGTGTCAAATACAATAATAGATTATTCAATATAATCTATAACTTATAACATAATTTTTATATAAATTTAAGGAATGATGTTATTAATTAATAGATTTTAATTTGTTAAACTAAAATAAATATCAATTATAAGATTTTACAAGATTTATAAAAATCATAAAGTTTTATAAATTAAATAATTTTGTTAAATTATTAAAACTTGGGTTTTATAAGTTGGGCCATAAATGTAAATTTTAAAACTTAAATCACAAAAAGGTTTTAAAGTCTTAACATAAAATAACAACCCTGCAAAACATTAGGGACCAAAGGTGTAACTTTGTTAAAAACCCAAACCAACCCCCTCCCCCCCCCCCCCTAGATACCCCTTGTCTCCGGCCAACTCCGGCCATTACTTTGGCGACACCTAAGTAGCCAAAATCGGCCTTTTACACTCCAATAAACCATTCGTTGACCTTCATGCATCGGTTTCAAACCTAACACCAATTATAATTCAAGTTAATCAGTGGCTTAGAGGGTTACAAAAGAAACCAAACCTGTAACGCCCGGTTATTTTTTTAAAGTCAAAGAAAGAAGGAAACAAAGAAAAGGAAGAAAAGAAATAAGGTCCAAGTTGAGGGACCAATCTTGCCAAAAGAAGAAAAGGTTTGGAAGAGTGGGTAAAAGGGAATGGCAGCCCATTCCTCTCTCCCATTCTCATTCCATTCGGCCTAGAGAGGGAGAAAATGGAGAAAGAGCAAAAAGCTAGGGTTTTTGAAGAATCGAGTGCAAAAGTCGAAGTCTAGCGGGTTTGTGTGAAGCTTTACTCGAAGGGGCTGCTAAGGTGAGTTCTAGGACCCCTCTTTTACACATTTTTGACTGATTTTGGGGCTGGAACACATCTGAAACCATTTTGTTGTGTGGGGTGTTAAACCCGTATGTATGTGTGTGTGTGTGTGTAATTCGGGTGGTGGGTTTGATTGCGGGCTTTGTGGTGCTTGAATGGTGTTGTGGTAGGTGTTTCTAAGGTTTAGGATGGTTGATTTGAGCTTAGAACAGGTTTGAGAGGGTTTGGAGACCGAGTTCTGCAGTTAGGGTTCGAAAGGGGGCTGCATTCTGCACCAGCTAGGGCTTATGCGACTGGAACCCATGAGTCCGAATGGCATGCGACTGGAGGCCATACGGCCGATAGGCATGCCACTGAGGTCCATGTGCATGGGTGCCATGCGACTGAGGTTTATACGCATGGAAGTCATGCGAGTGAAGTTCATGCGCCTAAAAGGCATGCGATTGAAGGTTATGCGACTGAAGGCCATACAACCGAATGGTCATGCGACTGAAGGTCACACGACTGAAAGTCATGCGACTGAAAGCTATGCGACTGAGGGTCCATACGCCTAAGTGTTCATGCGTCTGGAAGCTCTCCATACACATAAGTGTCCATTCGCCCCATAGTGTCCATACGCCTAAGTGTCCTTATGCGCCTGGAATGGCCATGCGACTGAATAGTGCCCATACGCCCAAATAGGGCTCATGCGCCTGAAAGAACTTAGTTTACTTTCTGACTTTCGGGGGAAAAGGGTTGATGTAGGCTTTGACTTGGGAGATTCCCGGGGGTTCATGTAAGTTGACTTTTGGGGTCATAGATGTTATGATGGGCATGTATGATGTATGATTGATGCTTATGCATGATGGTATGTATGTGGTATGTTATGTATGTATGATGGTGCCTTGTATGGTGATGTTGTATGTTTATATTCATGTTCCTTGTTATGTATGATTATTTTCCCGTGGCTTTACGTTGAATGTTAATGAATGAAATGAAAAGTATTATGTAACGTAAAGTGGAAGATAATGAAAAGAGGAACGTATTGAAAGAATGCATGCATTAAGGAATGAATGAAAGTAAGAAAGGCTTGCAAGCAAATGTATGGAGGTTCACACCCAATGAGGGGTGTTAGCTCAACCGTGTGCGGGTTAGCTACCCCATGAGGATGCACACTGGGCTTAATCCGTGTGATTAAGCAAATGTATGGAGGTTCACACCCAATGAGAGGTGTCAGCTCAACTGTGTGCGGGTTAAATACCCCATGAGGATGCACACAGGGGTACAATCTTTGTGATTGACCATATGTATGGGGTCCTTGTCGCTTAACCCTAGATGAATTGCTTGGTGCTCTAGAGGGGGGTTAAGCACATGACAGGACCTAGATGGAAACGAAAGATAATAAATATACGAAATGAACGATGATGAAGATAATAACTATTATCTATGTGTATGTACGATGTGTGATCACGTTCTAAAGCCTGGTATGATTTGAAAGAAAGTAAAGAACGATTTTAAACGAAAGATAAAGTATGTTTTGTATTATAAAACTAGAACTCACTCAGCAACGCTGACTTTTATGTGTTTCCAGTTGGCAGGTAAGGTTGCTGAGGAAGGCACGGGGCGGCTATTCGGCTCATTTTGGATGGCATTCTTTTGTTTAATGTTTTTGCATTGTAATGCAAACAAACGATGATTTGTAACGAATGTTGTATTAACTTGCAAAAGCATTTATTTTGTAATGAAAAGTTATTTTAATGTTTCCGCTGCAATGTTTATTAAAGTTAATGTAATTATACATTTTATGTGCGACAATTGACCAGCTGTAAGTGTCTCGGGAACGGGGCCTTACAAGTTGGTATCAGAGCCAAAGTTTAAGTAAAACGGGTAAATATTTTTGAAATAAACCTTAAATTAAACTGAAAATGGGATGGAAAGGGAAGGGATGCCAATCTGAGTAGTTGCGTGCCATCAGGTACTTTCTTAATGTTACTCGGTATTACGTGCGCATGTTATGTGGTTTATGTACTGCTTGTAGATTTAGATACTGATGTAGTCAGGATAGGTAATGCTCGGGGTATGAAGAGTAAAGTAAGTGGCTAATCACAACTGGCTACTATAATTAGGGACTTACTATACTTGACATAAACTGAGCTGTTCCCTTGAATGATCGTGTTGGTGTTTGAATCTTTCAGTGTGTTAAAGGATGGCCGGCGGTAGATCATCTAAAGCTTCGCGTGGTGGAGGTCGTGGTGGAAGTGGTGCTGAACCGCGACCCAAAAGAGGAAGACCTAGAGTCGAAAAGGTGGTTCCTGAAGAACCCGAGACCCCTCATCCGGAGGGCGGAGATGAGAGTACGAATTTGAGGGCCTCAGTGAAAGAGGCAGTTATAGAGGAGGTTCATCAGGTCATGCAGACGATCCTACCGTCTGTGATGACCGAAGTGATAAAGGTTGTACGAGAAGGAGAGAGA
Source organism: Flaveria ramosissima (assembly GCA_025215565.1). Classification (NCBI taxonomy): domain Eukaryota; kingdom Viridiplantae; phylum Streptophyta; class Magnoliopsida; order Asterales; family Asteraceae; genus Flaveria; species Flaveria ramosissima. The sequence continues at coordinate 17,719,097 of CM046033.1, read as the reverse complement.
AAGGAAAGGAACAGGTCCGCGGGAGGACAGGAGGGGCCGGAGACCAAAACGGTTCTCTCCGATGATGAAGAAGAGGAAGAAGAGCCTGCGCCGAAGGCGGCACGAGGCTGTAATAATGGGGCATTTATGAGATGCAAGCCCCTAACTTTTGATGGTAATGGCACTGCTGCTACTGCTCACCGGTGGGTGAGGGAGATGGAAGCCGTTCTTGATATTAGAGAGTGTTGGGAAGACCAGAAGGTGAAGTTTGCTGCCCACTCGTTTGTGGACTCGGCTCTGTGTTGGTGGGACAATATTGTCCAAGCCGAGGGTAGTCAGGCAATTGGGAGAATGAGGTGGCCTGAGTTGAAAAAGTTGGTGATCGAGGAGTTCTGTCCTCATAGGGAAATGGATAAGGTGGAAAGGGAGTTTCTGCAGCTGGAAGCGGGAACAATGACTCATCAGCAATACACTACGAAGTTTAATAAGATGGCACGGCTGGTGCCGGATCAGGTGACGCCTCTGTCACGAAAGATTAAGAGGTATATTCACGGCTTCTTGGCGGATATTTGCAAGCACATGATCGTTGCCCGACCAAGCACGTTTAGGTCGGCGGTTGATTTGGCAGGAAGGTTGTATGACGAGCGAGACGTGGTGGTGGCCGAGGTGAACAAAAAGGATGGTGGCGACCGGAATTGGAATGGGAAAAGATTTGGTCGGGGTGGTGCCTCGACGAGTGATAAGAAGGCACGGGTGGATGATCGCCGTGTGGTCACACCTGGTGCAGGATCGAAGAGGTGTGGCAAATACGGGAAGGAGCATTCGGGAGAATGCAAATGGGGATCAAGCATCTGCTTCAAGTGTGGGAAGCCTAGTCATATAGCAAGGGATTGTCGTGTGGCCAGATGTTTTAACTGTGGGGAAAGTGGTCACATGAGTAGGGACTGCAAGAGGCCAAGGGCTGAAGGTTCGGGAGTGAAGAAGGCTGGAGGGGAAGGACAGAAGGCGAGCGCCCGAGCGTTTACGATGACGCAGGAGGAGGCTAGGACGGACCCTAATGTTGTGTCAGGTACGTTTCTAGTAAACCAAACTTTAGCCTCTGTGTTATTCGATTCTGGTGCTAGTAAGAGTTTTATTTCTGCTGTTTTCTGTGCTAAACTGCATGTTAGTAGTAGGAGAGTTGATGCACCCTTTGATGTAGAAACTGCCATAGGTAAGTCTACCAGGATTTCTGAGATGATAGATGGTTGTGACGTGGAATTAGAAGGTCACAAGTTTCCTGTTAGACCATTCGTGATGACCTTAGGTGGTTTCGATGTAGTTCTTGGGATGGATTGGTTAGCGGCCTACGAGGCGAACATTGTGTGTCGCAAGAAGATGATTTGTTTGACAGCGCCTGACGGGAGTTCGGTGACGGTTTATGGTGATCGGGTCATTACGACTCCGAAAGTGATTTCAATGGCGGTGGCGGGAAAGTGTATGAGGCGTGGATGTAGTGCCTACTTGGCCTATGTAAAGGATGTGGATACGCCAACACCACTACTATCCGATGTACCGGTTGTGTGTGACTTTCCAGATGTATTTCCCGAAGACTTACCTGGAGTGCCACCTGACCGTGAGATCGAGTTTCAGATTGATTTGATACCGGGTGCCCAACCTGTAGCTAAGGCGCCGTATCGGTTGGCTCCGACGAAGATGAAAGAGTTGATGGAGCAACTACAAGAGCTGCTTGATAAGGGGTTCATTAGACCGAGCATCTCTCCTTGGGGTGCTCTGGTCTTGTTTGTGAAGAAGAAAGACGGTAGTATGAGGATGTGTATCGACTACCGAGAGTTGAATAAGCTGACAGTGAAGAATCGATACCCGTTACCGAGGATTGATGATTTGTTTGATCAGCTTCAAGGTGCCAGTTGGTTCTCAAGGATAGATCTTCGATCGGGCTACCATCAACTGAAGGTGAAAGAGCAGGATATCCCTAGAACAGCTTTTGACGCGTTATGGTCACTACGAGTTTCTCGTTATGTCATTTAGTTTGACCAACGCGCCGGCTGCTTTTATGGACTTGATGAATCGAGTGTGTCGGTCGATGTTGGATAAATCAGTGATCATGTTTATTGATGATATCCTGATTTATTCGAAGAGCAAGATTGAGCATGCAAGTCACATTCGAGAGGTGTTGGAGGCGTTGAGAAGGGAGAAGTTGTATGCTAAGTTCTCCAAGTGCACATTCTGGCTACGTGAAGTTCAGTTCTTGGGTCACGTGGTGAATCCTGACGGAATTATGGTGGACCCGGCAAAGGTGGAGGCGGTGATGCAATGGAAGTCTCCAAAGACGCCATCCAAGATTCGTAGTTTCTTGGGTTTGGCGATCTATTACCGAATGTTTATTCAAGACTTCTCTAAGATTGCTTCTCCACTAACCAAGTTGACTCGTGAGGATGTAAAGTTTGTATGGGGTCAAGCTCAGGAGAAGGCGTTTGAGGAACTAAAGACGAGATTGACTCAACTCCTGTTTTGTCGTTACCCGATGGAAGTGAAGATTTGGTGGTTTATTCCGATACTTCCTACTCGGGGTTGGGGTGTGTGTTAATGTGTCAGGATCAGCGATCTCAAGTTTGATGTATTAGAGAGTAATGCAGCGAAATGAGATCAAGAATTAGTCAAATTATAGCAAGAGTTTGATATTTGTAAACAAATACGAGAGAATATTTTTCTGTGATAAGGAATGTTTCAATAATGCCCAATATTATTGCTAAATCATTCATAGTTACAATAAGGTTGACACTCCTTATATAGAGTGCAATTACTGCTGTAATCACGGGATGGTGATAACTAGCAGATCTAGTACAAAAATAACTAACACTTAACAAACTACTGAAATGTTCACAACTACTGAGAACATGTCAGAGTGCTAAGTATAAAACATGAAACTACTGAAAAGAAAACTACTAAAACTACAACGACTGAAGAACAAACTCTTCAGTCGTTTTACAAAGCTACTGAAAATATAAAACATAAAACTACTGAAGAGTAAAACGTCACAACTACAGAAGAAGTCCTCCTCAGCTGTTATGACAACATCTGATATTTGGTCTTCAGCACTTGTGTCTTCAGACTTTGTCTTCAGTACTTGTCTTTAGACTTTGTCTTCAGCACTTGTGTCTTCAGACTTTGTCTTCAGGTGTTATCTTCAGCTGTTGTGAACTTCAGTAGTTGTTGTGACGTCTGTGGGACTTAAAGGTTTTTCTGATCCGGCTCATTGGTACTTTTGGTCCAACAAACTCCCCCTGAACTAATGCAGCCAAAACCTTTAACTTTATTGAGGTCCCACTTATTGTTGGCAAAATGGTTGGTCTTTTTCCTTCTTGATCAGTTGAGAAGATGACCCATATAAGCACCGGCCTGGAAATAAGTCTCTGATGATTTGGTTGGCAAAGAATGGATGGGAGCTCTGTATTAAGGAATTGGACACTGAGCTGTTCCCCCATCCATGAGACTTACTTCCCATGTATAAGCCTGTAGGATTCTCTGGTGTATGCTCTGAGAAACATGATTTGTTCTTCCATGGTAAGATTCTCTGGTTCACCATCAAACAATCCTTTACGCCCATACTGCTCTGAGATGTACTTGGCCTGTTTGCCATTTTTGAGCTCAACTGTTGTGATCTGTCTGTATGCAAACTCATCTGGGTGATTACCCTCAAGTAACAGACTGAGCTCATTTTGTTTGAAGTTTTCCAGCTTCTTGTAGACCAACCCCTTTTTAATAACTCTGTTCTCTAACATCTTTTGGGGTGGCTGTTTAGTCTCATAAGCCTTCTTAAAGTCTTCAACAATTTCCCAGGGTGATACTACAAGGACCACAGTGATCTCTTCATCTACGATCCTTTTTATCTGGCCCTTGTATCTCGCAGGAATGTCTTTCTTTACAATTCTGTGAGCCACCCTAGGATCAGGCAATATCCTCACCTTTTCCTTTTGATATTGAAATGTGTTGGCAAGGGTGTACAATCTCAGAGCCTCTTTCTTCATACTTATTATTGATGAAGAAGCAGCATACGTTTTGTCTATGCTTTTCAGCATTTCCTCATCATGAAGCCTTTGTTGCTGTTCTTCTTCAATCTTTACTCTCACTGTTTCCATCTGTGAGGTGGGAGTGATGGGCATAGATTTTGCTTTAGGCAAAGTTAGGACTGCGGAAAGAGGCAGCCTATCTTCTTCCTCATCATCCTCTTCTTCTTCTTCTTCTAGCCTCAACATCCTTCTCTTCTTCTTCTTGGATGCATCATCGGCTGTTGGTTTTGAGGGTAAAGGAGTTGGTTTAATGGGTTGTGGTAGTGGTGATTTTGAAGTGGTAGGTTTTGCAGGTTGTTCTAGCATTCTTGTAGTGTGTGAGGCTTTGGAGTGTTTTGCTAGTTCATTTCTGTTCTCAGCACCTGCTTCATTTAGTGCTTCAATCACTAATCCTTTTGTGTATGCTTCAGACGTACAGATCTTGGTGGTTATTGCCAAGATATTGTCCCTGGTCCATGACTTAATCTCTATCAATGATCTCCCAAGATATTTTGCAATGAATCTGATCATGATCTCCAATCTTTCTCTTTCTAACACATCATAACTTGCCCATCTTGAGTTAATTTCTTCAACTTCAAGTCTTCTAATCTCTGAGTCAAGCTGTGCAGTATCGAACCCTTGTCTATATAGTTGATCAATAATGGAGTCCATAGATTTACTATGGGTGGCATCCGCCATTTTGATCATCTCATCAAGTTTGAGTTCTTTTTGAAGTTCTTTTTCTTTCCTTTCAATCTTCCTCTTCTTATAAGTGATATGAAAGTCTTTGTGACTTTCACTCACTTGATCAGTGTCAGCTCCCTTCATATGCTCTTCTTCCTTCTCAGTCTCCTTCACAACCTCCTCTTCCTTCTCAATCTCCTGTTCTTTCTCTTTCAATATGCTCTTCCCTTTTGCTTTCACTAACTGACTCTCCCCCTTTTTGGTTGCATTGTTTGCAAGGGTTTGAGTAGTAGAAAGCCTTGTGCTCACAATCTCCTCCACCAGGGGCTGTATGATTGAGGGAAGCCTCTCATCCAAGGTTTGGATCACAATGTCTGTGATCATTGGGGTGATGAGAGGTAGGGATTTCTGGAAGATAGCAGTTGTTTGCTCAGAGGGGTTCTGTCCCTGAGAAGCAGTGCCAGAGGTAGAGGCTGGTGGGTTGTATGTTTTGATTGGCTGAGTGTTTAGGAGACCTTCAGGTGAAGGTGCCATCTGTGGGTGTATGGTGGTGTCAGATGGACTTGCTTCTTGAGAGAATTGGTCAAGTAGTCTTTGTAGTCTACTGACTTCTTCCTCAAGAATTGTGTTCTGGGCTAGAACATCATAAAAGAAGCCCAGGTCATCATCAGCAGATGCTGAATCACCTGACCTCCTGCTAGTAGCAGGATGTACATGCCCTGGGTGTAGACCAGTTGTAGCATGTGCCCCTTTTTCTTGGAACTGGGGACTTCCAGCCTCAGGACGATGTCCTTCATCAGCTGTTGCCTCTGATGAGGTCTTAGCAATGTTACCAGCCTCAGTCTGATCATGTGCTGATGCAGAAGAGGTGGCAGCCTCACCAGATATTCTGATCTCCTTATCTACACTAGGAGACAGAACATTTAAACCCCTGTGCTGTGGGTTGTCAGAAGCATGTTGATCCTCTTCCCCTATATCTGTGGTTTTCCCCTTTGGTGGTTGTTGGGGAGGAGGAGAGGCATGCAGCTGAGTCAGCACGTTTGCAATTATAAGTGTTGGACTTTGGGGGGCATTTTCATGGGGAGATAGAGTAAAATCAGTATGCACCTGGGGAGAATGGTGCGTTTCAATGGAAATCTCCTCAAATGAGGAAGATTCCAGATTTGTGGGTACCCCTCTTGTGGTTGCTTCAGGCTCCTTTTGAGAGGAATCCTGAGCGGCTGTGGCTGGTTGAGTCTCTGATACTACTGGGGGGTTTACACCAGCAAGTATATCCTGTCTTGGTGGTACAGGAGCATCTTCAGGGGACTCATCTCCCTGAATAGCTGTTTTGGGTCGTTTTGTTTTTGGTTTGGTGGGGACTTTGGATTTTGTGGTGGTGGCTGTGGGTTCCAGCTGCGTGGGTTTGCGCAGCTTGGCAGCCATTTTGAGTGATTGGTCAGAGTTGTGCCAGGAGTATACTTTTTCAATTATGGCCATTATGAACCGAGGATATAATATCCAACGGTTAGAAAGTTGTTTTTGGGCCATATCCTTGAGCTCTAAGAATAGTATTTCAGAAAAATTTAAAGGTTGTTGCTCAAGGATGGAATACAATACCTGTTGCCACCTTGTGGACATTTGATCCCATGATGAAGTCTTGGGGGCCAGGCAGACATTGACCATATGAAAGATGAGCCGTTCAGCATCCTGGAAATGTTTCTTCAATATGGTAGAGGCACTCAGGTTACCTTCGTATCCATGGTGGGCAAATGATAGATCTGTGGTGCCCTTTGGATAACTAGTCGGGAAAGTGGCATCATCCAGATTGAGGGTTTGGCGAAGAATTTCTGGAGTGATGACCACCTTTTGACTGTTGACAAACGCTTGAAGAGACTTTGTGTCATTCTCCTCAGGACAAGAGTGACGTTTGTCCAGAATTGGCCAAGAGATTCGGCATATATGGTGGGGTTTAACTGGAAAGCTGTTTGGTAAGGTGACTGGACCATTAAATCAATGGCGTTGTGAAACTTGGTCCAGTAAGGCGATTTGGTAAGGTGAGCGACACAGTTGTGTCGTGGTTTTAGTTGCATGGTCGCCATGGATGAAGAGAGGTTACAGAGTTTTTGAACGTTAGGTTTGAGAGGAGAGGTGAGAAAAACTCTGAAGGTAGGATAAGGTATTTATAGGGTAGGGTTATGAAACGACTGAAGGTTTTGGTGTTATTCATCATTCGTTGAAACCACTGATGACGTGGCATTAACTTTCAGAGGTTTGAAATGACTGACCGTATTGGTATGATCATCAGTTATTATAAAACAACTGAAGACTTGGTTTTAACCGTCAGACGTTGAAACAGCTGAAGTCTTGAGTTAGTCTTCAGTAGTTAAACTACTGAAGACAACTTTGACTTCAAGTGGTGAAACAACTGAGGACATGGTGTTTGTCATCAGTAGTTGTGAAACTACTGAAGACAGTGGTTTTGTCATCAGTTGTTGTAAACAGCTGAAGACTTGGTGTTAGTCTTCAGTAGTTGTTAACTACTGAAGACATAGGGTTGGCTTCAGTTGTTTGGAAACAGCAGTTGTAGAAACAACTTAAGAGAAATTACTCATCAGCTGTTTTCGTCAATTCATAGCTTTTCAGCTGTTTCAGTCTGACCTCCACACTTACTCATCAGACTTACATCTGAGTTTCAGAGGTTTCATTGGTCATCAGTACTTATCTGTATTTCTGACATCAGTTGTTGTAACTACATCAGCTGTTTTAACAAATAAAGTACTTCAGTACTTGTGAGAATGTAGCCTTCAGTAGTTATAAAAACTACTGAGGGGAACGGAACTCATCAGTACTTATATATGACATGGTTACCAATGATCATCAGTATTTATTACTGAGATCATCAGTAGTTGTCACTTATTCTAGCTGCAGCATACCAAGCCTTAACACCAGGTTGTGGAAAGTTGAACTATCCAAAGGCTTAGTAAAAATGTCTGCAAGCTCATCAGCACTAGGAACAAACTTTGGATCAATCAGACCTTTTTCAAAACAATCTCTAATAAAATGGTGTCTAATTTCAATATGTTTAGTCCTAGAGTGCTGGACAGGATCTTGACAATACAAAGAGCTGAAGAGTTGTCCATTAACAATGATGTCTTAGTCTCAGTTATGCCATAATCCAATAATTGGTTTTGAAGCCATAATACCTGAGATGTACAACTTGCAGCAGCAATGTACTCGGCTTCAGCAGTTGATGTAGCAACTGAGGTTTGTTTCTTACTCTGCCAAGAAATCAAACAGTTGCCTAGGAATTGACATCCACCAGAAGTTGATTTCCTGGTCAACTTACACCCTGCATAGTCACTGTCAGAAAAGGCAACTAATTTACCAGAATGTCTAGTAGAATACCATAAACCTAGAGATGGAGTGCCTTGCAGATATCTAAAGATCCTCTTGACTGCAATCAAATGAGACTCCTTAGGTGCAGCCTGAAATCTAGCACAAACACATGTAGCAAACATAATATCTGGTCTAGAAGCTTAAGTACATCAAGGACCCAATCATACATCTGTAAAGTGTTTCATCAACCACTTTACCTTTCTGATCTGTATCCAGTTGTGTGGTGTTGCACATGGGAGTAGAACATGGTTTACAATTTTGTAAATCAAATTTTTCCAAAAGATTTTTGTATATTTGGACTGATGAATGAAAATTCCATCAGCCTTTTGTTTGATTTGCAAACCCAGAAAGAATTGTAATTCCCCCATGGCACTCATTTCAAACTTTTGTTGCATCAACTTTGTAAAGGCATCACACAACTGTGGATCAGAAGATGCAAAAATAATATCATCTACATAAATTTGAACAAGTAGATTATGCTGCCCAACTTTCTTAATGAATAAAGTTTTATCTATGGAACCTCTAGTAAAATTATTTTCAAAAGAAAGTTTGATAATGTCTCATACCAGGCTCTAGGAGCTTGTTTCAACCCATAAAGAGCCTTATCAAGCTTATACACCCAATTAGGATGCTTATTGTCCTCAAAACCCGGTGGTTGACATACATAAACCTCTTCTTTAATTTTCCCATACAAAAATGCACTTTTACATCCATTTGAAAAACTTTAAGATTTTGATAAGCAGCATAAGCTAAAAACAATCTAATTGCTTCCAGTCTGGCTACAGGGGCAAAGGTTTCATCATAATCAATACCTTCTTCTTGTGCAAACCCCTGAACAACCAGTCTGGCCTTGTTCTTAACAATAAGCCCATTTTCATCAGTTTTGTTCCTAAACACCCATTTAGTGCCTATTGCACACTTACCTGGAGGTAGAGGAACCAGTTCCCACACTTGTTGTTTCTTGAACTGAAGAAGCTCAAGCTGCATGGCATCAACCCATCCATTGTCCTTTAAAGCAATGTGATAATTCTTTGGCTCTTGCTGACTAATGAAGAGAGCATAGAAGCAGAAATTTGACAATTGACTTCTTGTTGATACTCCAGCAGTGATATCACCAATGATTTGAGACATAGGGTGATTCTTCAGATCTTGGTACACAATGAGATCAGTGCAAGTGTTTGTAGCAGGCTCAGCAGCAACAGATGGTGATGGTGAAGCATTTCCTTGAAACCAATCAGTAGATGGTAATTCAAAGGAAGTTGAAGTTGTAGAAATCTCATCAGCATTTGTTGTGGATTGTGCTGCTGGAGCTACAGGAACATCAGGTCTAGCTGAATCAGGCAACTGATCACTAAACTTGAAAGGTGAGTACTACTATCATCATCATCAGCACCAGCAGTACCACCAGGTGGTGAACTGTTGACAGGAGCAACAGCAGGAGTTTGATGAGGAACATATTGCAGTATGTCCAAATCAAATATCTCCACAGGGTTTTGTGGAATCTTGTCCTTTGGAGATTCATTAAACTTAACATGTAGAGTCTCTTCAACCATCTTTGTTCTACAGTTGAAGACTCTGTATGCTTTGCAAGTTGATGAATAACCAACAAAGTACCCTGCATCCACCTTAGAATCAAATTTTTGGAGTTGATCCCGTGTGTTGAGAATGAAACAAGGACATCCAAAAGCTCTGAAGAATGAAATTAGAGGGGCCAAATGATGAAGAACTTCATATGGAGTTTTCATCAACCTCTTATTTACTAGAGCTCTATTTTGTACATAGCAAGCTATATTGATAGCTTCAGCCCAAAAAGTCATTGGCAGTCCAGAGTCAGCCAACATGGACCTTGCAGCTTCAATAAGGGTCCTGTTCTTTCTCTCCACTACTCTATTTTGTTCAGGAGTTCTTGGAATGCTAAAATGCCTCTTGATTCCCTTTGAGAGGTAGAACTCATCAAGTGTATTGTTTCTAAATTCTGTTCCATTATCACTTCTAATACACTTGACTGAGAGGGAATACTGCTTCTCAACATACAACATAAAGTTGATAATCTTCTGAGCTGCTTCATCCTTTGAATGAAAGAAGAAAGTCCATACAAATCTGGAGTAATCATCCACAATTACCAGACAGTATTTCTTCTTAGCCATACTCATCACTCTCACAGGACCAAAGAGATCCATGTGAAGAAGCTGTAAGCAGGCTGTGGACTTAGGTTCTTCTATGGTTGGAAATGAAACTTTGTGCTGTTTTCCTTTTAAACAAGCAGTGCAGTCATCTTCACATTTGAACTCCTTCATAGGCAATCCCTTACTAAACCATGGTTTATCAGCTGATTTATGTTTTTGAGATTAACATGACCCAGCCTTCTATGCCATAGTGTAGATTCTTGAGGGGAAGCCTTGGAAAATAGGCAAGGATGGCCTTTGAGATCTATTTTCTTAGAAAGATCTAAGGCATACACTCTTCCTGTCCTGTTGGCCTTAAGGAGAGTGTATTTATCCAACACCTTATCAATCAAACTTAGAACTTTGGATGACAGAATCCGGCAGTTCTGACTTGTGAAAAGAGCAACATGGCCTTTGTCACACATTTGACTGACACTCAAGAGGTTGTACTTGAGATTTTCCACATGGTTAACATCATCAAACTTTATTTCCCCATTGGAAACAAAGCCTTTGCCGATGATGTAACCCTTTGCATCATTGCCAAAAGATACAAATCCCTTCCTTCCTTGAGAGTAGTCATTAAGAAGTGATCTGTTTCCTGTCATATGCATGGATCCTCCACTGTCTACATACCAGATGCCTCTGTGGCATGTTGAAGAACCCTGCAGAACAAAGCAAATTAGTTAGATTTTGAGACCTAAACCTTTTTGGTTTTGGGCCTATTCACATCAACAGATGGTAGACTAACAGGTTTGTTGGAAATAACAGCCTGAGAGGAAGAAGATGGTGAAGAAGAGGAATTATTTGGCTTGGACCTCCTTTTCTGTGGATTCAACATAGGAACATCTAATTGGTTGACTCTTCCCAATAGATGTTGAACCATCATAACCAGTTGTGTCTGATTTTGTGATAAAGCTTTCAGCTCTTCAGACACATTAGCACTGGAGTTTGATAAGTTCTTATGTTGCACCTTCTTCTTTTGAGCAATCTCAGCTGTTACCTGTTTAACCCCTTCCTTTTTGGATTTCTTTTTGGACTTAAGGGTTACAGGATTTGATGTTGCTGGTACAAATGTGGCTTCAAACTCATTTTTCATTTTAACCATTTTCTCTTTAGTTTCCTCTTTATGTTTGAGTTTGGATCCTCTTTTGTACCAACAATCATCTGTAAGATGATTAAACAAACCACATACTTCACATGGTTTCTTTTTCATCTTATGTTGATCATCAACTGAAGAGGATGAAACTACTGAAGACTTGCTCTTCAGTACTTTGGAAGCATTATTTGCTTTCTTGGCTTCCTCTTTAGTAGTCTTCAAACTCTTTCTACTAACAGTTTTCTTCTTTTCAGTGCTGACAGTAGTTGGAGTTTGAACTTCAGGTGTTAGATCTTGCTCTCCAGTCCTTTCAGGACTTTCAGAAATAACTCCTGAGTTGATCAACTCTTTGATCATGTGAGTGTCAGCAATTGAACTATCAACATCAGCTGATAGGTTCTGAGAGGGCTTAGTGCTGACTTCTACTTTTGATGATGCTCTATCAAAAAGTGAATCACATGATAAGGTGGATTGGTTATTGCTTTCTCCATCAGATTTCACTTCTACTTTTGGAGCAAAATCTGTAGGAGGAGCTGTGTGATTATAACCAATGCCAAACTTCACATTGGAAGCTGATTGCTTACTAAGAAGCATTTCAAAACCTTTGCATGATTGTACCCATCGATCACACTCTACTTGGGTGACTGCAAGGGTTTCTTTGAGACTTCTCTGGTCTTCGAGAATAACCTCTAGCTTAGCCTTTTCATCATTTAATTGGCATTTAAGCTTATAAATCTCATCATTTTTACTATTAAGAGCAGACTCATACTCAGCTTGTTTTTTGGAAATGGTTTTCTCAAACTCAAGTTTTTGATTTATTAATGCTACATTTGCCTCTCTAATAGAGACAAAGGCAGCTATGCATGATTCAGAACATAACTTGGCTTTAGCCTCTGAAGATACCTGAGTTACCTGTGAAGATGATGCAGTTGAGCAGGAACCCTCAGTTGACTCCAGAGCCATAAGTGCCAGATTCCCAAAAGGACTATCACCACCATGTTGATCAGCACTTGTGAACAGTTGTTCATGACCAGACATGTCATCTGGCAAGCTGCTCCAGTCAACAACTTCAGGGGTGAAGAAGCTATGTTGTTGAGGTTGAGGGGGTTGATGAGATGGTTGAGGTTCTGGAAGTGCATGAGGTTGTGGTACCATAGGAGCTTGAACTTGACTGGTTTGTGGCATGTAATAACACGGGTAAGGGTATGGCATTTGACCCTGAGGAACAAAATATGCAGGAGATTGTAGTTGAGACTGATGACTAGAATTGACAGGATGTTGCCCTTTGTTTTGTTGACTATTGCTAGGGAAAGTCACAAAAGGTGCAGAGGAATTAGATCCAGATGATCTACATTCTCTAGCAAAGTGTCTAAGCCTTTGGCATTTGTGACACCTCAACTTACTCTTGTCAAAACCAACTTTGGTTTTGCCAGAGAGTCCTGGGAACTTTCTTCCAGTTCTTTTGTAGAACTTCTGAGATCTCATATTTATCAAGGCCATTTGGCTCAAAATATCCATCTCTTCTAAGTCATCATCAGCAATCCCCTTGAGATCATCCATGATGAAGCATAGATTGTCATTATTACACCTAGTAAATTGACTATCAACACTCACAAATGCTGAATCAGAAATGTTTGAAGAGAAATCAATATGCTCATCATACTGGCATTCAGATGAAGCATATTCTGAATCATGACTAACCAGAGCAGTGTTGCCTGGTACAAAGTCTTCAGTGAGCTTACCAGATGAAGAAAGTTTTCTCTTTTGTTCTATCTCTCTCTCAAATGTGAGCAATTTCCCATGAAGTTGGGTGAGAGATAGTTTGTCCAAATTTGCACTGGAGCGTAGGACAATAGTATATGTGTCCCATCTCTCAGGCAGTGATCTGAGAAATCTGTTATTCATCTGGATATTAGTATACTCATGTTTGACCATTTTTAATTCAGAGATCAAACAAGAGAACCGCTCAAACTGTTGAGTCAGTGTCTCACCCTTCCTATGAGGGAATGTCTCATATTGTTGGGCAAGGATCTCTCTATTATTTGCCAAGACCTCATCTTTTCCTCCAAATTGTTCTTTCAAGGCATTCCAGAGGTCATGGGCAGATTCATAATGCATTAGCCCAGAATAGATTTCATTGGGTAGTGCCATGGCCAGAATTCCATGGGCTTTTGCATCAATCTCAAAAAATTTCTTATCCTCATCTGAGTATTGATCCTTCCTCTTCGGAACCATTTGATTGGTTTCCGGGTTATTCACCATAGGCTTATGTGGACCATGTACCACTGATGTCCAACAACCTGAGCTGTTAACAGACAGGTGATGGAGCATACGTCGTTGCCATATGTTATACTCATTCCTAACCAGCATTGGAGGCTTGGTTGAGGAACCAGTATTGTGAGGATCATTGGAAGGAGTAGTCATTTTGGTTCCAAAAACAATTTTATTCAAGCTTTTAAAAGATTTTAGACAGACCACAACACACTCAATGAAAACAAAGAATAAGTCTCAGGATGAATGATTAAAAAACACAGAAAAATCAATCTCTATAACCGTTTCTTGCAAAAATGCTAATTCAATCAACCTTGGATCTTGAAGAGCAGTTTCAATGATCAATTATTAGATCGATCAATGATTAACCAGCTCTGATACCATTTGTCAGGATCAGCGATCTCAAGTTTGATGTATTAGAGAGTAATGCAGCGGAATGAGATCAAGAATTAGTCAAATTATAGCAAGAGTTTGATATTTGTAAACAAATACGAGAGAATATTTTTCTGTGATAAGGAATGTTTCAATAATGCCCAATATTATTGCTAAATCATTCACAGTTACAATAGGGTTGACACTCCTTATATAGAGTGCAATTACTGCTGTAATCATGGGATGGTGATAACTAGCAGATCTAGTACAAAAATAACTAACACTTAACAAACTACTGAAATGTTCACAACTACTGAGAACATGTCATAGTGCTAAGTATAAAACATGAAACTACTGAAAAGAAAACTACTGAAACTACAACGACTGAAGAACAAACTCTTCAGTCGTTTTACAAAGCTACTGAAAATATAAAACATAAAACTACTGAAGAGTAAAACGTCACAACTACTGAAGAAGTCCTCTTCAGCTGTTATGACAACATCTGATATTTGGTCTTCAGCACTTGTGTCTTCAGACTTTGTCTTCAGTACTTGTCTTTAGACTTTGTCTTCAGCACTTGTGTCTTCAGACATTGTCTTCAGGTGTTATCTTCAGCTGTTGTGAACTTCAGTAGTTGTTGTGACGTTTGTGGGACTTAAAGGTTTTTCTGATTCGGCTCATTGGTTCTTTTGGTCCAACATAATGCATAGAGGAAAGGTCATAGCCTATGCATCCCGACAGTTGAAGGTTCATGAGGTTAACTATCCTACTCATGACTTGGAGCTAGCAGCCGTGGTCTTTGCGTTAAAGATTTGGAGGCACTACCTGTATGGGACGAAGTGCACCATATTCACTAACCACAAGAGCTTGAAGTACTTCTTCGAGCAGAAAGATTTGAACATGAGGCAAAGGAGATGGTTGGAGCTCATAAAGACTACGATTGCGAGATCCATTACCATCCGGGCAAAGCCAACGTAGTGGCGAATGCCCTTAGCCGAAAAGAGAGACCCGAGCCGATTCGGGTAAAAGCTTACCAGTTGATCATGACCTCGGATGTGATGAAGCAAGTTAAGGAGTATCAGGATGAGGCATTGAAAGAAGATCATCTTAACTCCGAGAGAATGAGAGGTCTGGTTGTGGAGTTGGGTGAAAACACACTCGGTGTTAGAACCCGATTCGGGCGGATGTGGATTCCTCGTTTTGGGGATCTACGTGTGAAGATCATGGATGAAGCTCATAAGACTTGGTTTTCTATTCATCCCGGTGCTACAAAGATGTATCAAGACATGAAGAAAGATTATTGGTGGCCGGGTATGAAGCGTGATGTGATGGAGTATATGAGTAAATGCCTTACTTGCTTACAAGTGAAAGCCGAGCATCAAAAGCCGTATGGGAAGATCTAACCTTTGGGTATACCGGAGTGGAAGTTGGAGCACATCACCATGGATTTTATTACGAAGCAGCCGCGTACCGCGCGAGGGTATGATGCTATATGGGTGATTGTTGATTGTCTGACAAAGAGTGCTCATTTCCTACCGATTCGCGAGACATATTCATCTGAGAGGTTGGCGGATCTGTTCATTAAGGAGATTGTGACTCGTCATGGTGTGGCGGTGTCCATTGTGTCTGATCGTGACACCCTATTTACATGTAAATTCTGGAAGAAATTCCACGGCGCAATGGGGACGAGGTTACATATTAGCATGGCTTATCACCCTCAAACGGTTGGTCAATCAGAAAGGACGATTCAGATGCTGGAGGATATGCTTCGGGCATGCGTCATTGATTTTGGAGGAAGTTGGGATGACCACTTACCGTTAGCTGAGTTCTCATATAACAACAGTAATCATGCCAGTATTGGTATGCCTCCTTATGAGATGTTATACGGTAGGAGATGTAGAACTCCTGTTTGTTGGGGTGATATTGGTCAGAAGGAGCTGGGGAGCGTCGAGCTGATCGAGGCTACGACTGAGAAGCTAGAAAGGATCAAAGCCTTTATGAAGGCAGCCAAGGATAGACAGAAGTCGTATGCTGATAAACGACGTAGACCGATTGAGTTCCAGGTGGGCGATAGAGTTATGTTGAAAGTCTCACCTTGAAAAGGTATCATTCGGTTCAGAAAGCGGGGCAAGTTGAGCCCGAGATACATAGGGCCTTTCCGAATCATTGCTCGAGTAGGAGAGGTGGCCTATAAACTAAAATTACCAGAGGAGTTAAGTGGAATTCATCTGACATTCCATGTATCCCATCTGAGAAAGTGTTTAGCAGACGAGGATATGGTTGTACCACTGGAGGATATCGAGGTAGATGGACGGCTCAATTATGTGGAGCAACCAGTGGTGATCATTGATCATAAAGAGAAGAGGTTAAGGAATAAAGTGGTTCCTCTTGTGCGCGTACAATAGAAGCACAGGAAGGGATCTGAGTCTACGTGGGAGACTGAAGAAGAGTGAGATAGCATTACCCACATTTGTTCGAGGAATAACAGGTTTCGAGGACGAAACCTATATAAGGGGGGTAGACTTGTAATGCTCGGATATTTTTTTAAAGTCAAAGAAAGAAGAAAAAGAAAGAAAAGGAAGAAAAGAAATAAGGCCAAGTTGAGTGACCAATCTTGCCAAAAGAAGAAAAGGTTTGGAAGAGTGGGTAAAAGGGAATGGCAGCCCATTCCCTCTCCCATTCTCATTCCATTCGGCCTAGAGAGGGAGAAAAGGGAGAAAGAGCAAAAAGCTAGGGTTTTTGAAGAATCGAGTACAAAAGTCGAAGTCTAGCGGGTTTGTGTGAAGCTTTACTCGAAGGGGCTGCTAAGGTGAGTTCTAGGACCCCTCTTTTACACATTTTTGACTAATTTTAGGGCTGGAACACATCTGAAACCATTTTGTTGTGTGGGGTGTTAAACCCGTGTGTGTGTGTGATTCGGGTGGTGGGTTTGATTGCGGGCTGTGTGGTGTTGAATGGTGTTGTGGTAGGTGTTTCAAAGGTTTAGGATGGTTGATTTGAACTTAGAACAGGTTTGAGAGGGTTTGAAGGCCGAGTTCTGCAGTTAGGGTTCGAAAGGGGGCTGCATTCTGCACCAGCTAGGGCTTATGCGACTGGAACCCATGAGTCCGAATGGCATGCGACTGGAGGCCATACGGCGGAAAGGCATGCGACTGAGGTCCATGCGCATGGGTGCCATGTGACTGAGGTTTATACGCATGGAAGTCATGCGACTGAAGTTCATGCGCCTGAAAGGCATGCGATTGAAGGTTATGCGTCTGAAGGCCATACGGCCGAATGGTCATGCGACTGAAGGTCACACGACTGAAAGTCATACGACTGAAAGCTATGCGACTGAGGGTCCATACGCCTAAGTGTTCATGCGTCTGGAAGCTCTCCATACGCATAAGTTTCCATTTGCCCCATAGTGTCCATACGCCTAAGTGTCCTTATGCGTCTGGAATGGCCATGCGACTGAATAGTGCCCATACGCCCAAATAGGGCTCATGCGCCTGAAATAACTTAGTTTACTTTCTGACTTTCGGGGGAAAAGGGTTGATGTAAGCTTTGACTTGGGAGATTCCCGGGGGTTCATGTAAGTTGACTTTTGGGGTCATAGATGTTATGAGGGCATGTATGATGTATGATTGATGCTTATGCATGATGGTATGTTATGTATGTATGATGGTGCCTTGTATGGTGATGTTGTATGTTTATATTCATGTTCCTTGTTATGTATGATTATTTTCCCGTGGCTTTACGTTGAATGTTAATGAATGAAATAAAAAGTATTATGTAACGTAAAGTGGAAGATAATGAAAAGAGGAACGTAATGAAAGAATGCATGCATTAAGGAATGAACGAATGTAAGAAAGGCTTGCAAGCAAATGTATGGAGGTTCACACCCAATAAGGGGTGTTAGCTCAATCGTGTGCGGGTTAGCTACCACATAAGGATGCACACTGGGGCTTAAGCCGTGTGATTAAGCAAATGTATGGAGGTTCACACCCAATGAGGGGTGTCAGCTCAACTATGTGCGGGTTAAATACCCCATGAGGATGCACACAGGGGTTCAATCTTTGTGATTGACCATATGTATGGGGTCATTGTCGCTTAACCCTAGATGAATTGCTTGGTGCTCTAGAGGGGGGTTAAGCACATGACAGGACCTAGATGGAAACGAAAGATAATAAATGTACGAAATGAACGATGATGAAGATAATAACTATTATCTATGTGTACGTACGATGTGTGATCACATTCTAAAGCCTGGTATGATTTGAAAGAAAGTAAAGAACAGTTTTAAACGAAAGATAAAGTATGTTTTATATTATAAAACTAGAACTCACTCAGCAACACTGACTTTTATATGTTTCCAGTTGGCAGGTAAGGTTGCTGAGGATGGCATGGGGCGGCTACTCGGCTCATTTTGGATGGCATTCTTTTGTTTAATGTTTTTGCATTGTAATGCGAACAAACGATGTTTTGTAACGAATGTTGTATTAGCTTACAAAAGCATTTATATTGAAATGAAAAGTTATTTTAATGTTTCCGCTGCAATGTTTATTAAAGTTAATGTAATTATACGTTTTATGTGCGACGATTGACGAGCTGTAAGTGCCCCGGGAACGGGGCCTTACAAAACCCATTGTTCAAAATTGAATCAGTTTCATCTCGAATTCAATCGAAGTAAACCAAATTATTGATCAGTAATATTCTTGAAATCATTACAGATTCAAAATCACACTTAGTGGTGATTAAAATCGTATTATTAGCGGGTTAGGCTCGAAACCTCTGAGATCCAGATGAAACTGATTTGACGCGAAACATCTAAATCAAAGCTATATAATATGTGGGAAGAATCCTAATCGATCCTCTTAACCTTTCTGAATCATCAATCGCACAAAATAACACTCACACACCGAATTCTTTCGTCTAAACCATCGCGACGTGCAACTCTTTCGAAAGACCCCTTCCAAGCAATCTTGGTTGCAATTGAGAGAGTGCTTTAGATAATCAAGACCGTTAATAGCTTCATGTGCAACGAATTCGATTATAATCATCATTCACATCGAGAATCTGATTCATCACTGTCGCGACTTGTTCTATCATCAGTAATCATCAATTCCATCTTAATCAAGTAATTAAACACACTCTTATACTCGATTTCACTTGGGATTAGAAGCCCCAATGTTGATTTCATTAACAAATTCGTTTTGAGCTTTAATTTGATTCAAATCGAAATTAGGGTTCATATGAATTTGTGGTTTTCCTTAACTTGTGTTTTAAAAAAATTCCTTAAGGATTCTAAACAGATATGGGCGCTAGCCCAGCGGTTAAATTCATATGCTTACACCCAGGGTATCCGGGTTCGAATCTGAGCACCCCAAAACATTTTTAAAATCATTTTCTTTTGCATTTAAACTCCAAAAAATAGCAATTTATTTTAAGAATTGTTTTGTTAAATACTTTGACCTAAAAAGTATTATTTACTTATTGAAAACCATTAGAACATTTTAATTTTATATTTTTATAATTTATAAATGATCATAAATGTTAGAAAAATATTATAAATTCATTTATAGGAAATATATTTTATTTAAACTATTTCAAATCATTTTAATTTAACGTCTTATAAATCCTTCAAATAATAAATTATTCCATTATTTATCTTTGATCAAATCATTATTTAATAATTATCAAATTAATTCCACATATTAGTATTCATACAAATACTATAAATTAAAGGTTTTAATTAGATTTAATTATTCTATTATTATTACTTTCAAATTCAATTACATTATATTTTATGTAATCAAGTTATAAAGGTTAAACTACAATATTTTATGTAAACTATTTTGTTAAACCTAAATTTTAATTGAAACCCTAATTCATGACTATTCTTTAATCATTATATTGTCTTAATATAAGACACCTTTCCTTAGGATTAAAACCATGAGGAGATCGTTGGTGTCTAAACTAGCTTATTATACAAATCATCTTATCTTCAAAGTGAGTTATCCATGCCCATTTTTACTTTATTTTACACTTTTTGGGGTGAAATATGTTAAGCTTATAAATATACACTTGTAAAACACCTTGAAACTTGTAATGCACGAGCGATTCGTTTATAAACTTGTCATGGTTATTTGAGATATTTGTGAGCCTTATATGATAGTCATCTTGTAAAAACAATCATTAACTATTGCTAGCCTAGCGACATCATAAATCTATGGGCTTGACAAGCATATTTGGTGCTAAAGCCGAGGTTATTGCCGGCTCCTGATGACGTATTCTTGTTCATCATGGGAACTAAGTACACTTAGCTAATCGTATATCTTATTGTGGCCAATATTTTGTCAAGGTTTGATTGTATCATTATGCTATCTATATTCTTGCATTATTTCTTAACCTATAACTTGAATTGCCTCTTAAAAGTTGTTTATATATGTATGTACAAATTCATGGGAACTCACCGACATCATTTGTTGACCGTATTTTTAACATGTTTCAGGATGCTATTTTGAGGACTTATTCATGCTCATATAAGACTTGGACCTAGATTAATTAAAGATTTTATTTTGTTGTTTGAATTTTTATTGTATTGTAATGATTTATTTGTTTAGTATTATTCAATGAAAGTGACATTTAATATTATTCCAACTTAATTAATTCCATGAGCTATGAACAATCGATTCATATTCGTCCGCTCCGATGATTCTGCCGTCAGTCGGGGTGTGACATACAAATATTGGACTGACCCGCTCTCAAATGTTACTGCATAAAATCTTCGTGATTGATCATAAGTAAATTTGAGTAAAGGAGAACATCATAGTATTCTCCGACCTGAGATACATATAGGGTCTTGATGTTCACCAAATATTATACTGTAAGGATTCCTATAAGTCTGATGCAGCCAAAACATCCAAAGTCTCTCTGCAAGCATGCACAAAAGAACAGAAGTAGAAATGGTTCGGAAGTTTTACACCATGACCTAGAAATATTCTAAGTGTAAAATCTTCCGAAGCCAAGACCAATATCTTCCGAAGCCAAAAGTGAAGTCTTCTGAAGCTTCAAAGACAAAGTCTTCCGAAGCCAAAGAGTGAAGACAGATTTCTTCCGAAGACTTTTAGAGATATGCCTTTATCTGATGTACTTTACCATAAAGCTGGACCACCTTTCTGCTGCAACTCTGTAAAGTCACCAACTTACATGAGTTGGTGAAAGGTCCATGCTTTTGGTAACTGTACATTGAGGTCTTGAGTCCATGCTTTCTACTTTATGTACTTTTATCCTTTTTGTAATATATTAGGATGCGAGCTATGGCATGTCATAGTCACAAGTCAAAAGGCATATATGCCTTTTGACTCTACATTTGATTTTGTAGTTGTCTAGTCAATTGTATCCAGTTGGCCTTCAAAGTATGGCCGGCTGTAGGATGTAGTATAAAGTATCTCAAGTACTTGTAACTTTCTATCGATGCTTTGTAACTTGTAATAGAACTTGAGAAGCAATGTACAGCATTCTTGAAAACCAAATACTTGTGTTGTTTGGAATCTTGTTTTGTCTCACTTTTACTCGTGTTCTTAGCATCTTTCATTAACAAGTTAACCAGTTCCCTATTTAATCTGTTAAGTGTTCTAAGCAACTCTCCTCATTGTGTTGTTGTGTTGTAAGTGCATACCCTTCACCGTTCCTGCATTTGGTATCAGAGCGTTTCAGGCTCTTGATATAAGATCTCACCATCTTAAGATCCCTCACACACACAAAATACTTAACAACTCACATGGCAGCTATAACCAAAGCTGATATGGAAACTGGAGCTATGACAAAGTCTCCACTGATCACTCCTGAAGACTTTGATACTTGGTGTCAAGAATGGAAGGCTTCATCAAGTCTCAAGACTCCAGGATGTGGGACTCTGTTGTTGAAGGACCTTACATACCAAGCACCACTTCTGCTACTGGTGGTGGTATGATTCCTAAGGCTGTGGCTGATTACTCTGAAGCAGATAGAAAGAGTATAGAGATTGATCAAAAAGCCATGACAACCCTTCAAACTGCTCTTCCAAAGCAGGTGAAACCATGACTTAACAATGGGAGGCACTGAAGCTAATGTATGAGGGGTCTATTGAAGTAGAGGAGAACAAGAAGGATCTCCTGAAGCAGCAGTTTGAAAACTTCACCTTCAAAGCAGGTGAAACCATGACTCAACAATACTTCAGGTATGTTGACATTTTGGATACTCTTATGGATGTTGGAGTAACTCTTGACAACAAGGACATTGTAAGGAAGTTTATGTCCTCTCTTCCTAGACAATAGACACATTATTGTGTTGTTATCGAGAGGACTGAGAACCTTAAGACTCTTACTCTCATAGAGTTGTATGGTATTCTTAGTGGCTACCAGATGGAGATGAACATGCAAAACTCATCTGGTAACTCCAGTAATCAACTGAGTTCAGCCCTCCATGTGGTTGAAAGGGAAAGCATTGAACCCCAACGTCATCTTATATGCTTCCCTGACAACTCACAAAAGGGCCCTTTCATCACCTTCCTAGAGACTCCAAGGGAAAGCTACACTCAAGGAAGTCCTTTCCAAGAGACAAGTTCTTCTTATGCCTTTGTCTCTGCTGATGAAACTTCAAGCAACTTTCTCTTCACTCTTGAAGATTTGGACTGTATCCATCCAGATGTTCTGGAGTACATGGAGATAGTCAAGTAGATGGCTCTTCTCACTCACAGAGCCAAGAAGTTCTACAAGAGGATAGGGAGAAAGTTTCTAAGCAATGCAGCCAGTGGAAAGTTTGGGCTGGACAAAAGCAAAGTAAGTGTTACAACTGTAACCAGATGGGACACTTTGCAAGAGAGTGTAAGGCACCAAGGACAAATGGTGGCCAAGCACAAACCAGACCAAACTACACTAAGAAAGCCCACAGAATGAGAAGCCAAAGCAGCAAGCTGCAGTTGCTGTTGAAGAAGGAGGCTTTGACTGGAGCTTTCAAGTAGAAGATGCATCTCCAAACCAAGCACTCATGGCAGACCACGATGAAGCCAAGGTATTGGAACATCTTTGTACTCCTGAATGCATTGCTAAAGTTAATAGATACAGGTCCTATAATTTAGAATGAGATCTGACCTTGAGTCCTTAAATATTTTAAAAAATGATTTTAAAAGAGCTGAAAATGATTATAAACTAAAGATAGAGGACTTAGAGAAAACCATTTCAACTCTTAAACATGAGCATACAAACTACAAGACTCAGATCAAAGATCTCATTACTAAATTAACTGAATGCCAGGCTGAGCTTGTGATCAGCAAAGCCAAGGCAGAAAAATATGTTCTTGAAGAAGAGACCTTTAAGAACATATTATCCTCATCCTTGCATGCAAAAGTTTGTTATCAAAATAAGCAGGGACTAGGATCTTGTGAGATAGCTCCTCCACACACAATCTTGTCTGTAAGATCTCCTAGGTGTTGAACTTGTGAAGATGAGCTTCCGCTCATAGATCCTATGACTGAAGAGGATGAAGAGGAGATGGTAGAGAATGACTCTGAGAAGAGTGAAGAAGAGCATTCTAAGAAGGGTCACCATCCCTCTGAGAAGAGCAAAGCTATTGGGATGACCAAGTCAAGAAGAAAGAACTTGATCAGGAAGGCCAAAAGAAAGTCCAAAAAAGGCTCAAGAGATCAAGGCTACCTTCAATTCTGCACAGAAACAAGTTTTCATCTCTGCAGGATTTGAAGTAGTAAAGGCTGAAGACACAAACTTGAACTCCATCAACAAGAGTTCTAGTTCATGTCCAAATCATCCCATCATCAAGAGGAAGGCTGATCAGTTGTGCATTGCTACTGTACAACCTGAACCATCCTGCTCCAAAGGTAGTTCTAACCCCACAAGAATTGCCAGAGCATCTGCAAAGGTGAAGATGGAGATGGAAAGTGATCAAGTTCAGCCTTGTTCACAAAGAAGAACTCCTAGAAGGAAGAAAATGGATTGTGTTATATGTGGGAGTACCTCTCATCTTGCTAAAGATTGTGTTTACAATCCAAAGAGTACTCTCCACATGACCAAGAAAGAAACTTCTAAGAGTTTGGAGAAGAAGAAGCAAGCTTCGGAAGGAAAATCTGTTTCTTTCGGAAGCTCCAAAATGAAGAAGAAGACAAGTGGAAACTTGCCTTCGGAAGAGAATTTGGTCTCGGAAGAAAGGAATACTTCCGAAGCACTGAAGCCTGCTGCAGTGAAAGCAAGATCTTTCGAAGGGCCAGTCATCAAAACTTCCGAAGTCATCAAAATTTCTGAAGTATTGAAGGTCAAGTCTAAGCTTCCAAAGGTGGTATGGAAGTCAAAGAAAGACCAAGTGGCTGAAAGTTCTTCATCAACATCAGCAAATGATCCCTCTAGCATGACTATAGGATCAATTACTGTTGCATTGTCTTCAACTTTTTTGATGATCCCAAGACCAATGAGGCTTGGGTTTCCAAAAGTAACTAATCATCTCTTTTGTGTAGGGACAGCTCAAGACAAACATAAATGTATGGATCGATGATAGTGGTTGTTCCAGTCACATGACAGGCTCAGAGCCCCCAGGAAAGGGAACATGTACAAGATGGACTTGCAAGATACATCTCCCTCAGGAGAAATTTCCTGCTTTCTATCTAAAGCAAATAATGATGAATCTTTCCTCTGGCATAAAAGAATGTGCCATGTAAACTTTAAAAACATAAATAAATTAATTAAGAATGATTTGGTAACTGGAATACCAAAGAAAGAGTTTACAAGTGATAACCATTGTGTTGCATGCCTAAAAGGGAAGCAACACAAGGTATCTCACAAGAGAAAGGAAAGAAACTCCATCATTAATCCCCTACACTTATTACATATGGATCTCTTTGGTCCCACTAGTGTAATGAGTCTAGGAAGGACCTCTTATTGTTTGGTGATCACAGATAATTTTACAAGATTCACTTGGGTCTTCTTTCTTAGAACTAAGGATGAGACTCCTGAGATTCTAAAGAATTTCATCTTAAAGATTGAGAATCAATATGATCACAAGGTCAAGACCATAAGATGTGATCAAGGAACTGAATTCAAGAATCAAATCCTTGATACATTTTGTGATGAAAAAGGTATTACAAGACAATATAGTGCTCCCAGGACTCCTCAGCAAAATGGTGTTGCTGAGAGGAGAAACAGGACACTAATTGAAGCTGCAAGAACTATGTTGTCTGACTCTAAACTGCCCATCACCTTCTGGGCAGAGGTAGTGAACACTGCTTGCTATGTGCAAAACAGAGTTTTAATGGTTAAAACACATGGTAAGACTCCTTATGAACTTTGGCACAAGAGAAAACCCTTCATTGGTTTTCTCAGGTCATTTGGATGTCCTTGCACCATCTTGAATACCAAGGATCAAATTGTGTTTGCTAAGAAATCAGATGATGGACACTTTATTGGATACTCTTCTCAAGCTAAAGCTTATAGAGTATACAATCTCAGAACTAGAGTAGTTGAGGAGTCAGCCAATGTGACTTTCAATGAGCACACTCCCAGTGTGAAAGGTTCTGGTCTGGATTGGCTATTTGATCTTGATTTAGTTACTAACTGTTTTAATAAATCTTGTGAGAATGTTTCAGGATCTACAGATATATTACCAACAGGTGATCCTGACCCAAGATTTGAGCTAAGAAGACCCTCAGGCTACACATCTTCAGCTCCAGTGGTAACTATCCCTGCAAATGAAGCTTCTACCAGCACATCAATGACAAATCCTGCTGATGCTTCTGGGGTGCCTTCAAATTCCAGCTTAGAGGCACAAAACTCAGAAGAAGGAGCTTCAAATGTTGGAGAAAATGGCGGTGGTGAATCTTCTTTGCCAGATCAAAATTTTTCAAATCTAGATCTGTCTAAGCAACTTACTGTGATCCCTCAGCTAAGGATCCACAAGTCTCATCCTACCACAAACATCATTGGAGATGTTGATTCAGGGGTGAGAACAAGAGGACAAACCCATGAAGCAAATGTTTGTCTTCACTCTTGTTTCTTGTCCCAGATAGAGCCAAAGAAATTTGATGAGGCTCTAAAGGATGGAAGTTGGGTTGAAGCTATGCAAGAGGAGCTGCTTCAATTCAAAAGGCAAAAGGTTTGGAACCTATGTCCTCTTCCTCAAGGGAAGACTACCATAGGAACCAAATGAGTTTCTAGGTACAAGAAGGATGATAGAGGTCTTGTCATCAAAAACAAGGCAAGACTAGTTGTTCAAGGATATACTCAAGAAGAAGGAATTGACTATACAGATGTTTTTGCTCCTGTGGCAAGACTTGAAGCTGTTAGAATATTCCTAGCTTTTGTTGCATCCAAGAATTTCAAGGTCTACCAACTTGATGTCAAGTGTGCTTTTCTTTATAGGGTGATTGATGAAGAGGTATATGTCAGACAACCACCTGGGTTTGCAGATCCTGATCATCCTGATTATGTCTGCAGGCTTGATAAAGCTCTATATGGGCTGCACCAAGCACCAAGAAAGTGGTATGAGACTCTATCTCAGTATCTCTGTCAACATGGCTACAAAAGATGTACTATAGATGGAACTCTCTTCATCAAAGGAACAGGAAATGACATAATGCTAGTTCAAGTATATGTAGATGACATTATCTTTGGGTCAACTAATCCAAAGCTCAGCAAAGACTTTGAGAAGCTGATGAAGGACAGGTTTGAAATAAGTGCCATGGGGGAACTTAATTTCTTTCTAGGAATTCAAGTGAAGCAAGTTGACAATGGCATCTTCATAAGTCAGTCAAAGTATGTACAGGACATACTTAAAAGGTTTAACAAAACTGATTGTAAGGTTGCTAAGACACTTATAGCCAGAAATAACTCCCTTGGACCTGATCTTGAGGGGGAGTGTGTTGATGAACACCTTTATAGGGCAATGATTGGGTCTCTTATGTACCTCACAGCTAGCAGGCCAGATATCATGTTTGCTACATGCATTTGTGCAAGATATCAAGCCAACCCCAAGATGTCACATCTGGTCACTGTCAAAAGAATTTTAAGATATCTCAAAGGTGCTCCATCACTTGGCCTTTGGTATCCAAATAATTCTGACTTTAATCTGTATGCTTATACAGATAGTGACTATGGTGGTTGCAACATGACTGCAAAGTCTACATCAGGGGGATGTCAATTTCTTGGTGGAAGAGTAGTCTCTTGGCAATGCAAGAAACAATCCTGTGTGTCTGCATCAATTGCTGAGGCTGAATACATTGCTGCTGCAAGTTGCTATGCTCAAGTGCTTTGGATTCAAAATCAGATGCTGGACTATGGATTTAACTTTAAAGAGACTCCCATCCACATAGACAACAATAGTGCTATCTCCGTCACAGAGAATCATGTGCAGCACTCAAGGACAAAGCATATTAACATCAAGTATCATTTGATTAGAGATAACTTTGAAAAGGAATTAATCAAACTAGTCAAAGTTAACACAAATGAACAATATGCTGATCTGTTCACCAAAGCTTTTGATGAGCAGAGATTTAAATATCTTGTATAAGCTATTGGGATGATTAACTTTGAATAGCTTTTCTTAAAACTTAATCATATTTATTTCTAAAACCTGTGTGTCCTAAGTTGTCTATTATATCACCTTCATAAGCCCTTTGTTTTCTTTGGAAGAAAAATCTTTTCAAAAGACTTTTCTTAGATTTTTGAAATCTTCGGAAGATTTAAAATTACCTTCGGAAGTAGTTTATGTCTTAGTAAACAAATAATTGCTTCAGTAATTTTACCTTCGGAAGAAATTTCTGAAATATCTTTCGAAGCTTAAAATCAACTTAAGTACTTTGTATGTTTTCAAAGAACAAGTTTCTTCCAAGCAATTTACCTTCGGAAGTATTTATTCTTCTTAGAATAAAAAAATCTCTGAGTGTAAAACTCTCTTCCGAAGCAAAATTTTCAAAAACCTTTGAAATCTCTTCCGAAACCAATTTGCCTTCGGAAGCTTTTTCTTCAGAACTTCCGAAGCAAATAACCTTCGGAAGATGTCTCGACTTCCAAGAAAACTACTTTTTGGGCAAAAGTAAACTACTTTTCAGACGTGGGACCGACATCCGGATTTCAAAGTTTATCCTCTTTTATTAACTTTGTCTCAAATCCTTTTCACATAAATGCCCAACGGTTTCCCCCTCTTTCACTATCTTCCTCAATTACACTATTCCTTAAACCTAAATTCTTCCAAACCGCCTTTTGTTCTTCATATTTCTTCATCCTTAAGCTTCTAAAATGGCCAACCTAAACATCAGAAACAACCCAGATTTCTCCATGCAACTTCACAGGCAACATAACCAAGTTGCTCTGTTAAGCTCTGAGAAAGATGAAAGTTTCTCAAAGATTTGCTGTTTCTTAGCTCTATCAAATTCTCCACCTCCCTAACCATTGATCCTACTCTCTATGAGGATCATCTGCTTGTATTTTGGAAGACCTGCCAAGAGGTCGTTATGGATGGGGAGAAGGCACTGTCTGCCACAGTGCAAGGGAGGACAATCTTCATCACTCCGGCAATCATAAACACTCATTTGCAGCTAGATGATGAAGAAGGTGAGTTGTCCTTCCCAAAGAAAGCTGCAAATCATTCCTTTGACCAGATGGGCTATGAGGGAGATTTCTCTGTAAAGACCTTCAGGAAAGGGAAGGTCCCATCCCAGTGGAAGTGCCTGCTTCATATGGTTATCCACAGCTTGTCAAACAAGCATGGAGGGTGGGACCAGATTCCTGAGGATCTCTCCTTCATAGTACATGGAATGGTTCAAGGGGTCAAGTTCAGGTACTCTCAATTTGTTTATACAAACTTGCTTGCTAACTTGGACTCCTTAGAGTATTATATGTTTCCTAGATATGTTCAACACATTCTCAACTGTAAACTGGGCTCACAGTTGAGGGAAACAGATAATATTCTTAAATTGGGACAGATGAAGCCCGACATCTTTAAAATTATGAAGAAGCCAACTGTAGGCTTCTCAGGGGTAGAAACAGCCCTAGTCCCAAAAATGTTAGAGCTCATTGCTCAAGGTGACAACCTAGCAACACAAGCTAGTGTTGAACCCACACCTTCTACCTCTCAACCCCAAAAAGACCCCAAGTCACCCTCACCTACCAAAGAAAATCCAAACGAACCCTTGCTCAAGCTATTGAGTCTGTGCAGGCCCCCATATACTCACCCATACAGGAGGAAGTGGACACTAGAGCTCCCACTTCCCCTGAGGAGCAAACCACTCCCATCTCTTCAACAATCAGGAATGAGGTTCCTCATGCTCACCCTGATGAGCTCACAAGCCCAACTGCCTTAAGCCTTCACTCTGAGTCTCAACACTCAAGTGAACAACCTTCAGGGGACAGTTACCATCCCCAGCCATTAGACTTAAATCAACCCATTCCCAACCTCTCATTCTATACTGATGAAGACTTAGGTTTCAGTGGGTACCATGAGTCTCTTTACTCCTCCCCTACTCAAAGAGAGATGAGTACTCCTGAGTCTCCTTTGTCTAGTCCACATCAGTCACCCATAAATGAGGTGGATACTTCTGAACCTGTTCAGGATATCCATATGGAAGAGGCTCTCACTTATGCAAGTGATTACATCATTAAGACCTCAACCATGGCAACTCAGCCCATTGACACCTCAACTGAGAATGTCAATGTGTAGAGGAAATCCAGCAGCTAAGAACCTGAGGCTGGTGGTGAGAGAGAGGACTTTGGTCTAATCATCTCATCCCCCAATGATTATTCTGATGAAGAAGAGGGGAATCTCAGACTAAAGGTGCAAAAACTGTCAAAAACATGCTCCTATTTAGTCTCTAAGGTTAGTCACCTTGAATCTCAGGTGACTACCTTACATAATAGGGTCAATGATCAGCAACTTGAGATATCTTATCTCAGGGAAAAACTAGCTGGGAGACCTTTAAGAAGAGCTCAACCACGAATACAAGAACCTGTGAATGTGGTTGACCTAACCTCTAGCTCACCTATACAAAAGGGTGATGCTACCAAAAATGGGGAGAAAGTCATTACAGTCACAGAACCTGGGAGTTCTTCAGGGAGTATGGACATTGAGGATTCACCAACTGTGCATACTCAGCAACTTCCTCAAGTTCACATTAATGTGGATATAATTGTGTAACACCCCGAAAAGTCGAAACGAGTCATTAAGGATAATGGGCTTAAATAATGGGTATTTAATAAAAGAAGGAAATGGGTTATGGGCCAAATTGGGTTTATGGACAAGAGCCTAAGTGATTAAGGCCCATAAACAGCCCTTAACCTACCCAAATCAGCCTCCATCTCCATCATTACAACCCTAGCCACCAAAATTCATAGAGAGAGAAAGTGAAGAAAACTCAAGATTTGAAGCTTCCAAGGTGAAGAGATTGAAGATCTGGGTGTTGGAGCATCAAGATCTAAGAAAGAAGCAACAAATCCAGGTAAGAATCGACCTCTAAATCCTTCTGTAGATCAAACCCGGATTCTAGGGTTTTGGGTTTTGAAAAGTTGCAAAGAATCGCATAAAGGTCACATTTTTACGTATGAAAACATGTATAAAGCTTAGATTTAGCCTCATGGATGATAAACTAAGAGATTGGACGTAAAAAGTTATGATTTTGGGTTAAAAACGGTCTGGTCCGTAATTTTTATGCGATCTGCGAAACTGCGTATTCATCCAGCGAATTTGCATATTCAATCAGCGAAACTGTGGATCTTCCTGCGAAATTATAGTTTCGCAGGTTGTTTCACAGACATGTTTTTCCAACGAAAGTTGGGCGAAACTGGCAGCAAAGCTGGCAGCGAAGATGCCAGCGAAACTGCCAGCGAAGGTGCTAGCGAAACTAGCAGCGAAACTGCTGGTGAAACTAGCAGCGAAACTGTTGGCGAACCTAGCTGCGAAATTGCTGATCTTGCAGCGAAATTAGCAGTGAATTTAGGTAGAAATTAACCCCTTTAAGTGTTAGTTTATCTGCAGGCTGCGTAGAGTGATCCTAGCCTTATAAGCTTAGCCTAGAAGTTATTCGTGATATCCAGGTGAGTTCTAGATCCCCTATTTATAAGTTTTTCCATGTTTTGGGGCTATTATGCATACTAAATTTACCTTTTTAAATGACCAAGATTTTAAGGGGTTTTAACAATAAGAACGATTTTTCTATAAGTAAATGTGCTATATAAATGATTGAATATAAAAATTTTTCGCGCTGACCGGTAAACCCGGCCCCAGCCAGGGGCGTTGCCCCTTGGACCCCACTAGGGGCTGCTGCCCCTAGGACCCCGCTGTCAGGGGCTGCCGCCCCCGAACCCCCGCTGTCCCGCGGCGGGTCGGTTATGTTTTATGATGATTAGTACTT
Source organism: Flaveria ramosissima (assembly GCA_025215565.1). NCBI lineage: Eukaryota > Viridiplantae > Streptophyta > Magnoliopsida > Asterales > Asteraceae > Flaveria > Flaveria ramosissima. The sequence continues at coordinate 17,687,732 of CM046033.1, read as the reverse complement.
GGTATGTTGTGTACTTGATAAATTAAGTATTATATACTAAAGTGGAAGATGATATTAATGAAAAGCGAAACTTAATGAATGTTACCCCCGGGCCCTTTTGATGATGAAAAGTCTTGCAAGCACTATGATAGACTTCACTTATGTGAGTCTAATGTATGATGATGGATCTGTATTCATGAGCGGGCTATGTGCCTTGCAGTGTGGATCAACTGTCGGGGGTTAGCTACCATATTCATGTGTACCGACAGGGATTGGCATTTGTTGTCAATCAACATGGAGCTCTTGCTTTGTGCAATCTCGTTTATGATGAAAGTGAAAGATAATGAAAGAATGAAAGATAACATGCTTATTATGATGCAAGTTATGTTATGTACTATGATGTATGCATGGTCATTATATGAAGGATAAAGTTTATATTTTCTTATATTATTTAAAACTAGAACTCACTCAGCGAAGCTGACTTTTATGCATAATAGTTGGCAGGTAAACGCTGATGCTGAGGATGGCACACGGAGCTACTTGGGGACTATGGATGGCATTATTATTTATGAAATCTTTATTGTAATTTAAGAACAAGTAACATGTTTTGTTTGAAATTAAAGGACAAATGTATGAGTACAATATGGTTTCTAAGTTTTATATGAATGTCTAATTATTTCCGCTGCAATGTTTATTATTAAACTGATTTTATGCTATGATTAACCAACTTGAGGCTTCCCGGGAACGGGGCCTTACAAGTTGGTATCAGAGCAAGGTTTAAGAGAATTGGGTAAACTATTTTCAAAACCTAAACTTAAACTGAACATGGGACCGAATGAAGGATGCCAATACAAGTAGCTACGTGCCATCAGGTAAAAGTTTCAAGTAAACTGGAATTATGTGCGTGTGCTATTTGTTTTATGTGCTTGTAGATTTGAATACTAATATGTGTTAGGATAGTGATTGCTTGGGACAGGAGGGTAAGGTAAGTGGTTAATCACACTTGGCCACTGTAATTAAGGACTTACCATACTTATAATGATTTGAGCAATTATCTTGAATAACCATTTTGGTGTTTGAATCTTATAGGAATTAGTTATGGCTGGTAGAAAATCTGGAAAGACAACCCGAGGAGGTGCTCGTGGCGGGCGTACTACTGAGCCACGTGTCACCCGGAGCAAAGCTAAGGCTCCCGAGGCTGTTCATGAGGAGTCAGACCTCCATAGTCACCCGGAGGGGGAGGGATCAGCCACCCTCAAACCCACTGTGAAGGAGGCTATCGCTGACGAAGTCTACAATGTCATGCAAAATGTCTTACCCTCGGTGGTGACCGAGGTGATCAAAGCAGTCAAGGATGGGGAGAAAGCTGGGAAGAAGGGGAAGGAAAATGAGAAGAATTCAGGAAAGTCCACTGGGAGGACTGAGGAGTCTGAAGAGGAGCCATCAAACCCTAAGGTGGTAGTCCATGATGACGACAGTGATGAGGAGTCCGAGAGAGAGACTACTAGAGGGTGCAACTATGGGGCATTTCAAAGGTGCAAGCCCCCAACCTTTGACGGTAACGGCACTGCTACTGCCGCTCATCGTTGGGTCAGAGAGATGGAAGCGGTACTGGAAATTAGTGAGTGCCGAGAGGATCAAAAAGTTAAGTTTGCCACTCATTCCTTCGTTGACTCAGCATTGTGTTGGTGGGACAATATTGTCCAGGCTGAGGGGAAGCGATCGATAGCCAAGATGAAGTGGTCTGAGTTGAAGGAGTTAGTGCTGGAGGAGTATTGTCCCCATCGGGAATTAGACAAGATTGAAAAGGAGTTCTTGTATTTGAAGGCTGGGAACATGACTCATCAAGAGTATACCTCCAAGTTCAATGAACTTGCAAGACTTGTGCCAGACATGGTGACACCTGCGTCCAGGAAGATCAAAAGATACATACAGGGTTTGCCTGTGGATATCAGGAGGCACATGATTGCAGCCAGACCGGGTACGTTTAGGTCTGTGGTGGATTTAGCTGGTAGGTTGTACGATGAGAGAGACCCAGTGCCTGTACAGAAGAAGGTGGAGAAATGGAATGGGAACAAGAATGGAAATGGGAAGAGATTCGGAGGTGATAACTTCCGGAGTAGAGAGAGGAGGATGAGGGTTGAGGATCAGTCTGGGAGACAGGGAAATACTGGTGAAGGAGGTGCTTGTAGGAAATGTGGAAATGGTCATTCAGGGGAGTGCAGAATTGGGACGGGAAAATGTTTCAGATGTGGAGGCGAGGGCCACTATGCTAGGGATTGCAAGGTGGGGAGGTGTTACCAGTGTGGCGAGATGGGTCATATGGGAAAAGACTGTAAGAAAGGAAAACCAGAAGGATCAGGAACTGTTAAAGCTGGAGATAAGGGAAGAAGTGACGGTACAAAGGCGAAGGCGAGGGCATTCAACATAACTCGCGAGGAGGCCAGGGCAGACCCAGAAGTAGTTTCAGGTATGTTTCTGGTAGACCATGAATATGCTTCTGTGCTCTTTGATTCTGGTGCTAGTAGGAGTTTTGTGTCTGCTGCCTTTTGTCGTTTGTTGTATGATAAGAGTAGAAAGTTAGATGAGCCTTTCTATGTAGAAACAGCCATTGGTAAGTCCACTAAGGTAACTGAGGTGGTTGAGGATTGCCTGATTGAGTTAGAAGATTGTAAGTTCCCTGCTAGGTTGCATGTTATGGCCTTAGGAGGTTTCGATGTGGTGTTAGGCATGGATTGGTTGGCTACCTATGAAGCCAATATAGTATGTAGTAAGAAGATAATTCGTCTAACAGCGCCCGATGGTAGTTCTGTTACGGTTCGTGGAGATAAGGTGTGCTGTGTACCGAAGGTCGTGTCGATGATCACAGCTGAAAAGTACTTGAGACGTAGGTGCAGCGCTTACTTGGCCTATGTAAAATATGTGGATGCGCCAGAGCCACAATTATCAGACGTGCCAGTAGTGCGCGAGTTTCCTGACGTCTTTCCTGAAGACCTAACCGGTGTGCCGCCTGACCGCGAAATCGAATTCCAAATTGATTTGCTACCGGGAGCACAACCTGTCGCTAAAGCACCGTATCGATTAGCTCCTTCAGAGATGGTAGAACTGAGGGACCAGTTGCAAGATTTATTGGATAAAGGCTTCATCCGACCGAGTATCTCTCCATGGGGTGCTCCGGTTTTATTCTTCAAGAAGAAAGATGGTAGCATGTGGATGTGCATTGACTATCGCGAGCTCAATAAGCTGACCGTACAGAATCGGTATCCGTTACCAAGGATCGACGACCTGTTCGATCAACTTCAGGGTGCCAGCTGGTTTTCAAGGATAGACAGGCGGTCTGGTTACCACCAACTGAAGGTGAAAGAACAAGACATTCCTAAGACAGCGTTCTGTACGCGTTATGGACACTACGAATTTCTCGTCATGTCCTTTGGTTTAACCAACGCGCCAGCTGCTTTCATGGACCTCATGAATAGGGTATGTCGACCGATGTTGGATAAATCGGTGATAGTATTCATCGACGACATCTTGATTTATTCAAAAAGCGAAGAGGAACATGCCAATCATATTCGAGAAGTATTGGAGACACTCAGAAATGACAAGTTATATGCTAAGTTCTCTAAATGCGCCTTTTGGCTTCGAGAAGTTCAATTTCTGGGTCATGTGGTTAATCCAGAGGGGATCAGGGTGGACCCTGCGAAGGTTGAAGCGGTGATACAATGGGAACCTCCAAAGACGCCATCTGAGATTCGCAGTTTCTTAGGCTTGGCAGGCTACTATAGGAGGTTTATCCAGGATTTCTCCAAGATAGCTTCTCCTTTGACAAAGTTGACCCGAAAGGACGTGAAGTATGAATGGGGTACTGATCAGGAGAACGCCTTCCTAGAACTGAAGATGAGGTTAACTCAAGCCCCTGTCTTGACGTTACCTGAAGGGAACGAGGATCTTGTGGTCTACTCGGATGCCTCGTATGCAGGATTGGGTTGCGTGTTGATGCAACGAGGGAAGGTGATAGCCTATGCTTCTAGACAACTAAAGGTTCACGAGGCCAATTATCCTACCCATGATTTGGAGTTGGCCGCGGTGGTGTTTGCATTGAAGATTTGGAGGCACTATCTGTATGGGGTGAAGTGCACCATCTTCACTGATCATAAAAGTCTAAAGTATTTCTTTGAGCAAAAGGAACTCAATATGAGGCAGAGGAGGTGGTTGGAACTGATCAAGGATTATGACTGCAAAATTCATTATCATCCAGGAAAAGCCAATGTGGTTGCTGATGCCCTTAGCCGAAAAGGACGACCCGAACCAATTCGGGTGAGGGCTTACCAGATAATCATGACGCCTGATGTTATGAAACAAGTGAGGGAGTTCCAGGATGAGGCATTAAGAGAGGACAGAGTCAACTCTGAAAGGATGAAAGGACAAGTTTCAGACTTGGGGGAAAATACCTTGGGAGTTAGAACCCGATCTGGGCGAATGTGGATCCCTCTCTATGGAGATTTGAGGGAGAAAATCATGGATGAGGCTCACAAAACTCGATATTCCATACACCCCGGTGCCACAAAAATGTATCAGGATCTGAAGAAAGATTACTGGTGGTCGGGAATGAAGCGAGACGTGGCTAAGTATGTGAGCAAGTGTCTGACTTGCCTGTAAGTGAAGGCAGAGCACCAAAAGCCATATGGGAAGATCCAGTCTTTGGATATCCCTGAATGGAAATGGGAACACGTCACAATGGACTTCATCACGAAGCTACCTCGCACGGCGAGGGGAAGCGACGCAATCTGGGTGATTGTTGACTGTCTAACAAAAGTGCCCATTTCCTACCAATTCGTGAGACGTATTCCTCTGAGAGGTTGGCAGAGCTATTTATCAAGGAAATCGTGGCTCGTCACGGCGTGCCAGTGTCTATCGTTTCGGATAGGGACACGCGGTTTACGTCCAAGTTCTGGAAGAGGTTTCATGACTCAATGGGGACTAGACTGCATATTAGTACGGCTTACCATCCCCAGACAGATGGTCAGTCGGAAAGGACGATCCAGACTTTAGAAGACATGCTACGAGCCTGTGTAATCGACTTTGGAGGAAGCTGGGATGAGCACTTACCGTTGGCGGAATTCTCATATAATAATAGTTACCATGCCAGCATTGGTATGCCACCTTACGAAATGTTGTACGGTAGGAAGTGCAGAACGCCTGTGTGCTGGGGTGACATCGGGCAGAAGGAATTGGGGAGTCTTGAAGTGATTGAGGTCACAACTGAGAAGTTAGATAAGATTAAGGCGTTCATGAAAGCTGCAAAGGACCGCCAGAAGTCTTATGCTGATAAGAGGCGTAGGCCGATAGAATTCGAGGTAGGTGACAAGGTTATGCTCAAGGTATCGCCCTGGAAAGGGATCATCAGGTTTTGAAAAAGGGGAAAGTTGAGCCCAAGATTTATAGGGCCATTCCGTATTATCGCAAGGGTAGGAGAAGTGGCCTACAGATTAGAACTACCAGATGAGTTGAGTGGAATTCACCCTACGTTCCACGTATCTCATCTCAGGAAATGTCTGGCAGATAATGATGCATTTGTACCATTAGAAGACATTGAAGTCGATGAACGGCTAAATTATGTAGAGCAGCCGGTGGCCATCCTTGATTGGAAAGAGAAGCACTTACGGAATAAAGTGGTTCCACTAGTACGAGTACAATGGAGACACAGAAAAGGATCAGAATCTACGTGGGAGACCGAGGAGGAGATGAGGAAATTTTATCCCCAGTTGTTTGATGACTGACAGGTTTCGAGGACGAAACCTAAATAAGTGGGGGAGACTTGTAACACCCCGAAAAGTCGAAACGAGTCATTAAGAATAATAGGCTTAAATAATGGGTATTTAATAAAAGAAGGAAATGGGTTATGGGCCAAATTGGGTTTATGGACAAGAGCCTAAGTGATTAAGGCCCATAATCAGCCCTTAACCTACCCAAATCAGCCTCCATCTCCATCATTACAACCCTAGCCACCAAAATTTGTAGAGAGAGAAAGTAGAGAGAGAAAGTGAAGAAAACTCAAGATTTGAAGCTTCCAAGGTGAAGAGATTGAAGATCTGGGTGTTGGAGCATCAAGATCTAAGAAAGAAGCAACAAATCCAGGTAAGAATCGACCTCTAAACCCTTCTGTAGATCAAACCCGGATTCTAGGGTTTTGGGTTTTGAAAAGTTGCAAAGAATCGCATAAAGGTCACATTTTTACGTATAAAAACATGTATAAAGCTTAGATTTAGGCTCATGGATGATAAACTAAGAGATTGGACGTAAAAAGTTATGATTTTGGGTTAAAAACGGTCTGGTCCGTAATTTTTATGCGATCTGCGAAACTGCGTATTCATCCAGCGAATTTGCATATTCAATCAGCGAAACTGTGGATCTTCCTGCGAAATTATAGTTTCGCAGGTAGTTTCGCAGACATGTTTTTCCAACGAAAGTTGGGCGAAACTGGCAGCAAAGCTGGCAGCGAAGATGCCAGCGAAACTGCCAGCGAAGGTGCTAGCGAAACTAGCAGCGAAACTGCTGGTGAAACTAGCAGCGAAACTGTTGGTGAACCTAGCTGCGAAATTGTTGATCTTGCAGCGAAATTAGCAGCGAATTTAGGTAGAAATTAACCCCTTTAAGTGTTAGTTTATCTGCAGGCTGCGTAGAGTGATCCTAGCCTTGTAAGCTTAGCCTAGAAGTTATTCGTGGTATCCAGGTGAGTTCTAGATCCCCTATTTATAAGTTTTTCCATGTTTTGGGGCTATTATGTATACTAAATTTACGTTTTTAAATGACCAAGATTTTAAGGGGTTTTAACAGGAAGAACGATTTTTCTATAAGTAAATGTGCTATATAAATGATTAAATATAAAAATTTTTCGCGCTGACCGGTCAGCCCGGCCCCAGCCAGGGGCGTTGCCCCTTGGACCCCACTAGGGGCTGCTGCCCCTAGGACCCCGCTGTTAGGGGCTGCCGCCCCCGAACCCCCGCTGTCCCGCGGCGGGTCGGTTATGTTTTATGATGATTAGTACTTGGTATGTTGTGTACTTGATAAATTAAGTATTATATACTAAAGTGGAAGATGATATTAATGAAAAGCGAAACTTAATGAATGTTACCCCCGGGCCTGTTTGATGATGTAAAGTCTTGCAAGCACTATGATAGACTTCACTTATGTGAGTCTAATGTATGATGATGGATCTGTATTCATGAGCGGGCTATGTGCGTTGCAGTGTGGATCAACTGTCGGGGGTTAGCTACCGTATTCATGTGTACCGACAGGGATTGGCATTTGTTGTCAATCAACATGGAGCTCTTGCTTTGTGCAATCTCGTTTATGATGAAAGTGAAAGATAATGAAAGAATGAAAGATAATGAACATGCTTATTATGATGCAAGTTATGTTATGTACTATGATGTATGCATGGTCATTATATGAAGGATAAAGTTTATATTTTCTTATATTATTTAAAACTAGAACTCACTCAGCGAAGCTGACTTTTATGCATAATAGTTGGTAGGTAAACGCTGATGCTGAGGATGGCACACGGAGCTACTTGGGGAGCTATGGATGGCATTATTATTTATGAAATCTTTATTGTAATTTAAGAACAAGTAACATGTTTTGTTTGAAATTAAAGGACAAATGTATGAGTACAATATGGTTTCTAAGTTTTAAATGAATGTCTAATTATTTCCGCTGCAATGTTTATTATTAAACTGATTTTATGCTATGACTAACCAACTGTGAGGCTTCCCGGGAACGGGGCCTTACAAATTGACTCTGTCATTAGGAATCTCTTTGAGGAAGGCATTCCAAGGGCTGTGTCATCTCCACCTCAAGGAACTTCAAACTACATTATTGGGTGGAGGTATGATGCTGATAGAAGAGCCCTCATTCTTCATAGAGTTCAAGGGCAGCAAGAAGTGTTCAATTTTCAGACTTTAGACTACTATAAAGGTCTTGACCTGATCAACATGCCACTTGTCAACCCAAGCAAATCAAGACAAGATGACAGGTTAGCACTCAGGATTCAAGACAGAATTACTAAAGAGTTCAGCCTTAGAAGGAGACAAAGAAATCAGGTAATGTCATTGGTCAACTAGATGCTGAGGCAGACCCTGAGATTAGCTTCAAAGGGAAAACCTTGGCTAAAGGCCCAGTGATAGAGCCTGAGAGCCCTGTCACACCAACAACTGCTTCAGAAATTCATTCCCTCAGTGAAACACCTGTTGGTGAAGGTGTCTCACAGCCTATCTCTGGCCAGAGCTTGGATGCTACACCAAGCAATGAAGGCCAAACCTCTATCCACCCTGAGTCACAAAGGTCTGTGGGTGACAAAGGGAAAAGGATTTTGACTCCTGAGGAGATTGAGGAGGAGAAGAGAGAGAGGAAGAGGAAGCTAAGGGGAGAAAGTTCCTCTTGGTCTTCAGGATTTATACAAGCTGCAATCAGGGCTGCCCCCAGACCAAACACTCAAGAAGATGAGTTGAGGGCAGTCAGGATTACTTACCTGCAGACCAGGAACTATGACATAGATGAGATTATATCTCTCCCCTTAGAGCAATTAAATGAACTGGCTGACATGGAAGTGTCAAGAGAGATGAAGGAAAAAGAGGATGCAAGATTACTTCTCCAATTCAAAGAAGAGAAGAGACAAAAAAGATTATACAAGCATGCTCCAACTCTCTCCCCAGTTCAGGAAAGTCCTGTGCAAGAGGATGTGGCTGCTACACAAGAACCTCAGGTAGACAAGGAAACAGATAGGCAAAACATGATCAACTACCTGAGTGCCACAGGTCTCTACAGGCATCTGCACTTCTTCCCTTGTCCTTTGAGTACATTGAGTTTGAGTATCTCAAACAGCTTGAACTTCAAGTGCTCAAAGAACAAAAGGCAACAAAGAGAAAGATGAGGGAAGATGCTGCAAAGTCAAGAGCTATCATCCAAAAGAGTATGAAAAAGTCTGCTGACAGACAAAGGATGATGAGCTTCTTGAAGCTGTATGGATTCTCCGGAAGGAGACTTGGCCCTATGTCTCTATCCATAATGGATGAGCATATCAGGGTAATCAAGCAGAAGATCAAGATTGGAGAGCTGATTGACTTATACTCTCCTCCAAGTCAAATCCCACCTGAAGTGGAGGTTAAGGTTGAACAACCTGAGACAACACAACCTGGACCTCCTGCTGACTGGACCTCCTGCTGAGCCTCAGCAAGCTTCATCTTTTTATCCACAGCAGGGTCAAACTCCCTCTCTTTCTAAACCTGTGAGGGAGGAACACCCAACTGAAAAAGACAAGGATGATCAACAAGGTGCTGCAGACCAGTCTTCTCAGTTAAAGTCTTCTAAGAGAAAGAAGAGGATGGCTTCTAAACCAAATTCTAAGAAGAAGAAGCCTGAATCATCCACCTCTACACCTCAGGCTAAGTCAGATCAACCTGAGGAAGTGCATGAAGAGGCAGCCCAATCAACTCCAATTCAAGTGGCTCCTCTTGTAGCTGAGACACCCATCTTATTCTGGACCTTCACTACTAATCCAGAGAGATGGCATGTGATCAGAGATCAAGGTGTTGAGAATGTCTATACATGGCAAGACATAATCAACTTACCTCTGCATGATCTCTTTGAGATGAGAAGATATTATGAGAGTCTGAATGATCCTGACCATCTAATGAAGAAGGGTATGGTCATCATTGTGCCGAAGACTACAAACATCTGAAGATCTTCTAAATGTTTTGGTAGCGTCAGCCTAGGGGGAGTTTGTAAGGATTCCTATAGGTCTGATGCGCCAAAACATCTAAAATCTCTCTGCAGGCATGCATTAAAGAACAGAAGTAGAAATGCTTCGGAAGTTTTACACCATGCACTAGAAATATTCTAAGTATAAAATCTTCCGAAGCCAAGACCAATATCTTCCGAAGCCAAAAGTGAAGTCTTCCGAAGCTTCAAAGACAAAGTCTTTCGAAGCCAAATAGTGAAGACATATTTCTTCCGAAGACTTTTAGAGATATGCCTTTATCTGATGTACTTTACCATAAAGCTGGACACCTTTCCGCTGCAACTCTGTAAAGTCACCAACTTACATGAGTTGGTGAAAGGTCTATGCTTTTGGTAACTGTACATTGAGGTCTTGAGTCCATGCTTTCTACTTTATGTACTTTTATCCTTTTTGTAATATATTAGGATGTGAGCTATGGCATGTCATAGTCACAAGTCAAAAATTAGATATGCCTTTTGACTCTATATTTGATTTTGTAGTTGTCTAGTCAATTGTATCCAGCTGGCCTTCAAAGTATGGCCGGCTGTAGGATGTAGTATAAAGTATCTTAAGTACTTGTAACTTTCTATCGATGCTTTGTAACTTGTAATAGAACTTGAGAAATAATATACAACATTCTTAAAAACCAAATACTTGTGTTGTTTGCAATCTTGTTCTGTCTCACTTTTAGTCGTGTTCTTAGCATCTTTCATTAACAAGTTAACCAGTTCCCTATTTGATCTGTTAAGTGTTCTAAGCAACTCTCCTCATTGTGTTGTTGTGTTGTAAGTGCATACCCTTCACCGGTCCTGCATATACTTTGACCTAGTTCTTCGCTGTTCTGAGATATGGACAATACATAAGGTTAAGTTCAGGTGTGGTATAAGGTGATTGTGAGAGACATATGTAGTCAAGAAGGGATTTGTCCCTCTCATTCATTGAGAGTTAGATGTCTAAGGCCTGCTAAAGTTAAATCAACAAAGAGTGATCACTCTGTGTCTCTGGATTTGACAAGACATTTGTGACAAAAGGATAAATGATACATTCACCTAAATCATTTCAAGTAAAGGACTTGAAGAAGATGATTTTATTGAATGGCACTTAGTCATACGTATTAGGGGTAGTAAACCGTTGTTAAGCGGTATTTTCTACTTGCATCAATCTTCTATGTATCTTGTGCAAGTGGGAGATTGTTGGACTCAGTCTGCACAAGACACATATTAAATTGATGTGGCTAGTACGTTATGTCTCAAGTCGGGTCATACCCAATAACAAGCTAGACAAACACCTACAGTATTCATTTTATGATATGATCAAACAAATAAATATTAACACTTAAAGTATTTACAAATTGGGTTTCTAAATATTTACACTTGTAAAGTGAATGAATTATATGGATAATTTATATTTAAAGAGAATATTCTATATTGTTATTTAAATGGTTGAATAACAATGTATATTGGCTTATAACATGTTGTATGTCATATGTATTATGTTGTGTTACATTTTATATAAAATGTGACATAAATAATATGAGACAAATTGAAAAGAAAATTTTAAATTTTAAGAGGGAAAGAGATAAAGGGGCCCGACCCTTTGTCTCTCTTGCTCTCTCTCTTTCTTTATTTTTTTCTTGTTTCCTACAACATGCATTAATGATATAAGTCATGGGGTTATGTGTACCAATGATGTAGCATGCACTCCTCTCTCTTACACATAAAAAAACACACGCACACAAAGTGTAGAATTCTCTCTTCCCTCCTCTCTAATTTTCGGCCAAGAATCAAGAGAAGAAAAGGATTCTTTCAAGTGTTGAAAATCCTAGCAACAAAGGTGTTTGTTAGTAGCTTGGAGGGTAGACAAGCTTGAGTCTTTCTTGTTTGGAGGCTTTCATTCAACCATCATCTTCCTCGAATACTTTTAAAGAGGTAGTTTCTTAAAACACTCTATGGTTGTGTTTTGTAAGCATGAACTTCATATATCGATCCTTATTGAGTTTTATATATCTACATAATCTTTATGGAACAAGTTGTAAAACTATATTTATCCGCTGCATTTTTCATTTTATTTGGATAAAATGACTTTGATAAACTTGTTAAAACCCAACAAATGTAACAAATGAATCAGTTAGAATAATAGACGGTTAAACCAGACTTCTAATTAGATAATCGTAATTTTCTTATAACCACTTAGTTTAAACTTAAATTTTTCAGTTAGAATAATAGACGGTTAAACCAGACTTCTACTTTGGTATACATCCGCTTGCCTTAGTATGTCCTGCCGTAGTGCGGCTATAAGCTTATGTACTTCTAGGGGAGGCCTTAGTATCTCCTGCCTTAGTGTGGCTATAAGCTTATATACTTCTAGGGGAGCCTGGGACATATCCATATAAGTGTGTTTTACTAGACCTGTTGTTTATCTAATCATTGCTTTGCTTGGTATACCTAGCTTTGGATTGTTTGTACACTTTTATTCTCTTTAGGTCTATAGTGATTACCTTGTGTGTATATTTTTATTTCTTAGCTGGGGATTTTCTTGTGCCTACATTTTGTCCCAATTATTTTTGACGTACGTGTACCTTTATATGTTATCATATTATATGCTATGTATGTGTATGCTACATCATTACGATCACCTTATTGTTTCTCTATTTTGTGTTGTATATTTGAATGCTATATAGTACTTGATAAACTTGTCACTATTATTGTCAAAATGTTTTGAGCCAGTTGTCTCATCGAAATCGATCTTTCTATATCTTAGAATTACTGAAAGTTTTGTCTTTTTCTTACCTCTTTTAGACACTACAATAAATAGTCTAAGTGACTATACATGAAATATACCGAGTACAATTGTTGTTGTTGATGTTAACTTTCTTGAACAAACTGATAAGTATTTTTAATTATACATATTCTAATTACTAACTTGAATGTACATAATTTTATGCATATGGTACAACTATACAATCTTTTTATTATATACCCAATACTTTTACACATTTTATAATTTAACCCTACAAATTTTCACTTTCAACTTTATTACCCTATATTTTTCATCTCTAACAAAATTTTCATTTACGCTTTGTTCTAAATTTGGAGAGATACACTTCGTAACGTGCACATGTGGTTTAACGTTGTTACGCCTATTTCTTCCCGTTTAGCGGCCCCGTCACAACGTGCGCGTGGTCCTAATTCAACTAATTTATTTTGTTTTTAATGTTTTACGTTTCACAGGTAAAGTTTAATATTTTTACGTCTATTTATCCGTTCAGTTTTATTTTTTTCATTTTTAGTTAATTTAATACGAGTTTTATCCGATGTTGTTGACCGCTAACGATAGTGTAAATATTGATGATATTTGGTATGATTTTACATCCCCCGTTACAACACGGGGAACTTAGTACTAGTTAAATATACAATTTAAGTTATAAAAAATACAATATCCTCAAAACCCACTTGTTCCTTTTTGTTTAAGTTATTCCGTGAAGCTATTCAAAAAGCTTGGGAATTCCTAATTCCCAAATCTCAGTCGATTCAACCATCACTTGATCTGCCCCCATCACTCCGTCAGTCGTATGGCGAACCCCAATCAGCAGCAAACCTCCATTCAGCCATGGATCCTTCAAGTTCTCCCCTTCATCGTCGTCCTCCTTATAGCAGCTCACGTTATCGCTTTGGTACCACCATTTCTCCTCTTCTAATCACCAGATCACACGTTTCCAGTGACGCTAATTCTTCTTTTCATTTTGGATTTTTATGATTTTCGTACAAAAGGTTTACTGGATTTACAGATTAGCAACGGAGAAGCTCCCTGGACGACGAAAGAAGCACTAGAACTTTCAACTTTAGTTCAACAAAGGTGTAGTCATCTCAAATTTGGTGTCTTAGTTTGTTAATCTTTTTGTTAGTCTCTGTATGAAATGGAATATGGATGGATGCACGAAATTATATTCGATGCGTTAATTTCTATGCATGAGTTTGGATCAGTGATTTGAGTTTATGCCAAAGAGATTGCCTATGTTTATTGATTTAAGGTGTGACCTTTAAAGCAAATCATTATTCAACAAAGATATTGTGTCTGCAAGTAAAAGATACACACTAACAACTAGTTTCAACTCATGGATTCTTCGGTATGTGATAGAAGTAGATGAGACGTGAGGTCGAACATAGGGGCCGATTGATTCTGTTACTGCTACTCGTCACCCGCGGCACTTGCAGCACTTAGATCCACACTTAAGTCAAGAGTCTGTGACATAACATCATCAAATACGCTAATCAATTATTGTTTCCATGAATGTGTGATCACACTAGTAATCAAAGTCGTTATAAATTTATAATGTGACCATAATAGTCAAAGTTGCAAGGCACATATACATGAGAAGCACTAATTATTTAGGAAGGTGTGCATGTATAATATACTTATGAGTTAATAAAGAGGTTTCCAAGTATTTAGTGTTTCTAACATAGGTGTGCATTCAATGCAGACCGATTTAAATACAGAACCATGAGAACCGATTAACACGATTTTTGCTTAGTAAATATAGTGAGAGAGAAAGAAGTGCGGTACGTGGTTACATTATCCCCTTACGCAGGTCTACCAGCTCTCTACTTATAATTAGTTTTATTTTAAACAACTTGTTCAATGCATGACAATTTTAAGTAGTGTATTGAGAACCACATACGCATGTGTACTGGTTACTTTAACTATGATACATAGAGCTATTATGCAATTGATAAAATCCACTTTTAATCTCCCAGACTCCCACTACCTTTGGTCAGCAGTTCAGCACTACTTGTAAGTGCTTATCCCGGTCCTAGCGGTTCTTTACTTAACACAATATGCTCAATACTAAACTATCTTAAGTAAAGAACTGCCAGAACCACATAAACATTTATACCTATTTCTTTAACTTTGATATATAAGGCTGTTCTGTATCCGCGTAACTGCCTCTGTTTCAATCTTACAAAACATCTGGTCAGCACCATGTACAAGTGCTTACACGGTTCTAGCAGTTCTTTATTTACAATTGATTATGTATTGATCGATCCCCTAATATAATAGGCATAGAAAAATTAAATAAATGAAGTTTTTTAGTTTTGTGAGCTTAAAAACCAGCGTCTAGAGGAAGGTCCTGGCCTTGTGTCTACATAACGCACCTCTACTAGCCTAGGTGTGTTCTTTTGACAACTATGCATTTGACATATATTCAAGAAATATTATGTGTAATAGGGTTTACCTTTCCGGTTATGCGGCTGTACATGGCAATCACATC
The DNA here is from genome assembly GCA_025215565.1 of Flaveria ramosissima. Classification (NCBI taxonomy): domain Eukaryota; kingdom Viridiplantae; phylum Streptophyta; class Magnoliopsida; order Asterales; family Asteraceae; genus Flaveria; species Flaveria ramosissima. The sequence continues at coordinate 17,672,709 of CM046033.1, read as the reverse complement.
TTGTACGGTGGACTCAAAATGTGTTGTTGCATCATAACTCTGTGGGAGACATGAGAATTAATCAAAGTGGGATTGAAATTTAAATTATCTTTCGTGCAAAATTGATATACTCACAGTAGATATGTAACAGTTATCTTCTTCACCCTGGTTAATGGGTTCATATCTGTCATAAGTATCAAAGAAGATCTGGTCCACAGGTCCAAGTAAATCTATCCCAGGCTTCAGTTCTGTCTCGGGATTATCTGTCTCTGCTTCTGTGGTGACAAAAGCTATGTATTTACCTTTCGGGGCTACATTGTGAGAATACGAGCAACAGAAGAGATACCTGGAAGAATGGCATTAGGGTAATTTTCCATATCCATTGAAGGTTAAAACTGTAAACTTGGAATACATACATGTCAGATTTACGTCCTAGCTGTTTCTGGGGTAGGATAACTTGGGCTGAATGAGCATCATTAGTGTTGGGGATGGGATGACTCATGATGCATATAGCACGAGCTACTTTACCGACCGTCTTTACCTATTGCAATAAATACGAATATGGTATTTCACCGGTTCATAGTTGAAAAGGCGATTAAAATGAGAAGCAGATGGTTTACCTTGTCAGGCAAATATGAGGGGTCACATACTACTTTTTTGCACTTTGCAGTTTCTCCTTCTGATGTCACACCGACTACTTTCCCATCTTCAAACTCTACCTGTCATAGATCGCAGTATCTCTAATCATATGCATTATGCTTTCTTTTTCTGTAACCGGTTTACTTACCTTGAAATATTAAGGTTCTTTGTGGATTACCTTGCATTCTGGTTTGTTGAGCATGTAGGTGCCACCATAGACTGCACTCAGGCGAGCAAATGCCTGGTGAATATTTACTAGATTCAGTTCAATATATGAGGTGGCAGAGTAAATAATTCTCCCAATGGTATGGTACCTGAGGTAATTCTCCTAATCCATAGAGTGGGTAGATATACGGGGAACCTCCTTGGAATCGCGCTAATGACTCTGCATAAAGCTATTGAAGACAGAAGTTGGAAAATTATGACAAAAGTTGCAGGTATCAAACTGATTTGTTTTTCTATGTTCATGCATTGAAGTTGGATTTCTGACCTTAACTCTCTTGATAAAATCTATGGCTGGCTGATCCAAATAACTGTCGTCCCTGTAGAGTGCCAATGCATGCCCGATGAAATCAACTGTATTATCATCCAGTCCATATTTTTTCCTGCATAAAACAAACATCTGAAATTAGTATCAATGAAGCTAAAAGAGCATGCTTTTGATGATTTAATCATGTATATATCATTCATTTAATGAAAAGAAGGATAGGATAAGATGATACGAAATAAGATCTTTTGCTGGTACTTTTGTGACATCCATCCCTTCATGTGATTTCTGATCATTATCATCATAATCCTGAACATAAATGAAGAACTTGCGAGCACGACGCTTCTCAAATAATCCCATGAGAGGAGACTTAAGTGCTTCTACATCTGTTGCTGGTACTTTGTGAACCTGAAAGAAAATCAAAAAAGTTATACAAAAGTGTTGTGAGCAGATGGTAAAAATATGCTCATACCTTTCCTTTGTTGAACACATAGCTTCCATCAACCGCCTTGAAGTTAAGGTACTTTGTGACGCTAGTGTGAATTAGAACACGAACTAAGGTACCATTAGCCATCATGTACTGCACAAACGCAAAATAAGATAAGACAAATGTGATGGAATGACATTCTATAGCAGTTTCTATCATTAATACAAGTAAAACTAAGAAAAACCAGACATGCCTTGGGGACCATATCGACATTGTAGTCTTTGCTCGCACCCAGTTCTTCAGGAGGCGTTTCGCCACCCTTGAATCGCTTCCAGAGCTGGTTTAGATTCAGTGAAGTCGACTCGCCTCCATAATAATCATTTCTATCCATGTGTAGCACCTTTAAAAATAAGACATAAACGATGAATGATCATACAGGTGAAGAACACATTAGAACGATACAATTTCATGTCCATTGCAATTTATGTTTGAACTTGGCTTCAATATATTTGATGTTTGTTAAATTCTAAGAAAATTAGAGCACAAACTAAAACTATATCTAAACCCTAACCATGCATCATGTTCATTTAATTAATGCATCTCTTACAAATCCTCAGAATGTTGTTTTCAAAAGCAATTGCAATTGAAATTGAGCTAACTGGCAAAATGATACTCATATCCATGAACGAAACCTCTATACGTGATCAATGTTATCACATCATAACAAAATCAACAGCAATTGAAAATTAGGATCTAAATAATCAAAATATATAATTTCAACAAAATGCAGCGATTGATCCAGATTCCATCATTTCTATCATAAATCAATGAAGATATATATATATACACGTACATACACACATATACGATCTGCAATTGAAAATCTAAACAATCCGAATAAAAATTTTCGACTACTTGCAGTTATCAATCAGATTCCGTCATCTCTATCATAAATCAATCTTCATAAGAAATCATATACATTATATGATGAATAGATGAGTTTGTGAGGGCATACTTTGAGGCCGTCGACGGAGAGGAGACCACTGAGGATGCATTCCTTGAGACCAGTGCCGAGAACGATGACGTCGTACTCTTCATCCATAGTGGTTGAATCAGAGCATCAAATGATAAGAATGAGTGATTTTAATCAACAAAAAGTTGAAGTTGAAGAAGAAGAAGAACAAGAAGAAGAGATGAGATGAAATGAAATGAAGATGAAAGAGATATAATCGGATATCGTTTTGAAGAACAGGTCTTAAGCAGGAACCTTCGGTTATAAATTCCCCCGCCAAATTTCAAGGATTTCTTACTACGTGTTGGGTCTCCACAATCCTGCCTTATTTCCTAACGTAAACTCATAACTAAAAAATAGTAAATTATAAATTGCGTCTTTTATTAATATATTAAATTTAAATTACATGTTAGGTCGTTTAATTTTAATAATTAAATACAATGTCATTTATTAACAAATTTGATACCGAGCGTCAATTCTTGATCGTCTTGATAAAAATATCAAATAAAAAGTAATGTTAATAAGAGGAAATATATTTGTAAATCACAGATGATAATATTTCTCATCTACCATAGAAAATAATAATGAAATGAATTAAAATATCAAAATTTAAGTAAACAAAGTAAAGATGTAGATTTAATTTAGAAAAATATAAAAGCTTTTAAAAACTTAAAGTGGCTTGAATGGTGAAGAATGTGTTAAATGGTGGTGAATATGATCGGTGTTGAAATATCAAAAAAAAGAAAACACTGACTTTATTGTTATTAAGCTTAAGAAGAACATGGGTTTATCGACTTATCTAATGCTCCGATAGCGATCTTGTAATTTTTTTTATTTAAAATTATTAACAAACCTTCAAAAATTTTATTATATAAGACGTGAAAAGCAAATGACAAATATACCTCTCATATGAGATATATAACTGAGTTAACCGTATTTAAATAAAACTTAGTGTAAATGACAATATGTGTGCAAATTTATTTAAATAAATGACATTGTATGTAATTATTAAAACTAAAGTACGTAACATGCAATTTAAAATCTAAATAAAGGATATAATTTGTAATTTACTCAATAAAAAGTTAAGATTATTTTATTATGATTTTTAATTATGATATTAATGATTTTTTAACTAAATTACGTTGATTAACTTATCTTAACAATACCCAACTTTTAATATATGAGTATACACTGTTGAGGTGCACAAAACGGTTCGGCCCAAAGAAGTGGTTTGGTTCGGGCACTGGTTTAGGAGAAAACCCTAACTGATGGAAATAAGTTATGTTCGGTTTTGAGATCTGTCTAGTTCGAGCACTGGTTTAAGAAATTACTATTATAAAAATAAGTATATTAAATAAAGAGTTAATTACATGATTGGTTCATGTGGTTTGTCTATATTGCAATATTGGTCCCAACTTCTAAGAAATTATAGGTTTTGTCCCAACTGTTTCACAAACCGTAATATCATTGGTACCTAGAGTAGATGGTCGTTAGTTTTTCAAGTTAAGTCAGTGTGAAATGACCAGTATACCTTTTATATTTAAAAAATAATAACTTTTATACTAATATATAAATACATATGTAGTTAGTGGGTCCCACTCTACCCCACCACCAGCCACCGAATCTCTCCTGATCTCAACTAGCCACCACCGCACCTCCTCCGACACACCATTTTCCGCCGTTATTGCCACAAATCCGACGACACTACCATTTCCCACCATTATTGCCACAAATCTGGCGACAATACCACCACGTCCGCCATCGTCACAACCATTATAAGCTCACCATCTCCATCATCACCATCACCCAACCCACACATCTACCATCAACGTAGACATTGTCCACCGCCGACCGCCATCACCATACCTAAAGCACCATCCCCCCGCCACCCTAACCCAGTTCGCTTTGGCGGAATAGGTGGCGATGGGGCAATGGAGGAGAAGGTTGTAGGTGTCGTCGGATGATGGTGATGTTTGACGATGGAGGTGGTTGTGACAATGGTGAACTGCGATGTTGGTAGTAGCGGCGGGTGGATAACTGCGGTGGTGGCGATGTTGGCGGTGCGGCAGGTAGAACTACGGTGAAGAGATGGACGTGAACGTGTGTCTGTGTATATATGGGTATATTTTGTGTATATATATATATATTAATATAATATTAAAAGTAAGAGTCCCAACCTTTGAAAAATTACAGATTTGATCGCTACTGTTTACCAAACCATAACACAATTGGTCCCTGACACTAACTTCTGTTAACTATCTCAATTAAGTGGATGTAAAAAGACATGTTTGCCCCTTAGTTAAAAGACAATATATATATATATATATATATATATATATATATATATATATAATATATATATATATATATATATATATATATATCTCTATATATATATATATATATATATATATATATATATATATATATATATATATATATATATATGGTAATGTTATCTTGAAAACCACCATTTTCTGTGAGAACTCTAAGAAACAATATGAGCCACATATTTTTTGTCACATGCAAATCACATGTCAAACGTTCATAACTTTTTTTTCACAACATCATTTTTTCAAAAAATTTTCATCATAACATTTAGTATTTTATTTATCTTTCCTACGCCTACCATATTCAAATACTTTAAAAAAAATCACCCACCCGTTATTTACATATGTGTAAATCTAGTTATACACATTGTGTAAAACGAATTTCTGAAATAGGGAAATTAGGGGAACATTTTTGAGTTTTTATTTTTTATTTTTATGTTATTTTTTATTTTATAATTTTTTTATTATGTATTTATTAATTATCATTTTGCCATTAAAAACTAGTGGCCGAGATTTGTTCCTAGAGTTCTCACAAAAAAAGTAAGTTCTCATATATATATATATATATATATATATATATATATATATATATATATATATATATATATATATATATATATATATCTATATATATCTCTCTCTTATCTATCTCTCTCTCTCTCTATATCTCCCTCTATCTCTATATCTCTCTCTCTCTTATCTCTCTATCTCTATCTCTCTCTCCTCTCTATCTATATCTCCTTATCTCTCTCTATCCTCCTCCCTCTGGTCCGCTCTCTCTTCCTCCCCTGTCTCTCTCTCTCCCTCTCTCTCTCATTCCCTCTGTCTCTCTCTCTGTCTCTCTATCTCTCTCTCTGTCTCTTTCTCCCTCTGTCTCTCTCTCTCCCTCTCTCTCTCTCTTTCTCTCGGTCTCTCTCTGTCGTCGGTTCTCCTCTCTCTCTGTCTCTGTCTCTCTCCTCTGGCTCTCTCGGGTCTCTCTCTCTGTCTCTCTCTCCTCTCTCCTGTCTCTCTGTCTCTCTCTCTCCTCTCTTCTCTCTCCCTCTCTCTCTCTGTGTCTCTCCTCTCTCTCTCTCTCTCTCTCTGTCCTCTATCTATCTCTTTCTCTCTTCTCTCCCCTCTTCTCTCTCTCTCTATCTCTCTCGCTCTCCCCTCTATCTCTCTCGATCCCTCTCTCTCTTCCCTCTCTGTACTCTTCTCTCATTTCTCTCTCTCTCTCTCTGTCTCTCGCCCTCTCTCTCTCTCTCTCTCTCTCTCTCTCTCTCTCTCTCTGCTCTCCTCTATCTCTGTCTCTCTCTCTCTCTCTCTCTCTCTCATCTCTCTTCCCTCTCTCTGATCTCTCTCATCCTCTCTCTCTCTCTCTCTGTCTCTCATCTCTCTCTGTATCTCTCTCTCGCTCTATGTGTGTGTGTCTCTCCCCTCTCTCTCTCTCCCTCTCTCTCCTCTCTCTCTTCTCTCTCTCTCTCTCTCTCTCTCTTATATAGTATAATATTATATATATTATATATATATGGAATATATATATATGTGTATATACATATATATATATATATATATATGATATATACATATATATATATAATATATATGTATATATACATATTATAATATGTCACACCCCCGCTAAAAGCGGAAACACGGGGATGTAACGAGACCGGGATCGTCATAACACATGGTAAGCGATAGAGAGCAATATAAATAAATGATGACAAGCGTGTCATAACGACACCCGACAACAAGGGGACTTGTGTCGTGTTTAGTCAATGTTCACGACAACATAGCCATAAGTAATCATGATAAAGATACACATATTCACATAAAGATGAAAAAATGTAAATGTCAATTCCCACAACCCGGGAACAAGTTTCAAAAGTTGATAATTGTTTACAAGCGTTAACATTGTTCAAAAGATTGTTTAACAAAACATGTTAAGTCCCAAAAATGATCCTAGGGTCTCCACTAAGGCAGCACACCTAGATTCCTGGACTTGCATGATCATCTGAAAAGATATGCTTAAAACGGTCAACATAATTGTTGGTGAGCTCGCAGGTTTATGTAATAAAAATGTAAGTGATGCTGTAATAAATAAGCGCGTCGGAATACCGTGAATACAGTTATATACACAAGTAAATATCACATAACATGAGATTTGCAACCAAACCTAGTGACGTACACAAAGAGAATGTCGGCATATATTCACCCAAGGGCCCGTTCCTGGCCACTGATGGTACCAACTAGTACACCATCGAACGAGGGTGGGGGTGTCAACCAGTAGTAGTACTATACCAACCTAACCGTCGGTTCCCACACTGGAATTAAATAGTTGCAAAGATAGAACCACACAGCAGACCCAAGCATGTATCAAATAGTACTTGCAACACAGTATCACGCTGATTCCTTGTATGTAAAATGTATGTAAGTTGTACACAGCATTGAAAGTGTGTAAGCATACTTTTCCCCCAAGTTGTAAATGATTGAAATATTGTGTAAGCGTAAAAAGGGGCCACGAAACTCACTTGTTAGGTGGTAAGTATGTATGATCGATGTATCCCAAATGTTGAATGCAAATAAATAGTCAAACACCTATTGACAGTTATTGTATAGCATTAATGATATGATATATGTATAAGCGCGTATTAATGATGGGTCGGTTCAGGTCGTATCGGCTGGGTCGCGTATAACACACACAGACTGACACACGTACTAAATCTTATGTAGATCAAAGTACAAGACATTGTCGCCATTAATGATGATGTTTAAGTAAAAGTCTCGTTATTATTGAAGAAGCATTGAATAAGTGTCAATAGTTATAAGTCAGTTGATCGTTGTAAAACGTTAGTTCAATTGTTCAAAATAGTTTGTGTGCCCTTTCTCGCGTTGACTTTAATCTTTGTGGCCTGAACAATGGCATTATTGTGTTAATGTTACCTCAACACCACACGACATACTCACGTCACGCACGAGGGATCAACTCAACAACACTTCCGTCGCATAACAAGGCCAGACGCACGACTCAACCTCCATTCGTGCGAATCAACCCTCAATCGTGCGAATCAGCTTCATTCGTACGATTGAGCCTTCATTCGTATGACTGGCATTCAGTCGTACCACACAACACCCAATCGCACGACTCAACTCCCATACGCACGAATCAACCTTCAGTCGTGCGAATTAGCTACTTTCGTACGATTGAACCTTCATTCGTGCGATTGGACTCCAGTCGTGCGAATACGCACATTCGCACTCCTTCAGTCGGTCACCTGACTCAATCGCACACAATCACTCAATCGCATGACTCAATCGCATACACTCATTCGCACGCATGACTCAATCGCATACAGACACTCATCGCACAACTCAGTCGCGCGATTGACTCAGACGCATGATCCAGTCGCACGACCCACTCAGTCGCACGGCTCAATCGCATGGATGACCCAGTCGCCTGATCTGCAGATCGCGACTGTGGTCGGGATGAGCAGCCCCCGAGCTGCTCTAAACACGGGTTTTACACCACAAGGACCTCCAGAAACACTCAACATATATACACAAACATGAAACACAAGCAAAGAGACCTCACATGCACCCATACGACCTTGTGTGTTCGGGTTGAACCCGAACACCCGAAACCCTAGTTTGGACAGCTGTGAAAAGGCTAGAAAACAGACAACAATAGACAACTACTGCTAGAGAGAGGGTAGTAGTCTGAGCTGTAGACGGTGTCAAGAGTCAAGACGAAGAAAACAAGACCTCTCGGGTGGATTTGGTGCAAAAATGGTGTTTGTGTGTGAAGAGGATGAAGATGAAGAAGATGGTGATAATGAGGATTAGGGCTGGTAAGGGGGTATTTATACCCAGCCCAAGTTTGTAAAATTACAAGTTTAGTCCCTGCACTTAACCCCCGAGCTTTCCCAAATTTGTTCGGTTGAAAAACGACTTTGTTGGGTGTTTTATATTAATTGTAAAAGCATTTAATGTTGTTATGACTTAAGAAATGGTTATATAAAAACATTTATTATATTTATAAAATGATATATTTGACGTTTTCAAAAATGAAAGTTTTTAAAGTCTTTTTAAGGTAGACACAAGGTTATAACGAATACACACACAACGATAATATTGCACACATGATATCCACATAAAGAGTCAAATAGAGGTGAGGAATGATCAATCATAGAATAGATGACGGACAAATACGTTAATTGACGGACCTTAAAGTGACGGATGTCACAGTATCCCCCAGTTGAGAGAATTTCGTCCCGAAATTCAGCTGGAGTTAGGTCCAAGAGTGTCATCCTCGAAAAGATGTGGATATTTGAGTTTCATCTGATCTTCACGTTCCCATGTAAACTCTGGCCCTCGTTTTGAATTCCACCTTACGCGAACAATAGGTATCCTACTGCGCTTCAGTTGCTTGACCTTTCGATCCATGATCTCAATGGGTTCTTCAACAAAATGAAGCTTGTCGTCAATCTTGATTCCTCGAGGCATGGAAGTGAAGGGATTATCGGCCAAACATTTCTTGAGGTTGGACACGTGGAAAGTATCATGTACACCGCTAAGCTCTTGTGGCAACCTTAACCGGTAAGCCACTGGACCGATCCTTTCAGTGATCTCAAATGGTCCTACGTATCTTGGGGCTAACTTCCCTTTCTTTTCGAATCGAACGACTCCTTTCCAAGGGGAACTTTGAGTAACACACGATCCCCAACATTGAATTCTAGAGGCTTCCGACGATTGTCGGCATAGCTTTTTGACGATCTCGCGTGGCTTTAAGTCGATCTTTGATTTGGAAAATCTTGTCTGTTGTTTCTTGAATGATCTCTGGCCTGTTAGCTGACTTTCACCAATTTCGGCCCAACAAACGGGAGATCTGCATTTCCTTCCATACAACGCTTCAAATGGAGCACATCCAATGCTTGTATGGTAGCTGTTGTTGTAGGAGAACTCAATCAACGGTAGATGAGCATCCCAACTACCTCCAAAATCGATTACACACGCTCTCAACATGTCTTCTAGCGTCTGTATAGTGCGTTCACTTTGGCCATCTGTTTGAGGGTGATAGGCTGTACTCATGTCTAACCGAGTGCCCATCGCTTTCTGTAGTGTCTGCCAAAAACGTGAAGTGAATCGGCTATCACGGTCGGATATGATTGACACCGGCACCCCGTGCCGTGTCACGACCTCTTTGATGTACAATCTCGCCAACTTATCCATCTTGTAATCTTCTCGGATAGGCAAGAAATGTGCTGACTTGTCATTCGATCTACAATGACCCATATCTAGTCATGACAGTTGCTTGTTCTAGGGAGTTTGGTAATGAAATCCATAGCTATGTTCTCCCATTTCCACTCGGGCGGGAATTCAGGTTGCTGTAATAATCCCGATGGTTTTTGATGTTCAGCTTTGACTTTGGAACACGTCAAGCATCGGCTGACGTATAAGGCAATGTCTTTCTTCATGCCTGGCCACCAGTATAGATCCTTAAGATCATGATACATCTTGTCTGCACCAGGATGAATAGAATATCGCGTCTTGTGGGCTTCATCCATGACTAAGGTTCGAACACCTCCCCATTTGGGTACCCATATGCGATCCATAAAGTACTGAATACCGTCATCCTTGCGAATCATCTGTTTATCTAACCCCGGAACTCTTCTCCCGCAAGGTTTTCTTCTTTCAATGCCTCACTCTATGCAATTTGAATCTGAGCTTTCAAGTTGGTTTGGATAGTCAATCCCAACGCTCGTGCACGTAGTGGTTTCACACGTTCTTTACGGCTTAAGGCATCAGCCACCACGTTAGCTTTCCCCGGATGATACCGGATTTCACAATCGTAGTCACTAAGAAGCTCTACCCAACGTCGTTGGCGCATGTTGAGTTCCTTCTGATCCAGAATATGTTGAAGGCTCTTATGATCAGTGAAGATGATGCATTTGGTTCCATATAGATAATGCCTCCAAATCTTGAGTGCAAATACTACAGCGCCCAACTCAAGATCATGAGTGGTGTAGTTCTTTTCGTGCACTTTAAGTTGTCGCGAAGCGTAGGCAATCACCTTGTCCTTCTGCATTAGTACACATCCCAATCCTTGATGTGACGCATCACAGTAAACCACAAAATCATCGGTTCCGTCTGGGAGAGACAATATTGGCGCGTTGCACAACTTCTCTTTCAACGTTTGGAACGCTTGTTCTTGTGCATAACCCCAATCAAACTTCTTGTCTTTCTAGTAAGCAGGGTTAACGGTTGCGTGATCTTTGAGAAATTCGCGATGAAGCGACGATAATAACCGGCCAATCCTAAGAATTGCCGTATCTCTGATGGTGTTGGGGGCGTATCCCATTTCTTCACCGCTTCGATCTTGCCGGGATCTACGTGAATCCCGTTCTCATTAACCACATGACCCAAAAACTTCACTTCTCGCAGCCAAAATTCACACTTTGAGAACTTGGCGAAAAGTTTCTCTTCGCGTAGCAGCTCCAGAATAGCCCGAAGATGTTCTACATGATCCTCCTTTGATCGGGGAGTAGATAAGTATATCGTCTATGAACACGATCACGAACTTATTCAAGTAAGGTTTGCACACCCGATTCATTAGATCCATGAACACAGCTGGTGCGTTAGTCAATCCGAACGGCATGACCAAGAACTCATAGTGCCCATAACGAGTCCTGAACGCAGTCCTCGGTATGTCGTCCTCGAAAACCCTTAACTGATGATAACCAGAACGAAGATCGATCTTTGAAAAATACGAAGCTCCTTGCAGTTGATCAAATAAATCGTCAATCCTGGGGAGAGGATATCGGTTCTTCACCGTTAACTTGTTCAGTTCACGGTAATCGATGCACAGACGGAACGATCCATCCTTCTTCTTGACAAATAGTACCGGGTTCCCACGGTGAATGACTCGGTCGAATAAAACCCTTCTCCAGTAGTTCCTGTAACTGACTAGACAACTCTTGCATCTCGGATGGCGCTAGTCGATATGTTGTACCGGTGTTTACCGGTGTAGCTCCAGGAACCAACTCAATACGGAATTCCACCTGTCGTGGAGGAGGTAAACCAGACAAGTCATCTGGAAATACTTCTGGGTAGTCCCGTACCACTGGAATATCCACCAGTTTCATCTCTTCGTCTTTCTTTTCAACCACATGAGCCAGAAAAGCATAGCACTACTTTCGTAAACTCTGGCGTGCTTTCATGCAGGATATAAGCTTCAAGTTCTTACCCGGTCGTTCTCCCTGAACCTTGAGTACTTCCCATTCGGCATAGGGATACGTACTACTTTGTCTCGACAGATAATCTCTGCTCCATTTTGCGACAACCAATCCATACCCACAATCACATCGAAGCTTCCTAACTCGAAGGGTATCAAATCTATCTCAAAGGTATGATCCTCCAGCGTTAACGAACACTTCCCAATGATCTCATCGGCCTGAACAATCCTACCATTGGCCATTTCTACGGAGTAGCTAGTTTCCAGCCTACTAGGACTCAAATCAAGCAATTGCACAAACTCAGTAGATATAAAACTATTGTCTGCTCCAGTATCAAATAATATAGATGCGAAGTGATGATTGAGTAAGTGCGTACCCGTGACAACATTCGGGTCCTAACGAGCATCATTGGCTCCAATGAAGAATGCACGTCCCCGAGCTGCATTTCCCTGAGTAGCCGGGCCTTGATTCCCAGCGATAGCCAACACCTGCTGCTGGTTGTTCCCCTGTTGACCCGGTGCCCGATTCAGCCTGGGGCACATATTCCTGTAGTGATCAAGGCTCCCACACTCAAAGCAAGCCCTTCATTCCCGGCGGGGTTAACCGTGTTGACAGGTGCTACAAGATTCGGCGCAGTTCTGCAATCTCTTGCCAAATGACCCGGGCGCCTACAGTTAGCGCACACCCGGCACTGCGTCCCTGGGGGATGATGATAATTGCACCTGTCACATTTGGGGTGCGGCCCCACATACTCTCTCCTGGCCTGAGACACGGCCACAAAATTCCTGGTCGGCTTAGACCTCTTCTCAAATTTCCCGGCACTCGACCGGCTCGATTCCCCAACACCTTTCCTCTTCTCGGCTCCTCGGCCCAAAACCCGAGTTCTAACCATCTCGTCAGTCAAAGCGCCAGCTTTCAGAATTGCGCTTTGAATAGTAGGAGGAGCGGCTGCTGTGACCATAGCTCTAATTTGAGGCGCGAGTCCCCAAATGTACCCTCGATCCTCTTTGATTCCGGCGTAACCAGATGCGGAACCAATCTTGCCAGCTCATGAAAGCGATCAGTGTAAGCTGCATGCCCTGCCCCCACCATGGCATGATTCCAGAACTCATGCTCCAGCTTCTGCATCTCGTTGAGAGGGCAGTATTCCCTCAGTAATCAAAGCTTCGAATTCATCCCATGACATTTGCATCGCAGATTCTCTTCCTCGAGCTTGAACCTGGGTGTTCCACCAGGTTAGGGCCTTACCCTGTAGAGAACAAGTGGCATACTTGATCCTTTGACTGTCGAGGCACTCACTGATGTCGATCACTGCCTCCATCTTTCCAACCACCTGGTTAGGGCTATCGCCGCACCTTTCCTGTCGAATTCCCTTGGCTTACACGCCACGAACTCCTTGTACGAACATCCCCGACGAGCATTAACCACCCCAGTTTCGATACCGGCAGTACCACCATTCCGGTTTCCTGGTTTCTCTCGTTTCCGGTCGGGTTTCCGTTTCCCGTCTCAGCCTCGATCCCACCTTGGGCTCCATCATCGTTGCCACCATCCCCGTGAGGGTGGTGTTGTTGGAGTGCGTCGCTCACTTGGGCCACAATAGTAGGAATCAGCGCGGCCAATTGCTGAGCGATTAGGGCTGCCATGTCGGCGTTCCCTGTTCCTTGACTGTTACTGGCAGGAGCATCGTTTGCTCTTGGTGCTCTGCCTCTGCCTTGGCCTCTGCCCCTTGGGGCTTCACTCCCGCCACTATTGCTACGGGTAACTCTTCGAGGCAGCATGTTCTAATCATAAAAGAGGTAACATATAAGCTTTAGTCACCATAAGATACAAAAGTATTCCGCTTATCAAATTCCAATGTTCATGTTCCGGTCGGTCAAGATCACCATACAGCCCATTTCAAGCATATTCTCGGTATACCGGTGATGTTTATATATAGGGTCCCCCCGCAGCGTTCCCACCACACCCACGATGTACCGAGAATGATGCCCGATCCGGTTACATGACATCCGACTTTCCTTTACATCAAATCCATAATAATCCATCAAGTACATGTATTTCATGTCAATATCATTTGTCATCACACATAACAACAGTTGTAATCCCATGCATACAATCACGTTTAGTCTAGCGGAGGTTGTCTATTTCCTTCCTCTTTCGAGGTTTCAGACAAGTCCTCCTCAGGTTTAATCTCAATGTCCAAGGTCAAGCGCAATAGCGTGATCTGTGAAGATCTCTTCGGGTTTCATACCCGGATCTGATAAACTAACTCGGTGCGCGCAGAGGGAACGGAAGATTCAATAGAAGCATCCCATAAAAGAGTGAGCACAGGGGCTCTCTCATAGGGTGGAGAAAGATCACATAACAAATAGATGAACAAATCAAGCAGCGAGGAACACATACACGAGATATAATATGCATACAGAGTCCTAGCATGCAAATCTACATGAAGGTTCCTAGGTTATAGTCTAGGTCAAGCGTATTGCCTAATTCTCTTTAACCAATAGCTCTGATACCAATCTGTCACACCCCCGCTAAAAGCGGAAACACGGGGATGTAACGAGACCGGGATCGTCATAACACATGGTTAGCGATAGAGAGCAATATAAATAAATGATGACAAGCGTGTCATGACGACACCCGACAACAAGGGGACTTGTGTCGTGTTTAGTCAATGTTCACGACAACATAGCCATAAGCAATCATGATAAAGATACACATATTCACATAAAGATGAAAAAATGTAAATGTCAATTCCCACTACCCGGGAATAAGTTTCAAAAGTTGATAATTGTTTACAAGCGTTAACATTGTTCAAAAGATTGTTTAACAAAACATGTTAAGTCCCAAAAATGCATCCTAGGGTCTCCACTAAGGCAGCACACCTAGATTCCTGGACTTGCATGATCACCTGAAAAGATATGCTTAAAACGGTCAACATAATTGTTGGTGAGCTCGCAGGTTTATGTAATAAAAATGTAAGTGATGCTGTAATAAATAAGCGCGTCAGAATACCATGAATACAGTTATATACACAAGTAAATATCACATGACATGAGCTTTGCAACCAAACCTAGCGACATACACAAAGAGATTGTCGGCATATATTCACCCAAGGGCCCGTTCCTGGCCACTGATGGTACCAACTAGTATACCATCGAACGAGAGTGGGGGTGTCAACCCAGTAGTACTACCAATACCTAACCGTCGGTTCCCACACTGGAATTAAATAGTTGCAAAGATAGAACCACACAGCAGACCCAAGCATGTATCAAATAGTACTTGCAACACAGTATCACGTTGATTCCTTGTATGTAAAAT